>CP094633.1:12972377-14172377 GCA_023657505.1 Camelina hispida | reverse complement strand
GAGATAAAAGCTAAGATGATCGAGTGAAAACTTAACAAAACCTATTTATAGGAAAACATAGAAATCTCTAAAACATAAAACGACAATGTAGAACGTCGGTTCGGGAATCCTTCTCGGATGCGTCTTCGGGACATAACCAGGACATCGGTTTCAGAGCGTCGATAGAGTCGCATCGTGAGAGTGTTAATCGAGTTGCGACGTAAGAGTGTCGATCGAGTCGCGACATGAGGGTGCTCAGAAACTGTCGATCGAGTCGCGACGTGAGGGTGCTCAGAAACTGTCGATCGAGTCGCGACGTGAGGGTGCTCAGGAGCTGCTGATCGAGTCGCATCTTGAGGGTGCTCGGGAGCCATCCTGGGACGTCTTGGTCGAATCGTGTCTTGAGGGTGCTCGGGAGCTATCCTGGGACGTCTTGGTCGAGTCGCTGCTAACATCCGATCGAGTGGGAGCTCTCCTTTGCATGCGGGTCAAGTCGCGTCTTGAGGGTGCTCGGGAGCTATCCTGGGACGTCTTGGTCGAGTCGCTGCTAACATCCGATCGAGTGGGAGCTCTCCTTTGCATGTGGGTCGAGTCGGATTTCTGAACGTACATGCATCCACTAAAACGGAAATAACTCATGAACCACGACTCCGATTGGTTTGAAATAAACTGCATTGGAAAGATGACTCAATTCTCTACAACGTTGATGAAGACGTCGAAAGCTGAATCCCAAAGTAAAATCTTCACTCGACTCGATCAAAGACGTGGAAGCGTGCGTCGCTGGGTAGTGTAGATCGAGTCGCTTAACTGCTCTCATGATCCTTATTTGCATTTGATTGTTTGGACACCTCCTAAAACACCTGAAACAACTCCAAAATGCAAGATGTGTGCAAGACCAATGCAAATACTACCTAGATATGCATGTTGTGCAAAAGAGACTAAAAACAATACAAAGCAATGAGTTAAGAGAACAAAATGAATGACAAATGCATCATGAAAATGTGTAAAATATATACATATCAACTCCCCCAAACTTATTCTTTGCTTGCCCTCAAGCAAACAACCAAGAACAAAGTATGGAAGAGAGGTTTGAAGATGGGGTCTCAGAACCTAAAACATGCTGAATAGAGTAGTTAGAATCAAGGTCCTTGTGTTTAGTTCTATGATGCGTGGTGAAGGAATTTCTATCATTTGATCTACACATGCAATCCTATCAATCACCCCCTTTAACATTTATTAACAAAGAACCATGAATCAAGCTATGCAGTGTCATTGAACTCATTTGGCTAGGGTGAAAGGGTAGAGACAAATGTGGTCTCTTTCTCAAGTGGTTCCATCGATACATAACAAGGTTCTCTCATGAAAAGAGTTGAGCTTAAGAGAAGGCTAAAGGTTGAAACCAACTGATACATACAAGAGCAGCGCCCGTCTACCCAAAGGTCCCAAGGAAACTTAGCTCTAACTTTCTAACCCAGAAGTTGGTCCTATCTCTACCCTTCGTCGATATCTCTTCTAAAACCCATTCTCTCATTCTTTTAACTTAGCCTTAGGAGGAGGTTACTTAATATCAATCTAGCGGATGGGAAACTTTTTTATCACTATGGTTCTCTTTCTTTTCTTCTTAGAACTCTAGACTTCTTAAGCGTTTTGCTTTCTCTTCCTTGTCTAAACTTTTATTTCTATGCCCAGAACCAATAACTCTTTTACATTGCACAACCAACATCCTTTACTAGACTTGTAAACCTTGAAAACACATTCCCCCTCCTAAAGACTCTTTACCCATTTTTTTTCTTTTCAGAACAAATCCAATCCCAAAACCCAAAATTGAGTTCTCACCTAGTCCTACTAGTCCGGATAGCGCGAACTAGAACTACACAGGATCCTACTCTTGTCGGCTAGAACCTAACACTTTCTAACAAGCTCAACTCGGAAAAGGCCTCACACTCAAAAAATACAATTGGCTTGAAAGAAGGGTTGGTTAAGGGTGCGGGAAACTGTTCCAAAGATGAGAATCAGCTACTTGGATTAACAAGGGTGGTAAAACGAAGAAAGATAATCCAAGTATGTATGTGGTATCCATGAGTTCAACTTCAATACATAACATGATAATTTCAAGTCAGGATTAGGTTCAGGTAGATAGGGAATGATGTCAATTCAAAACAAGCTTCAATCAAGACTAGAATGCAATTTTGAGAATTCAAAACCTGGTTCAGTCTTACATTTCAAGTTCAATCAACATGCATCAAAGAACTAATAACAAGGGCCTTGATCCTATCCTATTGAATTCAACATGCTAACAAGGTTACAATCATCATCAACCCTTATGCTAAATGCAACATTCCTAAATGAACAACACTAGACTCAATTCTAATATGCAAATGCAAACTACATGAACACTCTGTTTTTGTGGAAATTTTCGAAATTTTTCAAATTTTTATAGCTTTTCTATGCAAATAGATGAATGCAGACTCAAACATGATATGATGCAAAAATTTGAAATAAGAATCACAGAAAACATCATCAGATACATCATCTCAAACCCTCCCCCAAACTTAAATTACACAGTCCTGTGTGTAAGAGAAATTTGAAGTAGGATTTGAGAATCATAATAGAAACAATGCAAGGATGAGATGGTATATACAAAGGAAATGTAGGAGTACCTCAGTTGTAAAAGAAGGAGTCGGTGCTCGCGACGGCGGATCGAGTGAGATGATGGTTGGTTCCGGGAGCAGCTCCGCTTTGTCGTCGATCAAGTGGGGGGTACTGGTTGATTCGGGGAGCAGCTCCGCTTCATCGTAGATCGAGTGGGGGTGAGGTCGAGTCATCGGGAATAGTTTCACGAGAGCTCCTCTTCTATTGCTTCATTCCATGTCTGCAAAACCCAACACTCTGCTATTTGTTTTTTTTTCTTTTTCCACTTTAGTTGGCCATACTCCCTTCTGTGGATTCCTCAATAGCAGAAAACGAAAAACAAAAATTAAAAACACAAGATCCTAAATTGTATTTACAGAGATACCTTTGGGACTTCCTCCCAAGTGAGCTTGTTTAAAGTCTCTAGCTTGACTTTGCATACTCTTTATGCTTTGGGAGGTTCATAGAGAGGCTTCAAAGACCCCTCTAGAATGTTTTGTCTAGCCAGATACTCTTTAACATTCTGCCCAGGTTCAACAACAAATGAACTGCTCTTCTTCATTATCCCAAACCTCTTCCTTAATTTCCTTGGAGGAGAACTTCTCATTGTACCTTGGAGCTTCTTGATTTGCCCACTCATCTCCTTCACCATAGCTGTTAACTCTCTCACTGAATCCCCTAGAATCTTGGTAGTTTGGAGTTCAGACAAACTGTCAAGCGCGGGAAGACTTGACTCTTGCGATTGGTGAAGTTTAGGAAGCAGGTCATGACGCTTAGGAAGAGCAACAACTGCACTCGAGTTGGAACACGGTCGAGTGCCCCTTCGAGTTTTTGCTTTGGTTACCCAAACTTCTGTATCTGCCTCATTCACACCCTCAAAGACGTCAAACCCAACTTTCTGATCTTTCTCTTCAATCACGAAGGTCTGCCCATCAATAGTTGGCTTCTTCTTAGCATCCTTGATATCAAACTTCATCTTGAAATTCTTACCCAGATTGAGATCAATCATCCCCTTCTTGACATCAATGACTGCTCCAGCTGTAGCTAAGAAAGGCCTTCCCAGGATTAGTGGATCTTTAGGCTCTTCATCCATTCCTAGCACCACAAAGTCAGTAGGAATCTCAGCTTGTCCAATTTTGATGGGCAGGTTCTCTAATAGACCATGAGGCAATCTAGTAGTCCTATCAGCCAATACTAAGCGTAGGTTGCATGACTTATATTCGTTGAATCCAAGCCTCTGAGCTACAGAGAGTGGCATGAGGCTTACTGAAGCACCAAGGTCGCATAGGCACGTTTTGAAGGTTAATGGACCTTGAGAACAAGGCAAGGTGAAAGAACCAGGGTCCTCTAGCTTCTTTGGGGTAATCATCTTCTGAATAACAGCCTTGCATTCATGAATAACCCCACCTATGTCATGTAATACCCTCTCATCTTCCAGAGCCTTAGCTTGAGCTCCTTTAGCTATCTCCTCCTTCTCTTTGGTCTTTTCAGTTACCAAGTCAGTTAAAAACTTTTGATATTGAGGCACAAGTGCAAATGCATCAAGCAAAGGCATCCTAAGTTCAATCTCCTTAACTTGGTTTTCAAAAAGAGTTTTATACTTCTCAGTAAGCTGCTTCTTAAACCTCACTGGAAATGGTAGAGTTGGCTTGTATGGTGGAGGAATGAATCTCACAGGTTTATCCTTGAGAGCAGCGGGTTCTTTAGTAGCTTCAAGATCAGATTGTTTGGCTGACTTAATTGGATCCTTGAGCACCTCGACGGGATCCTTTATCTGAACTACATCTTGAAGAAAATCCTCCCCATCTAAACTCTCATTGTCCTCAGTGAGCCGTACATCTACAACTTGGGTGGTGATGGCATGGATAGTAGCATAGTCTTTGGGATTTTGAACTGCTTTTCCAGGTAGTTGGCCAAGTGTTGGGGTATAAGTAGAAACAGTCTTGCCTTCCATGTACTTCATCTTGGAGTTAAGAGCTTCAAACTTGACATTAAGATCATTGTATGAACACTCCATTCGCTGACTGAGTTCAGCAAACTTCTTAGCAGTATCCAGAGATCCGCTAGCTTGACCTTGAAGAATTTGTTGCAGCATGTGCTTCATTTCGTGATCTGGAGCTTGAGTAGGTTGAACTTGTTGAGGGCGGAATCCTGGTGGTGGTCCTGAGGGAGCTTGGTATCCTTGCTGGAACTGTTGTTTAGGGACGAATCCCTGATTGTAAGGCAGAAAAGGTTTTTGTTGACCTTGTTGTTGCTGCTGAGGAGGGTACACCTGATCCTGTGGATTTGCAACGTTGGTGCTCCGGTAAGACAAATTGGGGTTCGTCTGATAGGGGTTGTAACCCTTGTTGTATCCACCTTGATTCTGGACAAAGCTGATCTCCTCAGACTGCTCACCCTCCCCATCTTGGACTTGGAAAGGGTCGTCCTCAGAGACGAAGTGGACACTCCTCTGCTGGCTCAGCAAGATACGGTCAAGCTTCTCATTGACATTCTTGAAGTCCTTCTTGTACTTCTCTTCAGACCCAGCGTCGCCGCGAAATGTGCGGTCATAATCCTCATTGTAATTGCCGTCGGACTGAGCGAGATTCTCCACCAGTTGCCAACCTTCATCGACGTCCTTATTCAGGAAGTTACCGTTAGAAGCGGTGTCAAGCAGCATACGTATCTTGGGAAGGACACCATGGTAGAGAGTACTCAGTAATGACTCGTTGCTGAAACCATGGTGTGGGCACTGGCTGTGGTAACCCTTGAAACGCTCCCATGCTTCACAGAATGATTCTGAGCTCTTCTGAGTGAAGCTGGAAATCTCATTCCTGCGACGTGCTGTTCTAGAGTTGGAGAAAAACTTGGCCAAGAATGCCTTCTTGCAACCATCCCAGGTGGTGATTGATCCCTTGGAAAGGTTTTTCTCCCATTGATGAGCTTTGTCTCCAAGGGAGAATGGGAAGAGGCGCAACTTGTAACCATCCTCACTCACGTCGTTGATCTTCGTGAGACTGCAAAGACGGTCGAACTCGTCCAAGTGGTCGAGTGGATCCTCCATAGGCAACCCGTGGAACTTGTTTCCTTGGATCATGGTGATCATACTGCCCTTGATTTCGAAGTTGTTGTTCTGCACGGCGGGAGGGACGATTCCAGCACGCTGAGTATGAGTATTCGGTGCATCCCCAGCACCAATGTTTCGCGGTTCCGGAGGTGGTCCATTCGGTTGTTCCATATTGACGGGTGCGGGATGATCAGTGAGTTGACGAGCTTGGCGTGGTCGTTGCAACCGATTGATTTCGTCGATAACAGGAAGGAGATTCTGATGCCCCCTTGATCTGGTGTGCATGCAAGGTTGCAATCAACAGGTACCTGAGATGCAAAACGAACAAGCAGACAACCAAAGCAAGTCAGTACCCAGAAAGATAAGTGTAATAGAACTTAATCTTGCAAAACTTGAAATCTTAAATGTAGCGAAACGAATCCCAAATGGCAACGGCGCCAAATTGATACTAGGGTTTTTGTGCGTCCTAGCAGGTCTCAATTAACCTTATGTAGTTGTAGTACTTAAGGTGTCAATCCAAATGGGAAACTTTACTAACAATCAAGATGCAATCAAGCAGTCACAAGTTAAGCCAGATTCGAAATGAGTTTTTGTCTAACAACCTAGAGTGAACGAGATGCAAGAACAAAACGAGTTTACTGAACAAGAGCTAAAATGCAATAACTTAAGAGAGCAAAAATAAGCTAAACGAGCAGAGACAAATGAGAAAGCTATTGGAACAGAAATAAAGAACAAGCTTAAGGATGCAGAAACAATCAGATAAAATAGAAGTCCTAAGGATGGGAGTAATTGATGTCGGTGGAGTATCCTAGTCTACAGAGTGTTTAACATGCCACAAGCAAACTATCCCTAAACAATGAACATCACAACTTAGCTAATCCAATCTCTTGACAGAAGCTACTCAAACTCAACCACTTCCAAACCTAGCTCTCGCTAGAGAAACATGATCAAGCATGGCATGAAAATCAAGTTCATTCACGTCAACAAACATCCTAGACAACTAATCTCTTAGGCTAGGAACGTAAGTCTCTGGCACTAGTTGGTCAGACATTTCATCGAACACCTTTTGGATGCGGAAATGTCTAAAACCCAGTTCCAATTGATCAGAGAGAAACTAGTATTTCTAACTCTAGTCCAGAAGGGAATCATACAATCAAAGCTTAAACACACTACATCCTAAGATCCTCCACCTAATCTATCCCATCCTCAAGAACTACCACACTACTTAGATCCAAAAATCATCATCAAAGATACAAACTCAGAAAACATTGAAACAAGCATTCTTAGATAGGTAAAAATGAGATGCACAAGATTGTAGAATAAATCGAATCAAAATACTGAATAAATTAAAAGGTATCGGGATACAAAGTGTCAAGCGTTTTAGGTGGCTAGGGTAAACCTTAAGGGAAAGAACAAAAACGAGATAAAAGCTAAGATGTTCGAGTGAAAACTTAACAAAACCTATTTATAGGAAAAACATAGAAATCTCTAAAATATAAAACGACAATGTAGAACGTCGGTTCGGGAATCCTTCTCGGATGCGTCTTCGGGACATAACCAGGACATCGGTTTCAGAGCGTCGATAGAGTCGCATCGTGAGAGTGTTAATCGAGTTGCGACATAAGAGTGTCGATCGAGTCGCGACATGAGGGTGCTCAGAAACTGTCGATCGAGTCGCGACGTGAGGGTGCTCAGAAACTGTCGATCGAGTCGCGACGTGAGGGTGCTCAGAAACTGTCGATCGAGTCGCGACGTGAGGGTGCTCAGGAGCTGCTGATCGAGTCGCATCTTGAGGGTGCTCGGGAGCCATCCTGGGATGTCTTGGTCGAATCGCGTCTTGAGGGTGCTCGGGAGCTATCCTGGGACGTCTTGGTCGAGTCGCTGCTAACATCCGATCGAGTGGGAGCTCTCCTTTGCATGCGGGTCAAGTCGCGTCTTGAGGGTGCTCGGGAGCTATCCTGGGACGTCTTGGTCGAGTCGCTGCTAACATCCGATCGAGTGGGAGCTCTCCTTTGCATGTGGGTCGAGTCGGATTTCTGAACGTACATGCATCCACTAAAACGGAGATAACTCATGAACCACGACTCCGATTGGTTTGAAATAAACTGCATTGGAAAGATGACCCAATTCTCTACAACGTTGATGAAGACGTTGAAAGCTGAATCCCAAAGTAAAATCTTCACTCGACTCGATCAAAGACGTGGAAGCGTGCGTCGCTGGGTAGTGTAGATCGAGTCGCTTAACTGCTCTCATGATCCTTATTTGCATTTGATTGTTTGGACACCTCCTAAAACACCTGAAACAACTCCAAAATGCAAGATGTGTGCAAGACCAATGCAAATACTACCTAGATATGCATGTTGTGCAAAAGAGACTAAAAACAATACAAAGCAATGAGTTAAGAGAACAAAATGAATGACAAATGCATCATGAAAATGTGTAAAATATATACATATCAACAAGAATATTATCCTGAGATTTAGTGGGAGCGAAACATTCCGGCTGATAAAAAAAGCAGCTGCAGCGTACCGTGTAGTTGATTTCGAAGAAATCTTCCAGCAAATTCAAGAAGCGAATCCGCAACTGCATGCTTACTTGGTTCGTGCAGATGTAACCAAGTGGAGCAGGGCGCACTTTCCTGGTGATAGGTACAACTTCACCACGAGCAACATTGCAGAATCGCTAAACAAAGTACTGAATCCTGCCAGAGCCTATCCCATTGTAGAGTTACTAGAAGCTGTTCGGAATATGTTGACACGTTGGTTTGCTACAAGGAGAAAACAAGCTGCCGCAATGCCAACTTTACTCACCAAAGGAGTGGAGAACCTGTTACAGGTGTGACATTCATTAACATATCCATCGATATATATGTTAACGAAAGGCCTGAAAAATGTTAGTGGATATGTTTTGTTGTTTTGGTTATATGAACTTACGCTTTGATTTACTCATAGGCACGTATTGAACAGTCAAGGCGTCTAAAGGTTCAAGAAATTGATGAAGATCGATTTGAAGTAAGTGGTGGTAACTCAACGCATGTTGTCAATCTGAGGTATAAGAGGTGTTCATGTAGGCGTTTTGATCTAGAGATTAAGCTTATTGGATTAAGCTTATCTTACTGCACATTCTTGATCGTCTTCTTCTTCTTCTTCCCTTCCTTGGTCATGATCCTGACATCTCCAATTTCTTCAGACATGATAGAATCCCCTGTGATGAATTTGATCCGAGCTCTGTGTGTTTGGTCTAAAGTAGTGAAATATTTCTCATACGGAGTCATGTGGTTCGAGGTGGTGATGTATAACATCCACATATCCTTATCAAATGTCACAGGACCAACATTGAATGCTAACATTTGATACTCAGGTAACGCTTCCTTTTTCACTCCTGCTTTGATTCTCTCTGACTCTGTTGTTGCAACTGTCTTCGAAGGCATGCTCTTTACCTTTACATAGAATACACTCTCCGCTTTCATGCCTAGATCTCATGAGTCTCCCTTCTAGCACAATCTTGTTTCACTCGTGATGATGAGCAAAATTTTAAATAAGTGTCAGAATCTAACAATTTATTGTATAGTGTTATTGCTAATATTATTCCTTGGATAAACGCAAATAATCAAAACAATTTATTACTGTAGGTCAACAAAAGTTACATAACAAAATCAATCATGATCTCTCAGTAGATTTTCTAGAGTGTGTGTGATTCAAAAGCCCAAAAACACAAGGGTTGAAGCAAAAAGTGTACTCACTAGGATTTGTTCACTAGCAAAGCAGAGAGGATATACTTGAGGAGATATCTTACTCTACTCCCATCTCTCCAGACAACGTTTCCTCTTCATCTTCCCCCATCAAACTCTTGTTCTACACACCTTTCCTACACAAAGAAACTTAATTTTTAAATTAGAAGAAGTGACACTAACAACTTCTTGATTCTCCAATAAATACTTAACAGTACACCACAACTTTTAACACAAAACATACATATAGGATCCATATGCAACAAACTGTTGAGAGGATCTCTGTTACCTCAGTAACAAATGAGCTTGGACAACCACCACAAGCTCCTTGCATCCTTAACTCTGTATGTTCTGTATAAATTGGTGTAATACTTGGCATACGGTGTCATATAGTTGGTGGTAGTGGTCTGTATCATCCCCATATCTTCATCAAATATTGTTATATGACCAATACTAATTGCTAAAATTTGGTACTCAGGTAGTTTCTTCTCTAACTTGGCTTGTACGTTAGCTTCTTTTTTAGCAAATCCCAAAGATCTTTGGCAGAAGTGGTCTCTACTCTAGTGTCTTTCTGAAAACCAAATTTGGAAGAGATGATTGCAACATCTGGAGCGCTTTCGTGTCTTATGCCACACAATATCTAGCTATATATATCATAGTTAAGCTCATCAGATACAACTTCGTCTCGTAGGGTCGGAGGATTCGCCACCACCATAGCCGGCTACTCATGGGATCTCTTAAAACCTTTTGTTAAACAACCCTAAATTACGATTTTAATAATCACTAATGTAGTTCCTGACTCCTGAGGCGTGCTTAATTAATGATAAATTTTAATTACACTTCTTAATTGGGATGAATTATTTATTCGGGAATCCAATTTGGTTAAGTCTGGTTCAGTTTAACTCGGTTAATCCGGTTGATTCATTATTAACCGGTGCATGCTACACCACATGCAAAAACTATACAAGTTTCTCTCCATTGCTGGTCAACAAGAATGGTTTGTGGTTTTAACTTGTGATTATTAGAAATAAGCACGCCAAGATGATGATTTAACACAAAGAGTTAATATAAGATTGATGTATGTTCATATCCGCAAAACAGTCACAGCATACAGTAAGTAATCCAAAAATGTTTCCTCAAAACTAAGATTGATGCCAGATATATTAGTCCAAACTCCAAACTGTAACACTGAATCAAACCGAACCAAATCCCCATAATAGACCGACTGATGCTTACTAGTAAGTCTAGCAAGTAGATGTGAGGCTACCTTCAACCACCTGCAAACGCAGAAAATAGCCTCTCTCTTCCCACAAGCATTGACCAAATAATCCCCCATTTTTCTCTTCCATTATAATGCATTTGTCAGTGCTCATTGCGACTATGTAGCCTGCGTTTGTCAGCTGAGAAACACTCAACACGTTTCTGTCGATCTTGGGAACAAAAAGCACATCCTTGATAGTCTTCTTCAACCCTTCCTTGGTAACGATCCTGACATCTCCCATTCCTTGAGCAAAGACAGATTCCCCGGTGATGAATTCGATCTGAGCTCTGTGTCTTGTGTCTAAAGTGGTGAAATACTTGATATGTGGAGTCATATGGTTAGTGGTAGTGTCGTATATCATCCACATATCCTTCTCAAATGTCACACAGTCTTTGAAAACATGCCCTTTACCTCCACATCGAATACACTCTCCTCTTTCATGCCTAGATCTCATCACCCTTGTAGTAGCACTACCTTGTTTCGATTGTGATGATGCTGAGCTGATAGTACCTTCTCCTAATCCCTTCATCTCTAACTTGGCTTCTTTTAGCAAACACCTAAGATCACTGGGCGAATAGCAAACTTCTTTCACATGTGATGTTGATCCAACCACAAATCCTTTCACAATCCCACTGACGGTCTTCGCTGGTAGTGATTCAAACACATCAAGAAGCTCACGAGTACTTTCAAAAGTCATATTCTTCACACTCACGACTTGCTTCATCACCAGAGCTGTACCATCATATGAATCTGACATGGATGTTATCCATCTGATAAAACCTTCACAATCGCGTGATGCTTGATACTCGTTTTTTTTCAGAACTTCAAACAAGGTCCATTTCACTGTATATGATTCAATAAGATCAAAGAGCCGACGAATACGGTTAAAAGTAAGCTCCTGCAGACCCATGACGATGAGTTCCTCCGTTGCAGTTTCATATGAATCTGAAAGCGAGATTGCCATATTGGTAATCGCCAGATAATGATGATTCGAGTCTAAACGAGGATCAGCAGCGATCTTTATAACTTTATCCATGAACGTATCAGCAGCGATGATACGTTCTCCATCTTCTTCAATCCTCCTAACTTGTTCGAGTTTCGTCTTCGTCTTCCCTTCTGACTTGGATTGTTCCTCGTTAGCTTCTTTTAACAAATCCCAAAGATGTTTGGCTGAAGCTGTAGTGGTGCTCTCGAGTGTCTTTCTCAAAACCGAATCGGGGAGAGAAGATTGCAAAATCTGGAGCGCTTCTTTGTCTTTGGAAAGCTCTTCGGGTTGAATCGTCGCCGCCGCTAACTCTGGAATCTCCGATGGATCCGGTGGGATTCCATTTTCAACAACAGCCCAAAGTCCTTTCTCTACTAGTCTAGCTTTCACGGTTCGAGCCCATAGTTCATAGTTTAGGTCATCGGAAACAACGTCTTGTTGACTAATTGGTGTCTTCGTTGCCGCCATTTCCGCCGGCGAATGTTTAGGTTTTCTTGACTTTCTTCTCTGTGTATTCCTCCTCATCTTGTTGGAGAAGACGACCGGTTTTGCTCCTTTTTCTCCAACACTTTCTATTTTATTCCCAAAAAAGTCCCAACGTGAACGAGATATTAAATACGGTTTAGTCTGGTTTAGTTTAATTGGATTGATCGGTTTACAATGATTTAATTTAATAATTATGTCAAAAACACTCGTATTTGTTTTTACTCAGAAAATAATAAATAAAACTGTGAGAGATCTCTCAAGTAGATTTTTGAAGTGTGAGGGTTGAAGCAAAAAAACATGCACTCACATTTTTGAATTATTCTTCTGTACACTAAAAGAGAGCAGAGTAGATATCATAGTAGAGAAGAAGATAAGCTTGAGGAGTTCATCTTTTATTCTACTACTCTCTTATCTCTCCAGACAGCGTTCCCTCTTCTTCATCTTCCCCATCAAACTCTTGTTCTACACCTTTCACCTGCACACAACAACCCTTTCAATTAGAAGGAGAGACAGTACCAAGTTCTTTCAACATCACTACTTTAACACAATATAAATATGTAACAAACTGTTGGGAGGGAGGATCTCTGTTACCTCAGATACGTAATGCATCAGCATGTTTTCGATTCCCGATTTCAAAGTAACAGATGAGCTTGGACATCCGCTACAAGCTCCTTGCATCCTCAGCTTCACTATACCGCTTTCCCTGATCAAACCCCAACCAAAAAGAATATTACAATAAAAATAAATAGGTTTCATTGACCATTGCTGCAACTAGAGGGAAGTAAACTTACGGATCAAACCCACAGTACTCAATGTCCCCACCATCATCTTGGACTGCTGGTCTGATGCGTGTTTCTAAGAGTTCCTTGATCATTGCTACAGTTTCAGAGTCATCCTTCATCACAAAGAAAGTTTCACCAGTGAGGATAAACAACAACACCACCACTTATTACTATTGCAAAACATCAATCCATAATTAACAGAACTACATCTTTAGGGGAAATTGGTATCAAGCTACCACGCTCAGCTACTACTTGAAGATTCCTAACTCATACTAAACAGCTGACCAAAGCAACTAGCATAAAAATTTCCATAGTCACATATCCCATGTCTATATAACATTTACAGAAAACTATCACTCACTCTCAAGTACTCAACAAATGTTCAAACCAACACAAACTAGAGAAATGAAAAGCTCTCCAGGGTGATAGTGAAGGAGGGGTGTTTGGTTTACCTCGCTGATGGCAGTATCCTTGGCAGCAGCAGCTTGTGCATCCAGAAACAAAGGCTGGCCAGAAGAGTAGAAATCCATAACTGCCGCAAATATCTCAGGCTTGAGGATATCCCATGATACATCATCTGACTTTGTAACAGTAACAAAATCAGACCCAAAGAAAACTCGAACAACACCTGCAAAAATCAAAGAAACAACATCATAATCACATACGATCGATTGGTTAAACAAATAAACAAAAACAGATCACACAGGAGAGATAATAATACCATCAATGGAGTAAATAGCCTTAGCTAATGGCGAACCCAAAGCTGAACGAACATTAGGAAAATCCGCGCTTCCAACCTCCATGACTGGTTTGTCAGGATAAAACATCAGAGAAGAAGGATTCGGAGTTGATTGTGTTTGAATAAACATTGTCCTTCTCTGCCCTGCTCAAATCACACATGAGTTAAGCTAATTAGACCCTTAAATCCACCATGTTTTTTTCCCGAATTCATTCGTCTGGAGGACTCTAGAGATAAAACAAAAATATTGCTCTAACTTGAATCAATCCAATATCTGAAAAATCCAATCTTTCACAAACAACGTAGAAGAACCATCATACCTCCGAGGAAGATCCATTTCTGAGGAATTGAAGAAGATCTCGAAGAAGAGTTGAGAAGAGAACTTGTCGCCCGAGAATCGAGTAAATTGGTCGCAGAGATGAAAAGCGAGCGACGAGATAGCACAATAGAAGAAGAAGAAGAAACAGTACTTCCTCCAGAAACGATCTCGCGACACCCGAGTCGCGAAAGAGAAGATGATACAAGCCTCGCAATCCCTTTCATATTTGCGTCGACGCCAAATCAAAAAGCAATAGATCGGCCAAAATTAGGGTTTCGTCCTAATCGCAAAACGGGCCGGAAAAAAAAAGTAAACAACAATAAAAACAGAGAAAGCTCTTGTGACGTCGTTGGGACTTGGTTTGTTTCGTCGGAATTATTCCTGATAACGGCGTTACCGTATTTAGTACTGTAGTATTTACTAATACGCCGTTGTATTGATTATTTTTTTATATTTAAAGTACCGCCCTTGAGCACAGTAAAGTTGTTAAAAGAATTGACTTTTCAAACTAAAACAAATCAAGAAGCAGATTTGAGGTACTCGCAGATAAACTGTTCTATCAGAAAATGTATATAGCCAGCCAGTAGAAGAACTAGCATCATTACAATCTACATTGTGGGGTTTGGAGATGAGGATGATAAGTAATGGTATTTGAAAAACTAGATAATACTCTGCGATTTTGATTGTCCTCTTCATTAGCCAAGGAACCATAGTAATGGTATTTGATTTTGAAAGTTACCATCACTTGCCATCACTGTGTCTGAACCATAGTATGGCTGAGCTTGCTGCAAGCGCTGAGTAGAGTTTGTGATATGGGCTGTTGCAGCTCTATCAGGATGCCAACCAGCCAGAGCTGAAGCTACAGCTTCTTCTTGTTGATAGAATGATAGTTATCATCATATCGATGCCAACAATCCAGAGCTTGGTGACCTTGCTTCCCACAGATCTGACATGTGGATCGTTCTCCAGAGGATGAACTTTGATTACCAGAACTGAACTGCTGATGAAACCCTCGTCCACGGGTTGAGAAGTTCCCACGACCTCGGTTTGCAGAGTTAGTTGTGTAGAAAGCCAAATGTGGAGAGACCTCTGGAGCGGTGACATAGCTTTGAAGCCCGTCATCATCATAGCCTTTCAGACGACGCACAATGTCTTCATAATTTGGTTCAGGAACAGCATCTAAGGAGGACTCAAGCGAGGTTATCAAAGGCTCATAACCACCACGAGTGAGACCATGAATCGTGACAAAAACTTTCATCTTTTCTGTAACTGGATTCCCAACAGATGATAGTTGATCAAAGACGTTCTCGAGATCGCGCAAGTACTCATCCATGGTCTTCCCTTCTTTTGAAATGCTACGGAGACGCCTCTGAAGATGCAAGACTCGAGAGGACGAAGTGCGGTTAAAATGGCTGGCAAGATTAGTCCACACGTCATAGGAAGTTGCAGATCCAACCACCACATTGAGAATATCTTCAGACAACGAACCAAGAAGCCACGCCATGACAACTTGATCTGAACGGTTCCATGCTTGGTAGTCAGGATTTGGAGCAGTAGCGGTTTTCCCTTCGTCTTGAAGAACAGTAACATTTGCTACCGGCGCAGTGAAATCTCCGGTGACAAAGCCGAGAAGACCTTGACCAGAGAGAAAAGCCTCAAACTGTGATTTCCACAAAATGTAGTTGCGTTCTGTAAGTTTCACAGTAACACAGTTAGAAATGTTTAGAGTAGGACAGGAATAGAGCTCCATGGCTCTGATACCATAAAAGAAATGTACCTCTCAACAGTCTCTTGAATGCTTACTCACAGAGATGCAAGATGTCCTTCCTTCTCCCCGTTCAAAACCTGTTGACTACATATAACATAATAAGCAATTTATACAAGGAAGGTCTCAGGAAAAGGTCTATCTTCCCAAACACGCTGAGAAAGACATAAATCTGGTTGTATGTAACTCACAAGGCCTAAACACAAAGAATGTTTCAAATTCTTACCAAAAATAATATAACTCACAAGATATACAACATCAGAACTTTTTAAAGCAAATTTTTGTTCTTGGCACTATTTATCAAGTTCCTAAATGGCTAAAATAATGCCAATTCTGATAAATTTTGGAAGCTACAAAAGATGAGTGAATGTGTGAATCCTACAGCCAAAATGTGGATAGAGGGTAAACGTCTATATCTTTAAATAGCTGGGCACTCTACACCCTCTTAAACCCTCGATCTAGTCTGAAACATGACACTGCATGCCTTTTCTTTCTTGCCCTGAAGCATCTCCAATCCCCATGCTCGTATCACCACCTAAGACTCGTTTCTAGAACCTGGAACTCGGTTGACTTCTGTTTTGCCTGAATGGTTTGGTTTTGGCTACATCTACTACGTACTATCATCATCCAACCGTTAATAATCTGCACAGAGAAAACATCACCTTAACATTTGAGAGTCAAGCATGGATTCTCCTCTCTCTCTCTCTCTATCAAATTCAAGATATGTCGATGGAATAAGAAAAGAGAGAAAAATAAAAATAAAAAAAGTTTGCTGCTGACCCACTTTATCTCTCAGTCACCCACTCTATCTCTCAGTCACCCACCTACTTTCTTCTCTCTCACTTCTACGTTCCCACTCTACCTCTCTCTCAGTCATCCATCCACTTTCCTTTCTCTCACTCAGCCACCTTCTTTTCTCTCACTCAGCCACCTTCTTTTCTCTCACTATATCTAAGACGTCAAATGTTACGTACTGCTTCTCTAATTGTAATAAAATTCAAACAAACCCTTAAAGAAAGAGCAAAAACCTAGATTTTTTTACAGCAGCGCTGAGAGTGAGATCGATGGCGATACCGGAGCTTCCTAACGATTTGGTAGATGAGATACTCTATCGCGTTCCAGCCACATCCCTGAAACGGTTACGAGCAACTTGCAAAAGATGGAACAGTTTGTTCAAAGAAGATAGGAAATTCGCGAGTGAGCACCGGGATAAAGCCGCAAAGGAGTTTCTATTTCTCATCATGACAGGGAAGTACAGGATTTGTCCGTTGAGCATAACCAATCATCTTCCCCCACATGGAAATGGAGATGATGTTACTCCTCTTCCATCTGTAGAGGTAAAAAGAGAGCTTAGTTCCTGTAAATATTCACGTCAATTCGCTATGAACCAAGTCTCTCACTGCGACGGCTTATTGTTATGCGTCCACTTTTTCATCACCGGCCCCACCACATGCAAATTTGACATAGTGGTTTGGAACCCGTTTACTGGTCAAACCAGGTGGATTGGTCAAACCAGGTGGGTCGAAGCCGGCAATCGTTGGCAGCCATTCCTCACATTTGTTCTCGGGTACAACAACAAGTCCTCCTTCAGTCAAAGAAGCTACAAAATTTTGTGCTTTTGGCCTGCTGGCAAAAAAACAGAAATCTACGACCTTAACTCCTCTGGTTCGTGGAGGAGGACTCCTGAGGATGGTGATCTCACTCCACCAGGCTGGACCACCACTGTGATGAGTGACGACTTCGTGTCTTTGAAGGGAAATACTTACTTTTTGGCTCAGCAGAAATCAAAACCGCAACTTGGAGATTTGTCATTGCTCAGATATGATTTCTCTACTGAGAAATCATCTCTGTTTGTGCCTCTTCCCTATCAGCGTCCAAGGTATGAAATTGTGAGACTTTCTGCTGTTAGGGACGAGAAACTTTCCGTGTTCTTAAAGCCCGATGCTACATGCAAGACTGAGATATGGGTGACAAATAAGATTGATGATGACTCCACCAAAGCGGCCGTGGTGTCCTGGAACAAGGTCTTTGCATTCGATTTGAGCCCTATCTTCAGATTACTGATCGGGTAAAGTTTGTGCTTGACGAGGATAAGAAAGTCGTCGTGTGTTGTGAGAGATGGACGGATGTCGACACCAACTTCATCGACAAAATATTCATTCTCGGGGAGGATAATCAAGTCAGTGAATTTGGTTTTGATCCGGTTGTTTCATTTCAGGTAGGACCTCGGCCAGTTCCTCTTAATTACGTTCCAAGTTTGGTCCAAATCGAGCTACCTGCTGGTGACTAAAAACAACCTCTACAAGATGTGGTCTTGTAGTGTTTCTTGCTTGCTTGCTGCTTGCTTTAAACACAGTTTTTTTTTTAAGTACTATTATGTTCTAAACATGTCTCGTACAGCATATGTCTAACAAATAAGTGTTATGTCTTAAACGATACCTAGCCATGTTAAGATTCCAACATGTTCAAGAGCTGGTTGGGTAGTAACTGTCCCATCTATTTCCAGAATCTTTTCTCTTTTTAATCGAACACCAGAAAGCAAAGATGATCCTGACTGCGCCCTCATCTTCTTTATTCCTCTACAAACAAAATAGAGACTTTCAAAAATGTCTGCAAAGTGATTTCATACAAAGGCGGTCAGCTTCTAATACACAAACTAACGACTGTTGATTTGAGCCCTGATCTTCAGATTACTTATTCGGTAAGCTTTTTGCTTGACGAGGATAAGAAAGTCGCCGTGTGTAGTGAGAGGTGGATAGAAGACGAGAACAAGTCCATCGACAAGACATTCTTTCTCGGAGAGGATGATAAAGTCCGGGAATTGGGTTTTGGTCTGCTGGATACAGTTGATGCACGAAAATTCGCCAGTTATTCTTAATTACGTTCCAAGTTTGGTCCAAATCGAGCTACCTGCTGCTGGTTGCAACAAAAGAAAAAGAGGTGACTAAACAAGATGTGGTTTTGTAGTGTTCCTTGCTTGCTTTAAACAAACAGTTTTATGATTAAAACATATGTCTAAAGAAAGAAGAAGTGTGTTATGTCTATAGATTTCAAGCATATATATCTTATTCAATGACAAAAGTGTCTCATGTACAAAGCTCCCCTGCTCCAAGTCATTCTTTTTCAAGTAAGTTACAAATTGTACAACAACTATAAGTCATCATTACCCATTCACCTCTTAACTTGTACTACTAAGCAAAGCTGGTATGTTGCAAATATATGTATTCGTCTTTTCTCTATATCTTACAAACACACCGCTAAATCTTGCAAATATTGGACCAAAAACACAACCCACAAACTATTTAAAACTTTTGGGGCATCCAAAAGTTCCGCAAATATAGAATTGTATATATTCTATACATTCTAGCTGTGTGAAGGTTCGTTCGCATTACATAACATAGCAGGCTTTGGAACGACAGTTGAGGTACAATAGTAGTAGAATACAAAGTTTCTTTTTCTGAATTTTCAAACAGCTAGAATCATGACGGATGATGCTTTAGCCTTCATTTCATTGACCTGAATGTTAGACTTTCAATCAAACAAACATGCAAAAGGTAAACAGGAGCCAGAAGTTTACAAAAAGGACAGGCTTCGAGGAACTGGAGTGCACTTAAGGGGATGTGCCATGGTAAGGGTCAGTCCTTCAAAAGTCTCTTCCATGTCGACCTTATCTTCTTTGATTCCCCAGTCAAAGCATTGCACCATCACTCCAATCGCAGTTCCTATGAAAATAGAAGCTAGATTTGATCCAGGACAGCCTCTCCTCCCGCCGCCGAAAGGAATGTACTTCTGTGCTTCCTCTCTCTCGTCTTCTTGTCCTAATCTTGAAGAACCTAGAAACCTATCTGGCTTGAACTCATTAGGTTCTTCCCAGGAATCAGGATCTCTCATCCAAGCATAAGCATTAATAACAAGAAATGTCTTCTCCGGAATGTAGAACCCTTTGATCTCACACCTTTCTTGGAACTTCCTCGTCAGGAGAGGAAATGGTGGGTGCAATCTTAGTCCTTCCTTAACAACCGCTTGCAAATAAGGAAGGTTTGGTATATCTGTTTCTTGAATCAACCTTGATGTCCCTACAACGGAATCAATTTCTTCTCTCAGCCTCTCAAAAACGTCAGGGTTATTAATGATCTCGGCCATTGTCCATTGTGTTGTTTGCACCGAGGTATCAGTGCCTCCCACGAATAGCTCCTGCATTGAAAAGACTCGGAACAGTTATCAGTAATTTTTATTTCGGATCCTCCTCATATATGAAATCTGACACAATGGAAAACATTTACCACGAAAAACGACTTGATATGATTCCTAGTGATCTTATACTCTGCGTTTTCGTCTGCATAAGCTGCCAACAACACATCCATCATATCCGTATCTTTATGATCCTCGTCCATTTTCTCTTTGTGTTCCACAAGAATCTTCTCTAGCAGCTCATCGAATTTGTTGGACACATCCATTATATCCTTCTTGAACAGTGGGATCCCGAGCTTCTTAAGTGGTCTGCGCAGTACAGATGCGAAGAAAATCTTCTTCGCCAAGGCATATGATTCAGCCACCAAGCCTCTGACTCTCTCTGCCTCACCATTCTCCTCTGAGAAACTTCTTCCCATGCTCATCCTGCACAAGATGTTGTTCATGAGCATCGTCGCTTCCTTACCGATCTCAACGTTCTCATTCTTCCTGGCCTTATCGAGAATTCTGTTGTAAAACCGTTGTAGCTCTTCAGCACGAACTCCTCGTGACCGCTCCAACACCTGAGGTCGGAGCAGCTTAGTGACGATGATCTTCTTCACGAACTTCCAGTAATCACCATAGGGAGCGTAGACAAAGCCAGAAGATCCGAACACGAGGGACTCATCTATCGCAGCAGCACCACGGGATGAGATGTTCACGTCCTGGGACCTGAAGATCTCGTCGGCCACTGAGGCTGACGAAACAAGGATGATGGGGATGTTAAAGACCCGGAGGTGGAGGAGGGGTCCATACGTGGATGAGATTTTCTGTAAAGACTTGTGGGATAGAGAAGAGAGGAGAAGGTGAAGATGACCAATTATCGGAAGAGACGGAGGGCTCGGAGGCAGATCACAGCCTCGTGAGTCCTTTGGTTTCTTGAAAAAGAGAGTGTAACAGATGATTGAGAAGAGGCAGAAGAGGACGACGATGAAGCAGTTCTGAAAGTCAACGCAGTTAAACGCTGCCATTATTGCTCCAAAGTGAAGCTAATCAAGAATCCACTAATATAAAAGTATGAACAATTCATGCTTTGTTTATTACTTTAAAAATTACTTTCTCTTTGAGAAAACGTCAAGTAAAATCAAACCAAAAGTTGATATTATCAATAACTAAATATTTAATGTTCAACAAAGCAGAACGATTCAAAATTGACTCACGGTGAAAGCAATGTACCTCACAACAGTCTCTTGGATGCTTACTCGCAGAGATGCAAGATGTTCTATCTTTTCCGCTTTCGAAACCTGTTGACTACACATAACATAATAAGCAATTCATACAAGGGAAGGAAGATCTCAGGTGTCAAAATGGTTCCAAATTAATGGATCAACCCAGACCAAACCAATCCAAAAACTTATTGAGTTGATAATTTGAGTTTTAATGGGTTCATGGATCAAAATGGTTTATGGGTTTAATGGATTGGGTTGAAATGGATTAGGATAAAATGGTTATGGGTTGACCCAAAACCAAACCAAATATAGTTGAATTGATTTTAAAAACCAAATTAAACCAATTTTTCTTTTAATTAAATGAGTAAACCGAATTGAACCAACCAAAATGAACAAAACCAAACCAAACCAAGCTTTCTCTCTCCCTTCTTCTTCTTCGACTCTATCTTCTTCTACTTGATCGACTCAAGAAGATAAACCCAGATTCGAATTTGAACATTGAACAAAACAGAATCAGATGAAGATGACAAGAAAATCTCAAATTCGAATTTTGGAATTTACGGTTCAGAGAGAGAAAGAGAAAGAGAGAGAGAGAGAATTTTGAAATTTTGAAGTTGAATTAAGAAGAGAAAGAAGCTTCCTTTATTGTTTCAATTTAGTGTTTAGGAGATTGATTTTCTTGGTTTGCTATTAAATGGGTCAACTCATTTAACCAGTTAATCCATTAACCTAAATGAGTTATGGGTTGATCCAAACCAGTTGCTAAATGATTTGGATTGACTCATTAACCATTAAACACTAAATCAAAATGGTTATGGGTTGGTTTGGTTTGGTTTATCCAACTTGACACCCATAATCTCAGGAAAAGGTCTACTCTTCCTAAACACGCTGAAAAGGACATAATCTTGTTGTAATCACAAGGCCTAAACACAAATAATATTTCACGTTATTTACCAAAAATATTAACTCTCAACATATACAACATCACAGTTGTTATAAGCAAATTTGTTCTTAGCGCTATTGTAGAAGAAGCAGCTTTTGTGTATGTCAAGTTCCTAAATGGCTAAAATAATGCCAATTCTGATCATATTGGCAGCTACAAAAGATGAGTGAATGTGCGAATCCTACAGCCAAAATGTGGATAGAGGCTAAACTTCTATCTTGAATAGCTGGGCACTCTACACCCTCTTAAACCCGCCATCTAGTGTAAAACATGACACTGCATGCCTTTGCTTTCTTGGCCTGAAGCATCTCCAACCCCCATGCTCGTATCACCTAAGACTCGTTTCTAGAACCTGGAACTCGGTTGACTCCTGTTTTGCCTGAATGGTTTGGTCTTGGCTACATCTACTACTATCATCCACCCGTTAATAATCTGCACAGAGAAAACATCACCTTAACATCTGCGAATCAAGCATGGCTTCCTCTCTCTCTTTCTCTCTATCGCATTCATGTTCAGATTTTACTTCAAGTAGATATAAAATAAACACTCTAGGATGTCGAAAACATAGCTTTACCTTTCCATTCATCTCTTTCAGTGCAGCGCTTGCAGCTTCCTCTGTCGTGTACTCTAGAAAGGCATAGCCTTTTGATCTCTTTGATATCTTGTCCATAATTATTTTGACTGCAGATGAAAATTACAGGCTGTTTACGATCTATCTTTTCTCAATAATATCTTTGACCTTTAAATGGGAATATGGGATAGCAAATCATGAATACCTTCCACTAGTTCACCAAACCCTTCAAATGCTGCACGTAATGTCTTCTCAGATGTGTAAAAAGACAGTCCTGAACCCGATATACATGATCTATCAGTAAATGTTATCTTCTGAACAGAAAATTTAAGATGCAGGCAATGAATTGGGAGAAGCATGAGTTTTATACCAAAAGCATGCATAAGTGTTAGCATACCAGTTATAAACAATTTCTTCGTCTTAACGGGAGGAGACTCTGAATCATCTTGATCTCCTTTTGTACTATCGCCTTTTGGAAAAGAAAAGAGAGCCAAAGTTATTACAATGTGAAAATTTTAACACATCTATTCTCATCAATTCAGCTAAAGGTGAGGTTTGCAAAGATTCTAAACAATATTTTAGCAAAGATTCTAAACAATATTGTTTCAATCCAAAGATCAGTATCTAAGACAGACCTTCATAGTCTTTGTTTAGTGACTCGAAACTGTTATCAGGAACAACCGCAAGAACACCAGGTACACCTGCATCAATCAAACACCATCTCTCCATATATTAGTTTAACACCGAAACAAAGTCAACAAACATTGTAGTCTGATTTCCCATTTGACAAACGCACAAACCAGCTAACTCCAATGCACTATTCTCATCGAGATCACAACAAAACCCGAAATCAGACTGCCAGGAAACATGATAAAGACACATCTGTGCATCCTTTTCACTGCAAATAAGAACACGCTATTAAAATCTGAAAAAAAAAAAAACAGACAATATCTTGCTCAAATCAGAACAAAACTTGAAACTCACTTCCACAAAACCTTGGATAGCAACTGAACACAATAATCAACCATCTGTGCTTTAGTAACAATACCAACTCCAGGCTTATCTATTCGTACCATCCAATGTTTCACTGTCCCATGCTCAAACAAGGAAACAAATTTCTGATTCCCAATACCATAATACTTCTTCTCTGAACTATAACCAGCTTCAGGTCTAACAGATAGTACTCCAGGTAAACCTAAAGTTTCCATAGAAAACCCCAATTAAAACACCAACAATACAAAACAGAATCTGAAATTCTCAGTGATATAAATAAATACTCACTCACGAGCTGGCGTGAAGCATCTTCGTCGATATGACAACAAAACCCGAAATGGGTATCAAAGGAAGCATCGTATATACTCATCTGCGCATCTTTTTCGCTGCAAACAAAACAAGTAACAGTAGTAAGAAAGGAAGAAACTTTGAATCACAAAGCTCAAATAGGAACAAGAACCTACTTGCCCAACACTTTGGCAAGAATCTCGACATAATAATCTACAATATCGGATTTGGAAGAAACCCATTGTGGAGGTTTATCCAATAACACCATCCAATATGTGTTTCGAGTAGGAGCAGTAGAAGAAGGAGGTGAGGAAATTGCAGAAGAGGAAGAGAAGACGAGGTGTGATGATGATGACAAAGTTTTCCGAAAAGTCCCGAACTTTAAGTTGGGAGAAGAAGATGAATGGAAGAATCTGATGTGTGAGGAAGAGTTGGAGGAGATTGGGAGGAAGAAAGAAGTGGAAGCAATAAGAGCTTCCATGGCAAGTCGCTTTGTTTCCTCTCTACTCTTTTTCTCTGTTATTTATTCTTCAGTACTGTAGAAAAGGTTAAACCAGGGGACTTTTAAGAATTAGGGAGTGGATAAGTTAAAAAGCTAAACCTTAATTTACATATGTTAAATCACAAAAGTTAAATTATTTTCAAATGATAATCAGGAAAAATATTTTCAAATGATAATATATGTAGAATTGTTATACAGTAGTTGTGAAGATGTTATATAATTTGCTTAAAAGTTTTTATATTCTTTTTATACGGTACAACTCAATCTTAAAATGTGAAACATTTAAAGATTTTCATATTAAATAATAAATACTAATACATTTCAAAAATATTCAAACCTAATAATAGTCTACGTTATTTTACAAGCATCTTTGGTAATAAATCTTAGTAATATTAGACTATTCAACAAGAGATTAACACACTGATAATCCAATGCCTAATATAAACCGGTTTTTGCAATCTGAATTTTACGGTTTATCAGAAAACAACTTTTTTTTTTTTTGTTATAACGAAAACAAAATATTTTTGGATCTGTAAACAAAAAAAAAAAAATCGGAAAAAAAAACTCTCCGACTCGAAAGAAGAGGGAGAGAAAGAGAGAGATGAAGAAGTCGGTCGGAGCAGAGAAGAAGAGAGTTAAACGATCATCGGGATCTGCATCCACCTCCGTTAGAGATTCTGGTTCCGATGCTCAACCTAGGGTTCGCTCTCCTCTTTCTCATTTTTTTCTCTGATCCATTTTTTAAAATTGTCTTCTTCTTAGGTTACGTTTTCTTAAGTTTGATCTGTTTCAGTCTCTGATCGAGCGTAAGACCTCTGATTATATGAATTAATGGACTTTTTCATGATTAATTTTTGCTAAATTGTATGTGAATGCGCATAAATGTGTGTTCTCTTTTGGATTTTTTGAGCACATTTTACTGTTTTGTGGTTCTGTGAGTTGTGAATTATACCTGAGGAATGCTAAATTGATTCACTGATATGGCGAAAGTTTGTGTTCTTAGGTATTTGTAATGGGAAAAGTGATGATCTTTATTTTGATGATTGCATTGAAGTTAATGCTTTGTCCATATGCTTAATTTTGTTTCGTTTTTACATTGTCATTTCCTTTACTAGAAGCAAGCTGTGAAGAAGGATACGTTTCAGTTGTTTGCTGAGAAAGTTAGAGACCACAAGGGATTAGAATCCAGATGGGCTGTTATGGAGCAAGCACGAGTTGAATACTTCAGAGGCAAAGATTTTGTGAGCTTCATGAAGAATAACCCTGATTTTAAAGAGATTCTGGAAGAAGATAAAGACCTCGATACAGACGATATTGCCAATGTTTTGTTGGGAAAGAACCTTTTGGTCCGCTGTGATCGCGTTACAAAAACTCTTCGTCCTGGGAAGAAAAAGCTCTCTACCTGGCCTGCTCATCTCGAGATTTTCCGTGTAAGTTGATTTTGGGATTGGCTCTTTTCTTTTTATCTTCCAACTGCGTATTCTCCGTATAGGTTGAAGTTACTTTCTTAGAGAAAACTTGCTGTTGAACTTGTTGTCTTGTCATATTTTCATTCCTCTTTAGTTCTTGTTTTTTTGGTGAAGATATGCATTCATTAGTGCAACTATATCAGCGTTTTGATTTCTTTTTATTCTTTTTAACGCAGGATGATCAATCTTTCTCTGAAAATGATGCCTTTTTTGCATGGACTTTCGAAAAACGACATCCACTATGGCAAACACTTTTGTCCTTCTTCTGGCCTGTATTGACTCTCGCAATTTGTTTGTTTCCTGTGTACCCACACCGTTGCAAACTAATTGTACTCTACTCATGCGCGGGCATTCTTTTGATGATTCTCTCTTTGCTTTTCGGTAAGCTCTTCACATAAAAACTGGTTGATGTGGGTTTGGGAGTGTTCTTTCATCCGTTATTGGCTCTACATTTGGTTTTCTTTTACCATTGACCATTGTTAGATTAGCAAATTACCACTATGCAATGCTAGACAATGATTTACTAGATACGGATACCTAACTGATTCAGGTCACCAATTAGGGGGTCATATACTTGTGTAGTTTTAACTTGGTTTATACTAAGATAAGTCCGTCTGAATTTCCTATTGCAGTGAGAGCAGTTATTTTCGGTGCTATGTGGATTCTTTTGGGAAAGCGTGTCTGGGTCTTCCCCAACATTCTAGCCGAAGAAGCCACATTGAAGGAACTGTTCCGTTTCTGGCCAAAGAAAGACGAGGAAGAACCACCCAAGTGGACATCTCGACTTTTCTACACAGTAGTGGCTATTGTTGCTGTCATGCTGCTTAGGCACCATGCCCCTGATGAAGCTGCTCGGGCCAGGTATACACTCCCTTCTTATATCCACCTCTATATATCTCTTTAAACCGCTTTAAAAGATATTTGTTCTCCTGCTTAGTAGAACCATATCTAATCGCTTCAGGTTCTGAGTTTTGGATTTGGTTGCAGTAGAGGTTGAATTGTGATGAGTTTTGTTCATACAGGTACCAAAGAAGGATGTCTAACATCATTGATGATGTCCTAGAGTGGTCACCTAAGCTAGCACTTTCTGGTTTGATGGAGAATCAGCAACCTGTGAACATAACAGATGCGGCAAACAACTCCTCAGATGCAGCAGGTCCTGACCAGACTGAAGATGCTGACCTAGATGAAACTCAAGGCGAGGAGGAAGCTGATGGTTGGACTGACCCTGATCTAAAACCATAAAAACAAATATAGAAACGAAAGTTCATTGTAACAAATAAGTCAGCTTAAGTGACCAAGACGAGGTGAGTTCTTATAAGAAAGTCTTGAAAGATTTTGTGGTACTTTTTTTTTACTCTTTCATTTTGGCACTCTTGTATTTAAAAACTTCAAATCTCAGACAAAAGCTCTATCAGTAGCTAAGAAATGTTTACTTAATACTTAAGAGAGAGTTGACAAAGAAAAGCGGCAACATTTGAAGTATTCCAAACTGAAAAAAATAAAGACACAAAGCTACAAAAAGTATTTGTACAAAATAAGAAAAGAAAAAAACTCTTCAATGGCTGCTACCAAATAAGCCAACAAAGAGAAAGCCAAGAATGAATTGCCGCCTTGTGAGGTCATTTGATGGCTAGACGAGCTTGAGAAGGATGGTTCGAGGAAAGGCTGTTCCATTGTTGCCCTGAACACTCTCCGTCTTCCCTTCTATTATAAGCTGAGCTCTGCATCTCATCTCCCTGAGGTGTTCTATACTCAACATTCCAAGCTTCACCTTGATCAGAATTAGATGACGTCGGGGACTGAGTAATACTACCATTGCTCTTTTCTTTAGCTTTGCGCTGTGAAGCTTCGGTGTTGGTTTTCTTTGCAAACCGTCCTCCAGTACCCCTTGGCCTCCTCATAGCATGTTGATGCCGAGATTCATGTAGATAAGGCTGTGGACCACGCAAACAAAGGAAAAGATGCATTAAGCAGTGTAATGCATTCACATAGGGATCAGAGAGCTCTCAGGAAACTAAAACTATTCATGAAAACAAGCAATTTACCTTTCTGGATTTTATTAGCTTCTTCTCTAGCTCGGCCTTGGCGCGTGCCTGCCTTCGCCTCAGAATCGCCTGGTACTGTTTAGCATTCACGAAAACTGGTTCTTGTGCCATCTCAGGAGGCAGTGGCATTCTTGAATGAGGCATCCCACCATATGGAACAAAACCCTGATAGGGAAAGTGTTATTTATCAGAACTCACATAGAAACTAAACAGATTACAAGAGCCATAGAAACCCTGTCGGTAACCAAATGCATTTCACATCTTAACTAATATAGATATCAAGAACAGTGTTAGGCAATTATAATCATGCTAGACTTCAAACCACCTACACATACAACAATATTTTTAACCTGCAATCTCACATTTCATATCCAAATAGCAGCCATGAATTATGGTAGACGTACCATCCAAACATGTCAAATGATCAAATCAAATAGTCTCAACAGAGAAAATTAGCTGAGACTTCAGAAAAAACTTCTAAATAATTTGGAATCAGAGTCATATATACCAAGGGATGATGTCCATAAGCTCCCATCACTCCTGCATAATAAGGATCCTGGTATGGATTTGAGGATGTCCATCCCTGCATGATTCATAACCAAACGAAACTGTTAGCAACCATAGCTAAAATTTCCATAAAAGATTTGATATATACATATCAGCTAAACTTACAACGGAGTGGCCAACAAGTTGAGGGTGAGGAGGTTGATTGATGCAGGGATGCATAGGTTCTTGATTTTTATCACTGTAATCTCCAGCTGCAAATCAAAATAAACCAACAACACTGGAGAATTCAAAACAACTATAAGCAAATCCACAAGAGCGTAGCACCAAGAGAGCAAATCAATGCACCTGAATGGGGAGACGTTGCCACATTTGATTCCTTGTTAGCCTTATCATCTCTATTGGAAGGTGATTTCGGACCGTTTGATTCCAATGCTATAGACTTGGAAAGTTTATCACCAGCTTCCATAACAGAATTCGCATTGCAGGCAGCTGCAGCACGCTGCCAAAGGTTTAAACTATTTATAGAAGACGACAATGTTCGATGAACCTCTGAATCGATCTTTTCCCCACTGTCAGATTTTGAATGCATGCCTTCAATTCCCTATTCAAAAATCCAACTGTTAGTGATGACGTAAGACTACCTAATCCAAACAGAACAACAACAAAAAATCAAAACTTTAGCAATTTTGACTCCTCCCAATACTCAACGAAACAAGGAACAAGCAAAAACCCAGAAACGTTTGAAGATAGAATTCACCAAATCAGACTTAAATTTCGAAACTTTGAGAATTTTGAGAGATATAGAGAGAGGAAGAACAGAAGAAGACAAAAACCCTAGAAGAAAGGTATAAGCAGCTTCATGCAATCACAACAAGAACGATTTAAATAAAGAATCAACATACCATTCAATCTAAAAACGTAGGAGACCGTCTCGGAGAGGGTAGGCGTCCACGGTGATTTGAAGAATACGCTTACGCCTTTGGAAGATGGAACGATCTGAGGAAGTTTCCAGTCAGAGGAAGGAAGGAAAAAAAAAAAAAAAAAAAAAAAGAATAAAAAAAAGCAATTTTTATGGAATTGAATTTAATGTATTATTAATATTTTTTGTTGTATTTGATCGTCGTAGGAGGAACTACAAAAAGTATTTAAGTTTTTGTTCTGTTTTGAATCTTGGTTGACACGTGCTGTCCACGTGAACGGCGGCAACACATCACTTTTTCAACTTATTTATTGGCTTTGGATACGATATGAATTTATTGAATACAATAATAATTCGAGTATTGTTTAGTTTCTCTGGGCTTATTACGGGAATAAGGCCTTATATTGTGAAGGCCCAACATCTTAACTTTTTATCAAGAAATTCTTGTTTTAACATCTTTAAATTTGTGTTGACTGCGTAATCACAAATGCAAAACAAAAATTAGTGGGAGTTATTGGTTTGAGATTTGAATAGAGTTTTAAAGATTTTAAATGTTATGTAGATTATGTTGTTATTAGATCAAGATTTTGTTAAACTTTGTTAAAGTTTAGTGTTATTAGTTTGTGATTTATAAAAAGTCATTTAAAATCTTAACAACTTTAGGTTATTGGATTCAGACTTTTATAAAGTCATTAAAAGTTTTGTGTTATTAATTAAAACAAAAGAATTTACAATTGTTAATGAATGTAATTATTATGTTATTGGTTCATGATTTTATACATTTTCTTTACAAAATAAAGTAATGGAAAGTATCACGAAAATACGTAGATTGTTTGGAGCATTTTACAAGATTTTAGAAAACTAATTTACAAAACTATATAATAATTTCTAGCAATCTTTAAAAATCTTTCGTTTTTCACTTTTAATGATTTTGTTGAAGCCTTCAAAATTCTTTATAAATTAGAAACCAATATACAATTTTTTATAAAGAAAATACCTAAAAAATACCACCAAAATAACTTATTAGGTATTTGTTTCAAAAGTACCATAGGTTTTTTCCAAAGATATCACTACAAATCTTTTAGTAGGAAAATAACACAAACACTACAAATGATTTTGAAGGGTTTATAACTTAAAAAAAATATAGGCTGTTGTTTAGTATCTTGGATATAGGGTTTATAGTTTGGTTTTTATGGTTTATTTTTGAAAGGTTAAACTGTAGTTTTAATTTTCTTTTATTTTTAGAAAAAAAAATTATTTTACTGATATTTATGAGAATTAGAATTGCTTACAAATAAAATAAAGAAAAATATTTTATTTAAAAGAATATGTAATTAAGAACTTTTTGTAAAATGGAGTTATTGTACGGGTTATCAATTAAAAATAAAAATACAATCATCATGATATGATATGTTGTTTTTTTTGTTCTTTGTGTCAAATCTTTCTTCTCCGTTTTTTTCTTATCCTCTGAGTCGTTTCTCAAGCAATCAATTAGCTTTTTTTTTTTTTTTATAGATAAATTTTGGGGTCTTTTGGCTTAGAAATTTTCTTGTTTACTTTATGGAGTTTCGTTTTGCACATCTCTAATTCAAGGACACTTTTGATTACTTTGAATATGGATTTGTATTCCAAGTGAAATGTAAAAATGGTCAAGAATAAATCTTTTCTGTTTTTCTAAAAAGAATGATCATTTCTGTATTATCGATGATGTGATAAAGTTGTGTTTTTAACTTTTTTTTATGAAAAAACTATAGATGAAAAGAAAAAAGAGAGAAAGAAAATAATGAGAAAAGCCGCACGAGTCGCTTCATTGGATTCCCTTGGCGGATGTTATCCTCTCTGGCCTCGACACTGTGGCCATCCCCACTAACTCTTCACATATTTCTCGTCTCTTTGCTTTCACTAATATTATAACATATCTTATATTTTCTAATTAGTTTACATGTTTGAAGTTAAAAGAAGTGGAACAAAACGATGCATTCAATAAAAGTTTATATGGACACTAAACTTTGAAATATTATATATATGGAATTAGATTTTAGCAAACGATTGATGGTGGGATTTGATTAGTTATATCATCCCCCATTATATTACTTACACAATTAAAAAAATGTGCATCTCATAAACTATATACTTTTTTAATTGATAGAGAGAAGGTAATAGTTTATTTAGAATTAGAAGTGTGTGCACACACACACATATGCATATAAAATTTTACTTTTATATTATATAAAATTAATTTATGCTCCTTTCTATGCGGTGTTAATGTTATTGGACCTAAACTCGGTGAGAAGTTCCATGTAGAAAGTGATTGTTTCTCAATCAAATAATTTTGTATAGATATCTCCATACATGTGTAAGATCAAGTACTTCGTGATTAAAAACGACTAACTGATAACTAAGAAGTAATACTTCACTTGACCGAATTTTTACTGTCAAGTGAACGAGGATCATGTACAAACGATCGATCAAAGGAAATAATGAACGAACTAGCGAGGAAGAACATCACATTGTGTAACCAAAAGAAAAACTCAATCCACATCAAAATTACAATAACTGACAAAGCTAATAATAATAGGCCAGAAATTAAAGTCAGTACTGAGTAGGAACCTAACACATAGCACTTAGGAAAAAGTGAAGCAAGAAAAGTATTAAATAATTAAAGGGGTGGTAATGGTATCAATTATAGTTTAAATCATAGTTGATTTCTGATATACCCTACCACAAAAACTCAAACCGACTTAATTCAAATCATCCCAAACAAAAAAGCGCCAAAATAATGAAAAAAAAAAAAGAAAACCAAACAAACCAAAATAGGAAAAAACATCTCATGATTTTACCAAAATGAAGATAACAAAAAACATCACACGAAATATTATAAGATACTCTTCGTTATTGTATTAACAAAATCAAAGAGATGAATTTTTTTATCAGCTTCTTATACTACTTTCTCTATCAAATCCTAAAAACAACAAAAAGAAGCTAATTAATAACTTAAAAAGTTGTTCATCGATCGTGTGCGTTGACGAAGAAGAGCTCTATCTCCGGAGGAGCAAAGAAAACGATCTGCCTCCGTCGCAACACGCTATTCTGTGTGACCCTTTGCTTCTTAGGCGCCGGTGGACACGTCAGCATCTCTGGTATCCTACACTTCTGAGCTTTGGGAGTACAACAACTGCCGCCGCCTGGTGAAGAAGCTTGCACCGCCGGGGAGGGAGAGGGAGGAGAAAACGAAGTCGTTGAAGAAGAACATGTAGACACAACACTAGATGCAGATGTTTGATCAAGAGTTGTACTTATGTTGGTATTGGTGTTGTTGTGTTGTGGAAGTTGTTTCTTGAAATGGCTTCTTGTGAGTATTTTATCAGCTCGATTTGGTTTTCTTGCTTTCTTTGATGCCATCTTTAGACCTTAACCAAGAGGGTTTCTCAAAAAAGAAAAGAAATAGTAAGATGGTTCTTTTTTTCTTTTTCTTTGCAAGGTTAGGTGAGAGACATAGAGAGAGAGAAGAGGAGACGAGAGTCGTTGCTTACTTGCCTACGTAGCATATATAGTATGAAAATACGAGTCAAAAACTTAGTGGGAGTGTCACTTTTGAAGTTTCTAAATTTTGACTATCAAAAGTTTTTCACTGAGTCGAACAGAAAAAGGAAAAAAAAAAGTGATGGATTGATCTTTAAAAAGGTGAAAAGAGTATTCTCTTTAAGGATCAAGATAAATGCGTGTAATAACTATGTAAGTCTGACCACATAATAATGGGTACTATATATAGTTTTATTTGCAATTTTAAAGACTATGAGCATAAGCATTAACAAGAATAGAGGTTGCCCAAGTGCTAAAATCAAAGAAATATATGTATTAAAAACTATGAGTTTTTAATACAAAATTAATTGACGATAAATATATTTATCCATATCATTTACATAGTATAATTATTTTTTTAGGATTTCAGATATAGGATCCTAATACCAGTAGAACAATAAAACATGGATATTTTTTGTAAGGTAACATACATGACGTCAAAAAGTCAAGTTAACAGTAGTGCCGGTGCACAGATAAAACAAGGATATCTCTGTATATGGTAACATACATGATGTCATAACTTCAGATTAACAGTGGTGGTGCTGGCTGGTGCACATACTTGAACCCTTTCACAATTCACATGGTGACTGTAACTTTTGGAAATAACTAGTAAAAAAATTCCAATATAATACATATATAATTGGTGTCGGACGAGAGAGAGAGAGTCTTCTCACACTGAACTGAAGGCCCCCAAATTGGTTAAATATTATTTGGATTTGGATGCACATATGACCCGACAACGACAAACCGAGAAAATTGACCTTTTTTGCCCATTTCTCTTTATTATTAATTGTTTTCACTTTTGGAGTAGATGAGGTTACACTATTAACTACGTTTTCTCTCACTTTCTGCCGTCCAAATAGTTTTGAGACTAAAACGGCAAATTACTACTGGTCACATAAACTTTCATAACCTTATTTTCTATCTTACGATAAACCAAATCAAGAACATCTATTTAAAGATATATTTGAAGACTAAAAACAAAACATGGAGTATTACATTACACTGCATAAGAAAAGGAATACAGTTTATATAAAAATAGAAAAAATGGAATAGAGGGAAAATAGAAGAAAAATAATAAGATAAAAGTTAACACAAACTTTGATGTAAGAAGACAATCACGTGGGCTGACATGCAAATTCAATGTAATACAAGGATAAACTACTGATACGGTTCTATGTACGCCCGCCAACTAACTATTTTCTGATTTTAGTTGAGGTTGTTGTACGAATTTTACTATAAGTATCATTTATGCAATACTTTTTTCGTTGTTTGAAATCTTGAATTTTTAAAAAGATGAATTAAAAAACTTTAGAACCCTTTTTATAAACACAAAAAAAAAAGTACGAACATATTGATGCGCGATTGGTTATTGTCATGGGATCCTAAACATAGGATTCACAATGCAAGTGGCATTCCGATAAGTCTTTGGTTTCACACTTGATAAACGAATTACAAAAAGTTCTTAGCAAATAGAATATTCATATAAAAGTTTCATATCAAACTAATTAGATGTGTTATACAAATAGCTATAGAATATTGGGAGATATTGTTTTTGTTTCAGATTAAGCTTTCATTAACTCTTTTAGATGTGTTACACATGTCATAACTCTTTTTGTTTCAGTTTAAGCTTTCATTACCATCGGTTCTTGGAGATATTGTATAACTCACCTTCGTCCTTCGGCCACCCACGTAGCTAACTCTTCCATTATAGCATATTCAGACATCAAAAATGATTAGTTCTTTTTTTTGTTTGTTACTTTTCAAAATTAATTTAATCAATGATTAGCTTTTCGCAGCTATTGAAAATATATTATTATTTCAATTATTTCAAATTCGTGGCTACTATTAAGTATTTACAATGACTTTTGGTATCGTTCAACTCTTAAACATTTCAAGTTAAAAAAAAAAAAAAAAAAAAAAAGATTCCCCTTCAATGTTAAGCGTCCACCAGGGTGCAAACGTTTGGTACAATCACACTAATATATTGTGTGATATCGCGAAAGTAGGTCAAGAACCGTGAATTTCTAATGGATGTCCCGTCACAAAGCATACTTGAGAGGCCATCTTTAAATACTATTCTAACAATTTGTATTATACAGTCCCTAAAGTTGGTGATGATATATCTCCAAAGTCCATCTCTCGATCTCCAACGTCCAAAGACAAAAGTCTTCAAAGATGTAAGACCATCTCCAATGGTTTTCTCTATTTTTTCCTCTATAATAGAGGAACTCTATAATAGAGGTGAGTTTTACTCCAATGGTTCTCTATTCTCACCTCTAAAATAGAGATTGTTATTTTTTTCTCTATTTAGGGCATCTCCAATGGTACTCTATTTTTGCCTCTATAATAGAGGAGTTCTATTTTAGAGGTGAGAATAGAGGAGTTATACTCCAATGTCCTCTATTCTCACCTCTAAAATAGAGATTGCTATTTTTTCCTCTATTTATAGGGGAACCCTTTTTTTTTTTACAAAGGTTCCTCTATAAATAGAGAAAAAAATAGCAATCTCTATTTTAGAGGTGAGAATAGAGGACCATTGGAGTAAAACTCCCCTATTCTCACCTCTAAAATAGAACTCCTCTATTATAGAGGCAAAAATAGAGTACCATTGGAGATGCCCTAAGTGAGCTTCAATCTGTTGTGTCATTCATTACTAATTAATTGGCAAAAGGTTCCAATGGGTGTTTCTGTTATCATCGTCATTAGAGCAATCTCATTGCACATATCTTTGGGATATCTGTATCAGTATCAATACCAAAAAAATAATAAACAAATAAAAAGCAGGAAAGAGAATAGATACGGTGTCTTCTAGCAGACCATTTAAGACACGGGATAAGAACAAAATTAATACGTGTCTTTTTATTAGTGGCTCAATTATATTAAAAAATTAATATAATTAAAATATTATTTTGTTATTGTTTTAAAGACACGTTAGTGAGTGTCACCGATAATTATGCTCTTAGAGTTAGAGTGGTTCTCTTTTGGATATTAAGCTTAGTAATATGAACCTTAAGCTTGATGTATTTTTACTGATATATTTTGGGATTCTATATGCTTGAAATGTAAACGTAACATGATCTGTGATCGTAATTTTTCGTTCGAGAATATAAGTTTTAGTTGTAGTACGATTTGGATAAAGATTGCAATGTAAAATCATTCTAACTAATTCAGTCACGGTAGACCATTTACAATTACTTCCTATGTTATTATTGTTCAACTTCTTAAACAAATCAACTAAAAAAAACCAGACTCCCTCTCAGATGTGTACAAAGATGGCAGAATGATAAAGACATGAGATGCAGTTCAAAATTGGAAAAACCCAAAGTTTCTTCTGCTTGCATAATGATATTTCCAGAATCGTGATAACAAGTTGTTTGATCTAGCCGTTCATTTTTCTGATATTATTACCTGGTCAGTTTTAGATGTGATAGTCGAAGTGAAAAAAGGGCAAGAAACAATACCTAACAAATAACAACTATTCTACCATTTGTATTATACTGTCTATTGATACATATATGTCCAATGCTTTTGTCCCTACATCTAAAATAATGTCTGAAGCATTGTTAAGAGAATCGATTCATACCCTCCCACAAAACCAAAAACAAAACTAACAGTAACAAAGAACATATATACAGAGTAATGCTCCATACTGTTTTTGTTTTGTCACGAAAGTATAATATCAATGAAGACAAATTGCTTTTACTAGTCTGTTTAGAAATTACTACAAAGATTCCAAAACGATTCATCTTTTCAAGGTTTCTGATGACCTTGAGAAGGTGACGGTATAACAACATGTCTCACAGACAAGAGTATCAATCAAGATTTCTCTTTCAACAACATTAGTAAAGCCTAATAATGTTACAATCCAACAAGGCTTCTTACGATAAACAACACGAGTGGATCAAAAGATCATTAAGCACCCATTTGATTCAAAACTTACTTCTATTGATAGCAGGTACATGAAAAATCTTGACCAATAATACAGCACAACATAATCTAAAGAATCGATAAAACCCGCTAGTATTCTTGACCAGATAGTACATCAAAACCGGAACCACCAATGCAATCGGAATTGTGATCTTAGGATAACCATTTAGAAGAGGCATGATGGAAAGTACCATGAGAGAGATGTTGTATCACCTTCCTCTTGAAAGTGCCTCTTCTAACTCCTCAATCGATGAAGGAAACAACTCTATGTAACGGCTACCAAGCGTCTTCCTATCCTTAACCATTGCAGCTCGAGACTCTTCCGCATTCCTAAACTCCACAAATGCTTCCCCAGTTGGTCTCCCTTCACCATTAACAGTAACATGAACAGAGTCTTCAGACAGATCAAAGTCTTTGAAGAAGTCAAGTATGTCTTCCTTTCCCGCTGAGAACGGTAATCCTCTCAACCTCAAGATACCCGTATGCTCAAAATTCTCTTTCCCATCATCACTCGACCTAGCCCTCTGCACATGTCTGCTGCGAGGTGGACTTGCACCATTTACCCCGCCTCCAGCGCCATTTCCACCTCCACCTCCACCCCCACCGCCATTGCCACCTCCACTGCCAACCCCACTAGCCATACCATGGACACGAGATTCAGCAACCTCATTAGCAATAGCCTTATAGTACTCTTGTTTAGTACTCCTAAAAACTTCGACATATCTCCTTCCCATGTTCTGCCTATTCTTATGAAGAGCAAAATCAACCTGGAGGGGATAACCAAGAACGCAAAAGGCTTCTCCAGTGAGCTTATTGTTCTTGTGAATAAACAAGACATCGACCACATCTAAACCGTGAAAAAACTCTACAACATCAAGCTCAGCGCAGTCAAAGGGTAAACCACGGAGTCGAACCACAGGAAAAGGAGGAGGTGGAGGAGGAGGAACAAAACCATAAGGGTTATACATAAAGCCAGAACCAGGATGAGGTCCATAGAATGGTCCAGGAGGACCTTGATCAATCATTCTTTGACGCTTAGGTCCCATCTCACGCCCATCAGGACCATCTCCATATCTACAATTCACCACAACTAAAGTTCAAAACTTTCTTGAACAAACAACTTCTTATATCAAAACTAAAGCAAGACTTTTTACACTATACCATTCAGAGAGAGATCACAGGTCAAATAAATTTCCGAAAGAACAGAACAAAGTAACATTACCAGAAGATGAAACTGAAGTGATTCAGGATTGAATTTGAAACCATACACAAACGAATACAAAAAACCCTAATTGCGGGGGGGGGGGGAAGTAATGAAATCAAAATCATTGGGGAACAAATCAGAGATAATTATAGGGCTTACCCTCTGTAGAACATAATCTCTCCCTACGCTGTGTCGCCTGTTTTTGGATGATCAAATCGATTGGAATTTTCGAGGAGCTTCTTCTTCTTCTCTGAGCCTTCGAATTCGAAATCGTGCCCTTCGAAATCTTTCTTGATTAAAAAAAAAAAAAAAAAAAAAGCGTTACAATGAGAAGAAAAAAAAAAAATCAAAAAGAGAAGGAAAATAAAGGGTATTGGGCTTATAAAGGCTTGGGCTTTTTAAGACATTCAAGATAATCTTGCTGGATCAGCCTTCGTGCGAATTTTGTTGTTTCTAAGGATTAATTGAGTGAATATAGTTTTAAATTGAGAAAGTAGAACAAAACAGTCGCTTTGGCCGAGTGGTTAAGGCGTGTGCCTGCTAAGTACATGGGGTCTCCCCGCGAGAGTTCGAATCTCTCAGGCGACGAACCTTTTTTTTTTGTTCCAAGTAATTTACTGGCGGTAAACTTAGTAAATGTGAAAAAATTCATGGTTTTTTGTCATGACATTTTTGAAAGAGAATGACCTTTACACCTTAAACCCTCCGAGATACAATTTTTACAATATATATGGACCATATTATATTTATATGGTTTAGGTAGTAGATATAAGTTTTGCCCAAAAAAAAAAAAAAAGGTACTAGTAGATAATAGATATACCACATGTTTATGGCTTGAACGCTAAGCTTTTTACTTTTTTTTTTTTTTTTTTTTTTTATTGGGAGTATTAATTTTAAATATAAAATGTTAGTTATAGAAACACTGATAGGGAAAAATAACTTTCAAGATATCAGAGTACGTAGTAAAAACAAGACCTAAGTTTTATTTAATTATAAATATGGCTATCACGTACCAATGTGAAACCATCAAAGAATGTATTCGTGATTCACAAATGTGGAAGAAAAAGGAAAAACAAAATATTGATCATCGAAGAGGATGTATTCACCCAAGTATACATCTAAAGGAGATATATGATGTCCCATGATCAATATCTTTTTGGGGAAAAATGTGAAATAATATACTGTAGCGTGTAGACTAATTCATTCAATTAACTATAATTTTTTTTAGAAAACAAGCTTTTAAATAGAAAAATAACATCATGGCCAATCCCAAAATCAAATAGTTTGGAAGAACATAAAATACTATACACATACAGACATGCATTTGTATACACACACACACACATACAAAGACTTTTTACATTATAAAATATAATAACCTTTTTAAAAGTGAAATTAACACGAGGTGCGTATATAGATAAAAATGTCTGAGAAGCGAGAACAAAGTATACATATAAGACACACTAGAGAGATTAAAGAAACGCACTTATATATGCACCTTACACAAAAAAGGTTCATATACAAAAATTCACACACACACTCGTGCTTGCTCGGGAACATGTACTCATTTATTTTAATCTAATCTGATTCGAACCAATGAATAGCAAATCAACATGTTCTATACATTATTTTGACTTTCTGGCCCAATCTTTCCGAGTTCATACATTGCGACCAATGCAATTTCTATTCAAACCCACTAATTTTGACCCCCTTCGTCTTACAATGTCGCATCTTACTACGACAACATTTTGATATTGTTAAAATTGGTTTCTATGCATGAGAAACTAGCAAAATGTGATAAGAAACAATTTTAATCAAGAATACCCTTAAAGAGGAAAAGAAATTAATTATTCCCAATAGGAAAGAAATACTTGTTCGTAGAACTATATTTATATATGACCAACTCTTCTTCATCTTAGAATCCACCGCCAGTATAAAGAAGATCATAAACTGTCGAGAGTGCACATAACTGATCATGGTTTCGACCAATCAAAAAACACTAGCTAGGGGTTAACGTAATTTGAATACATAGAATTATCTTATAGTACTAAAATAGTCCGCAGACACACTAAACTCTATGACTAAATACTACTATATTCACCATTTATTAGAACATTGGCCATTCACGTGTGCTGGAGTGCATATGATATACCCGCAAAGTACTGTATAGAGCCTATAGACCTCAACAAATTAGGCCATCTTGTCAATTTAGTGGTTGTAGACTTGTATTTGCGGGTTTTCTTACTACTCAAGGTATATAACATCTAAAAAGTTAGGGGAATTTGCAACAAGATCTCTAATTTAATTAGTGAACAATAATGGTCTTTTCCTTATTTAAATAGCTCATAATTTATATATATAAAGGCATATTTTAAAATATAAAATACTAGCTAGGTTCAGAGTATTATTTTCAAAATATCATCAAAATTTTGCGATTAAAAAAAGTCACCTTCCCTAGTATTTTACATCCACAAATTGGAACAAACGAATGTCATAATTTTGAAAACGACACACATACATAGTTTGTTATATAGTTGAAAAATAGTAGTATTAATGAGAAGTTGGATCTTTTAAAATTGAAGCAAGTGTCTTTTAGGTTTTAGGGGGTTTAGATGCTAGCTCTGGATGCATGAAGTAAACTAGCTTCGTAAATTACCTGAACATAAAAGTTAAGGGTTACTCTTACATCCAATATCGGAACATATAATTTTTGTCAGTTCTAGTTTTTTTTTTTTTTTTTCTTGTTGAAAAAATTCATTTATTAACTGTTTTTTTTAACAGTTGATATTCATTTATTAACCATACGTTATGTTTAAATAATACATAAATAAAGATTTGGGGTTTCCAAGTAATATGTTTCTGAAGCCGAGCCGACATAGAGATGAGGCCACCAACGCAAGTGCTGTCCTGGATCACGACCATCTCTTTTTCCAATGCGATCAAACTCCCCACAAAACCAAAATATTTATCATATGGATTCTATACTTCATCTTCTCTTCATACATTTTATAATTCACTTCTAGACATTAAAGGAGACAAACTTTTATCATTGATTGACGATCTTGTCCATTTTTTTTATACTTTCCATACTATGTTTTGTCTATTGTACTATTTCATTTGCTCAGTTAAAAAGCTGTTATCGGTATCAAAATTCAAACGCATCAAACCAACAACAATACATATGAACTATATATACAACATTCAACCTAAAGATGATACGTATAAATTTGATTTGATTAGTGATCTTAATCAATATATTCAAAAAACGCATGCTTGTATTTATTTTAATCAAAATTTTATAAATATATAGGTTAAATTTCATATGATTATTTAATCTATTATTTTTTTTAACAACCGATTAAATCTAGTAATCATTCTAATATATTAGGGGATATCGACCTATTTTTTGGACTACCCAGAGGTTTTTGGCCTTTGGCTACCCCTTAAAGCTACGGAGTCATGGACCAAAAACATGTATTATTTACCAACAGCAAAATCTATACCCCGACCTTTAAGGCACACTCCCTTCAGAATATATTGTGGTACACCATATTTACACACGTCCGGTTTTTAGCCCCGATCTTATATAGTTTGTGACAATAATAATACTGCATTGCTTATATGGTTGTTTTGATTCACAAAGATTTAATAATTGACTTTATTTTAATAAATACGTGCGTGCACTTCGAGTCCCAAGATAGTAAGTTTTCTTTTCCCTTCTTCAAACGTTCTCCTTGTTTCTTTTCTACCTACTATCTTCTCCGTACCCTTTTCTATCAATTATCATATGCTATTTTCCACCGCTTTGTCACATCACAACACTCATCTATATAATACACATGCCTGTATATACTCACTCAGACACACACCCACATATACATGCATATCTAGCTTTCACTGGTTTCTTAACATAAACCCCCATCATCTAGAGATCTCTTGCCTTCTTCCTACTCTCTCTGTCTTTAATGTCTGATCCAGCTTGCATTTTCAACAATGGATACGTCGACTACTATGACTATAGCTTTAACTACTCCACTTCTCTCTCACGCATCTACAACTCTCATGGCAACTTGTACTACCCTCAGCATACCTCAAACCCAAACATCAACACAAATCATCATAACCCTACTTCACCTGACTCTCCTCCACTTAGAGAAGCTCTCCCTCTCCTTAGCTTAAGCCCCATCCATAAGCATCAAGAAACTATTGTTGATCACCAGCGTGAGTACTATTTCATGGAGACGACAGAAACCTCTTCTAATTCAAACTTTCTTGATCATGATCTTGATCAACGCCAAGAAACCCATCATCATGATGTAACCGTGGATCTTCATTTAGGGTTACCAAACCTCGGTGATGGTGGAAGCAGCAGCAGCGATGTGGTCCTTGATTCCACCGACGACCAAGAGCATCATCAAGATCAAGGAGTAGAATTTACTCTTGCTTCTGATCATGATGATGGTCATAGTGGCTTACAAAGGGGTAATCATCTTCATCACTTTTGGATCCCTACTCCTTCTCAGATTCTGATGGGTCCTACACAGTTCACTTGTCCTCTATGCTTCAAGACCTTCAACAGATACAACAACATGCAAGTAAGGATATATTAATTCATCTAATAAACCTAACTTTATTTAGTTGCTAGCTACTTGCCCTAGAATGATTTTCAACTTTTGACTTTTTTTCTTGTTCTTGAAAATGGATCTTAATTCATACACTTTTCTTATTTTTCTTCTAAATAAAAATTCTCGTTGTGTTTCTTTTTTTATAAAATCTTCATCATGAGAAAATCTTTAGTACAGACTACGACTTTTTCAAAATAATTATTACTATTAGAACTTGAGAAGAACTTTTTATTTGATGGTACAAGTCATCAGCTGTACGATGGATTGATGGCTATGAAAAGATCAACTAAAATCAATCAATAGGTTTTAAAATCAAGAAGATCTTCTTTAGCCAACAGTCTTTTTTTCATACTGACTCTTTCAAACCCTAAAATATATATGATCAGTCTTCCTCTACCATTTGTATTGCCTCTCTTGATTTTTGCGCAGTTCTACTACACAACACTCATTACCCTAAAAAGTAAAAGAAAAAGAGGATGATAAATGCCTTGCAGATTGTTCTATACCTCTTTAAATCTTCACACTAGCTATATCATAGATATGATATTTTTATTCCTATTGACCCTAATCACACAGTTTTAGATCTTTCTTTTCTTACAACGCCTGGAACATTTCCTTTATTTTTATTATAAAGATCATTAGTTTTGAAAAGAAAAAAGAAGAATTTAATTATTACCGTCTGACAACAGCCTGTTTCAAGATTAGTTTGGATGCTAACCTGAAATGTCCTTTTGATCATAAAATCAAATATAAATGATTAAACGCAAACAAACATATGTTCTAATATTATGATGAAATGTTATTAGATGCACATGTGGGGACATGGCTCACAATACAGAAAAGGACCAGAGTCGCTGAGAGGGACACAACCAACGGCGATGCTGAAGCTGCCTTGCTACTGCTGTGCACCGGGGTGCAAGAACAACATAGACCACCCAAGGGCAAGGCCGCTCAAGGACTTCCGTACGCTTCAGACACATTACAAGCGAAAGCACGGTGTGAGGCCCTTTGCTTGTCGTAGATGTGGGAAGTCTTTTGCGGTCAAAGGAGATTGGAGGACGCACGAGAAGAACTGTGGGAAACTATGGTATTGCTCATGTGGCTCGGATTTCAAGCACAAGAGGTCTCTTAAAGACCATGTTAAGGCCTTTGGGAATGGTCATGTCCCTTGTTGTGGAATTGATCATGAGGATGAAGAGGCTGCTTCTGATGTAGAGCAGCAAGAATGATCGGCTCTGCGTTGTTGTTGCTGTTGTCATCTCTCGTGCATTAATTGCATGCTTCATGCTTTTGTATCTTCTTCTTCTTTGCTTTTTTTTTTTTTGGGGATTAGCTAGTATTAATTATTTAAGCTTTACTGTATTTTGAGGTCTTTGTTAAAGTTTTTAGAACGTATCTTATTTAATTAATCTAAGTTTTTCGTTAAAATCCTCTTTATCAACACTTTAAAGTGATTTAAATAATATATATATATATATAGCAGGTGAATTAAGATAATGGACTTGATGTTACTAAATTAAATTGTCGATCGTTTTTATAATTTCACCTAAAAGTTGAGGAAGGTTTTGTAATTGTTTTGCAAATTGAAATTGGTACGATGGTGCACCGGGTTAAACCGACCCGAGAAAAATACGGGTCGAGACAGACCATTAGGGGGATTGGGGAACATGGAGAAGAGACTGGTAGGTAGAAAATGAGAAGCAAAGGTCAGGTCAGGGATAAATAATAATCTAACATGTTTGCTTCACTAGGCTAAGAATTTTGCACAGAGCAGCAAAGGCTACGGATTAGGGTTTCAAAATTCGATTATTAAAGCTATTATTATTATCTCTTCCTTCGGTTTTAGATTATTCTTCTCCTCCTCCTTCGTCTCCCCCGTCTGCTATATACACACACCCACCGTTTTCTCAAAGTCCACTTTAGAAAATTGACCTTTTGGTTGTAGATTTTATTGTTTCTACAACTGAGACGCGATAAGCCTAGCCTTTCAATCGTATTCAGATAAACACCGATGGATTCTCAGATGCTCGTTGCGCTTGGTCTATCCCTCGTTGGTGGATTAAGTACTTCTTTAGGTTTGTATTTCCCACTTGCCTGGAATTGCGAATTTTTTCTTCTTCTGAATTGCTGATTGTTTTCTGATTAGGTGTTTTGGTCTTGTAGAATCAGGATTAGTGTTTGCCTTTGTTTTAGTGTAGGATCAAAATTGTTCTGGGATGTTGTTTTATTATATATATGTGCAGGGATGCTGCTACCAAATGCAATGCTAATCTTGTTCTCAATACGTTGCTACTTCATTTGATTTATGTTTTGGGTGTCGTAACTGAACATTAGGAATTGTGTGGATCCTTTTCAATGTGAAAATTTCTAAGTTGCTTTGGTTTAATCGAGTTTCCATGTTGCTTTCGTAGGTGCTCTTTTCGTAGTTCTTAGTGAGACTCCCAATATGAAGATGCTTGGACTTCTACAGGTGAAGATGACACGCTACATCTAATTTCCATTCTTACAAGTCCCAACATATGTTATTCGCTATCCTCTCATACATGAGGCGTTCAGTTTTCTGGTAAAGCAGGGTTCTCTTAATTTTAGAGAGCCATTGGTGGAGTTTCATTAACTGCTACAGCATCACTGCTATGTTCTCCTGTTGTCAAGTTTTATAGGGTGCTAGTGACTAGAGTTTTGTTCCCGTACCAACCATTCTTTTGTACAAAGCTTTTCACTTGGCTCCATATTTCGTGGAGTTACTTATCTGATGGTTTCAAGTCCTGTCTACAGGGTTTTGCAGCAGGTTTGATGTTGAGCATATCGTTCCTGGATTTGGCTCATAATGCTATTAACTCTATTGGCTTCTTAAAAGCCAATCTCTGGGTTAGTACTTCTCTCCATCTGGCTACTTCAGTGATTTTCTTATTCGAATAATGTCTTGCCTTTGTTTTCACACTGAAAGTAATATAGTTATCTAGTGGTGCAGTTTTTCGGTGGTGTGATATTCTTTGCGTGTATTGCCAAATTCATACCTGAACCAACTGTTGGTCCTTCCACTGACTCGAAACGAAGAAAGGCAAGACTGTTTTTTTTTTTTTTTTTTTTTTTTATTTATACGAATTTGTCTTCAAAGGCTTTCTGGTTCTATAGTATCATGAAATTTTGGCATATTTGTTGATAACAGAAAAATGGAGACGACGGAGGTAAGGACATGATGAAGAAGAAGCGCAAGCAAGTCATGTTTAGTGGAATTATTACGGCTATTGGTATACGAACTTCCGCTACCATCTCTTTAATTTGTTAAAGCCTTTTTTATCCGAGTTTGTCTAGTTTAATATATGTTATCTGTTGGCTAGATGTTTCTACAGTGACTCATCAAAATCATTGCACCAATGTAATTGAACTTTATTCTATGCACAAACATCTAGAGTGCAACATTGAACTCTTATGTTTAGCAAGCTAGTCAATAAGAATGTGACATACCTGATGATCTGTGTGATTGTTCAATCATGAAGTATCATGTTTGTTGGACTTCTACAAATTTTCCTGTTTTAGATGTTTTTATTTGTAACCCTTCATTATCATCTTTTTCTCTTTGAACTATAGGCATAAGCTTGCACAATTTCCCAGAAGGGATGGCTGTATTTCTCGGATCAATTAAGGTGAGGGTTGAGAAACAAGATGAACAGAAATTTTCAGGGAGCATGCATTACTAATTATCTCTATACTCTCAGATGACTTGCATCATCAACGTATTGATATCTATCTTTGCTTGTTGTATTCTCTACTTGACAGGGCATGCGAGTTGGTGTTAATCTGGCTTTGGCAATCGCTCTACACAACATTCCCGAGGTACAAATTCTGTAACCATTGTAAAATTTTGAAGGCTTATTATATCTACTTGCTGACTTACCAATTTCCTCTTATTAGAGGAATCCTAGAAAAAAACCAGTCTCACTTTTCTTGCTGTGTTTCCAGTTTGACATTCTGTTTTCTCTTAACTAGTGTTAAAGACGGTAAACAACTAAATTATTCATTTCTCTGATTTAACATGCTTCTTTTGCTGCTATGGTGTGATGTTTTCAGGGTGTTGCAGTTGCACTTCCTATTTATTTTGCAACAGAGAGGTAACAACATGGTTGGTTATTAGGATAGGATGTATGCAGTTCATTATAGACCCCTGTGGTTTTATTCATCCCAAATTGATGTTATGCATGTAACAGCAAATGGCAGGCGTTCAAGTTGGCAACACTCTCAGGTTTAGCTGAGCCTCTAGGTGTAATTATCGTGGGTAAGTTGCATCGGTCTCTTTGCTCATGTTGCTTCTTCTGTACAAGTACATATTCTCCTAAGAATTTTGAGAGAGTATCATAAATTCCACTTTGATCCATCTTCCTTATGATGCAGCCTATCTTTTCCCTAGAAGCTTAAGTCCAGAAATCCTTGAAGGTTTGTTGGGAGCAGGTAAGTAGAAATTCTGCAGCAAATCGATACTTAAAATTATTATCATTGGACGTATAAAGCGTATGGATGCAAAACTGTTGTTTGTATGATGCAGTTGGTGGAATCATGGCTTTCCTAACGTTGCACGAAATGCTTCCTTTGGCATTTGATTATGCGGGACAAAAACAAGCTGTGAAGGCTGTGTTTTTTGGCATGGCATGTATGTCGGCGAGGTTAGTATTTCCAGAAACTTAACACCCGATATTCATAAGTTTACTTGCTGTAAAACATAATTGAGACCTTGAAATAGAGCTTGCATCCTATAGGATTAGAGTTCAACCTAATAGTTTGAAGATGCTATTTCGTAATCATTTGTTGACATAATTGACGAGGAATTTGTGATAGTGATGTGTAGTATAGTTTATGATTATGATGTGTCTGTCTATGTGGTTTTGTTGCAGTCTTTACTTCCTGGAGTTGAGTTTGCCTGACACAATGAGCTTGTAAGGTTAATACTGTCGTATGCAATAAATAATGCCTCCCCGAAAGAGATAAAACAGTCTCTGGAGTGAAAAGTAGTCTCGTTGTATCTGTAAAGACTGAAAATCTGTAAACAATGAGTATTTAATTCAAAGGAATAATAATCTTTCTTAACATCTACTTTTTACAGTATTCACATCATTCAACCTTTCTAGCTCTTTCAATTTATGCAAATATCACTCTTAGTCTCTGATTTGTTTAAGTAATAAATAATCTTGATATCACCACACAAAAAAACTAGTCACTGTATGATTTTTTTTTTTTTTTTTGTCTCATCACAATCTAATCTTTCTTTTCTTATAAAATCCATGGACCAAATATGTTTTTTGCAAAACATAAGAGATAGAGGTTCTTTCTTTTTAATTCGAGACCAATTCAAATTTCAAACTATTTCGAGAAATTTATGGCTTTAGTTTATTTTTGCCATTTTCATTCCTAAATTTAGCAGCAAAAATTAGAAAATTCTTTGAATACTCCTGTCTTGCTAATTAGTGGCAGACCTTGAAGATCTCTCACCTTCTCCTTCCATATGTTATTAGAATATAAATACCTGCACAACCTTCACCTTCAAGGCATCACATCAAAAAAAACACAAAAAAAAAAAATAAAACATAAACAAGAATAAAAAAGGAACAAAACAAAAAAAAAAACAAGAAATCATGGAGATGAAGAACGTCAACAACATGTTTGTGGCCCTATTTATCTCGGCCGTGTTAGTGAGCTCAGTCACCGCGGCTACAATGGAGTCTCCAGCCCCATCACCAGGTGGTTCCTCCGGTGCCGACGTAGCTTTCCCAGTGGTTGGCTCCATCGTTGCTGCATCACTCTCCGCCTTCTTGGCTCTTCTCTTGCAGTAAAAAACAGACAAGAGTCGTTGATCGATGAGAAGGAGATATATAACAAAACTCATTTTTTGTTCTGATTTTGTTCCTTAGAATCTATGACAAATAACCCATTTTGATGTATAATCTCATTGTGTAACTTATTACACCAATATTTATGAGTATTAATAACACTATTTCTATCAAATTTTATGATACTGATCAAAAACTTCATTGCTTTTTCGATTAATGTCTTCAATACACAAAGTGGTGGTTACATGAAAGTTGTGGTTAGTGTTGATTGGTTTCATCATCGTTTTGTTTTCTCTTTACATTCATGAGACTCTTTGTAAGCCAGATAGCGGTTTCTCTTGATGAAACTGTTTCATCTCCAAAAGGTTTCAAGACTCCTTCAAGCTCATCAAACTTCTCTTGTCTAAGTAAACCTGCACAAAGCTCCAACAAAGATTCCAATGCTTCTGCCCTCTCCTCGCTTTTAGGACTTTTCCTCTGAAACTCGCGTAGCAGCGTTAATGTGCTGATCAGTGACATCTCTTGGCTCTTTGCTGGTCTCTCCTTTTCATTTGAAGAAGAACTTGCATCCTTGTTTCTCTTCTCTCTTTCCTCTGCTTCTTGATTATGTTTAATGGGTGTTTTTACGGATTTGGTCTTGGGAGGGAGACATGTTCTGTTTTCGTAGGTGTTGTGTTCTGATTTGGATATGACTGGTTTGAAAACTGGAGACAGATTTTGGCATTGTGCAAGATATGGCTGTAAGTGAGGATGTCTTAACAATTCTGCAGCCTATATAGACAGACATTTTCCATATAAGAAATTTAGAAGGAACCATGGAAGTAAAGTTTCAAAGAGAAGAATAAAACTAATGGAACTCATCAACTCACAGTTGGTCTATGTTCAGGGTTCTTGCGCAACATACATTTGATCAGTCTTTTTCTGAAAATAGTATTAGAACATTAACACTCAAAAGCTTGTTTTCAGTACTAAAACTAAATTGTATCTTTGTATACTTACAATGAAGAGGAATACATGACCGGGAGAGGAGAAAGCGAAGAGCGGTTAATCTTGTTGATGAGTCCTGCCATGTCCTGTTTGCAAACAAGAGATCACATTTTTAGAAACTCGAAAGGAACTACAGATTTAAGAACACGTCCAAAACGGGAAAAAGAATCTTACAGGAGCCTTGAAGGCCGGTTGATGTGCAGCTACTTCAAACATACAGCAACCTGTAAAGCCAAAATCTTCATGAGAAACCAAGAACAAGAAATTTTAAGAAATTACAAGTTAGGATTGTGTAGTAAACCTAAAGACCAAATATCAGATTTGTAGCCGTAAGGTATATCTGCAAGAAGTTCAGGACACATGTAGTTTGGTGTTCCCACCATCTACAAAAACAAGACAAAATGGTTCAGAAATACTTCGGCCAAAAGTTATAAAATCCCAATGGAATATGAGCATTACCGAGGAAGCAAGATCGTCTTTGCCAAGAAGTTTTGCTAAGCCAAAGTCACCTAATCGAACCTCGTTGTCTTTAGTGAGGAATATGTTGGAGCACTGGAAAATTTTGAATTGTTGTGTTAATGGATGCTTTGTACAATAGAAGCAAACGAAGCATAGAGAGTAATAGAAGTTGAGTTACCTTAAGGTCACGGTGAAGAACTCGATTATTATGGAGGTAATCTATAGCCAACAATAGCTGCACCATCCATCTACAGAGTTTCTACAGAGAAGAACAAAGCAAAGCTCATTCTTAGTTTCAATAGCAATTCATCATTTGTTTTAGACCAAATAGATTCTTTAACGGTTGCTAACATCTTCGGATGCAAATACTCCTCTTGACTTCTTTATCATTTGAGTCCTGCATTTACCAAAATCAGTTAAATAAACCATCACCAAAGAATAACCAAGAAACATAAGACATATGTACAATTTTTGCCTTACATGTCTCCACCCTCGCAATAACTAGTTACAATGCATACACAATCCTGCATAAGCCAATCCAAAAATCCAAAAATAGTTTAGAATTCTATGCGAAATTTGCGCTTAGATTACAAGCTTTGAACAACAATAAAATATCACCTTTTCAACCCATGAATCTTTGTATTCCACAATATAAGGACTCTTAAGCTTTGATATCAAACTCATCTGCATATAACAAACAAACAAAATCACAAATTTGATATTCAAGAATCATCGTTGGATATAATCAAGATCACAAATAAAAAAAAAGCTTGGTAATATATTAACCTCTTGGATCGCAGCAAGCTTGCATCGCTCTGTTTGTTTAGCCAAACGAATCTTCTTCACCACATACCTACAAAAAACCATAGATTTTTTTGTATCTCAAACAAGATCAGAACAGCATATATATAGACAAACTACAAAATTAAGATCTTTGAAAACTCACTTTCGTCTCTCTGACTTGTGAATGACAAGAAAAGCAGAACCAAAAGCGCCTCTTCCGATCTGTTCCACGACTTGATAATCATCCATCTTGGAAACTATCTCACTTATCTTGTTTGCCATATGAGATCTTCCTTCTGTCGGTTTAAAAGGATCAAACTTTCACAAGTTGTAACTGTTCAATGGAGCCTCTAACTTTCAGGGTATTCATATAAAACACATGAGTAGAGCATTAATGAGAGAATCAAGAATTAAAGAATCAGGCAAGAAGAACAATAAAACAAAAACAAAAAAACTGGGACCCTTAAACCAAATCTTGATTTTGAAATATCGTGAAGAAGAAAGTTTCGTAATTTCTTCTTTTGAACAAGATGAGGAGGGAAGATTTGAAGATGAAGCAAAGAAAAGGACCAGAGAGAAAATGTGAAGATATATTATTTTATTTTTATTTTATTTTTGGTCAGCAGAGAGGGAAAGTTATTTAAATGAAAGGAAAATAAAATAGAGGAAGAAGAAATGTTCAATTGACAGGTACCAAAGCAAATTTTGCTTGAGGTTTCAGACTGTTGTTGTTGACATGTTTGTTGTTATCATTACATTTAGTCCCTTTTTTTTTTATTGTTGTTGAGAAGTCTCTTTCTCACTTTTACACTTTTAAACAAAAAAACATTCTCTGAGTTGATGTTTTTGTTTTATTATCTTATCACTTGGGTCGTTAAGGGAATTTATCAAACTTAATTCTTTTGAGTTAGTTTGTTTGACCCAAATGTGAATTTCATGACTTTTGTTACATAATTGTTTTACCAACCAAAGAAAAATCTATGCACTCTCAAGATCTTCTCTTAGTGTTTTGGCAGGACCATATCCTTTACTCTATGGTTGGACCATATATCGTAACTCTTCTTTTGGTTAGAAGTTAGAACAACCAAATGATAAAATATTGTATAGATATGGTCATCAGAATCCAGTCAAACCAACCTGCTTATTGCAAGTAATGAAAGTAATACATTTGTTTAACAAGTAGGCTTTTAGTTTTAGGCCTTTTATGTTCTCTCTCGAGCATAATTTTGCGACATAAATAATTCCCTGGTCACACCGTCTCTGCTATTAGTCGGCTATATGACGTGTGTGCGCGCGATTAATGGCCCAAATTTTATTTTATTTTCCACAAGCGTTACTTTAAGGCAAAGCCCAACACGATTCCAATTTTTTAAAAGTCAAATCTAGTAAGATGGTTTCTAAGTGATTTAATTTTTCATGAGATTTTAAATGATTTTAAATGATTTTGATGATTTTAGAGAATTTTATATGATTTATTGTAAAATTTTTTCAAATTCCACCTAAAACCATGAGATTTGGATTTCTGTATTTTTAACTAAACAAATCTTCTCAAATCCTCTATAATCCTTAAAACCATTAAGAGTTATTCAAAACATGATTTTTGAGGCTTTATGATATTCTGGATTTTAGGAGATTTACAGTAAGTTTTTAAGGTAGTTTGGTGGATTTATTATTATTTTCTATTTTTGAAAAGAAAAAATAATTTATGATTTGATGAGATTTGATAAGATTTGGTGAGATTTAAAGTGAGTTTTTAAGATATTCTCAAGTCTAGAAACGAGAGGTGTTCACATAGCATAACACAAATATTTAAACAGCATCACACGAATATTTAAACAGCATAACACAAATATTTAAACGAGAGGTGTTCATATAGCATAACACAAAATGGGTTAACACGTATATAGGTTGGTTTTTGGTTTTTTGGCAATTTGATCCAAACAGCAACACTCAAAGATTTCAATTGAAAAGTACAAAACATAATTTAAAGATAAATTAAAGCACTCATGCCCCCATATTCATAGCATCGGTCCACATATGTGTAGCTAGTGTTGCTATCTAGTTATTAGCATGAACTCTTTGTTGTTCTTGAGTACCATGAAGCTCTTCATCTCCATTATTTTCACCATCATCTCTTTCGTCAACACCACTTTCTTCAACATTGTTTTCTTTGGGAAGAAACACATCCGAGCAACATTCTTTACGAAGATAGTTATGTAAAACAGCACATGCAAGAACTAACTCCGCTTGTGTTTTATACGGAAAGGGTGGTGCATATTTGAAGATAAGAAATCTTGATTTGAAGATGCCGAAAATCCTCTCTACTACATTTCGCAAACTAGAATGACGATGGTTGAACAATTTATTTTGATTTACGGGATCTTTTCCCTGCCCTCTAAAGTTTTGGAGATGATACTGAGTACTTCGAAATGGAGCTAAAAATTTACGACGATTGGTGAATCCACAATCAACTAAATAAGCACACAAATATAAGTGAGATAAAAATCAAATAAATAACAAATTCTAGTTTTTGAAATCATAATGTAAATGACATACCTTCAGGAACTGTTAACTTGTTAGTGCTTCTTGTTAAAGCATCATGTAAAAATTTTGAGTCATGAGCTGAACCTTCCCATCCACTAAGAACATATATAAATTCTAAATCAAAATTACATGCATCTAAAACATTTTGCGATAATTGTCTATTTCGGTTATGATAAGGAATTGTTTCTTTTCTAGATATCATTGCAGGGATATGTGTTCCATCAATAGCCCCCACACAATCCTTAATTAAATGAAAACAAAATATTAAAATTTTGAGAGTTAATGATACTAAGATTTTTGTGTCTCCTAGTAGGTTCAATTAACCTTATGTGTTGTAGTACTTAAGGTGTCAATCCAAATGGGATGTTGCTAACAATCAAGATGCGATCAAGCAATCACAAGTCAAGCCAATTCAAAAAGAGTGTTTTTTTTCTAACAATCCTAGAATGACAAAAAATGCAAACGGAAATGTGTTCTGGAACTAGAAACGAGAATGCAAGACAAGAAATGAAAATTAATAAAAACGGAAACGAGTCTAAGCATGAACTAAAAAGCAAGAAGCGAAACAATCTCAGGAATGTAATATCAATCAAAAGGAGAAAAGTCCTAAGGATGGGAGTAATTGATGTCGGTGGAGTATCCTAGTCTACAGAGTGTTTAACATGCCACAAGCAATCTATCCCTAAACAATGAACATCATAACTTAGCTAATCCAATCTCTTGGTAAAAGCTACTCAGACTCAACCACTTCCATACCTAGCTCTCGCTAGAGAAACATGGTCGAGCAGGCATGACAAACAAGTTCATTCACGTCAACAAACATCCTAGACAACTAATCTCTTAGGCTAGGAACGTAAGTCTCTGGCACTAGTTGGTCAGACATTTCATCGAACACCTTTTGGGTGTGGAAATGTCTCGAACCTAGTTCCAATTGATCAGATAGAAACTAGTAATTCTAACTCTAGTCCAGAAGGGAATCATACAAATCAAGCTTAAACACCCTACATCCTAAGATCCTCCACCTAATCTATCCCATCCTCAAGAACTAACGCACTACTCAGATCCAGAAATCATCATCAACAATACAAACTCAGAAAACATTGAAACAAGCATTCTTAGATAGGTAAAAATAAGATAAACAAGTTTGTAGAAGAAATCAAATGCAAATACTCAATGTATTAAAAGATATCTGGATACAAAGTCTGAGAACGGTTCTTGGTGGCTAGGGAAACCTTACAAAATAAAACGAGATAAAAAACTAAGATGTTCTCCGCCGAGACTTAACAAAACGTATTTATAGTAAAAACATGTAAATCCCTAAAACTTAAAATGACAAGATGAAGTGTCGGTTTGGGAATCTCCTGAAGCGTGTAAGACGGAACGTCTTCCTGACATGTGCAAACGAGTAGTGGCTCGAGTGGGTGATGGTGTTGGCTCGAGTGGAGGAGGATCGAGTCGATGGGCAGCGGCTCGAGCTGGAGGGTCGAGTCGACGGGTGGCGATTCGAGCTGGAGGGTCGAGTCGACGGGTGGCGACTCGAGCTGGATGTATACGCTTCCACGAAAACGATGATAACCTTTGAACCACACCTCATTGGCTTGAAATAAACGGCATTGGAAAGATGACTCAATTCTCTACAACTTTGATGAAGACGTCGAAAGCTGAATCCCCCGACCGGTGGCTCGAAGGACGACTCGAACGGGAGGGTCGAGTCGACGGGTGGCGACTCGAGCTGGATGTATACGCTTCCACTAAAACGATGATAACTTTTGAACCACACCTCCGATTGGCTTGAAATAAACGGCATTGGAAAGATGACTCAATTCTCTACAACTCTTATGAAGACGTCGAAAGCTGAATCCCCCGACCGGTGGCTCGAAGGACGACTCGAACGGCGACTCGATCGGCACGACATCGCGACTCGATCGGCATGACAGCGCGACTCGATCGGATGTGTGACGATGGAATGATGGCGTGACCCAAGCAGATGTGTGATGATGGAATGATGGCGCGACTCAAGACAGCCTGACTCCAAAGTCTCCAAAATACCTGAAATACTCCAAAATGCACGATGTATGCGAAGATAATGCAAGAACTACCTAAATATGAAAAGTGTACAAAAGAGAGTAGAAATTCATGCAAAACAATTAGTTATCCTAACTAGATGCGTGACAAAAACATGCTTAGCAGAGACAAAATATAGACATATCAACTCCCCCAAACTTATTCTTTGCTTGCCCTCAAGCAAACGATCAAGATCAAGGTATGGAGAAGAGGTGTGAAGATGGGGTCTCAGAACCTAAAACATACTGAATAGAGTAGTTAGAATCAAGGTCCTTGTTTTTAGTTCTATGATGCATGGTGAAGGAATTTCATTCGCTTGATCTACACATGCAATCCTATCAATCACCCCCTTTAACATTTATTAACAAAGAACCATGAATCAAGCTATGCAGTGTCATTGAACTCATTTGGCTTGGGTGAAAGGTTTGAGACAAATGTGGTCTCTTTCTCAAGTGGTTCCATCGATACATAACAAGGTTCTCTCATGAAAAGAGTTGAGCTTAAGAGAAGGCTAAAGGTTGAAACCAACTGATGCATACAAGAGCAGCGCCCTGTCTACCCAAAGAACATTCCAAACCGAAGTTGGACCTATCTCTATCCTTCATCAGAAACTTCATCTCAAACTCATTCTTTCATTCTTTAGATTTGGTCTTAGGAAGAGTTCACTTCTTATCACTCTAGCGGATTGGGAAAACTCTAATATCACTATGGTTCATTCTCTTTTCTTCTGAAGACTCTAGACATCTTAAGCATTTTTACTTTCTTTTCTTTGTCTAGTTTTTTTTATTTCATGCCCAGAACCAATTATTCTTTTTACTTTGCTCACCCCAAATCCTTTACTAGACGTGTAAACTTTGAAAACACATCCCCTTCCTTAAGACTTTCTACCCTTTACTTTTCTGCACAAATCCAAACCCAACACCCAATGTCAAGTTCTCACCTAGTCCTACTAGTCCGGATAACGCGAACTAGAACTACACAGGATCCTACTCTTGTCGGTTAGAACCTAACGCTTTCTAACAAGCTCAACTCGGAAAAGGCCTGACACTCAAGAATACAATTGGCTTGAAAGAACGGTTGGTTAAGGGTGCGGGGAACTGTTCCAAAGATGGGAATCAGCTACTTGGATTGACAAGGGTGGTAAAAATGTGAAAGACAATCCAAGTATGTATATGGTATCCATGAGTTCAAATTCAATGCATAACAGGATAATTGCAAGTCAGGATTAGGTTCAGGTAGATAGGGAATGACGTCAATTCAGAACATGCTTCAATCTTACATTTTCAAATTCAATCAACATGCATCAAAGAACTAATAAAAAGGGTCTTGATCCTATCCTATTGAATTCAGCATGCTACCAAGGTTACAATCATCATCAACCCCTATGCTAAATGCAACAACCCTACATGCACAACACTAGACTCAATCCTAAAATGCAAATGCAAACTACATGAACACTCTGTTTTTGTGGAGATTTTCGAATTTTTTCAATTTTTTTGGTTTTTCTATGCAAATAAATGGATGCTATCTCAAACATGATATGATGCAAAAAATTGAAATAAGAATCACAGAACACAACGTCAGATACATCATCCCAAACCCTCCCCCAAACTTAAATTACACAGTCTCTTGTGTAAGAAAAATTTGCTGGTGGATTTAAGAATCTCAACAGAAACAATGCAGAAATGAAATGGTATATACAATGGAAGGTAGGAGTACCTCAGTAGTAGAAGAAGGAGTCTGAGCTCGCCCAAGGAGTTGGGGCGTGGTACTGGCTCTGTCCTTCACCGTGTTCGGGATCCGCAAGAGTGGTCTCACCGGGTTGGTCGACTTGTTGCTCAACCGCTTGCATGTTCTGATAAGTGCTCGGCTGCTCGTCGCACTGCATGTCGTCGACTCTGGATTCGCCATGGTCCGAGACTAATACTACCACATCCGTAGGCTGATAATCACCTTGCTGCCCAACTTGTTGCTCAACCTCTTGCTCAGCATGAGCTGCAGAACGACGCGCTGATCGACGACTTGAGGAGGCTCCTGAACCACGCGAACCTTGTCCCCTTCTCTCCCTAGATATTTCTCTGTTCTCAAATGACTAATACACTTTGTCTGACTCTTCCTTTCCTGTATTTTCTCTGTGTCCTCTATCTCTTCTGTCACCATACTTGCCTTGACCCTGAACTCACTCATTTAACTCCCTTCTGTAGATTCCTGAACTCAAGAAAACCAAAAACAAAAATTAAAAACACAAGAATCCTAAAAAAAAAAATATTTACAGTGATACCTTTGGGACTTCCTCCCAAGTGAGCTTGTTTAAAGTCACTAGCTTGATTTTTCAGCTTTTTAGGCTTTTGGGGGTTCATAGAGGGGCACAGAAAACCCCTCTGGTTGGACTTGGTCAGCTAAATATTTCTTGACTCTCTGACCATTTACAGTGAATTCACTGCCATCTTTGTTCAGGAGAGTGATGGCTCCGAATGGCAGAACTTCCTTAACGTCAAAAGGTCCAGACCACCTAGACTTAAGCTTTCCAGGAAATAACTTAAGTTTGGAGTTGAATAGCAAAACCTGATCCCCAGTCTTAAGCTCCTTGACAACAATTTTCTTGTCATGAAAATTCTTTGTCCTTTCCTTGTAAATCTTGGAACTCTCATAAGCATCAAGTCTTATTTCTTCCAACTCATGGATGTCAAGAGTTCTCTTAGCCTGAGCTGTGTCAATATCCAAGTTCAGCAACTTGATAGCCCAGAGCGCCTTGTACTCAACCTCTACAGGAAGATGACATGCTTTACCATAAACCAGCTGAAATGGTGTTCTGCCTATTGGCGTCTTGAATGCTGTTCTGTATGCCCAGAGAGTCTCGTCCAGCTTTACAGACCAATCTTTCTTCGAAACCCCAACAATTTTTGACAAGATACCTTTAATCTGCTTATTTGAGACTTCTACCTGTCCGCTGGTCTGAGGGTGGTACGCAGTAGACACCTTGTGCTTGACCCCATACTTTCTAAGCATACTCTCAAACACCTTGTTGACGAAGTGAGTTCCACCATCGCTAATCACTGCTCTGGGTATCCCGTACCTTGGAAAGATTATACATTTGAACAGCTTCAGAACTACCTTGTGATCATTGGTAGGACTGGCAATGGCTTCAACCCACTTAGAGACATAATCAACTGCCACCAGAATATAGACATTTCCGTTTGATGGCGGGTTGAAAGGACCCATGAAGTCGTTACCCCAAACATCAAATATCTCAACTTCTAAGATCGGGTTCTGGGGCATCTCGTTCCTCCTTGTGATGTTGCCCATCCTCTGGGAAGCATCACACTTGGTGATGAAACTGTGAGCGTCCTTGAACAAGGTTGGCCACCAGAGACCTGCTTGGAGAACCTTCTGAGCTGTCTTGAATGTGGCGAAGTGACCTCCATAGGTGGAGCCGTGACAGTGCTCAAGCACTCCCTGTACTTCCCCTTCTGCTATGCATCTTCTGAACAGCCCGTCAGAACCTCTCTTGTACAAATAGGGTTCATCCCAGAAGTAGTGGTTGACCTCTCTAAAAAACTTCTTTTTCCTGTAAGGATCCATGTCATCAGGAACTTCTCCACAGACTTTGTAATTCACGAGGTCAGCATACCATGGCGCAGTCTCCGAAGTGATCGCCATACAGTTGATTTTTAGGTTCTCAACCCCGGTGTCATGCATCTGCTCACAAACCTGGGCGACGAGAAGTTGTTCCTCAGGCATTGAGTCATCTATTGGAACAGCATCTTCAATCCTCATTCTTGACAAGTGGTCTGCAACTCCATTTTCTATGCCTTTCTTGTCAACAATCTCCATGTCGAACTCCTGAAGTAGCAGAATCCATCTCAAGAGTCTCGGTTTGGTATCCTTCTTCGAATAGATGTGTCTCAGAGCGGCATGATCAGTATACACAATGACCTTCGAACCCACGAGATAACTCCTGAATTTCTCAAATGCAAAAACAACTGCTAGGAGTTCCTTCTCTGTGGTAGCATACCTTCCCTGGGTCTCGTCCAAGGTGCGCCTCGCGTAGTAGATGACATGAAGCTTCTTGTCAATACGCTGTCCCAGAACTGCTCCAACTGCGAAGTCTGAAGCATCACACATGATTTCAAAAGGATGATCCCAATTCGGAGCTTGCACTATGGGTGCTGATACCAAGGCTTCCTTGATCTTGCTGAAGGCTTCCAAACATGCTGCATCAAATTCGAACTCAACCTCCTTGCACAGCAACCTTGTCAAAGGTCTTGCAATTTTTGAGAAGTCCTTGATGAATCTCCTATAAAACCCAGCATGTCCCAGAAAACTCCTGATGTCCTTTACTGTCTTAGGCGGTTGAAGCTGAACCATGACCTCATTCTTTGCCTTGTCGACCTCAATTCCCCTTTCAGAAATCTTGTGTCCCAGAACGATCCCTTCTTCAACCATGAAATGGCACTTCTCCCAGTTCAGCACCAGGTTCGTCTCCTCACATCGCGTCAATACCCTGCACAGATTCAACAAACAGGAGGAGAAAGTGGAACCGTATATAGAGAAGTCGTCCATAAACACTTCCACTGACTCCTTAATTAAATCCGAGAAAATTGAAGTCATGCACCTCTGAAAGGTGGCAGGAGCATTGCACAAACCAAATGGCATGCGTCTGTAGGCGAAAGTGCCATAAGGACAAGTAAATGTTGTCTTTTCCTAGTCATTTGGGTGGATAGGGATTTGGAAGAATCCACTATACCCATCAAGGAAACAATAATAGGGATGACTAGCTAGTCTTTCCAACATTTGATCAATGAAAGGCAGAGGAAAATGATCTTTCCTAGATACAGCATTCAACTTCCTATAATCTATACACATCCTATGTCCTGTGATGGTTCTAGTTGGGATTAACTCATTTTTGTCGTTTTTGATCACAGTTATGCCTCCCTTTTTAGGTACACAGTGTACTGGAGATACCCAAGTACTATCAGAGATAGGGTAGATAACTCCAGCATCAAGTAGTTTCAGGATTTCTTTCTTAACTACCTCTTTCAGATTAGGATTCAATCTTCTTTGGGGTTCAATACTAGCATATGACTCATTTTCAAGATTGATCCTATGGGTGCAAAGACTAGGTGAAATTCCCTTGATGTCATCTAAAGAATAACCAATAGCCTTTCTATACTTTTTTAGCTCAGTTACTAGCATCCCCAATTCATCATCACTCAACCTAGCATTCACTATAACAGGATAAGTAGAATTGGTTCCCAGAAAGACGTACCTGAGCCCGGAAAGAAGAGTTTTGAGTTCTACCTTTGGAGCTTTCAGTTCCGACCAGTCGTCAGCACGGGAGTCTGGAATGATCACGATCGAGTGAGAGGGGTGCGACTCGATCGAACGGGACAATGGTGGCTCGAGTCGGGTCTTGATGTCGGTCGAACGGCAGATATCACGTTCTGAACTCTCTGTCTCAACTGCACATACCTCCTCTGCGTCAGATATCTGCTCGAATTCCTCTGATCCATCCGTTTCTTTGTGGGAATCTAGCAGATTCTTGTAACAAGTGGTCTCCCCATGCAGAAACCCTTCTTCTCCATCCTTGGTTAGAGCGGTTTTGAGATGATCTGCTTCAGCTAGTTCCTCCAACAACTCGTCAGCCAATTTATCCATCTCTTCAATGTAGAAGACTTGTCCTCCTATCGTTGGCTTCTTCAAGGTATCCTTGATGTCGAACTTCATAGTGAAGTCGTCGCCCAGATTGAGGTCAATCTTGCCATTTCTGACATCAATGATGGCTCCAGCAGTCGCAAGGAAGGGTCTTCCTAAAATCAGAGGATCTTTAGGTTCTTCATCCATCTCCAGAATCACGAAGTCGGTTGGCACTTCCACGTCTCTGATCCTGACAGGTAAGTCCTCTAAGATACCATGTGGAAGTCTCACTGATCTATCTGCCAGGATTAGGGAGATGTCGCATCCCTTAAACCTTGTGAAACCCAACCTCTTAGCCACAGAGAATGGCATCAGATTCACTGAAGCGCCAAGATCACATAAGCACCTCTCAAAAGACATAGGTCCAATGGAGCAGGGTAGAGTGAATGATCCGGGATCTTTGAGCTTCTTGGGTACAACCTTCTTCTGGATAATTGCATTGCACTCAAGACTTAGTACAACCATGCCTTGAACTTCTTTTGATCTCTCCATCACCAAGTCCTTGAGGAATTTCTGGTAGTGAGGAACAAGTGCGAATGCATCCAGCAATGGCATTCTCAACTCAATCTCCTTGACTTGCTTTTCGAACAAGGCTTTGTACTTCTCAGTAAGCTGCTTCTTGAACCTCACTGGAAAAGGTAGAGGAGGCTTGTACGGTGGAGGGATGAACCTCGCAGGTCTGTCTTCAGGAACAGCAGGCTCCTTAACATCTTCAGGCTCGGATTGCTTCACTTGCTCGACCGGGTCTTTGACTGCTTCGTCTGGGTTCTCCGTCTGAGCGTCATCCTGACCAAAATCCTCCCCAGCTAAATCCTCACTGTCCTCAGTGACGTCTGGAACTCCCTGCCTGGGAGGCAATGTTTTCCCACTACGCAGCGTGATGGCATTGGCGAACTCCTTGGGGTTCTGAACAGCTTTACCTGGGAATTGGCCAGGCTTTGGGGCAGAAGTAGAAGTCGATTGGCCCTCCATGTACCTTATCTTCGAATTCAGAGTTTCGAATTTGACGTTCAGATCATTATAGGAACATTCCATCCTCTGACTAAGGTCAGCGAACTTCTTTGCAGTATCCATGGAACCGCTAGCTTGGCCCTGAAGAATTTGTTGCATCATCTGCTTCATTTCTTGATCTGGGGTTGGTGTAGGCTGAACTGGTTGAGGGCGGAATCCTGGCGGTGGTCCTGAGGGAGCTTGGTAACCCTGCTGGAACTGTTGTTTTGGAACGAATCCCGGATTATAAGGCATAAAAGGTTTTTGTTGCCCTTGCTGTTGTTGTTGCGGCGGGTAAACCTGATCTTGTGGATTAGCAACATTGGTACTTCGGTAAGACAAATTAGGGTTCGTCTTGTAGGGGTTGTAACCTTTGTTGTATCCACCCTGATTCTGAACATAGCTGATCTCTTCACTCTGCTAACCATCCCCATCTGGAACTTGGAAAGGGTCATCCTCAGAGACGAAGTGGACGCTCCTCTGCTGGCTCAGCAAGATACGGTCAAGCTTCTCGTTGACATTCTTGAGGTCCTTCTTGTACTTCTCTTCAGATCCAGCGTCGCCGCGAAATGTGCGGTCATAATCCTCGTTGTAGTTGCCGTCGGACTGAGCGAGATTCTCCACCAGTTGCCAACCTTCATCGACGTCCTTGTTCAGGAAGTTACCGTTAGAAGCGGTGTCAAGCAGCATACGTATTTTGGGAAGGACACCACAGTAGAGAGTACTCAGTAATGACTCGTTGCTGAAACCATGGTGTGGGCACTGGCTGTGGTAACCCTTGAAACGCTCCCATGCTTCACAGAATGATTCTGAGCTCTTCTGAGTGAAGCTGGAAATCTCAATTCCTGAGACGTGCTGTTCTAGAGTTGGAGAAAAACTTGGCCAAGAATGCCTTCTTGCAGCCATCCCAGGTGGTGATTGATCCCTTGGGAAGGTTTTTCTCCCATTGATGAGCCTTGTCTCCCAGGGAGAATGGGAAGAGGCGCAACTTGTAACCATCCTCACTCACGCCGTTGATCTTGGTGAGACCACAAAGACGGTCGAACTCGTCCAAGTGGTCGAGTGGATCCTCCATAGGCAACCCGTGAAACTTGTTTCCTTGGATCATGGTAATCAGACCACTTTTGATCTCGAAGTTGTTGTTCGGCACGACGGGAGGGACGATTCCAGCACGTTGAGTGTGAGTGTTCTGTGCATCCCCAGCACCAATGTTTCGCGGTCCCTGATGTGGTTCATGCTGTTGTTCTATAGTGACGGGTGCGGGATGCTCGACGGGTGGACGAGCTTGTCGTGGGCGTTGCAACCGGTTGATTTCGTCGATCACAGGAAGGAGATCAACAATACAAACTCAGAAAACATTGAAACAAGCATTCTTAGATAGGTAAAAATAAGATAAACAAGTTTGTAGAAGAAATCAAATGCAAATACTCAATGTATCAAAAGATATCTGGATACAAAGTCTGAGAACGGTTCTTGGTGGCTAGGGAAACCTTACAAAATAAAACGAGATAAAAAAATAAGATGTTCTCCGCCGAGACTTAACAAAACGTATTTATAGTAAAAACATGTAAATCCCTAAAACTTAAAACGACAAGATGAAGTGTCGGTTTGGGAATCTCCTGAAGTGTGTAAGACGGAACGTCTTCCTGACATGTGCGAACGAGTAGTGGCTCGAGTGGGTGATGGTGTTGGCTCGAGTGGAGGAGGATCGAGTCGATGGGAAGCGGCTCGAGCTGGAGGGTCGAGTCGACGGGTGGCGACTCGAGCTGGAGGGTCGAGTCGACGGGTGGCGACTCGAGCTGGATGTATACGCTTCCACTAAAACGATGATAACCTTTGAACCACACCTCCGATTGGCTTGAAATAAACGGCATTGGAAAGATGACTCAATTTTCTACAACTCTTATGAAGACGTCGAAAGCTGAATCCCCCGACCGGTGGCTCGAAGGACGACTCGAACGGCGACTCGATCGGCACGACAGCGCGACTCGATCGGCATGACAGCGCGACTCGATCGGATGTGTGACGATGGAATGATGGCGTGACCCAAGCGGATGTGTGATGATAGAATGATGGTGTGACTCGAGACAGCCTGACTCCAAAGTCTCCAAAATGCACGATGTATGCGAAGATAATGCAAGAACTACCTAAATATGAAAAGTGTACAAAAGAGAGTAGAAATTCACGCAAAACAATTAGTTATCCTAACTAGATGCGTGACAAAAACATGCTTAGCAGAGACAAAATATAGACATATCAGTTAATCAAAAAAAAAAAAAAGAACAAGAAATCACATACCTTAAAATAAGGATAAAATCGTGTACTATTGATGTGTCTGCATTTTAATAGGGTTTTAACTATTGTTTTACACTTGTTTTGAGTCTTTTATTGAGTCAAAGTGTGCTTTTAGAATCTTTTTGGTCTTTTGAGAGTTTGTACAGGTTCTAGGTTACTTTGGAAGGAAACTGAGTGTTTTGGGGATGAAAACATGCATCTGGAGCCAATTTGGTGAAGACTGATCGGACTAGCAAGCAGATGGAGCAAACAGAGAAAAGCATCCGAGATCGACTGATCCACATTCGGGATCGACCGATCCCGTACCCGAAGCAAGTTTTCCTGTTTCGTTTTAAACCGAATTTTAGGATTTTATTTTGATATTTAAGTTAGAGGCTCGGCCTCCAGAGACATAAGCTTTATTTTTCTGAGACTATTTTGTATTGAGAGCTGAAGGGAGAAGATCTCTAATCCTTCTTGACCCTTTGGAGAAGATTTCTAAACTCTATTTTCTATTCTTTTGCAATTCAATTATGTTTTCTTCATTATTGATTTGCTGTTTCTACTTCTCCATGTCTGAGTAGTTTCTCAACTGGGTTTAAGGTTTCAGAAGGGTTTCTATGATTAATTGATGCTAGGTTTGTTAGATTAGGGATTGATCTTATTGTTCTTCATCTATTTTTGTTCTTAATGCTTATGCAAGATTGATCACCTAGATTAAGATCTTAAGTTTAATTCATCAGGACACCAAAAGTGTTGTTGAGTTTCTTGAAAAGAATATAGGTGAGCAAGGTGATCCTTAGCCAACGAAAGTTGAAGTTAAGGCACCTTGTGAACTTATCAAATCTGGACTTATTGCTTGCTAGGGTTTCTAGATTCAAACGACGGTTTAGAGTTTAATCAATTCCTTGCATAGATAACTAACGCTGCGACAGTAGGTTAGTTTTACATTCGATATTTGAGTTCAAGAATTGTGTTTAATGCATCCCTATCTAATCATCTAAATTCGTGATCATAGTCCCTAATGATTCCCTGCGCCCAATGTTTCTCTTTTGATTTAAAACACTCTTTTATTTACTGCTTTTGGTTAGTCACTTTCAAACACAAACTTTTCCATTGTCTTAGCTATATTTAATCTATATAATTTCACAGTGTAATTGTTTGGTCTCTGTGGATTCGATCCTGAAGTGTTACAACGATACCACTAGATCGTGGTGGAGTACACATTGGGTTTTAATTGACCTGTTGATCAACTATCTTTAGCCATTTGCAGACCTCTGTAAACGAGAGAGGAGAAGAGAACATAGAAAGATACAGAGATGAAGATTGTAAGTGAGGAGGCGGAGGAGAGTGACACTCCCTTGGCTTCTCGGTTGTGACATTGTCGTCTTCTTTCCACCTCTGTTCCCCTGCAAGTGAAATGGACAACTTCATCACATGACTTTGATCTAAACCTTTCTACCAACATAGTTTCAATTTGCTTCTTTGTGTCTAGTTCGGTCATACCTTTGGCTCGGCGATATCATCCTCGTTCTGTAACGTGTTTATTTCTCTTGTTAATAGCACATACGAAGCAAGTTGGAGTCTTCTGTTACAGGAAACAATACTTTTGATATCATCCTCGATCTCGTCATTTGTTTTTTTTTTTAAACCAATCCTTCAAAAACACACCCTGAAGGTGAGATTTTTTAAATAGGATTTCCCTTACAAAAATGTACCCAAAGTCTCTCACAATCACTATTATATTTTTCTAAAAAAAAAAGAATTTGGTTTTGAATAACAGTGGATTTGTTATGATTTTTGCAAATTGTTGATTGAATAACAGTGGATTGCAAGTGATTTTGAATGATTTTTAACAAATTTCATATTTAATAACAGTGGATTTGAGATGTGATTTTAAAATCATTAGTTGAATAACAAGGGATTTTTTAAAAAATCACAAATCCTCCAAAATCATGTTTTGAATACACCCCCTAAAATCCAAATCCACAAGCTGTTTTGAATAACAGTGGATTTAAAAGTAAATTTTAAATCATCAGTTCAATAATAGTAGATTTTAAAGTGGATTTTTAAATCATCAGTTCAATAACAATAGATTTTAATAGACTTTTTAAAATCCATAATTGAATAACAAAGGATTTGTAAAATTTACCAATCCTTAAAATGTCGAGTTGAATACCTCTTTCAGGTTTTTTTATTACAGTTTGGGGCATTCTCAAAAATGTCCCTTTTCCATACCCTTTTTTAAAAATACCCTTTCATGTTGACTATTTTTAAATCTACCCCTCTTTATATACAAAATGACCAAATTACCCTTTTTTGAGTGACAGCAAGAATGTACAGTCATCAAAATCAAAAATATTTTCCCGCCAAAAATAAAAAAATTCCCGCCAAAATCAAAATTTTTCCCGTCAAAAATATTTTTTTTTTTCCGCCAAAAATATTGAAATTTATACCTTATAAAAACATTGTAAACACTTTTAAAAACCTTTTAAAAACCTTTTAAAAACCTTTTAAAAGCGTTTCCAATGTGTTTAAAAACTTTTTAATAACCTTGTAAACGCTTTTAAAAACCTTGTAAATGCTTTTAAAAAGCTTTTAAAAGCGTTTACAAGGTGTTTAAAAACTTTTTAAAACCCTTTTAAAAACCTTTTTATAAGGTTTTTAAAAACATTGTAAAAGCATTTACAAGGTGTTTAAAAACCTTTTAAAAATCTTTTTAAAAACCATTTGAAAACCTTTTAAAAACCTTTAAAAAACCTTGTAAACGCTTTTACAATGTGTTTAAAAAACCTTTTAAAACTCTTTAAAAAATCTTGTAAAAGCCTTTACAAGGTGTTTATAAGGTTTTTATAAGGTAGAAACCTTATAAAACCTTTTAAAAACCTTGTGAATTTTTTTTTACGGGAAAATTTTGTTTTTCTTTTTATTGATTAAAATATTTTTCATCTAAGGATAAAATGGTCATTAAAAATTAAAAGAGGGCAAAAATAAAAATGCCCAAAAAAGAGGGTATTTTTGAAAAGAAGTATAACAAAAAGGGTATTTTTTAACAAATTCTCTTACAGTTTTATCTTTTTTTTTTTTTTTGAAGGAATTAGTTGTACTTTTGACATTTTCACACGAATTTAAAATATGAGCTCAAAATTTCTAAATGTAATAAAACTATTTTTCAGATTTTTTAATTCAATTTAAATAGGAGTAGAAGACAAAAGTCATATTCAAAACATACATATCCTAATCACACAATTTCGACCAAAAATATATCAGCTAATTAAAACCACATTTATTGCTAAACAGACTGACAATTAACTTGCTAGTGTGATATTGAGCTTACTGAGTTACTCAGTCGAAGGGCTGGTTTGTGTAAAGCAATACGATCAATATCATCTTCCACAAAATGTTAAAATATCTCAAACCAAAAGTTACGATGAAACAACATAGAATATAAACAATATATTGCTTATATAATTTACTCGCTAATATATAAGTTGCAAGTTATATTTATTAGATCTACATGCGTACGTAATTATATTTAGTCGAGATCAAGATTTGCAATTATCACAACATGAAATCAATGCAGTACAACAAAAGGTTACGTTAAACAAACCGTTAATGTATAACTTCACTCGCATTACGAAAGAGCAAAAACAACATTCGTGATTGAAATATATATATTAAAGAAACCTCGGGTTAATTTAGAGACATCAAAGACATCACATCACTAATGCACTGTGTCTTTAACGCTTCATATCAACCACCACCATGGTCTGGCGGGTGGTGGTGGAGATCTCCTGTAATAGTAGGCTTGGTAAGCTTGAGGAGGAGGAAGATCAATCGGAGGAGGGTACATCGGAGTAGGGGGAAGAGGAAGATCCACAGGTGGAGAATAAAACGGAGTAGGAGGAGGAAGAAGATCAGCTGGAGGAGGATAGATCGGAGATGGATGAGGAGGAAGATCCGCTGGAGGAGAATAGACTGGAGTAGGAGGAGGGGGAAGATCAGCCGGAGGAGAATAGACTGGCGTAGGAGGAGGAGGAAGATCAGCCGGAGGAGAATAGACCGGAGATGGAAGAGGAGAATGTTCCGGTTGGTAGTTAGTGTATGTTTGTAGGAGCTTACGGTTGATATTGGCTTCACCAAGTGTGATTAGGGTGGCCAAGAGAAAAACTATGGTGAAGGAAAGACCTTGGGACACCATCTTTAATGGTTTTGTTCTTTGTACTCAATGACCATGTTAAGTTCCTAGACATAACTATATATGTTTATATATGTAATTATTCCATTGGAAGCTCTTTTGATTAGAGACTTAATTAGAGGATTCCCACTAACTTTTAACGTTTTATTCTAATGAAGTTCTTTAAGTATATGCTGAGCGGCCTTAGCTGTTTGTATTTGCATATAAATGCCACTTCTTTGCCTAATTGACGTCTCACCACTAGATGATAGTGAGCTTTCTTAAGTGGTATTAAAATATATATCAAGAGAAAGGTTGTTCTTTTGGGCTTTATACAATATTAGTTTTATATTATGTGATATATATAGGTTGATTTGGTGAATGCTTTCCAAACAAATTTAACAAACTATCTTACTAATCTTTGACTTTTTTTGTCGGCTCGCTTTGGTATACATATAGATAATAATAAAATAAGAAATAGAGAAAATATCTTTATAAACGAATTACAAGTTTGGAAATTAGTCAAAAGGGTTAGCTTTAAACAAAATTTGGGTACCCTTAAACTTAACGAGTACCCATAAAACCCTAACCCTCAAGAACCATTCTGAGAATCATTACCTTAGCCGTAAATATTAAAAGAACCTCTTGCGTCACCTAAATTCTTCTACCAATTGTCCCTTCTAAATTGATCCTACTACTTCCAAAAGAAGAAAGAAAAAGAAAAATGAAAGTACTGATTAAAATAGTTACTACTAAGACCCTTCCTTGTGACACAAGAAAGAGATCCTTGTTTACTCATTCCACATTGAGAAAACACCACCAGGATTTGACCCCTGGACAGACTCACCGGTCCAACCACTATACCCTCCGGTCCCATCACTGGAAGGCATATCGTAATCTGTTTTAACGGTTGGAAACTCCTCAGCCGATCCAACGGTCGAGCTCGACCCAATACCAATACCGTGGTTCCCAAGAAATGCTGCAGTGTTGTAGCTCCCACTAGAGCCTCCATTGTTATTATTGTTGTCAACGATAGAGGTCGAGACAAGGCCGTGAAGCAGAGCCGGATTGCTATGAAGATAAGCGTTGTAGAGCTGCTGGGAGTTCTGGCTCGATTGTTGCTGCAAGTAATTATTGGTCTGTTGATGGAGATGAAGCTGTGTCTGGATATAGCTATGGTGATTAAAAGAGGAGGAATCATGAGCACTGTTGTTGCTGTATTGAGAGATGTCATTGTTCTGAAGAGATAGGAAAGGCTCCAATGGTTGTTGAATGCTTAGAGGGTAAGGTTGAAGCTGAAGCCTTGATGAGCTCGAGCCAGAGCCTGAGCTGGAGCCACCACCGTACTGGAAACTTGAACCAAGGGCTATCATCTCGGCCTCGCGTTTCCTTGAAGATTCAAGAGCTTGAGCTTCTTTGAGCCTCTTAGCTGCACCTCCTCCTATGGGAAGAGTGCTGCTCTCTAGGATGGCTTTGACGTCATACCGGTTGATTTCAAAGTTGGTCACTGCATTAAGTCCTCTAAACTTGATCGCAGCTATATCATAAGCTTCCGCTGCTTCTTCCTCAGTGCCTAAATAAGAATAACCATATCAATCATGTAAGATAATGGTTTACATGTAGCGCGCTCCATTTTTAAAGGTTTAATTAACTCCACCGTGAGTTAAATTTATTCTGAACCTATAAATAGTTAAAACGACTCTTTGTGGTTTGCGTACCAAACGTAGTACTCAAAAGTCTAAGAACTAAGTGCTTACTAAAAGTTCCCAAGTAGAGGTCTTTGTTTCCGGCGACTCGGCCGATCCTTGCTTGCCATCTTCCATGTTGGTGATGCCTATATATAAATGACAAGTAAAGAATGTGTTTTATTGGGGGGTCAGCGTCAAATAAATATTTTTAGTATATGCTTCTTATAAAAAGTATGGTAATATATATCTTATATATATTATAAACCTTGTCACTCCTCGATACATTGAGGCGCCTCTTGAAAATCCGCTACTTTTCCTGTGATTTGACGTACGTATATATAAAGATGTAACAAGATTAATAATGTTTTCGATTTATATGAAAAATGCCCTACGGAAGAACGCAAAAGAAAACACCTTCTAATAGCAGCCACGAACTCTTGTCTCGTCATGTGCTTCATTTCCTCTACTTCTTTCTCGTAGTTAGTAATCTGATATATATTATATAACGAATCAGAGATTTGAATCATAGACAACTAGTTATATGATTGCAACAAAATATGTACCAACATACAGGGAAATTAGTAGTAGTTGAGGGACCCCAGTACTTAAGTGCAGCTAGATCATATGATCTTGCTGCTTTATCTTCTTTGTCATACCCACCTATACCAAGAATTTGGTTTAATTTTAGGTTTCTTTAAGGGAATAATAATATAATTACTTAGTCCACGAGGATGATAGAGAAAAAAAAAATCCAATTCGACGTACTCACCCAAGTAAACTGGAAGGTGGTTTATTTAATTCCCAAGATTTTACGCATCAAGAACAAAGAGTGAAGACAAAACATAGTTAGTCTGTGCCAAATGAAAATTTAAAGACAAAAACCTTTATTAAGTGGAAGTTAATTACTTACCTTGTCTTCCTTTCCTAGACTGGCCTTCCCTTCTACAACTATTATCCCATAGATGAGCCTCATATCGACCGGTCCATCGATGTCTATATATGCACATTTCATCATCACACTTAAATATAGATCACAAAATCATTAAAGAATCAAACAAAAAGAGTGATGAGTCACATATCTAACCTTGTGACACCACGATAGATCGAGGTTCGTTGTCCAAAAGTGTCTAATGCACGTCTCGGCGTGGCCGTCTCAACAACGGCTAGTGCTCCACCGCTAGTGTTTTCTCCGGTGGTCTCGGACGGTGAAGCTTTGGCTGCAGCGTTACCAGCGGTGGTGGTCCCCATGGACAAAGTGAGTGACTGTAAATTGTGAGCACTCTCTTGAAGCTCATGGTAGCTATTGTTGTTAGGAGTGTTGGAGTCACAAGCTGCTACAACGACGTCGTTTGATTGGACGCTAGGCATCAAGCTATTGGTATGGAAGTAGTAATCTGAGTCGTTGTAAGCTACTAGGTGGTCGGATTGGTTTTCGTCCGGTTTGCTCACACCAAGAAAATCGGCCACTTTTGGAACCTCTCCTCCTTCACCTCCTCCACCGTGTGGATTGATCATATTCCACTCTACAAGATTACAATTTGTTATCTTTAGTATATAGTTAAACACGAAAAGAGAAGCATATATGTATAGAGGTATTACCTTGTGTTTGAAAAGGGTTGTCCATATGGTCGCTGACCAAGCCAAGGTTGTATTCATGAGGAGGCAAAGAAGAGTTGTTTGGTGAAAGAGGAAAGCCAAGCCAGTTGTTAGAATTCATTTTCTTCTTTTCGAGTCAAATACGTTTGGTTTGTGTTCGGGGTAAGCAATCAATCACTACCACTTTGGTATGATCAATATACCAAGCTCTAAGCCAATCAAAGAAGAAAGGAAGATTCAATAATCAAGGATTGGGGAAAGAGAATTTAATGATCAAGACTACTTTTCAAAGATTGGGGAATAGTATATATATAGGTAGAAGTATTCTTCAGATACTTAGTATAACCTCTCTCTTTCTTTTCCTCTCTCTCTCAAAAGCTACTCTATGATAAGTTTAGGGTTTTTAACAAAGGAAAGGTACTTGTGAGAGATGAACTTTGTGGAAGCCCAGAGAAGTTTTATGGTTGAGAGACCCTTTTAGAATATTATTTGTTGTAGAAATAATTTTATATGCACTATACATTACTATTGTTTAGAATTATTATATGAACGAGTTCATTTAAAACCAGCATTGATAATTTTTTTTCTAACACTTTACCAACGTATTCTGTCGGATTAAAATATCGGTGAATATACGACGATATCACTAGTATGAAAAATCTACAATAAGGAAAGGTGCACGATTGACGTAATTATATGCAACGGGTCTGGCACATGACATTTTTGTATATACATGACTATATGAAATGTTTTATAAATGCATAAATATATTTGTATATACACGCTTGTAAATACCAACACATATAGTATTGAATATACATACTATTTATCCCAAACAATCATAGTATTTAACATTTGTTATACGTTTTGAACAAGAACCTCCATTATGTAAAACTTATCTAAATTGCCATAATATGAATGTCTAATTTGTTATCAGAACGTAATAAACTCTTATCAAATTTTAAAAAAAAAAAGTGCTCTGAAATGGCGATTTTCAGGGCGATACGACGGTTACTTTGGTGTCATCTTCTTTCAAAGATTCCGACGGTTTTTTGTGCCGGAGTGGGTCGGTTTTCTCTCTCCCACTTTCGAGCAGTTCTCTCCGACAAAACAGTGGATGTTTTGCAGGATGTAGCAGTTAACGGATGGAATCAGATCTATATAAAGGATCATTTCGAGGGTTTCAAATCTCAGAATTCCTACACCCAACTTCTGAATACCCCAAATTTTTACCCTCTCCGATTCTATCTTCTCTATTTCCTAATGGCTGATAACATACGCCGTGCTCTTCAAAACATCGATTTGGGTATCGATGATGCTCCTATTGCCCTTCCTCAAGCAATCGTTCAACAAGCGGCAAATGATAACAGATTTTGCCTTATGGGTCGTCCTTTGATCCCCCGTAAGCAGAATCTCCGTCAACTAATCTCTGCCCTCCCTCAATCATGGGGACTGGTGGGCTTTGTTCGAGGTCGCATTGCTGAACAACGACGTTTCCAATTCATCTTCCCCTCCCAAGAGTCTTTGGACACAGTAATGCGACGGGGACCATGGTCTTTTGCAGACCGGATGATCGTGCTACAATGCTGGACCCCAGATATGGATCCTCTGTCTCTCAACTTCATTCCTTTTTGGATACAAATCCGGGGAATACCACTCCAATTCTTGAACTTGGGCGTCATTGAGAGTATTGCTGAATCCCTTGGGGAAAACAATGGAGGTGGATTTTGATGAAGAAACTGCCACAAGAGTTCAGTTTGTGAGAGTCCGTATCAACTGGAATGTAGACATGCCTCTCCGTTTCCAGAGAAACTATCAATTCTCCCCTGGAGTAAACACCACGCTGGCTTTCTTCTACGAACGTTTGAGAGGTTTCTGCTCTGTATGTGGAATGTTGACACACGACTCAGGAAGATGCTTGCTTCAAAATGGTGGTCCAGACTCTGATGGTGATGATGGCGATGACATTGATGCTCCGGCCTACCATGGTAATCCGGGTGTACACATTGAGGAAATTAACGATGAGGGTCATCCAGTTGCTGAAAATCCTGATGATGTCCCACAGCCATACGAGATTCAGAATGAAAATCCAGAGGACCAACCGCTGTCAGACATCGATCCAGACCACAATGCCTTGGAAAACATCTCCTCCGCTTCGGTGTCTTCTGGTGAGACAGATAATGACCAGAACATTAACCTGATCCCTTCCTTTGTTAACAATGCAGATATTGCTCCAAGTCCAAGAGATTTCTTATCTCGTGAATACCGTAAGCGAAAGCATGGTACAGATACAGAAATGGGAGAATCAAGTTGCCCTTCTCGTCGAAGGATAAAGGTTGAAGAACGAGGATCAGTACATGATGAGAATCCTGATGAACGTGATCGAGCCGCGGTGGGGCCAGTTCCACCACCGGTTCCATGAGAGTTGGGTTTTGGAACTGTCAAGGCCTGGGACAACGCCTTACAGTTCGACGCCTAGAAGAGATACAACGAGTGTATCTCTTGGACATGTTGTTCCTACTCGAAACGAAGCAACAAGACAACATTGTACGTGATCAAGGAGTGAGTATGGGTTTTCATGATATGTGTATTGTATCTCCTAGAGGTTTAAGTGGTGGTTTAGCAGTTTTCTGGCAAAAACATGTTTCAGTTCAAGTTATTTCTCAAGATGTAAGACTTGTAGATCTATCTATTGAATACAAATCATTTAATTTCTACTTGTCTTGCATCTATGGGCATCCCATTCCAAGTGAAAGACATCACCTTTGGGAGAAACTTCAAAGAATATCAGTCAATAGAAGTGGTCCTTGGATGATGTGTGGTGACTTTAATGAGATTCTACAACCATCAGAAAAGAAAGGGGGTCGGAACCGTAGCATTGGCAGCTTAAAAAACTTTTCTACAATGGTTGAATGTTGCAATATGAAGGATCTACAATACAAAGGAAACCCTTACAGTTGGGTTGGAAGACGTCAAACGGAGACAATAGAATCATGCCTAGACAGAGTATTCATTAATTCAGATTGGCAAGCATCATATCCAGCATCCCAAACAGAGTTTCTACCTCTTGCAGGTTCTGATCATGCCCCAGTTATCATTGATATTGAAGAAGAATTTCAGATTAAAAGAGGTCAATTCAGGTATGATAAACGTCAAGTTACATCAAACGGTTTTGTTGAAGCAGTACAAAAGAGTTGGTCTGAGAGTATAACAGATAACCATGGGGGTATCACGCTCAAGCTTCAACACTGCCGGAGGGTAATGGCTAACTGGAAAAAACGTACAAGAACAAATTCAGCAGAGAAAATTCAGATTTTAAAGCATCAACTGGATGCGGCAGTGAGAGATCACTCAGTTTCTCAAGCAATAGTTAACCAAATCAGATCAGATTTAAATCAAGCTTATCGAGAAGAAGAGACCTATTGGAAGTTAAAAAGCAGAAATCAGTGGATGAACTTGGGGGATCGCAATACGAAGTACTTTCATGCAACTACAAAGATCAGAAAATCCAAGAACAGGTTAAAGTCAATGCTAGATGCCCATAGAATAGAACATTTCCGTGATTCTGCTATAGGTAAAGTTGCTGAAGATTACTTTACTAATCTCTTCACTACGGCTCAACACACAAATATAGAGGAAATTCTTGCTGATATTGAACCAAAGGTTACACAAGACATGAATACCATGCTCACACAGCCAGTCACAGACCAGGAAATTAAAGATGCAGTTTTCTCGATAGGTGCAGATAGAGCTCCAGGATATGATGGTTTTACTGCAGCTTTCTACCAACAGTTTTGGGAGTCGATTGGGAAAGATATCTGCTTAATGGTCCGACACTTCTTTGAGACGAATGAGATCGATCAAAAAATTAACAAGACACAAATATGCCTTATTCCAAATAGAGGTGTCAAACGGGCCGGCCCGCGTCCATCTGGGCCGTCCACAGCGGACAGTTTCAATTTTTTGGACCGCGACGGGCCGGCCCGCTAAGCCCGCGGACATATAAGTTATGTCCAAGCCCGCCCCGCTAAGCCCAGCGGGTTAACGGGCCAGCCCGCGGGCCTTAATAATATATTAACAAAATAAAATAAAATTAATAAATTATAATTTTATAAATAATTTTAAATAAAATTAATGTTTATATTGATTTTTATAGATGCTTTAATTTTTTTATATTAAATTTATTTGTATTGTCACATAAATTTTAAAGATATATGTTTAAAATAATATAAAAAATAGTTATATATTTATATTAAATATTTATTTTTATTTAATATTTGAAGACCGCGGGCCGACCCGCCAACCCGCGAACATAATCCGCTATAACCCACAACCCGTTTGGGCTAGGCCCGATTTTTAATGGGCCTAATATTTAGTGTCCATACCCGCCCCGCAGAGGTACTATTTGGGCTAGCCCGCGGGCATAGAGCCCGCGGGCATAGAGCCCGCTTGACACCTCTAATTCCAAAGATCATAGGATCAAAACACATGGAAGAGTATCGACCAATAAGTCTATGCACAGTAAGCTACAAGATTATCTCAAAGGTTCTGATAGGGAGATTGAAACACTGCCTTGATCACGTCATCTCAGATTCACAGGCTGCATTTGTTCCTGGACGTAACATATCAGATAATATTCTCGTGGCTCATGAACTGATGCATTCACTGAAATCAAGGAAGGATTTCCAAAACGACTTCATAGCAGTAAAAACAGACATAAGCAAGGCTTATGATCGTGTTGAGTGGAACTTTTTGGAACAAGTTATGCTCAAAATGGGTTTCAGTACTCTCTGGGTAACATGGATCATGCAGTGCGTAATGACGGTTTCTTACGAAGTCCTTATCAATGGTTCACCTTATGGACATATCAAACCTTCAAGAGGCATACGACAAGGTGACCCTCTCTCTCCATACCTTTTCCTTTTTTGTGCTGAAGTGTTAAGCATTATGTTACAGAAAGCAGAGAGAACAAGACAAATTCAAGGAATGCAGTTAACAAGAGAGTGCCCATCGATATCACATCTCCTTTTCGCGGATGATTCCTTATTTTTCTATCGAGCAACAACTCAGAATTGTCATCAGTTGGCCAATATGTTCAGAAAGTATGAAGAAGTTTCAGGTCAGAAAATCAATTACGCTAAATCTTCTACTATTTTTGGGATTAAGATTCAAGAACAGAGAAGGCAAAGAATCCAAGGAATATTAGGAATAACCAGAGTTGGAGGAGGAGGAAAATACTTAGGTCTTCCAGAACAGTTTGGTAGAAAGAAAGTTGAACTTTTTGATTATATAGTCCAACGAGTTAAAGATAGAACAGAGGGTTGGAATTATAAGTATCTATCGACGGCAGGAAAGGAAATTGTCATCAAGTCAGTTGCTATGGCCTTACCAGTTTTTTCGATGAACTGTTTTCTCCTCCCACACACAATCTGTGATGAAATCACAAGTGTTATATCAACCTTTTGGTGGGGACAAGCAAATGGAAAAAGAAAGATACCATGGGTTGCTTGGCAGAGAATGACACTACCAAAGAAAGAAGGTGGATTGGGTTTTAAAGATCTTCACAACTTTAACCGAGCACTACTCGCAAAACAAGCCTGGAGAATTCTCAAAAATCCTAGAAGTTTACTCGCCAGACTTTATCAAGGTTTATACTATCCACAAACAACTTACTTACAGGCATCAACAGGACGTAATGCGTCTTATGGTTGGAAATCATTACAAGAAGGAAAGCGCTTACTGCAACAAGGACTGCAAGTTAGAATCGGTAATGGTAAGAACACAAAAGTATGGGAAGACCCCTGGTTACCGACATTACCTCCACGTGCAGCACATGGTCCTGCCTTGATCCCAGATATGAAAGTGCAGACTTATGGTATCCACATACAAGAGAATGGGACCCGACTATATTCGAAGGTGTAGTAACCCCAGAAGATCAACACATCGCAAGGACAATGTATCTTTCCACCCATGCTGATCAAGATATGTACATCTGGGCGTACTCAAATCACGCACAATATACAGTAAGATCAGGTTATTGGGTTGCAACGCATGTTAATATACCAGAAAATGAAGTTATACGACCACCTAATGGGGCTTTGGATCTCAAACAAGACATCTAGAAACTCAAAGTTGCACCAAAGATACAACATTTCTTGTGGAGATGTTTAACGGGAGCTTTATCTACAGCGACTCGACTACGTTCAAGAAATATCCCAATGGATCCGACCTGTCAACGGTGCTGCTGTGAGGATGAAACCATTAATCACTTACTGTTTACTTGTCCGTATGCAGAGGCAATATGGAGATGTACTAATACTACAATTGGCGGACAACTGCAATTTTCAAACAATATGGAGGCCAACATACGGATGCTGCTCAACTTTCAAAAGCAAACACATCTCCCCACCACAATACGACTCTTTCCTTTTTGGATGCTATGGAGGATATGGAAATCGAGAAATGATTTCATCTTTCGACAAAAAGACTGGCAACCACATACTGTTGCCAATAAAGGTTTTCAAGATGTCCATGAGTGGACTGATGCAGTGACTGCTCAAACACATCCTACCCCACAAGATACTAGAACTACTATACGCACTACAAATCGACACTGGACTCCACCACCTGAAGGCTGGCTTAAATGCAATTTTGATAGTGGGTTCATTCAAGGAAGAGATTTCACAGCAACTGGATGGATATTTCGAGACTTATATGGGAATGTGATCTTGTCTGGCAGTGCTAAACTTAGTAAATCCCATACTATCTTACAAGCAGAAGCTTTAGGATTCCTGAATGCTCTACACGAAGTTTATTATCGAGGCTATCATCAAGTTTGGTTCGAAGGAGATAGTTTAGAGCTTGTCAATTTGATCAATACTCAAGGAGACCATCTGCAACTCGGTCTACTGCTATGTGATATTAGATTTTGGATGTCACAACTCCCCCTATGTTCCCTGGAGCAAGTACCCCGAGCCATAAACAAAGCAGCAGACAAACTTTCTTCTTATGCAAACACTATGACAAGTACTTATCATATTTTTGATATTATGCCTCAATGGCTGATACAATGTTTGTAATACTTTAATCCTAATAAAGTAAGATGTTAAAAAAAAAAAAACTCTTATCAAATTTCTTTACTATGCTGTTTAGAAGTCCTCATACTATAAGACATTTGGAAAACTATATATTTACTTCCATTAATTTATTTCAAAATATACAGAAATCGGTAAAATGTGAATAAATTTGATTAGACAAAATGGGCGGTCTATAGTAAGACAAAACCTAAGATTCCAACCGAAAAAATCCAACCCTTTACGCAAATTAATTTATCACTCACGATTGAAATTACTTATAATGTTTTTAGAAAAAAAAAAAATTAACTCTCTCTCGTTGGAGCTTCTCTCTCTAAACCCCACTAGGATTATGGGAACTCACGTCCTCGTTTAATGCGATTCATGACTCCACAAAGCCCAGCATTCCCACACTCTGCAACTCACCTCTACGCCTTAATTACCATTTGACCATTCTACGTAAAGTCTCTCTTTTCCAGTCTACAGCTCTCTACAGCTCTCTCCTTTACTTAACCATGTATACTTGCGTATCGATCCATATATGCATGTTTAAGCATACGCCTGCGTACGTATGGATGTCAATATACATGCATACATTTTACAAAATACAGCAAAAATAGCAACTAGGTTACTCTAAATTTAGAAGCTATAAATTATTGTAGATCCCTGAATTCTCTCTCTTCTGCATGTGTACGTTCATGCAATATAATATAAGAGCCAATTCATTAAATATTAAGATCACATATATGGAAACAGATACCAAAAAAAAATTGCTTAAAAGATTAACATGAGAAAAGTATATTCTTTTACTAATTGTTAGTTTAAAATTTTCTGATGGACAAGAAGAAGAATTAAAAAATGTAAAAAAAAAATCGTAAAATTGGTAGGGGAATTTGTTTTGGTCTCCCCAAGTAAAAATCTGTTGACCGCTTAATCGATCTTCGCACCCGTCAAAAGAAAGAGTTTTTATGAGTTAATTAAATTAAACAGCATGTTTAAGTTTAAAAGTTATTATTGCTTATGTCCTTTGCACACTAGGAGATTGTATTGTGCTAGGAGCCAGCCCTCTTTTTTAATCGCATGCCTTGTGTCATCCATTAACATAATTCAATTTATAATACTTATCAAAATATATGTGTTTTTAGATGAATATACTAATAGAAGTACATGTGCACCAAACTTGATTTCACATGTGATTTTTTTAGTATGGCACAAAAAAAAATTTATAGTATTCATTGGTATACTAAACATTATGTTTTAGTTGCCAACCAAAAATAATGTTTCAAAATGGTGATCATAGTATAATCGATTTCGATTATGCATCTGTATTAACATGCCTATATATAGGTGCTTTATGTTGTCGCAATATAACCAAAACTGAACTTCGTGATCAACTTCATTGTACTATATGCTGGAGTATTAATTAACCGAAACTAAGTTGTTTTTTTTTTAAAGACAAATTAGGCGAAAGAATTCGATCAAGTGATACTGAACATCTTTTAAAAGAGATTCTTTTAACTAAATAGTAAATATATACATGTATAAAAAATATTATGGTTACTTCGTATAAATTAAAAAAGCTGACACAAATATATCTTTAGTATTAAGTATTAACACATGTCATACGATATTAATACAACCAATGAATTTATCAATTCAAATACACATTAACTAAATTAATTAATACTACATATATACTAATATCGTGCAGGTGTAGGTCTGCTTCAAGGAAAGTTCTTATTCCACTTTTTAGATTTTGCTAAATCCTTCTCACTTTTTATCATTTTATTAAAATATGACTAAAAACCTATCTGCAATAATTCTACGAATGAGAAAAAGAAAGAAAAATAGAAAATTCAGAAGAAAGCTTCCTTTTATGGCTTCCTTCCAGACTGAACCACTCAGAGTCTCAGTCTGCTGTACGTAGAATCTAAGCGCAGAAGAATAATCAAATGACATATTCTGAACTAGTTTTCTAAGTAAGAAAGATATATAAGAAAAACCCAGGAATAATCTGTTACCTTTGATGTGACATTTTTCCCGCTAAATTATTGGTTACCTTTTTTCCTATATAAACTTAAGAAAAAAAAAAAAACAAAAAACAAAAACAAATTGTTAAGTCTGAGTGTCTGACTAAGAAAAAAAAAGTTTGACTGTACCACAACAATTTTAAGTAAACCTAAAAAATATCAACTTCTACAAATGCTAAACCTCACAAATATATAAGTTGATTAAAAATTCAGATTTTTAATTCCTTAGCCAAATTTTCTACGAAAACCATCACTTTAACATTTTTATTAAATTTACATCTTGTTTGACTCTACTGATAGAGGGACTATTATCAGGTTATGTTTCCATGAACAAATATTAGTATACAAAACCATCTGAAAATAAATAGTTCTTATTTAAAGTATATTATGAGTAATAAAATATTATTGCTGAAAAGGTGAGGTTTCTGTGAGTAATACTACTATTTTTTTTTAGCAAAAATGATTTATATTAATGAATGGGAATAATCGTTATACAACTGGTTTGAGAGTCAGGCAGGAAGTGAAAAACATCATGAGTAGAAAATATTCGAGATACAACAAATTTAGCTAAATAGTGAGCAGTATTATTACAGTCTCTAGGAGCAAAAACAAATTTTGCCTTTTTGAATTTAGATGACCATGCCTTGATATCTCGAGCGATGTTATACACTGATACATCAACTTCTTTGTCGTTGAGTATTGTAGTGAGGGTCTCATTGTCTCCTTCAAACATAACATTTGTTAAACCTCTAATCCAGCTTTGTTGTGATGCTGCTAATAATGCTTTTGCTTCAGCTTGTAAAGGTGATGATGCATAACTTAATATCGAAGCCCCCCCCCCCATCCTTGGGAAACACCATCTTGATCACTGAGTATCCATCCACATTTAGCTTGATTAATGGTGTAGTCGAAACTGGCATCGTAGTTACATTTAATATAAGGCGCCGGAAGTTTGGTCCATGTATGTTTTGTTTGCTTCCAAGTCTGAACGCTTCTATGATGGTTGTTATTGTGAATCGAGTTCCATTCTTGATTGTTTGATTGAGCACGAAGAAGAGTGGTATTCGGTTTATCTTGTATCCCTTCAAAAACAAAAGAGTTCATACTTTTCCAAAGATGTCATAATAGCCAAAATGGTAGCAGTTTCATATTAGTTGTAGTTGTGGGAGAATTATGATAATGAACCAAGGCTGCAATGAATGATTCAGCATTTGTATATGAGGTGTATAGTAATGAAGCAAGAACTTTAGATATTTGCCAGACTGATTCAGCATAAGGACACAGAAAAATAATATGTTATATAGTTTCGTCTGCTTGAAAACATATGGGACAAATTGGATCCAAGTTCATTCCACAAGTGCCTAGTCGTGTAAGGGTAGGTAAAGATTTAGAGAGGGTGCGCCAAAGAAAATGTTTGAGCTTAGGAATAATATTCAGCTTCCAAATCTCTTTTTTTTAGTTCAGGGGATCCATGGGGAACAGGCGGAAGATTATTTGGTTGGTTCGGATTATGCATTGATAGCCAATATCCTGATCGAACTGTGTAATCACCACTTTTGTTGTAATTCCATATTATTTTGTCATGGATGGTGGATTGTGGGAGATATGTATTTGTAAGGTGTTCTTGATCTTCATCAGATATGACTTCCTGAATCTTCTATGTATTCTAATACCGGTTTTCTCCCTGTGTGATGATAAGGTCAGAGGCATGCAGACTGTCGTTTGGATTGTTGCTACGGATCGGCTTCGGTGGATGATCTGGTATAAAATTGTCCTGGTTTATACGAATAATTTTGCCATCGCCAACATTATATCAGTATCCTAACTTTATAATTTTGAGGCCTTCAAGAATTGATGCCCACCCGTAAGACTGGTTTACTCTCTGTTTTGAATCTAAAATGCAGTCTTCTCTATAGTATCTTGCTTTAAAAACCTTAGCAAATAAGGAGTTTGGATTCTGTATAAGACGCCACGCTTGTTTGGCAAGTAATGCGTCATTAAAATTTACCAAATCTTTGAATCCCAAGCCCCCTTCCGATTTTGTGTGTTGTAGACGTTTCCAAGCAATCCAAGGAATCCCACGATCTTGATTGCTCTTTTCCCACCAGAACTTTTGTAATATGCTTTCTATGTCAGACAATACACCCATTGGCAGTTTAAAACAGAACATGGAGTAAACAAGCATTGCAAGAGCCACTGACTTTATGAGTATCTCCTTACCAGCCGGTGAAAGGTGTTGTCATCCCCAAGAAGATGTTCTGTTTTTGACCCTTTCAATGATGTAATGGAACATCTCACTTTTCTTTTTAACAAATTGTTCCGGTAAGCCAAGATATTTACCTCTGTCTCCATGATTAGGTATTTGCAAGATGTTTTTTAGACGATTTTGTAATTGACCTGGAACTCTGGATTCAAAGGTTATTAAGGATTTATCTGACCAGAGTAATACTCATACACTTCTAAAGCTTACTTGATTGCTCTGCAATTTCGACTGTTTGCTTGGCAAAAGTATAGAGAGTCATCCGCAAATTGTAAGTGTGTTATTGGAGGAACACCATTGCATATCCTTACACCTATGATATCACCATCAGAAACTCTTGTTTTGATTAAATGGCTCATTATGTCCGCACAAAGGATAAATAGGTATGATGATAGTGGATCACCTTGTCTTATTCCACGTTCAGGAGTAACCATACCATGAGGTGATCCATTAATGAGAATAGAGTAACTTACAGATCGAACAGCAGCCATGATCCACTGGATCCATTGGTTTGAGAAACCATATAGTTGCATTGTGACCTCTAAGAAATCCCATTCAACCCTGTCATATGCTTTTGTTACATCTGTCTTAATGGCCATATAATTTTTGGATACCTTCTTTCTTGATTTAAGAGAGTGCATGACCTCATGAGCAATCATGACATTGTCTGTTACCAATCTTCCTGGTATGAAAGCAGCTTGAGTATCAGAGACAATGTTATCTAAATGTTTCTTTAGTCGATTAACCAGGCAATTGGATATGATCTTATTTAGCACATTGCACAGAGCTATAGGTCTACACTCTGAAAAGGTTGTAGGTTCTGTTGTTTTTGGTATAAGACATATATTAGTATGGTTGATGCCCGACTTCATGTACGACGTTTCAAAGAAATCACGAACTGTCCCTATATATTCCGAGAATGTTTATAAATCTAGCAGTGAGACCATCAGGTCCAGTGGCTCTGTCATCACCAATATGAGAAACTGCATCAAAAATCTCTGTGTCTGAGAACTCCTTTGTTAAATCCTCATTGATGGCCGAAGTTACCGTTGCAAGAAAATCTCCAAAGTCTATTGGAGAAACATGAATTCTGCTGGAGGTGTAAATCTTTTTGAAATATTTTTGTGCTTGATCTCTAATGCTTTTTTCATTTGTATGAAGTGTTTGGTCCTCATCCATGATGGTGGATATAAGATTCCTAGCATATCTATTTTTTGTAGTGGCATGAAAAAAACTTGTATTACGATCACCACAATGTAGCCATCGATTTTGACTTTTTGTGTGCCAATATTACTCTTCATCTTTATATGCCTTGGTGAGTTCTTCTTGTAATCTGGGTATGTGACGTCTTACCATCCGATTTGTGCTTTCCATGGCTCCGTTCAGCTCTTTTTGATAGTAGTCAATTCTTCTGGCTGAGTTTATGTTTGCAGAATGTTTTTTTTGTCATAAGACGTCGACACAAATTAATTTGATCACAGATGGAATAATAATTGTTTTCCTTACAAAGGTTCCATCCTCAATCAACTGTTTGATCAAAGTTTTCAATCTCAATGAGCCGTTTGTCAAAACGGAAAGGTTTGGTTGTGGCTTGTTGCAGAGGGTGAATTGTTGTGAGGATTGGTTTATGATCTGAACCATTTAATTCTAAAAACTCAGCTTCATCAGTTAGATATAGAGAAGACCATTCAGAATTTATGATTACTCTGTTTAAGCAGCATTTGACAGTATGGTCTCGTCGTTCACCAACCCAAGAGAATCTATCACCTTTGGATCGTAGATCAACCAAATCACAGGTAGCAATCATATGGTTGAAACGCCGAAATGTCCAAGCCTCTCTTGGTGGACCGCCAATCTTCTCCAAGTTGCTATTTATTTCATTGAAGTCTCCTGCTAACATCCATGGACCAGAACGAGAAGATCCCAGTTGTTCTAAGTAATCCCAAAAGATATGACGTTTACATTGTATAGGATTACCATATACACCAGAAAAATAGAAAGCATTATTATTAAAACTGATGTGTACATCAATGATGCGTTCATCTTGATACAGAGGAGATATAGACACATCATTGGACCACAACAAAGCTAAACCTCCACTCTTTTCTTGAGGGGGTTCGGTTATTAAGTTATTATATCCTAAAACAGAAGCAAAACTACATACAATATCACTAGAGTTTAAAGTTTCACATAAGAAAAGTACATGTGGTTTTAAAATACAACATAGATGCTTAAGTCTGCTTTGAGTCAGCGGCGAACAGATGTCCTGACAGTTCCAGGAGACAACTCTCATGGAGGCATTGAGGAGCCCCCCCGCGGCTCCGTTGAAACTGTTGATACTGCTGCATGAAGCCGCAGACTCTGTTCTTGTTCTCTTCTTGATCTGACTCAGGACCATCAGATCATCATTTGCCTCACAGTCGCGGTAAAAGTGTTCCAGATCACCATTCTTCCTCTTGTTACTCTTGGAGTGTGGAGAAACCTGAGCAGGCACCATCTCTGCAAAGGAGATGTTTTGTTGGAATTTTCCTTTCTTAAATTTCTCCAGGAGGTAGCGGAGACGCTCAGCAGTAAGTTCGGATTCTTCTAAAACACTCGGAGTGTAGGAATCATCCAATTCAGTAATGAGGAATTTCTTATCTTGTTGCACCGTTTGAACTTTGAAGTCCTGGAATGTACCCTTCAGGAGCAATGGCATTAAGAGAGGTTGTTGCATTGTCCATGCTCTCAGGGAACTGGTCTAGGTGGGGAATGTACTCATCATCATCATTGTCATCTCCATCCTCATCATTTGGCGGATCATCATCCGGAGGGTTGTCATTTGGAGGATCATCAAAGGAGAGAGGACGTTCCTTCGCATCATGGGTCAAAGCACCACATTTTTGACAGAAATTTTTTAGACGCTCATAGCGAAATTTGAGGATTGTGTTTTCGCCGCCTGCAAATTGAAAGTTCCTCTGGAAACAAAGAGAGAGATCGTTGTTCCAGTTGATGCAGATTCTCACAAATTCCACCATGTTAGCGTTCTCATTAAAATCAACATCTTCAACCGGACCAAGTCTTGTTCCAATGTAGTTTACCATAGCGGATGTTAGATATTGGACTGGAATACCACGAACCTGAATCCAGAAAGGGAAGAACTTCATTGTCTCCTCAGTGATATTTGGATACCAGCGATGAACCGTCACCATCCAGTCATTGAAAGCCCATAGTCCTCGGCGAAGAACCAAGTTAAGGGTCTCCTCTGATTGAAAGAAAAATAGATCTTTCCTATCACCAAGAACCCTTCCAAGTGATATTTGGGCATTTGGTTGACAATTGCTCGTAGATTCTGTTTCTTCGGGTTGAGGACCGACACAATCAGAGAGAAGCGGTTGGTGTTTGCCGCATGACCACATAACTCCGGTGGTAGGGGAATGGGTTCATCGTTAATCCCCAATTCAAGATTTTGAAGGTTTTTACGGATGTAGTCACTCATTTCTCGAGTATGATAGAGAGTACTATGATTTGGAAGAATCCAACAGGAATTGATGGTGTTTATATAGGATTTTGGCCATGGCGGTTTTTCCCAACGGTTATCAATCGAGAAAAACGGAAAATAAAAATTGTTAACGGATAACCGTAACAGAGATAAACCGCCAAAACAATAACAGAATCTGTAATTGGATGTCGGAAAGAAACTTCAGATTGAAGAAGGAGGAGAACGATTAAAAAAATGGGAATCGCTCCAGAAATCACACTCAGAATGAAAAATCGCCATAAGAAACAAACAAACTATATTTATGAAAATTGCCAAAACTAAATTAGAAACAAATAAGCAAAACAAAATAAATAAACAAAGAACTAAATAACGAAAAGCCTCTACGATGGTCTCGTCTACAACGAAAAGGAAAATGTTCATTTATTAATTATGAAAATGTTTTTAAAAAGAGAAGAGAAGTTGCAGAAAATCGGAGGAATTGGGGGGAAAGAAAAGAATCTATAAGGAGAGACTCTCTGACTGTGCATGAGTCTCTTTGTTGGGAAAGGTGAGGAGAATGTGCAATTTGCAGACTGATAAATATAGTCACCGGCTATCCCTCGGTTCATACTCCTCTCTCTCTTTTCTTTTTTTTGCCCCCAAATGATTCAGATTTTTGCTGCCGTCCTCTACTCATATTTCACTACCACGTGTCGGGGTTATGTAAATTCCTCCCCCTGCCTCCGGGTTACGTACGTATCTCTATTAGTATTGGTGAAAATTAATACATTAACTCTAATTAATTAGAGTGGACACAACTAACAAACATATTTCTTCTAATTAGGGATAGTTTTTCTAATATAGGTATTTAATTCTGTATAACCAAAATAAAAAAGTTCTTCTTTCTTGAGAAAAATGTGTATTTTGCATAGGCTTAAAAACAAGAAAAAATTTATTTAAAAATTAATTAGTACTTTACTTTGTTGAATATATCCAAATTATTGAAATATTAAATAAATTCACTTTCGTTATGGTTTGTAGGAGATGGTTTATTTTTTGAAGTTTCTCAATTAAATAGGGTAATAATTGATTAAGTATATTAAACCTAGATATTCCACTACTTAGTGTTTCTAAGCATATTAATGGCGATTATACCTTATGTCCTCGCTGAATTTTATGCATGAAATATTGTGCAAAACATTTAGCCACCATTAAGAAGCTTATGCGAAATCCTAAATGCAAATATTTACGTAATAAATGCAAAACCAATAGTTGATCAAATGGAAAAGAGAGCCGCTCGAAATTCCCCATCTCACATATTTGGTGGTGATGATGTGGTTTTATTTTTTAGTCTACTAACCCACAAGAAGCAAAATTGTTCTTTAACTCTTAACTAAACCCTACTTAATCAAACAATACTACTAATATTATATAACAGCATAAGCGTATAAACTTCGTTAAGAACCATTTGAAGCCTGCGATTTAATTAGTTAGAGCGTAGTGAAGAAGGTATGGGGACTGAAATTAAGTTTTACTTAATTAGACATGAAATATAAATTGTGGGTGTAGGGCATAGACGTTAAAAACACGAAAACCGGTGGCGAATTCTTGGAGGTGAAAAAATCAAAGAGTGAGAGAGAGAAAGAAGTCACAGTCACGGGAATCCAGAGAAAGGCTTTGTAGAGTTTCCATGGTGATATGTGGTGTGGTGTGGTGTGTGGTGGGAGGAATAGCCGGAAAAGTGCTCGTGTCGCCTCGAAATGAGTCTCCTCTTTACCATTTATGTATTCTTTTAATTTGGAATACTATATAGTGAGATTCAATTTTATCCTTTTTGGGATTTGATGTGCTTAGCTTACAATGAGGGGTTTGAACTAAGTAGCACGAGATCGAAAGATATAAATATAAAAGCTAGGTTCCAAAAAGAAAAAACAAAGGCATAGAACTAATTTATATATTGAAAGACATAGTATAATCTTTCTTTTTTCTTTTTAAAAGGTAGGGTTCTACATTAGTTGTGTCTTTGTAAAAACACGAGACCGCATAATATTATCAGGGGAGCTTTAATTAGTTGTCGTAACTCACTGATGTAAACATAAGTGTATACTAGTAGTATATTGAATGATCCCAAGAAAGGACCCTATAGGTTTATGACCACGTTCAATGTAGTATGTATATAGAGACGCCGATATGGTTAATGACTACGTAGTCTACGTTCAATGTAGTATGTATAAAGAGAGGCATGGGCGCGGCGTTTGTGTTTGTTGTTAAGTGGCTTCAATAGTTAATAAAACGACCATAATATATATAGGTGGTCGTTTTATTAATTAATTGATTGGTCTTGGTTCATTTATGGTTTGATATTAGAAAACTTTCTTATATACTCACAGGGAAACAGATTCATGTAATATTATAAATTGTAATAGTGTAAACAATATATATATATATATATATATATATATATATCCGCGTAGAACTTATTTATTTTTGGTTCATGGTCTTTTGGAAAATGGGATTAACTACCGATATAGTACATGTGATAGTTTCACAAAACAAAACTTACTTCGATCCACACTTAGTACTACCAATACCACTAAGGTTTGGTCTTTTCTATAAAAAAAATGGTTAAGTAACTGCATCAACGTATCATTTGTTAACAACAATTTTATTCATGAGATCAGTGGCAGGGCGATGATATAATAATAGTGTCATATACACACTGAAGTAATAATATTATTAATTTTTTAACGGAGCTCATGTACATCCGATCTTCGTAGAATTCACATAAATATTACAAAACTTGGATCGGCAAAAATCCTATCTATAGACCCAATTACTAAAAAAAATATGGACTAGGTGTCTTTATTTTGAAGCTTATAGAGTAGTTCTTGACTTTGAATAAAACACACAACAATGTTAATTCATTTCTGTAGCCACTAATTAATGACCATAGTTGTATTATTTTATGGAAATCAAGTAAGACAAGGAAGGGTATAGATATCCGTGAATGTAGATAACCAAGGAATCACATGAAAGATATTTCTTTTTGGGGTAATTAAAGAATCACATCTAGTACTATATATAAATTATTAAGATTTTGTTGTCTTAAATAATACGTTATTTTCTATAGCTATAATCGACGTAGAAGCACATCTATTTATTTATCAATAGGTACGCAGAGTCTACGCTACCTTCATATACACCAATAGTCCGATAATATAAAAAGACGACTTGAAGAATTCATTCTCTAGATTAAATCCGATTAAACTAGGGATTGCTTACTATTACTATCTCTCTTTTATCTTAAGAATTCGTTATTAGAAAAATCAATGAAATGTACATGGGCTTGTATTGATTAATAGAACTGCATTTGTTAAAGAAACTTATTGGAGGGAGAAATAAATAAGCAAACACATGAATTTAATAATGCTACATCGGCAAAAAAAAAAAAAAAAAAAAAGTTAATATTCACAGATAAGTTTAACCAAAATATTTACTAGTATGATAATATGATTTGAATAAAATAGAGCACATTTTCAAGGAGTGTTTTATAATTTACTTTCTAGGAAAAACTAGAATGGGATCAGGCACTGCTTCACACGCCATGTTGGGACCGTTGTTCCAAGCGCTAAATCAAAATGGTACGCATGTTGATGAATTGAGCATTCACTTTTGCTTAAATCTTTTCTATTGAGCCCATTTCGTTCTATAACCTCATCGTTTATTTGATTCGGCCCATTGATTCTCACTCTATGCTAATCTTGTTTAGGCCTAAAAAAATGTTTTTAACCCACTTTAAAACTTCTTAGCAATATTGGAAATAGATAAGTTTTCGTTTGATACAATTGTTGTTTGGTGTTCGACTTTATAATCAGCTTTTCATTAGTAAAAGTTGATAATTCAACCTTCTACAACATTTCCTTAATGGATTTGAGTTGTTGAGTAAGATATATATATAAAAAAAGTTAGTGTTTCAGTATGATGTGAGTTCGATTATTCAGTTTAGAGTATATTCAATTAAATTGGTACAATATGCTCGCAGTACAGTTCGTAGAAAATTAAAATCTCGTAACGTAAGCTTCGATGCTACTATACAAAAAAATTGTTTAAACCCTATTTCATTACAAACCCGAAAAACAAAGTATTGGTTCAGTGGGAAATATTTTAACTTAAAGTACGACAAAATGGAATTAAGTCATTAACCCTTGACTATAGATTGTTGACACATTGTCATATTAGTGAAACTCATTAAGTTCCAAGCTTTGATTGGTCTTAAAAAAAGCAAAGACCCCTGGAGAAACAAAGAATTTGGTCAAAACACAAGAGTGTTTTTTTTTTTTTTTTTCATGAAGTCTCAAGTTCAGGTTCATCATCAGACACCGCTTTTTGCCTTTTACTATGGCGGATTAAAGCAAAAGCAAAAACTGAGCGTCTTTTTCAACAACAACTAAAATTGAACGTCTTTTCAGTTTGGCCTTACTTGAAGTTGAGTGAAACCTATTATATAAGCAAATTTAGGTATATATATGATCAACTTAGGGCGTATACTCTATGTTATGTATATATAAATATCGAGTAATTAGAAATACATATCATGTCCCAATTATCAATCTCACAACCATTAAAAATTTTGTAGGCACGGCACGGAAGGAAGCATATATAAGTCATGGGCATAAATATGTCTTTTGTGATTTTTTTTTGTTTCTAACAATATTTATGATTACTACACAAACAGAAAAGACATCATTAGAGCCAGAAAATAGTTAGGATAATTGATACACACTAAAGAAAAACAAAATCAAGATTTCTCACATTTATTTACGAAGAGGCGACCGTGGCAGAAAACTGGTCTATAGAAGTAGTGGAGGGGTTAAAACCTTTTCAGCCCCAAAACTACAGAGTCACGCATTTAGTGATGGAAGAATATATCTCATATCATTTTCCTATTAAATATTTCATATATTAGTAGTGGAAGACCTACCTACGAAATTGATACTAGAAAGTGATTACATGAATAATAAAAAGAACGATAGAGCTACGCATTCAGTGATTAAATCGTATATTATTTTCGTACAAATATTTTCACATAGTACTAGTGGAAAAACTTAGAAGTTGGACAACTGAAATGAAAAGCAAATATACGAATAATAAAATTTAGAATCAATTATGAGAAACCCATTTTTTGGAGTGGTCTTTGTTGATTTTACCACTTTCTGAATAGTTTGTGAATTTTACCATTTTCTAAGTTACAAAAATTTGATTTAACATGCGTTTGATTCGTTATGTTTGGGTTTAGTCGGTTCTATCTGTTCTTAGGATTTATTATTTAGTATTAAGTACAAATTGTATCAAAAAAAAATTGAAAATACGTATTTTTTTTCTTGTAAAAAATGATAAAATCCACAAATTTTTCTAAAAATGGCATATTTAAAAGATTTTTTAAAAAAGCGGTATTTTTAACAAGAATCCCTAAAATTTAAACGTAAACATACGTACGTGGGAGGTGGATCATACATATATATAGCTAGCCTTTACTTTTCAATTGTAACCTTAATGGTTTACTCGATTTTGTGTCACCCTTTAATCGTGCCAACAACAATATAATATATTCGTTTGCGCAATACACTTTCGATTCAAGTTATCTTCTGAAAAAAATCGTTGGCCAAGAAATAATGGCCGACAAGAGTCATCATAAGTCTAATATGTCTTTCTATTCCATTCAAACAAAACATAATAAAATAGGAATATGATTCTTTTCTAGCTTTGACAACATGGACTGAAGAAGAAGAATGTGATTCATGTAGTGCTTTTTGTTACTACCATTTTAATTTTTCTGTTTTTGTCGTTTTCTTATTATTACTAAATTCGTCGATATAGGAAAAAGACAGGAGGACTAATTAAGCGTCATAGTTTTTATCAATGCTTATGAAAGTTTCGGTTTGAAATTGTAAACCAAGTTGTTCGAGTGTTTAAATCGCCGTGACTGCAATATCTGGTATCTGATAGGGTACATCCACAGACAATAAGTAGAAAAGAAAACATTATACGTAATTCTTTTGTAGAAAATATTCACCAATTATGCCTTTTAACAAAAAAAAAAAAAAAAAAAAAAAAAAAAATATTCACCAATTGGATATAGAAATAAAGAAGTTGTAATCATGGCATCACAATATCCCGTATTTTATGACTTTATTTACAATAAAGGTTTATACATAGTTTACGTTATAGATTAATATATTAATGTTATTACATAGCAAAGCAATGGATAGGAGGCTAAGAGAAAAAAACAAAAGAGTATAGTGTGAAAGATACACATTGTGCCCTAAAGTTGTAACTCTTTCTCTTTAAAAATTCCATTTCTGAAATTTCTATCTCGCTCGTTTCTGAAACCATTACAAAAGTATACTGTTGTATTTTCTTTTTTCGATTGTGCATACCACGTTACTTACCCCACCAGGCCTGGCCCACCTATAAGGCAGCCAAAGCATGTGCTTTAGGCCACATATTATATCTTAATTATTTGGGTAACTTTACATAGAGTTTTCTTAGCTGAGATGGATATGTACTACAAATATTTCTCTTCTGATGAGGGTTCAAAATATCTTCATGAAATATGTGGATAATTTCTGAAATATCTCTAATTTCTTAGTCAGAACTCAGAACATTTTCATGAATAATTTCAACGATGAGTAAACATTACAATGGGCCGGGGGAATTTAACTTTCACAGATTTACATATACGTATCATGTCAATTAATATAATAAAGTGATATACACCGGACTCCAAATATATTTGTACATCTCATTTACTCTAGACTCCAATTGTTATATTTTTGACGTAAAGTTAACAGTAAAACAATGTGTTTTTTTTTTTTTTTGCTAACTTGTAAATATCATTAAATGAAAACTGAGGTATTACAAAAGTTTTACCTAAAGTAGAGTAATCTTAGCAAAAAATAATAAAAACAAGATTACAATGTAAAATAGGAAGTGAAGTAGAGGATTCCAATTAACGAAAGCAGAGAAGCATTAGCTTCCTCTATCTCTTCCTATGCTGTCGCCCTGATATGGTGTTGAGAATCTCCCTGTCAATAGTTTTGAAGATTATCGAAGGGGAGAGGCTTTGGTTGTTATGAAGCACGTTATTCCTTTGTCGCCAGATGTAATAGACACACGATTGAACCACTACTTTTTTTAGCGTTGAAGGAGCCCGAGAAGAGCGTTGTCTTGTCCATGAGAGGAGTTCAGACCAGTTGCAGATTTGATTGCTGGTAGGAGATATTAGAGCACACATTGAAGGTCCAATTAGTGTCTCAAAAAGCAGCCCATTAGCCCATGTGTTTAGGATTTCCATCAAGATAGAATCATATATAAACTTGTGTAATGTGGAGAAGAGATGTATCTTTGATAGTTGCCTCTTGTGGTAACTCTCCTCTTTAATCATTGTATGAAGTTCAATCAAAATACATTTTGTTCTTGAAGACAACCTAAAGCTTCTCCCTCTCTTTGTTCTTTACATTTGAATAAAGCTCCAATGAACTATTGTATTTTCAGTTTTAGATTTCTCTTTCAATAAGCTCTTTAAGAGCATTATCTATCTTGTTTTGAGATTGCTTACATGGTATCAGAGCCAACCGGTTCTTATGGGTTTTACTAGCTTATAGCTTCCGCTCTTTAAAAGAAGGCTTCCACCAAGTGTCTTGTCGGCGAAATCAAAACTGAACCGACACCAGATCTGCAAGTTCCAAAGTCAGCTCCATCGTCACCATGTTCTGCTTTGTTGACTACTAAATATATATCAAGGTCACAAGCTGAGAAGAAGAGAACAGTTTTGGGTTTTGAACATCACGGTAATGTTTCTATATTCCCTTTGGAGACAGAGCATGTGTCATAGTGGCTGGTTATAGATTTTAGGTTTGGAATCATGCTGGTTTGTCGTTTATTTGGTGTTTTTGCTGGCTGGTTTAGATTAGAGGATTGAACTCATGAAACTAAAATGCAATCAGATGGTCTTGGATTTCATAAGGATGGGTTTTTGGCTACAATTTTTTCTGGTTTTGCTGAGCGCACACAAGCTGTTTGTTACAATGTCAAAGAGAGAAACAGATTGGTTTTATGCAAAGTGTAGTTGGTTAATAGATGAGAAGCAAATAACAAGGAAGATTGAAGTAGTTGTGGTGGAAGAGAAGTTTTACTTTTCATGACAGTTTAGAAGATTTAAACGGGTAAAGGAAACCTGAGCTCTTAGTGAGACTGAGAGGTCACAAATACCTCTGAGTGAGATCGACTAAGCTCTCCAAGTCTAGAAGAACCTCTGAGTGAGCCATGCGATACTCTCCAAGTATAGACTGAACTGATCTCACACTTATGTTTGTTCTCGATGGTTAGTTAGAGCCATCTGCCTACATCTCAAGGATCTTACTTCGACGATGCATTCTCATGTCAAAGCCATTGCATATGCGGTTTCAAACTTGCCATGTTGTTCTCACACCACGCCAAGTTTGCAGGGGAGTATTAGAGTACACATTAAAGGCCCAATTAGTGTCTCAAGAAGCAGCCCATTAGCCCATGTGTTTAGGGTTTCCATCAAGATATAATCATATATAAACTTGTGTAATGTGGAGAAGAGATGTATCTTTGAGAGTTGCCTCTTGTGGTAACTCTCCTCTTTAATCATTGTATGAAGTTCAATCAAAATACATTTTGTTCTTGAAGACAACCTAAAGCTTCTCCCTCTCTTTGTTCTTTACATTTGAATAAAGCTCCAATGAGCTATTGTATTTTCAGTTTTAGATTTCTCTTTCAATAAGCTCTTTAAGAGCATTATCTATCTTGTTCTGAGATTGCTTACAGGAGATAATCTATAAAAGACTTGATGCCAGATAGTAGAAGCAAAGTCACATGATATGAAAAGATGGTCCCTCGTTTCTGGGTGGCTAGAGCATAGGCAGCAGTCGGAAGAAGTTGCTACGCCCCATGCGGCAAGGCGTTGCCTCGTGGGGAGTCTGTTGAGATTTGCCACCCACATGTTGAATGCGAGTCTGGGAACTGCACCTTTGAACCATACTGAGCTTGTCCAGTCTTTTTCATCTTCTCTAGGCCTCAGAGCTTCCCATGTTCTTTGCGAAGAGAAACCATTGCACTCAAATCCATCAACAACCCAATTGTATCTATCAGGATCGCATACCTGGATTGGTAGAGGAATGGTGGTAAGATGTGTGAGAAGGTGAACAGCGTCGTCAGACCTTGGGGCCGAAAGCTTCCAACCTACATCATTAGTCGCATCCTTTACCTTTGCCAATTGATCTAGGTCCATCAACTCCAAAGAGTTTGATGAGAGGTCCGAGAGGTGTCCAACTATCGTACCAGAAAGAGATACGCTGACCATTTCCCACAGTTGCAAGAAGGTAGTTCTCTGCAAATTTCCTCAGTCTCAGTATATTTCTCCAAGTCCAAGAGTCTCTCTAGTTTCTGAGATTTCCCATAGAGATTTGTTTTTGATGTGGTGCAGTTTATGCCATCTAACCCATAAAGATTCATTGTCAGCAAACAGGAGCCAGAGGAATCGTAAACACAAAGTTTGGTTCCAAACAGAGAACCGCCTTAAGACTAAACCTCCTTCTAATTTAGGTAAGCAGACTCCCGACCAAGCTATCTTTGCTCCAGTTTTACCCTCTATGTTACCAGCCCATAGGAATCTAGAACAAAGCACTTCAATTTGCCTGACACATCCTTTATGCAGCATAAAGGTCGATATCCAGAAGTTAACTATGCCAGTAATCACTGAGGCGATAAGCTGCATGCGACCAGCAAAAGACAAGCACTTGACAGACCAAGATCTGAACTTTTTCCTGAGCTTCTCCAAGAGAGGTTCGTACGCCGCTATTTTAAGCTTCCAACTCATTAAGGGTAACCCCAAGTATCTGATCGGGAGGTTACCAATAGGGAAGCCATAATTTGCAATGGTGAGGGCTTCGACTTGTTTGGTTCCAGCCAGATAAAGGTGGGTTTTGTCTCTGTTGACATGCAGATCTGACCAGGAAGCAAAGTCGTCTAGAGCTTCAGTGATACCGTGAAGAGACGAGCTACCACCATCAAAAAATACCATAATGTCATCAACAAACATCAGGTGGGAAATGGATAGTTCATAAGTGTCAGGGTGGTAGTGGATATAACCATCGTCGAATCTTGATTTGAGCAAACTAGAGAACACCTCCATAGCAAGCACGAACAGGTAGGGGGAGAGTGGATCTCCCTGTTTTAACCCTCTAGAACTCTTGAAAAAGCCCCCACTTGACCCATTGATGGAGATGGTAAAGGTGAGAGTTGAGATTAGGCCTGGGCATAAAATCTGAATCCGAAAATTCGAACCGTATCCGAACCGAAATAAGCGGATTAAAACCGAACCGATATTGAAGAAATAACCTATCGGATCTTGGCTTTCATTATTTTGGATATCGGATATTATCCGATCCGAACCGATATCCAATAGATATCCGAATATAACCGAACATATAAGAAATAGTTTGATATTTCTATAAATATGCCTCATATCTTTTATGTATTTGCATGGTTCTATGAGAACTTTGTCATTTACTTAATTTATATTTTTTGTTTTGTTTTAATATTCCATTAGTATGGTTATTTGGGTACAATAAGATCAAAAACTATTCGAATAAAACATTTTCTAATAACTTTTGGTTTAATTTTGGTTATTAATAATCATATCCAAACCGATCCGAAATCCGAATTATCCAAACCGAAACCGATCCGAATTTTATAAGTACCCGAATGGATGTTAGAGTCAATATCCAAAAAATCCGAAATCCGAAAAATCCGAACCGAATCCGATCCGATATCCGAACGCCCAGGCCTAGTTGAGATATATTGGTAGATCCAATTTATGAAGATATCTGGAACCCCTAAAGCTCTAAGGACAAAAATGATGAAGTTCCATTTGACTGTGTCAAAAGCTTTACGCATATCCACCTTTAACATACCTCTCGAGTCAATGTTCTGCCTATTACATCCATGAACTATTTCAGTGGCTAGCAGGACGTTCTCGGCTTGTAAGCGTCCCAGAAGGAAAGCAGATTGAGCTGGTGAGATGACCTCTGAAAGCAGTTTTTTCAACCTTGTGGTTAAGAGCTTGGCTATCACCTTTTAGAGGGTATTTAAACAGGAAATTGGTCTAAAGTCAGTTGTCTATGCAGCGTTTAGAATTTTTGGGATAAAAACAAGTGTAGTAGCGTTCCATTGCTTCAAAATCTGACCTGAGATAAAAAAATCTTTCACTGCGTCCAGTACTTCCGGACCAACTAGCTTTGTTGCGGGGAAGTGAGGAGAAAGCCTCTACTATTTTTGCATCAGTGAAAACCATACTCAACTGCTTAATTTGGTCATGCGTACATCTAAACGGAAGGAGAAGGTCCATGTCGCATTGTTCAAGACTAGGGACATTATCTTCACCGTTGAGCTTAATTTTCAAGACTAGGTCCATGTCGCTTTGTTAAAAACAATGTGTTTTTTTGGTAAAACTTAATTTCCGTCATCATCGACCAAAACGTGGAATTCTGGCGTAGATTCGTGTATTTTTCTTAATTGTGAATATGTATTTTCTCTCAAAGGCCTTGTGAGTTAAAACAATACCACCAAAAAGAAAGAAGACAAGAACGATAAACTTACTAGAACAAATTAAAGAATCTCGGTATTGCTGTTGCATCACCTTAGATCTTTACTGTTCGATAAAAAAAAATCGGACGTAGTAGTAGGACCATATATATCAGTTCTGTCAAGTTCTTCTGAGTTGTTACAATCAACCACTATATGTAATCGTCATCATGTTATGAGATCCACCATTATTACAAGTAATTTTTCAGAAAAATATTTTGTTGGTGAATACTCTCTTGTATATCTTGTATCGTAATAGTGTTTAATTAAATCAATGAAAATAGACAAAATTGAGATTCAAGTTTAAAATGAATAGAAAAAAGAGTTATTATATCTTCTTTATGTTACGTCAAAACGTCACATAAAATGTATTATTTGTGTTAATATTACATGCATGCAAACTAAGTTTGAATAATTAAAAAACAAGAACACAATTATTCCACCATATATATAGTACTTGTACAGGTCAATGTTAACTCCACCATGTAATTGTATATACACAATAATGTATCATAAAAAGAACTATACGTCGCTACTTCGAAGGTGAGTTTAGTTAGGATTCCTTAGTATACGACGTATAGAGTAATAAATAAGTAATTTGGATTAATGAAAAGTAGGTTTAATAATTGTACGGGCGTGCCAAGGATTAGCACTAAACAAAGATTTTAGCTTTAGATTTAAATGTGGTGGTTGCGAGGCTCCAGTTTGGCCTGTCGACACATTGGCTCTACTGCATTATGTTACCGCACGTGTTCCATTATTTCTACTCCCTTCATTATTTTCCTTCAAATTTATAAGTATTTTTTCTTTGTCGTGAAGGAGGAAAAAATAAAAAAGAAAAGCAAAAGGAGATGTATATTATCATTATACAAATAAGTATATCATAAACTAACATTTAGCTTTTTTTTTGTCTTATTTTCGACAACCTGGACATTGCATTAATAGAAATTCTTATAAAAATATTATACAACTAATGACACGAGCTGTATCTAGAAGAGAAATATCCAGCATCCTTTGCTCGCATTATAGAATGGTGGTAGTTCAAACGAATAACTAAAAAGTTGTTCCAAGTGTTTTAATCTTGACGTTCCGAAGTTCTGAATAACGTTGTGTTAAAAATCAATAAATATTTTCATTTGCTCTTCTATCATGGTATATAATCATTAAAAACATGTTGTGGACAGGAAGGAATTTTCTACTTTCTCTTTACGTTATGTTCCACGACAAGCTAATATACGCGCGGACTCCTTAGCACGCCAGGCGCATGTGTCCCCACAACATGTTTTATTTGTAGACGTTTTGACTCAAAATTGGCTAGTTTGAGCTGATTTTATTTTGTTGACAAAAAAAAAAAAATCATTAATTCGACTACATAATCACCTTGGATGAGCTCGATCGTATGGTCCATTTAACAGTGATCATCCATTCCTTAACAGCCATATACCTCTTTCAAGAACTAGCATCATATATATGGTCTTTTGTGTTTGAAGAAGAATTCGACCAGTCCATCGTCATTATTCATGAACACGTCTTGAACTAAGAGAATATTTTAGCTTACAATCTTGGACGGTTCTTTTTCGATTCTCCGAATAAATTTGATTCTAAACGGCATTTTAAATAGTTCATTTCAAACTTTCACTAATATATATTAAAAATCAATAATATCGTAAAAAAAGGGTAGATCATCTTATAATAGTAGGTACGTTTATATGCCATATAGTCATGGTGTCATTATCCTATTAAAGAAAATAAAATGATAGATTATATTACTTGTGCATATATCTTCCGCAACCTTTTTCTATTAGACATATATTTTGATCGCCATTATAAGGGGAAAATAATTAGCTAAGTTAAATCATATTTTTTTGCATAAGGAAGAAAAAAAAAACTATAAGAGACAAAAAAAAAAAAAAAAGTATGACATTAACAAGTTCGAAGACAACGATAACGAGAGCACAAATAATATAAATAGACGCAAGAGGAGACACAATGCAAAATTCAGACCCACTCGTCTCTCATCACTCACACTCAATGGAAACATCGCCATCGTCCCCACCATCACCACCGCCGGAGATTCTCCACCTTGACTCTATCAAAGCTCTCAAAATCCTTGGTAAAGGTGCAACAGGAACCGTCTTCCTCGCACGCAACGACGTCGTTTCAACCTCTTCTTCTTCTTCTTCTCCCTTCGCCGTCAAGCTCGTACACAAATCCTCTGCTTCCTCTGTCCGCCGTGCACGGTGGGAAATCGAGGTTCTCCGTCGTCTCTCCGTTGATTCTAATCAAAACCCTTTTCTCCCTCGTCTCTTAGCTTCTTTTGAGTCACCGGAATACTTTGCTTGGGCCGTACCTTATTGCTCCGGCGGCGATCTTAATGTACTTCTTCGCCGTCGAAACGACGGCGTTTTTAGCTCCTCTGTTATTAGGTTCTACGTGGCTGAGATCGTCTGTGCGCTTGAGCATCTTCATACCATGGGGATCGCTTACAGAGACTTGAAACCTGAGAACATTCTCATTCAGCAGTCCGGTCACGTTACCTTAACCGATTTCGATCTTTCCCGGAGCCTCAAAAAGCCCAGCCGGTCCCAATTCTATCAACCCGACCCGGAATTAAGCATCGATCGTAAAAAAAGTCTGAGCTTTTCTCGGTTGATCTCACCGGCGGCGACAGAGAGCAAAAACAAAACACGGTTGTTGAAGAAAACGAGATCCGCTCGAGTTAACCCCATCAATCGCCGGAAAACGAGTTTCTCCTCCGGCGAACGTTCTAATTCCTTTGTCGGAACCGACGAGTACGTCTCGCCGGAGGTAATTCGCGGCGACGGTCACGATTTCGCCGTAGACTGGTGGGCTCTGGGCGTTTTGACGTACGAGATGATGTATGGAGAGACGCCGTTCAAAGGGAAGAGCAAGAAGGAGACTTTTCGTAACGTGTTGATGAAGGAACCAGAGTTCGCGGGAAAACCAAACGACCTAACTGATCTGATACGGCGGTTGCTAGTGAAGGATCCTGATAGGCGGTTAGGTAGCCACCGTGGCGCGGCGGAGATAAAGGAGCACGCTTTTTTCGCGGGTGTGTGGTGGGATTTATTAACGGAGGTGTCACGACCTCCGTTTATCCCGTTAAGAGATGACGGAGAATTAACGGTAGGTGGGTTTGATTTAAGGGAACATTTTGAGAAGTTGAGGACGACGCCATCATCATCAGCTCCTCCGTCACCGTTACGGACTCCGCCGCACGTGTGTCGTAAAAACGATCCGTTTATTGATTTCTAATCCACGTGTGGGGGGGGGGGGGAATCTAACACGTACAAACTACAAAGTTGTATATATTTTTTTGTTATTTTTGGGTATTTTCAGTTTCTTTTTTTCTTTCTGATTGTCATATTATTTGTATGCAAATCATTGTTAGACCAAGAAACTGGATAAGGAAATGTATTTCTCCTGATGTGAGAATTTTTGAAAAGTATAATAATTTGGTATTAGAAGATTTCGATTGCACAATCCTAAATGTTTTTATTTTCTAAATAACATAATTTAGACAAAAAAAAACAGGGTTTGTTTTTAAAATGGATAATGATAAGAAATCATTAGTTTATTTCGAAGGTCAAGGAAAAAAAATGGAGTTAGTGGGTATATTGGATTGGACACGAAAGATATCACGAGAGGTTGTGTTGAAAATGTGGTAGAAACAAAAGAAAATTAAAATAAGTAAAGAATAAGAGATGGGAATGTGTAATCATAATTACACGGTCTAAATCCTTCCATAAAACACGTTACCTCATAATTACACTTGAGCACCCACATTTGTGTATATCTTTTCCTTCGTTCACATATATATACATACGTTGATAGCACTCAAAAAGCGATTATATATTCTTCAAGCTTCATTAGTTAATCTTGGATCATCAAAGTTCTAGTGATTCGTAAATGGTTTTTTACCGATTAGATAAAAGATGTTGAACTAAGACGGCAAAGTGAATCCCAACAACTACACTTAAGACATGTTTATGAAAGTGTTTGGGCACCTTGATGCCACATCTTCCATTACTTTATTATTGATTAGTAATGTAATTCTGTTGACAAAGATCTAGTCGTCCGAGCAAAATATCATCACGTCAAGATGCTCCAACGCTCTTAAGAACATGATTACAACATATCCATGGAGAATCTTTTATTCGAAACATTCTGTGTTATTTTTGAAGTATAGCAAGAAATATTGCCTAGCCGGAAACTAAATTTATAATACAATAAAGTATTTACTGATATTATTATACCTACAATCCTTTGTCAAAAATGTATCCGTAATACTCAAACGTTGATTCTAAATATATTTTGTATAGGACAGATACATATTTTCTAACAAGTTATGATTTATCTGTCTCGTCTTCTTTAGAAACCAAAGTTATTATCGTTCCTTAGTGTCACATAAAATAATCAAAGAGAAAGAATTGATATGTGAAGGAGTGGTTCAAGATCCTCCTATATGTTAGAAATAAACCTGAACTCTCTCTCTAAGAATCTCAAACACGATCGCGAGTTTGTTACGAGTTTTGGATTAGCAAGATTGTGAGTAAGCTAGGAACAAGAACAGAGAAGAAGACACAAGAGAATTGTTTACCCAGTTCAGCTAAGTCGATGTGACTAAGCCTACGTCTGGGGCCAGATTCGATCCGGCAATCCACTAATCAAAGAAGAAGAACTCAGCTCTATCGAGCTTTACAACAATGGTGACTCGCTCTGTGTTCTCTCTCTCTCTCTCAATTACAAGATGAAGATGAGATCATTAAAAGGGAAAGTAACAATATGTAACAGCAAAGCCTCCTTCGCGACGAGAGCCTTTGCTTCCTTCCTTCTTCAAATGCGAAAACCAGAGCAAACCGGGAATCAGTAATAAATCCAATCGACCGGTTTAGTCAACCCGAAAATTGAATCACAACATCTTCCCACAACACTCCACCTTGATTCAAGTTTCTTCTCCTTCTAATGGACTGCACTTCTAGGATGTAACCTCTGGCAAAAGTCAATCAGATCAATTACCTGACCAGTTTGAGAAACCTTAAGGCTTCTTCAAACTTTAGAACTGGGATAACTTTTGTAAGCATATCCGCTGGGTTGCAAGAAGTGTGAATCTTCTTAACCTCAACTTCACCATCCTCAATAACATCTCTGATGAAGAAGTATTTGATACTTACGTGTTTAGTCCTCTCGTGAAAAGCATTGTTTTGAGACAAACAAATTGCTGATTGAGAATCACACCACACCGTAGCTCTTCCAGGACTAAGTCGCATATCTTCCAACAGTCCTCTTATCCACATCGCCTCTTTAACGGTTTCAGTTAGAGCTACAAATTCTGCTTGTGGACGATAAAGCCACTATACGCTGTAAACTCGACTTCCAGCTAACAGTATTACCTCCAACTGTAAAAACATATCCACTTGTGGATTTCCTTCTGTCACGATCTCCTCCATGATCTGAATCACAGTAACCTTGAACCCTGAAGTCCTCTCCTTTGGTGTAAACCAAATTCAAGTCTGACGACCCTCCCAAGTAACGCAATAACCACTTTACAGCTTCCCAGTGTATAGGACCTGGTTTACTCATAAATCTACTCACCAACCCGATTGCATGAGCTACATCAGGCCTTGTGCCAATCATTGCGTACATGATGCTGCCTACTGCACTTGCATAAGGGACAACATCCACATCCAGACACTCTTCCTTACCTCGTACTGCAGACGATTTGAAATGAGCACCAATTGGTGTATCAACTATATTTGCCTCGCTCATTCTAAACCGTAGTAACACCTTCTCTAAGTATCCAGACTGAGACAAACAGATAGTCCCTTCCTTTCTATTCCTTATAATATCAATTCCCAATATCCTACTGGCAGCACCCATATCTTTCATCTCAAATTCTGAACTTAAGACTTCCTTAACCTTGTTAATCTCTGCCATATCTCTAGCTGCCAACAGTATATCATCAACATAGAGTAGCAGATAAACACACTCATCATGACTAACCTCTTTAACGTATACACATGAGTCATGAGCACTCCTTTCAAACTTCTGGCTCAGCAAGAATGAATTAAACTTCCTGTTCCATTGCCTTGGAGCCTGCTTTAAGCCATACAGAGACTTTTTCAGTAGACACACTTGATCCTTTCCTGGGTTGACCTCAAAACCCTCTGGTTGCTCCATGTATATGGGTTGATCAAGCTCTCCATATAGGAAAGCAGTTTTAACGTCCATCTGCTCCAACTCCATGTCTTCCTTAACCACCAATGACATAAGGATTCTGATGGAAACGTGTTTCACTACTGGTGCGAAGACTTCCTGATAATCAATACCTTCTCTTTGTGAAAATCCTCTAGCTACCAGCCTTGCCTTATACCTCTCTGGCTCAACACCCGGAATTCCTGGTTTCTTCCTGTAGAGCCATCTGCAACCTATCACCTTTTGATCCTTAGGTCTATCTACTGTATCCCATGTATGATTTCTCATCTGTGAATCCATTTCTTCATTCATGCCTGCGTTCCATTTTTCCCAATCTTTGTCTCTCATTGCATCATGAAAACATTCAGGTTCCTCCGTATCAGTCTCTTCTGCAGTTACCAAAGCAAATGCAAACTGACTATAATCAGCTAGCTTTGCTGGTGGTTTTGGAGCTCTTCGCACCCTATCACGTGCCAACTGATAATTCTTCAAGTCTACACTATCAGATGCTACACCTTCAGGCTCGTAATAGACTTCCTCGGTATCACTATCATCTACTTGAATAGCTCCACCTTCACTGACAATATCTTCTTTCTTTTGATCACTAGAATCAGTTTCAGTTACTACAGCAACTCGTGGTTCATCGCTTGACTGACCAGTGGCTCCACCTTCATTAAGATCCTTGAAGACTTGTTCTTCATTAAACACAACATTTCGACTGATAACAACCTTCTGTTCTTCTAGCAACCAAACCTTGTACCCTTTTGTACCCTGAGGATAACCCAAGAATATACCTTTCAAAGCTCTTGGTTTCAGCTTGCCTTGATCTAGATGAACATAGGCAACTGACCCAAACTTCCTCAAATGTTTGTATCCAGGCTTACGATCGAGCCACAACTGCTCCGGGACATTATGATCAATAGCTGAAGCTGGTGACCTGTTAATCAAGTACGCAGCGGTTGCTGCTGCTTCTGCCCAGAACTGTTCTTCAAGACCTGACTTATCAAGCATGCATCTCACCTTCTCCATAACTGTTCGGTTCATCCTTTCAGCTACTCCATTCTGCTGTGGAGTGTATGTACAAGTTCGATGCCTCTCAATACCATTCTTAGCACAATACTCGTTGAACTTGAGATTACAGAACTCCAGTCCGTTATCAGTCCTCAAAACCTTCACCTTCTTGTTCATCTGATTCTCCACTAAGTTCTTCCACTCACAGAACTTATCAAATGTTTCATCTTTTGATTTCAGAAACAGTAACCAGACCTTGCGTGTCTTGTCATCAATAATCGAGAGGAAGTATTGCTTTCCTGAGATAGATGGAGTGACATTTGGTGATCCCCATAGGTCTGCGTGAACATACCCAAGAATGTCATTTGTGACATGTTTAGCAACATTAAAGCTTAACTTCTTAGATTTACCCATTACACAATGCTCGCAGAATCCCAAATCTCTTATTTCCTTCTTTTCGATTAATCCTTTTTCTGAAAGAATCTTCATGCTGTTAAAACTCATGTGAGCAAGCCGACTGTGCCACAGAGCCGTAGAATTCCTATCACTATCAGCATTACAGTTTTCACCAACCACAGTGTGACCATCTAAGATGTACAGACCATTCTGAAGCTTACCCTGAAGAGCTGTCTTACCGTTTTTGTGAAACCTGACCTTACCATCTCCACCTTCATGCTTATAACCTAGGCAATCTAGCGTTCCAGTAGAGATCAAATTCCTTCTCAAATTAGGCACATACCTGACATTCTTCAGTAACCTTATTGATCCACCGTGTGTGTTGATCTTGATAGTACCAGTCCCACTTGACTCTACAGTATGATGATCGCCCAACAGAATCGTAGTTGGATCCTTGCCTTGAAACTCTGTGAACCAATCCATTCGTGATGTCATGTGATATGTACATCCTGAATCAATAACCCACTTGTTCTTAGCATCCTGATCGTACACACTTAGAGCCTCAGAGAACACTAACTTCTCTGTGATTACTCCAGCCTCTGCTTGCCCCTCATTCTCAAACTTCCTTTTCCTCGCAAAGCAATCCTTCTTTACATGTCCCTCTTTCTTGCAAAACCAACAGGTGACTCGAGTCTTGGAGTTTGAACGACTCCTACCCTTTCCTTGTGCACCTTTCTGATTGTTTCTTGTCTGAGGTCTGCCTCTTTCGGTAGTGTAGAGTGCTGCAAACGCCGACTTTATACTGTCTTTTAGCTCAGCCATCTCCCGTTCAAGAGACTTTGCAGAAGACACCACGTCTTGTACTGACAACGTCTTGTTTCCATACTTGAGTGTATGTTTGAGCTGATCGTATGTAACAGGCAACGAATTCAGAATCAAGATCGCCTGTACCTCCTCTGTAACTTTTATTTCAAGACTTCCCAACTCAGCAACGATCCTCAAGAAGTCGTCAACATTTTGATCAATAGACTTCGCTTCGTTCATCTTTAATGAATAAAACTTCAATTGCACATAGATCCGATTCGGTAATGAGGTCTCCATATACAACTGATTCAACAACGACCATAGCTCAGCAGCGGAAGTGCAGTGATTTACCTTTCGGAGAACTGTATCACTGATATGGTTGATGATGATGTTCATAGCTTGTTCAGACTTCTCAATCTTGATTGGATCTGGAATCTCCTTTGTTAGCGTCAGATCTGAACCTGAAGACTCGTCAACAACGGCTTGTTTGCTTTCCTCTTTAGTCAACGGTATCGTCTTCGTCAGGGAGGTGTCAGTTAGAACACTCTTTAATCCAAGAACCCCAAGCTGCGCCATGATACGGATCTTCCATAATGAGAAGTCATTATCGCCATCGAAAGCTTTAATCTCAACTCACGTAGTCGTCGCCATGGATGTATCTTCGATTCAACCTGACTCTGATACCAATTTGTTAGAAATAAACCTGAACTCTCTCTCTAAGAATCTCAAACACGATCGCGAGTTTGTTACGAGTTTTGGATTAGCAAGATTGTGAGTAAGCTAGGAACAAGAAAAGAGAAGAAGACACAAGAGAATTGTTTACCCAGTTCAGCTAAGTCGATGTGACTAAGCCTACGTCTGGGGCCAGATTCGATCCGGCAATCCACTAATCAAAGAAGAAGAACTCAGCTCTATCGAGCTTTACAACAATGGTGACTCGCTCTGTGTTCTCTCTCTCTCTCTCAATTACAAGATGAAGATGAGATCATTAAAAGGGAAAGTAACAATATGTAACAGCAAAGCCTCCTTCGCGACGAGAGCCTTTGCTTCCTTCCTTCTTCAAATGCGAAAATCAGAGCAAACCAGGAATCAGTAATAAATCCAATCGACCGGTTTAGTCAACCCGAAAATTGAATCACAACATCTTCCCACAACACTATACAATGGATATAAGACTCAGCTTAATTAATTCTATGTGTATGATATAATAATAACAATACACGCAAATATGTTGAGATATGGGGAAATAAGCAAAGTACGCACGGGTAAAACAAAGCCTAACAATACAGCTACAACCTAAATTCAAATTAGTTTATTTTTCCCAATGTTTTAAGTTTAACACTTTAACTAGTTCAATAGTTTTTTTTCAATTTCTTTAATTCAAATGATGAAAATTAGTTGAATAATTTTTTCAATTTTTTCAGTTGTCCAACCATTTTCAACCTATGTTAGATGTTTGGTTTTGGAAATAAAAATTAACAATTTTTAGATGTTCTGCCAAAAAGTTGTATGTCTATGTGAAACATATTACATACATTATTATATAATATTAGGAAAGTACATTTTAGCGGTATGTCAAATATTAGTCATTAAAGATAAATATATGTTTATACATCATTATACCATTAAGGATAAATAATTATATTATTATATATGATTTAAATAATAAAGTATGTCTATGTGAAACATATTACATACATTATTATATAATATTAGGAAAGTACATTTTAACGGTATGTCAAATATTAGTCATTAAAGATAAATATATGCTTATACATCATTATACCATTAAGGATAAATAATTATATTATTATATATGATTTAAATAATAAACTTTAATAATAGTCATTAAGGATAAAATTTTCAAATATTAATTTACAGATTGTTCTTAGCCGATTGAGAGTATTTGCGCTGCTCCTGTTTTGGATCCAGACTTCGTTATTGTGTGTAAGAGGTACGCACTCTAGAGCTGATTTACACAACCATGTCTTTACCCACATGGCTTGATTTTTCCGTGATGTTTTTGTTTGTTTTGATTATATGATTGTTATATTTTGGTGTAAAAATTTACTTATGATTTAAAGAACACAGCTAGCTAATAAATCAATTTGACTGTCTATTTTCCTACAATGAATCAATTCCTTTAATAACTCTTTAATTACCAAAACTATTTCAAATTGTCTTCCGCATTTGACTTGGATTATTTTTCCCTCACAAAAAAAAGAGAAGATTAATTTTTTTCTAATCAAATATCAATTTTATATAATCATTTAAATTAATAACCAGCAAATAAAATTTGATAAAATCAAATTCAATATTCATTTTATATAATTTAAAGTATTAAAAAATAGAAAAATAAATCTAGAAAATAACTTATATTAAATCATATATATTATATAATCAAGGAAAACTGGGAATATTTTTTGTTTAAAGAAAAAATGGAAATAAAAATGTTTTTTTCCTAAATTATTGCCAATTACTATTATTTTCCATAGTTTTTATAAAATCCTCAAAAGAAGGTAAAATATATGGTCTACTAAGTACGTAATTACCATCTCACAAATAGACAAAATTTCTATTAGTTCTCTAATTTAATCTTTATTTTTTATGTATTTTTTATTTGTTTCTTATGAGCATTAATCACCTAAAATTAATTCCTTCAAACATTTTTTTTTGAATGTTGTTAAGTGATTTATCTATTGCGTTGTTAAGTGATTTTATCTCTTACACACAGGTTTGTTCAAAAGTCGTCTATCGGTCTTTGTACATTGACTCATTTGTGATGTAAAGATACGGAAATTCACAGTTAACTCTTCTCCGTTATATAATTGAGATAGTCTTTAATTTTTACAACGAGTCGATGACCCATTCGATGGCTTTGCTTTCTTGTTTGGTATTATGTATTTAGGTTCTTTATGATGTATTCTGTTAATTATAGGAGAGATATCCTATTCCATTAAAAAACAATTTTCTGCTAAGTTGTTTTTACAGTGAACAAAGTATATATTTTGAGTGGCACTGATCAAAAAGACAAATACAAAAAAGAGGAATAAAAAGATGAAAAAAAACGAAAGGGGACAAAGCCTATAATTATAGGTTGGCATTTCTGAAAACTGACAATCTGAATTTTATATGCTAAAACCCATCAAAATAATTAATATTTGGAACAAACTAATCAAGTAAAAAAAGACAAAAGAAGGTTTAGACATTACGAAGGGTGATCACGTGTTGTGTTCGGCCAACCTCATTCCATAAGCAACCAAAGGCAGGGAGAGAGTTAAAGAACTTGTACCACTTTCTTCTTTTCATAGTCTTGTCAACAGTTAAATTTTATGTGTTGGTTTTAAATTTCTTGTATTAGCAAATACATAAGATACATCATATACAAATGGTTTTTTGTTTGAACATCATCTAATAACCTCAACTTTAGCATACCAGAAAGTGTGAAATCAAGATTTGTGTTTGACACTTACTAAGGTGTCGACTGGTTCTCCCGCTACCTCCCGCAAACGCTGCGTTTGCGGGTGGTAGCGGTTGCTAGCGATTGATGCCAATCACACAAATCGCTTCCAATCGCTCCTAGCCGCTCCCAATCGCTCCCAACCACTGAATTCCAAAAGCTGCTTCCCGCAAGCGTTTGCGGTTGCGGGCGTTTGCGTTTGGAAACTTTTTTTTTTTTTGAAAAACTTGAAACAAATCAATGATAATGAAATATTTTTTTATATATATCTTTTACCTAACTATTTTATTCATTAAGGATGGGAGAAAATGAACTACGGATACGATTGAGAATATTAAAAAATAAAAAATTGGAAGAAAATAAGATTTCAATTAACAATAACCCAGAAAACTTGATGTAAATTTAATGGCACATCACACATAAGTTCAAAAAAATCTATATAAATATAACATTTCATAAGAAATTTAAGAAAATAAGACGATTTGTGAAAAATATAAACACTAGTGACTCTTCTCAACTCTCGCTTAATCATTACTACCGATGTAAATACTGCCCCACAGAATTTATTGAGTGTGTGAGATTTAAAAAAGAAGATCTACGATCTAAAACATATGTTTAGTCATTTATCAAATTACTTGATTAAAGTTTTGGTAAAAAGTCAAATACATAAAGTAAAATATTTCACTATGAAATTTATTTGTTTTTTAAATAATTATTTTAGTATTTTTTTAATGAATTTTAATTATAAATCAAGTTTAATAAAGTTTTTGATATTTAAAACAATTATATAATTATATATCACATTTATTTATGTTCCAACCGCTATTGCACCCGCTGGTCAACCAGTCGTAAACCTCCTACAAACGCACCAATTTTAAACCGCTAAACCAGTCGTTCAAGACGCTTAATAACGTTTGAAACCGCAGTCGCCCGCTTCCGCAATCTCCTGCAACCGCAACCGCAACCGCAGCGTTTGAACCAGTCAAGCCCTAAGCCATAAAAAAAAATCACAATCAAATAGGGGACCAAAGTAGGCCCAATTAGTTTTGGGCTCTAGAGCTTAATGAGCCCATCAAAATCTATAATTTTCTAAATAAATAATAATAATAATATGAATGAAAAATAATAAAATATCTTTAAGACAAAAACAATGAATGTAGTGACTTAAAAGAGTAGACCCATGTAGTGAAGGCAGCGACAGGTCCTGAGGTTGACACTCACCGCAATATGCTTACAGAGAGTCTCACATGCACTGCCTCTGCCCCATTTAATTACCACTTTTTTAATTATGCTTTTATTATCCCCACAACGCCTTCTTTTAATGTTTTCATTCAATTCTTTCGTTGTTCTTCTTCATGTGATTTGAATTTCTCCACATTAAAATTTTCACCAATCTATTACTATTATACGTATATCGGGTATATGTGTATTTAGCTCTAGAATAAATGTTCTAAAAACAAACCCAACTAAATGCATTCCTAGTCTATTGTTATTTTCAACAAATACTATGCACTTGTAGTATAAAATATGTAAGTAAGAATTAGAAAAAGAAAAAACAAAACTTACTCGAGACTATAATAAATACGAACGTATCGTATCGTATGGTATTTTTATGTATATCCATATTCTGATATTCCCAATATATTGACTCTTGTCGTAAACCTAATTGACTAATTTACTTTTAAATAATCGTGGAAATTACTAGTAAGTTTTAACGTTTTCAAATTGAATGCGAGTTTAATTCTAAAATGTGTAATACATTATTATTATTATTATTTTTTTTTTGTTCAACATGTAATGTAATACATTCAAACGTGTTGTGATGCAAGAGTAGTTATCGTAGTACTGCTACTAGAAAAGTTTATGTGACATTATAGTTAGATTTAATAACAATATGCCAAAAAAAAAAAAAAAATTGGCATTTAAAAATGATATGAGCCGTGTGATTAATGAAAATGGAGTTTATATATGATGTTGGTCATCCCACAATTCAACTAACATGTAGCACACATTTATATTCTTTCTTGCTTTAACATGCATGCATAACCATAAATATAATAATAATAATGTCTCTAATTAATTAAAAAAAAAAACTCAAATTACATATATAAAAATCATTTTTTCAAACAAGCCCTCAAGGGTTTACCACAAAGACAGTCGTTAAACATAAACGACGCCGCTTCAAGATGATCGAACGGCGAACCCATCGGAATCCTCCCACAGAGATGGTTATGGCTAAGATCCAAATGACCAATGAACGACGCACCAGAGATCGATCTCGGTATCGGTCCTTTGAGATTATTATACGACAAATCAAGAACTGTGAAGTAAGACCTTGGTCCAAACCCTTCAGGTATCTTCCCTTGTAGCAAGTTCCGGCTCAAGTTCAAGTTCATCACCGACGACGTCATCAGTGTCTGAGGTATCTCCCCGGAGATTTTATTCCCGTCGAGGTTGAGCGTTGCTAGAACCGACATGCGTCCTAGAGACGGTGGGATTGTACCGTAGAGCTGGTTACCGGAGAGATCCACGTCAGCTAACCGGTAAATGTTGGTTAACGATTCCGGTATCCGACCGGTTATTCGGTTACCGGATAACAAAGCACGGCTGAGCATTTTCATTCTTCCGATGTCCGACGGGATCACGCCGGAGATCAAGTTGTTACGGAGATCTAAATGCATTAAGCTGGAGAGATTGGTTAACGATTTCGGAATCGGACCGGAGATTCGGTTATCCGCTACGTTTAAAACAGCTAACCGGTTTAATCTCCCGATGTCGTACGGTATCCCGCCGGAGATTTGGTTTCCGATTAAGTCGAGCGTACGGAGGAAAGGGAGACGAGTGATGCATTTAGGGATTTCGCCGGAGATACCTTTCCAGTCGGCGATTGTGATGGCGGATAGCCGTGTGAGTTCGCATATGGAGGCGGAGATGTGTCCGGTCATGTAACCGGTACGGTGAGCTCGTTCGAAGATTGGATCTTCAGACTCGCCGCGGAGGTTTATGTCGGCGACTCGGTGAGTCAGGGAGTCGCAGCTAACACCGTACCAGTTGTGGCAACAGTCTTGGCCTGTCCATGAGTTGAAAATGCCGAGGTGTGGTTCGTGAAGAGCTGACTTGAAAGCTAGGAGTGCACGGCGGTCTGACGGCGGACAACATGTGGCCGTTGAGATTAGAAGGAGGAGAAGTGAAACGACGACGTTGAGTTTCATTTTTTTTTTTTTTTTAAACGACAGTGTTGGGAATTGGGACTTTGATGATGATGGGAGGGTGAGGGAAGAAGATAAACGTTAATGGGATATAAATAGCGGATAATAATAAATAGAAAGAGGGAAATTTTAAATAAATATATTAATAGGAAAAAGAGAAAAGAAAAGGACAATACTTGGCTTTTTTATTTATTTTTGGTTTACATAAAGTATTATTAAGGAAATAATAACACGATATGGGTATGATTAGACATTGTGGCCTCGTACAATAATGAAGGTTGTGTTCGTGTAATCTTTGATTAATCACGAATTTTGCCAACATCAAATTAGTCAACAACAGATGTCAAATTCATGTTACATCTCGAATTAAGAGAAAGAAAAAAACGAAAACGTAAATATAAAAAAATTGGTGTAACTTTATAACATGTGGGTTTGTTTAATTGATATAACATGGCATTGTAATACACTAATACAGGTTGTAGGCTTGTAGCAATAATATGGCCACAAATATGAAGAAACACACACATGGTTTATAAGTTTTGAGCACATTGGTTAGATGTTAATAGTAGTAGTAGGAAAAAGCTTTGCACAGACAAAGTAAGATGGAGACAGGAACTGGAAGTGGGGGAGAGTTCCCATGCAAATTATTGAAGCTACGATTAGATTTTCCGATGCGACTTGCCGGGTTGGATAAGCTTCTTTTTTCTTTTTTTTTGGACTTAATACTACTTATCATCATCTTTGCAGGGTCAACATGAGGCCACGTGTTCATGTTCTTGCATTTTAATCTTTTTTTCCAATCGTGTTATGAGATAACGACGATACACATCTTCGAGTCGCAAATAATTGTAGTTATGTAATTAATGTTGGACTCTATTGAGTATTGGTCTTTACGATTAGTTTATTGGCTTTTGATTTCGGGTTTGTTTGTATGTATTAGTATCAAATATCAATGATCATGGCTTGGGTTAAAGATTGGGTTTTAATCAGAAAGTTTTGACAAATTTACCCTAATGATTAGTTACCTTAGTCCGCTTCTGATTCAGCACCGACGGTTTTGTTTTAAACGGCGGACAACAGGAAACTCACAGACATTACTGTGAAATATGTTTTTGTCCTTGGCTTTTCATAAATGCAAAATTATGCGAGACATACAGTGATGTCCAAAACATGATACGCTTTTGGTTATTTTATTTTTACTAGTAGATAGTTTATAAAGTGCATATAGGTGACTAGGTGTTGAACTAGCTAGATCTTTTCAGCTGTAGGGATAAAATATTAATATGGTTCTTAACTGTATTTTCAAAATCCACTCATAATTTTCTACTTCTACTAGTACTACAAAGACATTGAATCTTGTCTAAAAAAACAAAGGCGGGAAAAAGAAAGAATTGTGACACTGGGGGTTAAATTTACATCTAGGTCATTAGACAACTGAGTTGTTGCGGGTTAGTGTCTAAGAAATTAAATTACAATTATTGCTTTTAGTTATGAGTATTAATCATCCACGAACTCCAAAGCGTTGATTAGGTCGTCGCCAGGTATTTAAAACCTGATATCAACAACAAGATCAGTGCAAGTACAATGACATAATTAACCAACTAACAGGAAATACTAATTGCAGGAGTAGATTATAGATTAAACTTTTCTTACTTGAAGCAAATACAAACATTACAATACCTAAAAAATGTCTGTACCCAAGAGCTCTCAATTTGTCTTTTATAAAATAGACGTAAAGCAAACAAACATCTTCATGCTCGGAGCAATTGTTTTCTTCTACACTTACTTTCTTCTTTAATCCCATCTTAAGATCTTATATAATTGTGTATATAAGACACAAAGTGAACTTCGAACCTGAAACAGAGATTAAAAATAACTCCTTTCGTTACGAGCTAGATGAATCTGTTTCGTTGCTCCACCAGAAGCTGACCGAGAAACTCATTGTTAAGGACCTGACATAGTGCCACCATTTGGGAGGGATGTACAGCATTTCACCTTCTTCTAGAATACAATCCATAAACTCCAACTCCGTTGCCTTTGGGAACTCGGTCTTGTCTATATTGTCCAGATCAACCTTCAACCAAAGTTTGAAACCACCCGGTTTTGGATTATAAGAATCAAGTCAGCCTCCGGTTTTATGTTTAATCCAAAATCAGATTTTGACTTTGGAATGAAAAAGCTTACCTGGCTAGAGTTGCAGAGCATTGTCTCAGAGTAAGGGTAAAGTTCGTCTTGCAGGGAGGATGGGTAAAGCCTTATATACTTCTTGCCAACAACCTGAAGAACAGATGATATCAAAACTTCAGTAGGAGGAGAAAGCATATAAATAAAGAAGTTTCTGTAAACTAGACACATATGAGACACAAAGGTCCAAATGTGCAGGCCAAACGATTTTTTGGTTAGTCAAAGAGTCATCAAACTTCAATCCAGCGAGATGATCAGGCTTTAGTATGCAAGAACATCAAAGAAGAAAAAGGTGGTTAAATACTAACAGAACATAAACATAGGATAGCACAAAAGACTGCAAGCACAAGCAAGAAGCCCTGCTCTCAGCTCATGTAAGGAAAAGATATTTGACCATATTTACCTGAGCAAGTATATTGTGATGTGGATCATGGTGTAACGGAGTAACTGTCCCAGCCGGGCCAAACCACGCATTAAGAGATTGGATTTCCCCGCCACCGACAAAACAGTAATCAGGAATACATATATCATCTTTCAGTTCGTTTATCTGCCCATTTGTGTTAAACCAATTACCATATGTTTAGTATGACACACACCGAGTATAAAACTAAACATTCAAGTACAAATATATATATATATACCTGATCAAACAACGGATGCTGAGCAAGATAAGTAGGATCCAAGGAAGAAGATTTATTGGTTCGAATCCGTTCAAGGAACTGAGAAAATGTCACAAGCTCTTGCTTCCAATCAGAACACAAATAGTTTTTCCCCACCTGAATAGCACTTTACCAGCTTTCAGCTAAGGACAAATTATTCTGATCAAACCCATCTTCTTATTAGCTCAGACAAGACAATGGTACGACACCAAACTTTAAGATGCAAAAGTGACAGAGCTTATGCTCTTTACCTTCATAAAATGCAACAATATCAATCTGACTTAATGTGATAAACTAACCTAGAAGCAAATCTCATTCTAAGCTCGACCATAAACCTTTTCCCACACAACAAGCTAACTAAGTATGTAAACAGATATACATAATAAGGGAAGAAATGATGGGTAGTCACACCTCCACGGGAACGGTTCGGTAACCAGCAACAGTATTGAGGTAGTCCAAGTGGTTCCACTTAGTCCTGGCTGGCCAATGAGCCATACAATTGGTTATTACAACTGGTGTACCTGACTGAAAATAATCACGCAGGAACCCCTCCAAAGATAAACCGGACCTCTTCTCTACTCTTCTACAACTTAAGGACCTGCTAGGTAGAATCTTAAGCACCTGCATGTTCTCACCACAGCAACCAAATCAACACGAAACTCAATGATTCTAACTCCATTTTTCAATACAGAGCTTCAAGATCTGAGCTCTACAAAGTAACTTTTTCGATTAGTGAAAAACATGTTCTGACCTCATTGACGTCGACGGGAACTTCCGGAACCAGTTTCTCACCCTTGAAATCTCCAGAAGCTTCTTCAAGGCTCTTGGTCTTCTTACGAGCTTCAGAGGAGACCAATAAAACAGAATCGTGAAGATCCTTGCGGAGAAGCATCCCTCCCATGATAAGACCCATATCAAGCGCACCAAGGGCCTCACCAAACTCGCCGGCGGCGAAATGGATTTTAGCGACGTGGAGACAAGCCATTGAGTAAGCGTCGCGCCATACGGCGAGAACCGAGTGCCATGGACCGGAGTGAAGTTGCTCCCAAGCCATATCACGCGCCGCCTCCGCCGCGCTTTTGTCGCCGGAAACAGCTAGCGCCGCCATGCGAGCATAGGCGTAACCGCCTTGAGCTGAGATTGATTGCAGCAGGGACTGCGACTCGGCGTCGAGCGTTGGGGTTGGGAGACGGAGTGTGTTAAAGTCGCCGGAGGAAACGGTGGTGGTTCCTGACATTGGGGTGGACCGGGTCGGGTATTCGGGTAATCGGGTCGGGTTAAGTGTTTATGTGGTGTGAGATATTTTTAAAGTGATGAGTTGGGGGAAAGTGTAAGCGAAAAAGTGGAAAGGGAAAGAAAGATATTTTGGAGTGATGATTAGGATCAGATATTTTTGTATTTATAACTCTGGTCTTTTTCAGTATTGAAGAGGAACCCTTCAAAATTTTAAAATTTATGCAATCGCCCCTATCTTTTTATTCTCTTACATAACAAGTAGATTATTTATCAAAATCTGCATCTTATAAAACTTGGGAAAGTTCTACAAATTAAAAGAAAAAAGGTTCAGCAAATTCCGTATCTGATAAACCATTTTTTAGAATACCTATCTCAAAAGAAAACTTTCAAAATTATTACTTTTTCTATATTATTATTAAGTACCTTGATGAAATTAGGTTAAAAAAAAAGAAAAAAAGCATTCTTGCTTTGAATCGGATTTATAATATAGTACCTGCATTTAGTTTGATTTGTAAGATGTTCTAATATTTATATGGATTTAAATTCATACATTTATTAATGCCTAATTGATACTATGATTTTTGTGTGTCTATTCTAGCAGATTCAATTAATCTTATGTAGTTGTAGTACTTAAAGTGTCAATCCAAATGAGATGATGCTAGCAATCAAATAATAACAAGTCAAGCCAATTCAAAAATAGTGTTTGTATAACAATTCTAGAATGGTCAAAATGCAAAACAAAAAAATGAACTACAAAACTAGAAACGAACATGCATGACAAGAGGCGAACGTGAATAAATAAAAGCAAAAACAAGTATAAGCATGAACTGACCAATAAGAACTGAAACGGTCTCAGGAATGCAATAACAGTCAGAAAGATAGAAGTCCTAAGGATGAGAGTAATTGATGTCAGTGGAGTCTCCTAGTCTACAGAGTGTTTAACATGCCACAAGCAAACTATCCCCAGACAATGAACATCACGACTTAGCTAATCCAATCTCTTGGCAGAAGCTACTCAGACTCAAACACTTCCAAACCTAGCTCTCGCTAGAGAACCATGGTCGAGCAAGCATGACGAACCAGTTCATTCATGTCAACAAACACCATAGACAACTAATCTTTTAGGCTAGGAATGTAAGTCTCAAGCACTAAATGGTCAGACATTTCATCAAACATCTTTTGGGTGTGGAAATGTCTAAGACCTAGTTCCAATTGATCATAGAGAAACTAGTATATTTAACTCTAGTTCAGAAGGGAATCATACGAATCTAAACTTAAACACCCCACATACTAAGATCCTCCACCTAATCTACCCCATCATCAAGAACTCTAACACTACTCGGATCCAGAAATCATCATCACCAATGATACAAACCCAAAAACCATTGCAAGCATAATCAGATAGATAAAAATGAGATGAACAACTTTGTAGAAAAAATCAAATGCAAAAACTAAATGAATTCAAAGATATTTGGATTACAAAATCAGAGAACGTTTTAGGTGGCTAGGTAAACCTTAAGAAAAAAAACGAGATGTCTTTGGTAAAGACTTAACAAAAGGTATTTATAATAAAACTTTGAAAGGCCTAAAATATTAAATGACAAGATTGAGAGTCGGTTTGGGAATCTTCTGAAGTGTGTGAGACGGAGCATCTTTCATCCTGACGTGTTCGATCGAGTCGGTGCGTGTTGAGTGGAGTGGCGTGGTCTCGAGCTGGGTTGAGTGGAACTGGTCGAGTGGAGTGGCATCGACTCGAGCTGCATGTTGGTGCTTCTTCCCGGAAGCGCGTCCAAGTCGCGTGTCTGGCGTAGTTGGTCGTGTCGCGTGTCGTCAGTTCTGGGAGTGGTGCTAAAGCTTCATTCGGCTCCAACAGTCTGGACATATCCTAAACACCTGAAATACTCGAAAATGCACAATGTATGCAAAGATGATGCAAGAACTACCTAAACATGCAAAGTGTATAAAAAGAGACTAGAAAATGATGCAAAACAGTGAGTTATCCTAGCTAAATGTCTGACAAATACATGCTAATGAGAGATAAAATATAGACATATCATCAATTAAATGTCTTGGAGGGCAATAAACTGAATTACATAATAAGTTCTCAATTAACAAGTCACACAAAAAAGAGTCCAAAAGAGTCCAAAGTTTTGTTGAATTTGGGTCAACAAAATTTCAAATGGGCCGAATGCAAAACACTCTTTGCATTTTTTTCTACAAATAATATTCTCTATGCTTTAGAGAATTGATAAGTATAGTTTCAAATGCATTGCAACAATCAAGTTATAAGGATCTTGTTTTGTTATGTTATGCTTATGGTTTGCGAAAATCAATATATAAAATGTAAAGTTGTAAAATAAAGCTACAAATTAAACTCATTAATTTAATAAGTCTAGTAGGTGTAATATGGGAACATGATCGAATTACAAGGTTATACATTAAAAATAAGGTTAGCATCTCCATAAAAATAAATTAAATTATAAAACATAGTGAAATTTGACTAAAAACGAAGTTCATTAGATGTTCTTTGGAAATTGAATACAGAAAAAGTAAGTTGGAAATCAAGGAAACTATTGCTAGAGAAGCTATCGTTACGTGTAAACAACAGCGGATATCTCGCTTGTACTTTTTTTTCTTTTTCTGTAACGCTTTAAAAGAAGCATCCATTACTTTTGAACACTATTTTGCGTTTGCACCTCACTTATAATTTTTCTCTTTTCTGTAACGCTTCAAAACAGTCTTTTTATATTTCAAAAACTAGTGTTGGTTATAATTGAATACTATTTTGGATTTTGACGAAGCTTGTATTATAAATATTCTCTGTAACGTTTCAAAACAGTTTTTGTCTGATGTTTTAGAACCGTCTGTTACTTTTGAACACTATTTTGAAAATTTTAAAATATAGTGAAATTTGACTTAAACATAGCTCATTAGATGTTCTTTGGAAACTGAATACAGAAAAAACAAGTTGGAAATCAAGGAAATTATTGCTAGAGAAGCTATCGTTACGTGTAAACAACAACAGATACCTTGCCTGTATTTTTTTCTCTTTTTCTGTAATGCTTTAAAAGAAGCGTCCATTACTTTTGAACACTATTTTGGGTTTGCACCTCACTTGTAATTTTTCTCTTTTCTGTAACGCTTCAAAACAGTCCTTGTTTGATATTTGAAAAATTAGTGTCGGTTATAATTTAATACTATTTTGGATTTTGACGTAGCTTGTATTATAAATCTTCTCAGTAACGCTTCAAAACAGTTTTTGTCCGATGCTTTAGAAACGTATGTTACTTTTGAACACTATTTTGAATTTTGATTCTCATTTAATGTTATGTGATTCATGCGTTTCTGTCTGTTTTAACTCATTTAATTAATCTATATTAAAAAAAAATGATATTATCCTTTTTTATATCATACTCATAAGTGGTATTTCACAACAACATATAAACTTCAATGATGCTACTGAAACATGTTTCTTGCTTCTACTTTGCCATTGTTTTGCTAGATTGATTTCATTATTACTTGTCAAATAACTAAAATTTGTACTTACATCAATGAAAAAAAAACTGTGAAATCTCAAATTTAAATACAGTTATACCACATGTCCGAGTAATTATTAATTTACTACATGTCCCAGTGATTACTTTATATTTATGGAAAAAATACTTTGTTAGATTTTATGATGTGCCCTAAAAAAAAGGATAGACAAAAATGTGAAACTTTGGAAAAATGGAGGACAGAAGAGAAATTAATGTTGAAGATATGGAATCAGAAAAATAGAATAGGATCGGTTCAATGGAATAAATTACTACTACATCATCACTTTCGACGGTTTCGATTGAAATATAAAAAGAGCAGTTGATGATTTGTCGCTTTCGCATTGGCCAAATCGCATGTGACGTGCAATAACTGACACGTATGATTGTCAAAACATGTCTCTTTTTTTTTGCATTAGGTAAGTCGACGTGGCTTATAGTCAAGTCATCAGAAATATGCAATGTTACGACTCTTATGATATTTGATATTTTCATAGATGATTTTTTTTCTCTCGAAATATTCGGCCATTTGGGAAAACTATCTTTTATTTTCGAAAAGACAACCGTTCTCAATAAGGCATTATATAAAAACAACAAGAACAGAAATTAACTATTTATGTTCCAAGGTAAAGGGCATGACACAAAATGATCAAATTAAGTAAATAGCCTTAAAAACGAAGCTCAATGCTCACTCACAAGTTGATCAATTGGGGTAAAACTATGCATACGTGCAAGTTACAGCACACATTCAAGTCAAGATATACACTATTCTCTAAGGTTTTTTTTTTTTTTTTTTTTTTTTTTTTTTTTTTATAGGTTATATGAGACACGGTAATCTGTAGTACACACTAGTACTTTATGCGGGACTAAATGAGCATCGTGCATTTTGTCTATATGGATGGCAGAGAGGGGTTACTCACAATTCACAAAGTCACAATCTCACAATCTCACATATTCGTTTCAAAAAGATAAAATACTCAAAAGATAAGTATGTATGCTGTAATATTAAATAAAAAGACAAAATTATGAAATCAAGACAAAATGATGTATTCAAGTAAAATGAAAACGAAACTCACAAATTATTTTTAAAAATTCAAAATAGTATTCAATGGATTGCACGAGCGTTTCGGTCCGTTTTAACTGGTTTTGTTTACGTTCTAAAAGTAATAGTATTATTTACAAAAAATCAAAATAGTAGTCAATGCATTGCATTGTGCGTTCCGAACCGTTTCAACTGATTTTGTTCACGTCCTAAAAGTAATATTATTTTAAAAATTCAAAATTGTAGTCAATGCTTTGCATTGTGCGTTTCAAACGATTTTCGTTCTAAAAGTAATATTATTTACAAAAATTCAAAACAGTAATCAATGCTTTGCATTGTGCGTTTCAAACGATTTTGTTTACGCTCTAAAAGTAATACTATTTACAAAAATTCAAAATAGTAATCAATACTTTGCATTATGTGTTTCGAACCGTTTCAACTGATTTTGTTTACGTTCTAAAAGTAATATTATTTAAAAAAATTCAAAATAGTAGTCAATGCATTGCATTGTGCGTATCGAACGGTCCAACTGATTTTTTTTTTACGTTATATGTGGTATTTCACACAATTATAAATTTTAAATATCTTTAGAAATTATTTTTCTTTTTTTCTTTTATAGTCTACGGTCTACACTATTGTTTTGATAAATTGAGATCGTTCATATTTATAAATATCACTTAATTTTATATCTCAATCTATTTGAAAATAATATTTAATAAAGTAATTGAGTAAAACTAAAAAAAACAGACAATTATGAGAGATCAATTTCAACGTTTATATGGACAAATTGCATATACTCTTAGGGGTTTATAATCTATTTGCATCACCTATAAAGCTTTTTCCAAAAACAAGTCAATTAATGAAACAAAAATATATATTTTTAAATATCTTGACCATTTTGTAATGAAAGATATAGCAAAAAATTTCAAGAAATCTCATGTTATTTAATTGACGATCTTTAGCAAAAAAAGAAAAGTTATTCAATTGACGAGTTATAGATATTCCTCTCAAATCTAATGTTATTAAACATGAATTTTATTTTGAAAAAACTTAAATTAATTCAACGTTTCTATTATTAAGTTAATAATTTAAATAAAATATGAGATTATTTAAAACTTAGCAATTTTTCGAGGAAAATTTTGTTCAAGACACTTTAAACCCAAAATAGGTCTAGCTCTCATCAAGTATAATATTTTAGGTCTAATATTTTGTTGGTTCTTCTTCATTATACAAGTTATACAAAAAAGAAAAATATAAATGATTTAAAAAACCATGAGAGTAAAAAACAAAAAAACATTTCACAAAGTCACAAAAAATATGTGAAACTTGTGTCAAAATAATAAAAAAATAAAAAAAAAAAATAAGAAAAAAGAAGAAGGCAGAGAGAGTAACAGCATAAAAGGAAGAAAGGGGCGTAATTGCCAACTCTATAATTAGATACAGAAAGAGAGCAAACTTTGATATCCTCCTCCTTGAGAAAACGAGAGCAAAAACATACACATACGAGAGAGAGAGCGAGAGCCAAGCCAACAACAACTCTGCACAATGGCGAATCTACCTCCATCTCTCTCCATGGGCACACCTTTCGGCGGTCCAAGCACCTCTGCCCAGAATCCCACCGGTGCTCCGGCGAACAAAGATCGGAATTTGGCTTCCGCGGAGCAGTTGGTACTCGATCTAAGCAATCCTGAACTCAGAGAGAATGCTCTTCTCGAGCTTTCCAAGGTTTTCTCCTAATTTTAAATCTCTGATGTTTTCTTCTTCCTTGTTTATGGGCTGTCGTTTTCTCTGCCCGATTCGTCAACGAGAGAGAGAGCTAGGGTTACACAAGTGAAAATTTCTTTCCAAGTTGGGAACGTTTCTTATGAAGAAATGAATTGAGTGTTTTTGTTTTGCTTTTCGTATGTGTGTTTGGGAAGTTGGTATATATGCATGAATACTGAAAAAGGTCGAATCTTTTGTCTTTTGCTTTAGAAGATTTTGAGTATATCTGACTTGTTGTTGTTGTTTCTCTTGTAGAAGCGAGAGTTGTTTCAGGATCTGGCTCCTCTCTTGTGGAACTCCTTTGGTACCATTGCTGCCTTGTTGCAGGTATGACTTGAATGCATCTGTTTTCAGTTATATCCAGTTATTTAAATGCTTTTTTTTCTTTCTTGTTAAAAATTGATGAGTCTATTGATTGCAAATGATTCATTTATATCCAGATGTTATTTATTCCTTGTTAGTTTTTGCATGATTTGGCTGGTTTCTTCTATTTTGCTTTTGCTTGCAGGAGATCGTATCAATCTACTCTGTGCTTGCTCCTCCAAATCTGACTCCTGCTCAGTCCAACCGTGTTTGCAACTCACTTGCCCTTCTTCAGGTTTGCATGGAGATTTCCACTTCTTATTTAGGATGTTTGATTGCATGTTCATATTTTTGCTGAATCCATCAAGTTCCTGATACTCTTCTGTTTCTGGCTGTTGTACTCTGCAGTGCGTTGCATCTCATTCTGACACAAGAATGTTGTTTCTCAAGGGTAATGTTCTTGTTCTTTCCATCAGGCTAGCTTGGCTATAATATAATGATATGTGCGATTGGGGATGTCTATCATATTATTTCTGTCTGTTTAATGCTATTGAGTGGTGGTTATCTTATTTATTGTATACCTTTTATGGTTTCAGTTTATTTCATGAAGTACTTACAACTGATGTATTTATTGTTATGCCTTTTTCGTTCTTATACACAGCCCACATCCCATTGTACCTTTATCCATTCCTTAACACAACGAGTAAGTCAAGACCTTTTGAGTACCTGCGGCTTACTAGCTTAGGTGTCATTGGTGCACTTGTGAAGGTAAACCATCTGGCCCCTTTGCTGTCGCTTGTTTCCCTTCTGTTCTGAGGTTTCCACCAAATTCTTGCTGAAAGATGTGTAAATGGCCTTGGTTTCTAATTAAATGATACTGTGGATAATTTATATTCCTTATTGTGCTAGTTAGTAGTGTATGAAATACTAAAAGTCATGGAGATCCTTATTTCACTTTTTGAACCAGGTTGATGATACAGAGGTCATTAGCTTCCTTCTTTCAACTGAAATTATCCCTCTGTGCCTCCGCACCATGGAGATGGGGAGTGAGCTGTCAAAAACTGTGAGCCTTTTAACTTAATTTTTTAGTTTGGTCAGTTATATATTCTTCTGAGATGTCTTTATTATGTCTGCGGTTATAATGTGTTCAACTTTTGGCGTTTCAAAATTGTTCATTTAATAACTCAAATCTTAACTTTGACAGTCTCTAACGAAACCGTCTTAATTCTTCGTGTCACTGTTTTTCTAAACTGTATGAATACTGTAGCCAAAATTCTGAACAACGTATTACTTATATTTTCTAGGCTTGGATTGTGTCTACAGTGGAATTGTGCAATGGCTAGTTTACAAATTTACATGCTATATTAATGACAGGTTGCAACGTTCATTGTTCAAAAGATCTTGTTGGATGATGTGGGGATGGATTACATTTGCACAACAGCAGAGAGGTTTTTTGCAGTTGGTCGAGTTTTGGGCAATATGGTTCAGTCACTTGTGGAGCAGCCTTCACCGCGCCTTTTGAAGCATATCATTCGTTGCTATCTTCGTTTGTCAGACAACCCAAGGTTGGTTTAGCTCGATCAGATAGTTTTCATATATTTTCATGTGCTTGGCTTTTTAATACTCGATTTTATGTTTTACTTAGGGCTTGTGCTGCCCTCGGAAGTTGTCTCCCTGACTCGCTACGAGATGGAACCTTTAGCAACTGTCTTCGCGTAAGTTATTGTCATTGTTTTTACTCAAGTTTTGAGTTTGTTTGTGTAAGAGATGATTTAGTTGAAAACTTGGGTATATTTTCAGGAGGATCAAATCGCAAGGAGGTGGCTGCAACAGTTGGTTCACAATGTTGGAGTTGGTCGAGTCCCAACACATCAAGGTGGAGGATTCGAGCACATGCTTTGAACTGAATCCATCTCAGCCCATCCGTGGAGTGTTTCTTCTGTTTTAGTTTATAATTGTTCATGTGCGTTTTATGCCTAAACTTAGATGATGGGTTATATAGGCTTTTAATCTGTTTGCAATTCTTATTGTAATTATTAAAAGCTTTAGAACAAAACCCTGAGAATGCATAAGTCTCGGGCTAATAAAGGATTGGTTACAAAATTAATATGATAGAGTTTGCATTTTTATGTTGAAAGGTAACAATTTTTATTTCAACAAGGCTTTAGCGGTGTCTTGTTGTCTAAATCGTACTTATTATATAAGGTTCATAAAAAAAAAAAGAAGGTTCAAGGCTAGAATTTGGTGACAGGGACTACGGCTCCATTTTTTGCACCAGACTCGAGCATTGCTTCAAGAACTGCAACGTCACGAGCACCTTCGACGTATGATAGACGAGGCTCTTGCTCCTGCAACAAATCCATAAGAGATTTTAGATAAGAAAATATACATGTTTTGAGTTCCTGTATTCCAAGGCTAAGGTTCTAAGATTACCTTTGAATTCTCTGAAATATCATTGAAGAATGCTTTTAGTTCTTCAGTCACTCCGCTAAACGGGTAGAAAATGGTCCTTGAAGTCCCTCCTTCTCCATAAATCGTGGCCTGGAAAGCTCAGAAGATCTTAGCCATTTGAGTTGAGTAGTTTCAAGCAAAATCTGAATATTTCAGTTGGCAAACATATTAAAGTAGACAAACCATGTAACCATGTCGGCCACCTTCGACTCCACGCTCTAGTTGAATAGTACCCTTTAGTCCTACGACTCTCCATAATATCTAAAAAGTATAGGTTATGTGAGAAAAATTGTGTTTATTAGCGCTGTCGAAAGCAGAACATCCAAGTCTTACTACATGCCTTTGGAGACCTTGAAGACACAACCATGACAAAAACCCCAGAGCATCCATTCTCGAGCTGACTATGGAGCAAAGAATTGTCCTGGTTTAGAATATTCATGTGAAATCAGTGTGCTAAGAGACAGGGATTAGTGTAGTTACACTTACAAGTTTGATGTTATATTGTCTGGTCCAGGTAAAGTCTTATCTACATGGGAAGTGGCGGCTGAGACTGATGTTACCTCACATCCAACAAGCTGTTCATGAAAAACCAATAACATGACACTTGAAGAATATCGGAGAAGCATATTAGCTAATGAAGTTATATGGTACCATTCTTAACCCTGCAATGAAATGCACACCCATATCCAAGATGAAACCACCCTGCAAATGAAGAGCTTACGGTAAATATTGACAGATAACTTAGTTTCTTCGATATATATATATGAGTGATAGAGATATATGTAACGAAATAGGATTATATTACGTACACTCAAATTTCGCCTCCAGGAGCTTGAGAAATAAGGATTAGAACTGTTCATTGATCCCTCAATAATAAGTTGGACGTTCATCATGTCCCCAATTTCTACCATCAGTTTCTTTAACTGCCGAAAGTAAACATGAGATATTTCAATATTCAAGCACGATATTACTTGCTGAACCGTAAGTGCCAAGAAGATAGAAAGTAACCAATTACCTCAACAAAAGCTGGCTCAAAACGATAATTTTCAGCCACAGCCCAGATAGGACGGCATGGGGAATGAGCTGAAATATCTCTATAGCTTGACATTGCAGTTTCTATTTCACTGATTGCTGCAAAAAAGAAAAGGTTTAAACCAATAAGAAAAAAATCAATTCGTCTACACTTTAAATGGGTCATGCTCAACAGGAAAAATGACCCTAGGCCAGAGTAAATCCTACACGTTTCACAATTAATAAGAGATGGAACTTAAACAACATGCCAAGCTGGGTTAAACAAGAGGAGTGATCAACTTACAAGCAGCAGCTGGCTTCTCTGCAGACCGATCCAGGACAGCAACATACATATCAAGAAAGAGGAAAAATCTTTAGTGTTATAAAGTTGGAATTTATTTCCAAGAAGCAATAACATTGTTATTGAGGAAATAATATGGTCATAACATGGCTTCGTTTTAGCAATGATAAGGCGAAGACATCCATATTAGCAAAAAAGTTCATTCACACTTTAAACAATAGTAACAAAGGCGGATTATATATTGTCTCAGTGGCAGCTAAAAATGCAGTCTTTCAGGATTAATGAAGTTGGAGACTCACCTTGAAGGACATGTTTTCCTGCCTTGAGCATCTTCAATGACATTTCAACCTAAAGCATAAAAAAAAAATTAAGTTCAACAAAATCCTATGCATTGTAGATTCTTAACACATCAGTGAAGACACTAGGATTAAAGATGATATACCATGGTTTCTGCAGCTACAACAACAGCAACACCAACAATTGAACTATCTTGAATAATCTCATTCAGACCCTCATCTCCCCATTTGCACTTCACATCAGGAAAATGCTTTCTTGCTATCTCCACAGCTCCTTTTGCAGATTCCTTACAACCAAATCAAAGCGCATATGATCGAACCAACCTAAAAAGTACACTCTTTTTTGACATATGGCAGCAAAAATGATAAAATAAATGGTACCTCAGTACGGCTCCAAATCGCTTTCAAGACGAGGAGATCGGAGATCTCAGCCAAACGTGGAATGTATTGCGTTTTGACGAAGATCCCAGCTCCGAGAATAGCAATTCCAGGACTAGGAGAAGGATTCACCATTTTTTTTGCTTTCTCTTGTATTGGATCCAATCTGTTGCTGCTTCTTTCTAGTCACACACACAACAACAAACTCCTGAAACGCTTAATCCAATCGCGATTTCTAACTCTACCGCTATAGCCTTGTTCAATCGCAAACGCTAGATGGAAAAAGACCGATATGCCCCCAGCAACCAATCTCCCTCTCTCCCTCTCTCATATCGATCGAGTTCTCTTAACTTCCTCACCTTCTTCATAAAGCCCTAGTGGATAGATCCTGCTTTGAATTATTATTTTTGGAATTAGTGTTGAGTTGTAGTGAATAGTTTGGTTGATCTTTTGATTCAATACTTTTTTGTCATGGCGGGGGATGATGTAGCTGAAACGAAGAAGGGAAGCTCGAAGAACACTAAGAACAGCAGCAACGAAAGCAAACTCAAGCAAAGTAATTATAATGATCTATGTATCTTCTTCTGCACTATTTCGAGTTTAATTGAGTGTTCCCGTTGGTGTAATTGAGTATTCTTTTGGTTGAATTCGTGAATTTGCAGAATCTCCAGCTGAGTTTTTCGCGGAGAACAAGAACATTGCTGGATTTGATAATGTGAGTTTCCGATATGAATGATCTAATCTCTCTAGTTAATATATAGTCTGTGATTCAATCTCAAGCGAAGTTTGAAGTATCTGATAATTATTGGGTCTTGAATTGTGTGGTTTTTTTTTCCAGCCAGGGAAGTCGCTTTATACTACAGTTAGAGAGCTTGTTGAAAATGCTCTTGATTCTGCTGAGTCTATTTCAGAGCTCCCTGAGATTGAAGTAACTATGTACGTTTCCTTACTTTGGGCCTAAACACTAGTACTTCCTGCTAATCCGATATGTTGGTTGTGGTAGAAGAAAGTGTAGATTCACTGACTTTGACTGTCCTTGTTTTCTTTTTTGAAGCGAAGAGATTGTAAAATCTAAGTTTAATTCCATGATTGGTCTTATTGATCGGGAACGTGTTGATACACAGCTCTATGATGACTATGAGACAGAGAAGGCCCGTGAGGTGCATGAATCTGTTTTTATTTATTTATTTAATTGCTCTCATCTTCTTTCTGGTTAACTCATTGTGCTTTTAAGCAGCTTTGTTTTAATGTTCAAGAAAGTTTTACCGTTCTGTAACAGTACCCATCTATTCATGGATTTGTTTCTGATTCTTGTAGTTGTTTCCTGCTATGTAGAAAAGGTTAGCAAAAGAAGCTCGTGTCAGTGAGATACAAGCCAAAAATTTGGCATCGGGAAAGAAAAACAAAGAGCCTGGAGTCTCAAAGGTTTTAAAGGCCCGTGGGGAAGCATCATATTACAAGGTGACATGTAAGGTGAGGGTTTTTGAATTATACTTGTTTGATTCTACTGAAAGTTTCCTGTGCAATTTGAAGTATATGTTTAAATACCTGCAGATCGTTAATTACGTTCTTAAGCATTTTTTGAGTTATGACTTGAGTTGAACATAATGTAGGATAATGGTAAGGGGATGCCACATGATGACATTCCAAATATGTTTGGGAGAGGTATCAACCTAATTCCTCTATTGATTTAGCCTGGTGTATCAACCTTATAATCTGGCTTTTATCTAGAGGCTAAATTTACAAATTGTCCTCATCACAGTTTTATCCGGGACGAAGTATGGACTGAAGCAAACACGTGGGAAGTTTGGTCTGGGCGCAAAGATGGTAACTCTCTTATCAAGTCTAAATTTCAGGCTCTTATTCTTTTGTTTTTCCTATTTTGACTTTTATATGGCAGGTTTCATATCTGAGATTAGCCTGTAAAACTGCATAAAATGCTGAAGTGGTTTATCAATTTCAAATTTGTATCCTTCAGTAGTCTATGACCAAAAGAGGAAGATGGATCGTTCCTAGGCTGACAAATGGAATTTATATCTTATATAGAAATGTCGTGCATGGATCTTTAGGAGGATCTGAATTGTTGTCGTTGATTGTCAACTGGTCTTTTGTTATTGTTCTCATAACATATGTTCGTATCTATATGTTTCCCAGAGAACCTGTTTAACTCTTATTATCTCTAAATTTTCGTGGTGCAGGCCTTAATTTGGTCCAAAATGAGTACAGGCCTCCCCATAGAGATCTCTTCATCTATGAAAAGTCAAAACTATGTTACCTTCTGCAGACTGGATATTGATATTCACAAGTACGCAATTGAATACATGAACATCTTCTTGAAAGCAGATATCAATTTAACTTTTTATGTTTTTGCATTTGACTATGATAGCTATCAGTCTTTTGGACTTTCAACCTCTTGTCATTATGAAATCCATGGATGAGATAACTGTTTAAACCTATTGCAAAACTTCTCATCTAGCTCAGCGTCAAAGAATGGCCTTTATATGCTTGAATTTTTCAGGAACATTCCTCATATTCATCTGCACGAAAAGAAGGGGAACAAAGAGAAATGGCATGGGGCGGAAATACAGGTCGTAATCGAAGGAAACTGGACAACATACAGAGTACGTGGTTTAGATCATTCTTTTTCTGTATCTTATTTCTTAAGCATTCTTTAGATATTTATGCACGCACAGTTTTCTAACACATTTTGTTTTTCCAGTCAAAGATCTTGCACTATATGCGCCAAATGGCTGTTATTACTCCTTACGCACAGTTTCTGTTTAGATTTATATCAGAGACACCAGAGTATGATCTCTATCTCTCTGTTTCTTACTGCTCTGTCACATAGCTCTTTCTGTTTATGTGTAGCATCATCGAGTAATTCAATTTTCTTTTCCTGTAGGAAAAATGTCACCATTAAGTTTACTCGAAGAACTGATGTGATGCCCCCTATTCCTATCGAGACAAAGCACCATCCATCTTCAGTTGACTTGCTGCTTATCAAGCGCCTTATTACAGACACAGCCAAAAAGACCCTTCTGCAGTTTCTTCAGAATGAATTTGTGAATATTAATAAAACCCTTGCAACACGATTAATTGGTAATTCTGACTTCGATCTCATTTGTTATACAAGTCTGAAGTTGATTGATATTCCTGTTGCAGTTCATTTTAAGAAATTCTGTATCACATGTCCTGATAAATTAGACGGATTTAGATGTAATGTTTGATGATTTTGTATGGCAATTTCTGCTCTAGTTTGTTGGTTTTAATTTTAAGAAAATCAACCCTTTTAGTCATGATTATTCTTCTTTTTTTTTCTTTCAGGGGAGATGGGACCTGATTTCAGCCCAAGCATGGCTGTCAAATCTATAACATCTCAGCAAATGGTACGCATACATCAGCTATTCCGCCAAGCTAAATTCGACGACCCTAGTGGTAATGTAAGCAGCTGCTTTTTTTGTTTTTTTACTGTTCATGGGGAACTGCTTACCTATATTTCTTTTGAGGCTTGTATAAAAGTTTAATTTTGCTAGAGCATCTGGAGTACAGCAAAAATTAGCTCTAATTACACTGCGGTTTTCTCCTTTAGTGTCTTAGTCCGGCAGGAGAATACAATCTTCGCCTAGGGATTATCAAGGAGCTGCACCCAGACATGGTGGCAACGTATTCAGGAAGGTTGAACGTCACTGCTACCCTCTTTTTTGCAAATACATCTGATGTATATATGGATTGCTATACTAGTTCTGTAGTAATCTCATCTGGCAAGCTTTACATTCTTTGTCATTAATCTGAGCTTTGTTTTTTTAAGTGTTGACTTCTTCCTGGAAACTGTTCAGTGCTCAGGTCTTTGAAGGTCATCCTTTCATTGTTGAAGCTGGTGTAAGTGTGGGCGGACGAGATGTGAAACAGGCAAGTCATATCCTCATTTTGTTTTTATTCAGCAAAACTTGCTGACACAGTCAAAAAGAGAGTTCCCCTAAATTTAAGTTCGTTCTACCATGTTGCCACATGAGTGATCTTAAATTTGAGCATGGATCATATCTGTTGCTCTTTATCTTAAGCTATGAATACGAATGATCTTCTTGACATGATTCTGTTATAATCTCTCGAGCTCACTCTTCTACTATCTAATAATAAATTCTTTTGGGAATTCGCTGGAACTGAAACGATAGGGGATCAACATATTTCGTTTTGCAAACCGTATTCCTCTCCTCTTTGAACAAGGAGGCGATGTTGTCACCAGGACGGCCTTAAAGAGAATCAAGTGAGAGATTACTTCTTAGCTTGCTATATAACTTGGTATATCATTGTAGTTGGTATCTTTTTCCAACCTGTTTTTATTAATAGGTATTGGAAAACTTTGCAGTTGGAATAGTTATAAGATCAACCAGACGCAAGACAAAATAGGAGTATTTGTGAGCATAGTGAGTACAAAAATTCCTTTCAAAGGGACAGGGAAAGAGTACATAGGAGATGACATCAGTGAGATAGCAACTGCAGTCAAGGTAATATTAAGAAATACTTTTCGACATTGTACAACATCTATCTAACTTTTGGCTTTTATTTTTCTATGAAGTCTGCAATACAACAATGCTGCGTCCAACTGAAATCCAAAATAGTAAAGAGACTGCAAGCCCGTGAACAGCAAGAGCGGAAACGCAGTTTGAGCAGGTAAAAACACACACAAGAAGTTCAGTTTCCTCCTCCAGATATTTGTTGCAAACCTGAAAAAGATAAGACAAAACCGGAAATGATTGCAGATACATCCCGGATGCAACAGCGGCAGTGTACGACGTTCTAAAGCAAATGACAGAAGAACATAAGAAAATGAGAAAAAGTTACGGAGAGGAAGACAAAGTTATAATTGAAAAAGTGTCTAAAGATATAATCACAAAAGAAATATTGACAGAAAAGCTTGCTGAGCATGTAGAACAGGTTTGTGTGTGTTTTACACCAGTCACACTGTCATCTAAAAGTTTTGTTTCTACATACATCATTTGTTGTTTTTGTTGCTGCTGAATATATTTGTGGTGGGGGTGGTTTGCAGGTGGACTACGAGATGGCATTAGAGTATGCAACACAAAGTGGAGTAAGTGAAGAACCGAGAGAAAACATATATCTCCAAAACTTGGATCCCAACAAGACCAACTTCATTGATCTTCATAGTCCAACTTTCGTCTTCAGGCTCATCTTGTAAAAGAAAAACATTTGCAATCTCTCTATTATTATAACACTTCAACGAGTTTTAGTCAATTTTTTTGTATTTGGGATTCAATATTTAAACAACAGTGCAAAAAAAAAAGACATAAAATTTATCACTCTATGGTTTGGTTAGTTTCAACAAATGTGTCGGAAGAACGTGATAAAAAAAAAAACGAAGAAGCACGAAAACTTTTAAAATATTTGTAATTTCTTATATATTTTTTTGACTCTTGAGAATACAAGAATTGTCGTAATCGATAATAGTTGTCGATGATGACGAAAGCTTTTACTCTACTTGTAATAACATGATGTAAAAAAAGAGCACCATTTCTTCAACCCCCAATTTTAATGAGGAGGTATGGATAATGGACCTAATTTGTTTTTATTATTCCAAGTGAAAAATAAAAATAAAAATAAAAAAGCCGCCAAAGAAATAACGTAAAAAAAAAAGTAGCATCGCGGGCAATAAAGAATATACGTGTAAGAAACAATTAAATACATACCGCGTAAAATAAAATAAAAAAACGAAGAGTAGTGAGAGTAGTGCCAAAAGGCGCTTTGTTATTATTTTTATTTTTAATTTTAATTAAAAAATAATAAATGAACTCTCTTAAATTTATGTGAAAATTAAAAATATATATAAGTGTAGTACCATCGTCTTCCTGATCTACAGAGAGACTCCACACAAACAAAAAAAAAAAAGAAAGGAAACGCAAAGAAGAAACGCGATTAAACAAAAGTCGCTTTCTACCCACGTGATCTTTCGTCGACTTTTCTTCCTTGTTCCTTCTTCCTCATCTTCGTCTCTCTTCAAACTTTTTTTTTTTGGTTTTGGGTGATGAAATTAGGGTTTACTATCTTCTCTTTCTTCTTCCCATCACCATAGACAAAAAAAAAAAGGCAGAGACCTTTTTCTCCTTCTTCTTCTTCATATTTTATTCTTCGGCTGTTCATTTCTCTCCCAGGTACTACTACTACTTCACGCTTCTTCTTCAATTCAATCTATTAGAGTTGTTTTGTTGATACTACTGATGATGAAGATAATAATTTTTTTCCCTGGGGTTTTTTAGTAGATCGATGGTTTTTACTTGATCTAAGTAGATTACTTGATGTTGTTGCTGTTATATATCGTTGATCTATTTGAAATTATATATTCAAAGTTTAATTTTTAATCTTTCTTATTATTATTATGCTGCTTCATGATCATTTCTATTTTTGGGGGTTTCCTCGATTTTTCCTATTCTTCCGTTTTTTTTTTTTCTTCCCTTTGTTGAAGATCTCATCCTCTTTTGGAATAATCGAATCTGTGAATTAGTTTTTTTTTTTTTTTTTTTAATTTAATTTTCCCTCCGATTGATGATTCGATTTTAATCAAGTTTGAAAAAATAAGATCTGATGATGTGTTTTTTTAAGTTACAACGATGATTCAATTCGAAAAGGCCCCTTTTTTTTTGGGTTTAGGGTTTGATTTTTAGTAACTTGTTTGATATAGAAAACGTACTGATTGGTTTTGTTTTTGTGTGTTTGATTTTTTTGATTTTACAGGTTAATTTTGGCTTTGGTACTTTTATTGTGAAGAAGAGTGACGACGACACGATGATGTTTAACGAGATGGGAATGTGTGGAAACATGGATTTCTTCTCTTCTGGATCTCTTGGTGAAGTTGATTTCTGTCCTCTTCCTCCTCCACAAGCTGAACCCGATTCTATCGTTGAAGACGACTACACTGATGACGAGATCGATGTTGATGAATTGGAGAGGAGGATGTGGAGGGACAAGATGAGGCTTAAACGTCTCAAGGAGCAGGACAAGAGCAAAGAAGGTGTTGATGCTGCTAAACAGAGGCAGTCTCAAGAGCAAGCTAGGAGGAAGAAGATGTCTAGAGCTCAAGATGGTATCTTGAAGTATATGTTGAAGATGATGGAAGTTTGTAAAGCTCAAGGCTTTGTTTACGGGATCATCCCCGAGAATGGGAAACCTGTCACTGGTGCTTCTGATAATCTTAGGGAGTGGTGGAAAGATAAGGTCAGGTTTGATCGTAATGGTCCTGCTGCTATTACCAAATACCAGGCGGAGAACAATATCCCGGGGATTCATGAAGGGAATAATCCTATTGGACCGACTCCTCACACCTTGCAAGAGCTTCAGGACACGACTCTTGGATCGCTTCTGTCGGCTTTGATGCAACACTGTGATCCACCTCAGAGAAGGTTTCCTTTGGAGAAAGGAGTTCCTCCTCCGTGGTGGCCTAACGGGAAAGAGGACTGGTGGCCTCAACTCGGTTTGCCTAAGGATCAAGGTCCCGCACCTTACAAAAAGCCTCATGATTTGAAGAAGGCCTGGAAAGTTGGCGTTTTGACTGCGGTTATTAAGCATATGTTTCCAGATATTGCTAAGATTCGTAAGCTCGTGAGGCAGTCCAAGTGCTTGCAGGATAAGATGACTGCTAAAGAGAGTGCTACTTGGCTTGCTATTATTAACCAGGAAGAGTCTGCGGCTCGTGAGCTTTATCCTGAGTCTTGTCCACCTATCGCTTTGTCTGGCGGAAGTTGCTCGCTTCTGATGAATGATTGCAGTCAGTACGATGTTGAAGGTTTCGAGAAGGAGCCTCACTATGAAGTGGAAGAGCTCAAGCCAGAGAAAGTGATGGCTTCATCAAACTTTGGCATGGCTGCTAAAATCCATGACTTTCCTGTCAAAGAAGAGGTCCAAACAGGAAACTCGGAATTCATGAGAAAGAGGAAGCCTAACAGAGATCTGAACACTATGATGGACAGAACCGTTTTCACCTGCGAGAATCTTGGGTGTGCGCATAGCGAAATCAGCCGGGGATTCCTGGATAGGAACTCAAGAGACAACCATCAAATGGGTTGTCCACATCGAGACAGTTGCTTACCCTATGGAGCAGCAGCATCCAGGTTCCATATCAATGAAGTCAAGCCTGTAGTTGGATTTTCTCAGCCAAGGCCAGTGAACTCGGTGACCCAACCAATCGACTTAACAGGTATTGGAGTTCCTGAAGATGGTCAGAAGATGATCTCCGAGCTTATGTCTATGTATGACAGAAACGTTCAGAGCAACCCAACTTCTATGGTCATGGAAAGTCAAAGCGTGTCACTGCTTCAGCCAACAATCCAGAATCATCAAGAACATCTTCAGTTCCCAGGAAACATGGTGGAAGGAAGCTTCTTTGAAGACTTGAACATCCCAAACAGAGCAAACAACAATAACAGCGGCAATCAAACTTTTTTCCAAGGAAACAACAACAACAATGGGTTTAAGTTCGACACTGCACAGCACAACAACTTTGAAGCGGGGCATAACACCAACAACAACAACAGTAGCAGTAACAGGTTTCAGCTTGTGTTTGATTCTACACCGTTCGATATGGCCTCATTCGATTACAGAGATGAAATGGCAATGCCAGGAGTAGTAGGAACGATGGATGGTATGCAGCAGAAGCAGCAGGACGTATCTATATGGTTCTAAGTCTTGGTAGTAGATTTCATCTTCTCTTATTTTTATCTTCTGTGTTCTTACATTCACTACTCAACCATGTAATATTTTTTCTGGGTATCTCTGTCTCTCTGTCACTTGTTATGTGTTTGTAAGAGTCTCTAAAACTCTCTGTTACTGTGTGTCTTTGTCTCGGCTGGTGAATCTCTCTCACCATCTGTTTCTTATAATTACACACCCGACTTGGGGATGAAACGAACACTAAATGTAACTTTTCATATCATATATATAATATATATTTGGAATTTATCTTTCTCTTCTTTATGGTTTGATGAGTTGACTTTACAATTGGAAAGGTTGGATATGTTTATGTTTTGATGAGTTGACTTTACAATTGAAAAGTTTTGATGTGGTTCACGCTAGATATCTCTCTACGTTTGGTTTTCATTAATTGATTAATTATCACAAGAAGAGAGGATAATAATATTTGTATTTGAAGGGAGACGTGCGTGTCGCTAGTGGCTCGTTGATAGCATTCAAGCATGGGTCAGTGCTTGTGACTACGAGCTCCATTGATCGACCACACGTACCAAACCAAAACAAAAAGAAAGAAAAAAAAAAGGTATTTATTTGATGTGAGGTATTCTTAAATACCTTTTTTTTTTCCTTAGTTTGACAATATTCCTATCTTTAAATGTACTGTTACTTATCTCTTTTTTTTTGGAATTATGAAATGGTTTCAAATTACCAATTCAAACGCTGGTCTTGTTTACTATATACTAAAGTTTTTAAGAAACATGATCGACAAAGTAACTTACTAAATTCAGAACTTAGATTTCACAAACTTACAATTAAACTAGAAAACTACATAACGTATATGTTGTTGGTCACAACGTGACAGCTTTGTTATAAAAGAAGGAGGTTTAACTGTAGCAGAAAAGAAGATGAAAAAAAAAATCAGAACGAGGCATTATATATTAGCTCAAAACAAGAACAAAGAGCACGATAATGCTTTTGCAACTTGAATGGCAAAATATTGGAAATAAATAACAGTACAACACTGAAAATATGGTAATCTACTTTATCAACGTCAATGTATAAGACAATTGAATTCAGCTTCCCCTCACTAGACGACAAACCATAGAAAAATATAATACTAAAATCTCTGCTCCACTTCTATGATTATTCCACAACAAAATGTCCCTCTTCTTCTTTACTTCCCAAGAACGTTGCCTAAAAATCACCAACTTTAAGACTGGAACAGTGAAAGCCGTAGAGACCAAGCTCTTCTGATGATGCGCCTTTGAGTGTTGAAACTACTGGGACAAGTTTTACATGTCGATCCAGAGGTTCTCATAGCTGGTTTTAATCTTTTGTCAGTAGTAGTTATTGGTTTTCTTTGTGTTAGTAATTGTTTTCAAGTCATTAGGTTAATTTAAGTGGTTTAAGGGATGACTTCACTTCTGAGTTGTGGTGTGTTGTCTATCTCGTTGTGGTTTAAAAAATGCAATGGTTCTCGATTGGATAGCGTTGGATCCGCCTAGTGTTCCAGGGTTGTACTTGATCAACCATTGCATTTATTTTGGTCCAAATCTTTAGAGGTGAATGTATTGTACCTATGATTTGGTTGTAAGTTCTTGGATAATGAAAGTTGATGTTGAGCCAAAAAAAAAAAATCACCAACTTCCCATTGTATATATTCACGCATTCCGACTTTGAAGCAGGGCTTAACAACAACAACTGTAAGTGTATATAGGCAAGCTCAAGTTGAAAATGAAGTTCAAAAAGCTGTACAAAATATATTTGCACAAGTTTCTGTCTCGGCACAGACATCTGATGTATGCTCAAGCCTCTGTGCTACAAAAGAGCATCAGAGGTCTATTGATTTTGTCTGTATGTCTCGGTTTTGAAAATTTGTGAAGATATACTTAAGGCACGTTTTGGGATATTACGTGGAGGTAAAACACGAAGAAAAAAGAAGCTTGAAGATATTTAGAAGATTTAATAGGATTAAGAAATATTCGTTTAACAAAGAATAAAGTTAAATGTAATATTTTCTCTTGATTTTAGAAAAGTTGATAGCCTTGGGAGAAGCACGAAATCCCTTAAATATAGAGGGTCTAGGACTTAGAAACTCATCTCTCTAGAATGTAAAAAAAAAGAGAGAAAAAACCTTGTAAGCCTTTTGGCATCTTTGAGAGAAAAGGGTGAGGCTTTTGTTTCTTAGTGAGAGTCTTGGGTGTAGATCATTTGTGTTGATCTTAGGGATCTCTTAGTGGGTTGGAAATAAATTGGGAACAAGCTAAGAGAAGATCTTAGGGTTGTGTAAGTCTAATATTGAACACTAATTGTAATTGTGTTCAAGAAGTATTTCCAACAAAGATTGAGGACGTAGGCATTTGCTGAACCTCGTTAAAAATTGTGTGTCTCTTGTCTCTTCTACACTAACAAGTGGTATCAGAGCGGGCATCTGTGCAGAGTCTAACTCAACCAATGGGTGAAGATCTTGGGAAGAAGAACATGGAGGCACAAAAAATGTTATTCATGGAAAACGACTTATTGATGTTAGATCCAAATCATTATGGGAGGTGGAAGGTGTTGATGATGCATAGAATTAAAGAAATTCATGTAGATGCATGGACAGCAGTTGAATGTGGATGGGAGTCGCCAAAACATGTGGTTGTTGTAGATTCTGACGGGAATCAGGTGACTGTTAAAAACCCAAAATAGAGTGGTCAAAATCTGACAAAGCATTGTCCACACTCAATTCACTGGCACTTTCAGCGATATTTTGTGGCGTTCGCAGGGATCAGTTCTCATTGATTCAAGGTTGTACATCTGCTAAAGAGGCTTGGGAGATTCTGCAAAATATCTTTGAAGGTACAACAAGTGTGAAACGCACAAGGTTATATATTCTTGCTTCTGAGTTTGAGAATCGTAGGATGTATGAGTTTGAGAACATTACTGCTTTTAGTGGTAGAATATATGCTATTGCGAATGAAGCTAGAGCTATTGGAAAGAATTACAAAAACATGAAGTTGGTCAAGAAATTGTGGAGGGGTTTACCCCATAGATATCATCCTGTGAAAATTGCGATGGATGTTGCTCTTGATATAGACAATATGTCTTTTGTTGAGGTAACCACTAGACGGATGAGCTATGAGTTGCAGTACTTATCGTCTGATGTAGGTAAGAACACACAAGGGATTGATGTTTGTTCAGTCTGTGATAGTGAAGAAAACACAAAGACTCGTAAAAAGGAAGAACTTGAGAGTCTTGTGGTGAACAAAGGATGCAAAAGTTTGAAGATTATAGCCGAACAGAAAAGGAATAAGGTTCAGTGTCATGTTTGTCAGGGCTTTGGTCATTTTAAATCAGATTGTCCTTTAGTGAGGGAGAAAGGGATCAAGAATCTGCATTCACCAAAAAGGAAGAAAAACACACAAAAGCCTCATACAAAAAAGTCAAAGTTTGTTGCTCTTTGTGGCTCAATGAAACTTGCTGCTGATAAGTTGGAACTGAAGTCTGATAATGGAACAAATTGTTGTACGAATCAGGACTCTGAGCCAGCAGAAAAAGAACTTAATTTATTGCTGAATGATCAGATCAATACTTTGAGGAAAGATCTGATACAAAGAGAAAAGGAAAATCAAAGGCTTGTCACAGAGAAGAACGACTTGGTAAGCAAAATTTCAAATCTGGAAGAAGATCTAGCTCTGGAGAAAGTAAAGTCTTGTGATTTAGAAAAACATTTAGAAGATCAGTTAAGAAACATCAAGATGTTGAGCAGAGGAACTAAGGATCTTGACAAGATTCTGACAACTGGTAGAACATGTAATGTCAAATGGGGTTTGGGTTACCATGGAGGTGATTCTGGTGCAACTACTCAATTTGTTAAAGGAGAAACTTTGGCTTCAAAATTTGTAGATTCAAGTGTCTGCATATCTCCATGAAAGGTCCGAAACGTGTCTGTCAGCAAGGAGACAGGTGACAACCGGCTGAAATCTTGGCAGGCGTCTGTACACAACAACCTTAAAAGAAGAGTGATTGGTTGTTGGTATTGTAGGAAAGCTGGTCATATCAAAGCTCAGTGCTACAAGTTCTTGAAGAGTGTAACACAAGTCATGAGAAGGAAAAAATATTACAAAGAGGGTCAAAGATTCAATCAAGTTTGGATCAAGAAGCATGATTTATATTGTCCTGAAGACTACATAAAACATGCATCAAGGGACAGATGTTTGTATTTTGACAGTGGCTACTCAAGGAATCAGAGAGGTGTTCAAAGCAAGAAACAACATCTAAGACATGTGCATGAAGAATTCCAAGATTCAATTCAATGGAAAAAACGTTAGAGATCGAGATGTTGAGCCAAAATATGACGTCTCCCAGACCAGATAATAAGAAGAAAGACAACTGTCTGTTTGACGACTGATCAAAGTCTTGTGCTGATGGTTGATATTTCAAGATGTTGTGGCAAGGTAAAATTGAGCTCTGAAAGTTTTTTAATGAGTTTTACCACTCAAGCAGGGGGAGATGGTGTAAGAAGAATTAGATTTTTGATTATGGGGGAGTTTCCAAGATGTTGTTTGATTTTGGAGGAGTCTTCAAGGGGTTGTGTTATGGATTTCCAAGAATCATGAAGTGTTGTGCTTGAGTTATAAAACTCAGTAAAAAAGGGGGAGAATGTAAGTGTATGTGGGCAAGCTCAAGTTGAAGATGAAGTTCAGAAAGCTGTACAAAATATATCTGCACAAGCTTCTGTCTCGGCACAGACATCTGATGTATGCTCAAGCCTATGTGCTACAAAAGAGCATCAGAGGTCTGTTGATTTTGTCTGTATGTCTCGGTTTTGAAGATTTGTGAAGATATACTTAAGGCACGGTTTGGGATATTACTTGGAGGTAAAACACGAAGAAAAAGGAAGCTTGGAGATATTTAGAAGATTTAATGGGATTAGGAAATATTCGTTTAACAAAGAATAAAGTTAAATAAAATATTTCCTCTTGATTTTAGGAAAGTTGATAGCCTTGGGAGAGGCACGAAATCCCTTAAATATAGAGGGTCTAGCACTTAGAAACTCATCTCTCTAAAACGTAAAAAAAAAAGAGAAAAAAAACCTTGTAAGACTTTTGGCATCTTTGATAGAAAAGCGTGAGGGTTTTGTTTCTAAGTGAGAGTTCTGGGTGTAGATCATTTGTGTTGATCTTAGGGATCTCTTAGTGGGTTAGAAATAGATTGAGAACAAGCTAAGAGAAGATCTTAGGGTTGTGTAAGTTCAATATTGAACACTAACTTGTAATTGTGTTCAAGAAGTATTTCCAACAAAGATTAAGACGTAGGCATTTGCTGAACCTCGTTAAAAATTATGTGTCTCTTGTCTCGTTCCAGCTTATGTTTGATTCTACACTGTTCGATATGGCCTCATTCGATTACAGAGATGATATGGCAATGCCAGGAATAGTAGGAACGATGAATGATATGCAGCAGAAGCAGAAGGACATATCTATATGGTTCTAAGTCTTGGTGGTAGATTTCATCTTCTCTTATTTTTATCTTCTGTGTTCTTAAATTCACTCAACCATGTAATATTTTTTCTGGGTATCTCTGTCTCTCTGTCACTTGTTATGGTGTTTGTAAGAGTCTCTAAAACTTTCTGTTACTGTGTGTCTTTGTCTCGGCTGGTCTCACCATCTGTTTCTTTTAGTTACACAACCCAACTTGGGGATGAAGGAACACTGTCTAAATGTAAGTTTCATATCATTATATAATATATATATATATATATATATATATATATTTGGGATTTCTGTTCTTCTTCTTTATGTTTTGATGACTTGATTTGTCAATTGAAAAGTGTTGATGTTTTGATGAGTTGACTTTACAATTGAAAACTGTTGATGTGTTTATGTTTTGATGAGTTGACTATACAATTGAAAAGTTTTGATTTGATTCACGCTAGCTATCTCTCTACGTTTAGTTTTCATTAATTGATTAATTATCACAAGAACAAAGGATAATAGCAATTGTATTTGAAGGTAAACGTGCTTGTCGCTAGTGGCTCGTTGGTAGAATTCAAGCATGGGTCAGTGCTTGTGACTACGAGCTCGAGTGATCGAGCACATATACCAAACCAAAAGAAAAAGAAAGAAAAAAAAAAAGAGCTATCTTTGATGTGAGGTATTCTTAAATACCTTTTTTTTTTCCTTAGTTTAACAATATTCATGTCTTTAAATGTACTGTTTACTTATCTCTTTTTTAAATTTATTTATTATGAAATGGTTTCAAATTACAAATTCAAACCCTGGTTTTGTTTAAATTTATTTATTATGAAATGGTTTCAAATTACAAATTCAAATAGTGTTTTTAAGAAACATGATCGACAAAGTAACCTACTAAACTCAGAGCTTAAATTTCAAAAACACCCATCGTACATAAATTGATTAAATTAAAGCTAGAAAACTACATAACGTATGTTATTGTTAGTCACAACGTGACAGCTTTGTTATAAAAGAAGAACGTTTAACTGTAGCAGAAAGAAAGATGAAAAAAAGTCAAAACGAAACAAGATCAAAGACGATTGTGCTTTTGCAACTTGAATGGCAAAATATTGGAAATAAATAACAGTATAAGGGCATCTCTATGAGTAATACTCAAATCAGTGTCTTAAACTTTAGATAATATTAAAAATAATATTAAACTAAGTTTAGATTCTCACAAACTTTTCTCTTTTCTTTAGTTATCATTAAATTAAGTATATTTTTAACTTAAAACTGGATACAATAAAAAAATAAATACATAGAATTCAGATGGAAACCCCGACATAGATTTTAATATTAAGGTTCGAGAGACGATATGATGAGTTGAGGAAACATCACTTAGGAACTAGAATTTGGAGGTAACAACAATCCAAAAACACATTTAACCAACAAGTAAGGAGGTGAAGTTCTCAATTTTCACTAACTACTTGAGAAGTGAGAACATTCGTAAGAAGAATCAATAAAATTAAAGCCTCACCTGAATTCCAACAACATAAAGTAACACCCAAAATAAATCAGTTGAGGACTTCATTATCAAATGTCAATAGAACCATTAAAACTCCTTCGCATCTTCAACATACCAAAAAAGAAAAGAAACTCCCCACTGTCGCAGCCCACAGCTCAGGAAGAGGAGAAACACACTTCAAAATGCAGAGCATGTAAGCTTGTCAAAGGGGTAAGCATAGCATGTAATTTTGTTTAACTTGCCATTGTTTGATGTTTTCCAGACATAATCTTATGGCTGTTCCTTTGCTATATTTTCTCCATATTCCTTGATAACTGATTTGATCCACAGTAAAACTTCATTCAACAAGACCATGCGAAAAAAAAGCAGACTAAGATTGCAAAATTCTTGGTTGAATATCATAAGTTTAGTTTATAAGGGTCATTCTTGGAATTCTCACTTATATTTTCGAACAAGTTCATTCAGGTGATAAATAAGATGGCTTACCTGATTAGCCAAACCATGGAGTGGACCAGCTAAACCATTTAATGCAGCTGCAGATTAAAGATATGGACAGGGGCGGATCCACCTTGACCAAGGGTGGTGAATGTGCACCATATGAAAAGTATAAACTGTTTAATTTGTTTGTAAATTTATAAGGTAAAAGTAGCTTAATGGTAAGATTGCACCAGTTGATTTATGAGGTCATGGGTTCGATCCCTTCCTCTGTAACTCTTTTATAGTTTTTGCACCTGGTAGAAAGTTTGGCTAGATCCGCCACTGGATATGGATCCAAAAGTGCACTCCTAAGTCCTAAGCTTAATGAAGATACATAAGCCAAAAACAGACCGCACTCCCAACCTTAATGAAGAAACATCAATAGCCAAACAGAACCATCAAACATGTACAATTGTTCCTTTGATAGTTGGTTCGTTTCGTCTTGTCCTGAGTCATGGAAATACATCAGAAAGTGATGATCTCTACACAAAATGCAGCTACATAAGCAAAATGATATAACTCAACTTATACTTCATTTTCCCTATATCAAGTATCACCCATTGTTTCATTTCATTTTTTCAACTATTAAGAGCATTTCCATCGGTTATACCTTTGGGATGTCTTTTAGTTTTTTAATAATAAAATGAAAAAAAAAGTTTTAATCATAATTATTCAGAGACCTGTGTATCTGCCCATACCATTTTAGATATCTAGAGACACCCACGTGTCAATAATGTATTGGCTTTGTTCTGTTTATTATTATTTTTTTTTTCCTTTCTCTTTTCTTCATTTGTTCCACTCTCTCTCTCACGAACAAACGAGGAAAAAAATCGCATGAATCGATTTATCAAAAGGGAATCAAAATCAACGGAACCAATTGATTCTGATCGGAAATAGCAGCAGAAAGCACTGTAGGTAAGCAAAAAAAAAACATCTTTTTTTCCTCATATTTATGGTACCTTTCTTATTTGAGAAAAACCCTTTGTTATCTGGATCGGGGTTCCAATTTGATGTTGAATTTGATTATGTGAACGAAATCTAGGAATTGATTTCGAGTTTTTTCGAGTTTGAAGTCAGATTTATAGGCTAATATGCATTGACTTGTGATAATTCAAGGTCTACAGAACCTAAACCAATTGCGGATGCAGTTTAAGCAAATCTTTTTTATTCATTTGTGTAAGTGATCTCTCTAAATCCTTTTCTTTTGCTTCAGACTTCAAGGTTCAATCCTTTCTTTGTTTAGGATTTATATATCTTCGTTTAGGATATATATATTTCCATCTAAATCCCTTTTTTGTTCAATACACTTTTAGAGAACCATCTTGGCGGAGACATTTGTGAACCATATTGGCTTAGACGTGAGTGTTAATGTATAGAGAACACACAACTCAAATAACCGGCTTGGAAACGCGCCAAGCAAGCACTTTTTATTCAATCTTATATGAAAACTCTCGTTCCTTACAGGACTTGAAACAAAGCTCACTCTCCTATCTATCTAACACACCCTGTGTAGATCTAAAAGAGTTTAAAACACACTCATCTTCTAAGCCTTTTTATGAATGTTTGAAGGTTACAAATCTCTTAAACTTTTACCCCACGAGTGCTAACTCTTTTCGCGGCTAGCCCTCGTCTTTTTATACTCGCACACAAGATTTCTAACCTAAATCTTTGTGCATCCTAACAATAAGGAAATATCCTTGATCCCCAAGAATATTACTTCCTTATTGTCTTAACGAGATATACTCTCAATATCTTCGAGTATATCATGATTGCTTATTCCTTCCAAATCCCATGGCTCGTCATCTTGTCCAACAATCAATAGGATATGCCAAAAAGAAAACAAGCAGAGAGAGAACTACTTACCAGCATCCAAGGCGTCTTGCAGAATCTTGATGGCCAACCAGATGGCTTTGTGCTATGCAGACGAACCACTCCGAAGGACAGGCTCCGTAGGAAGTGAGCAGTCTTCTTCCCCTTGGTCTTCTTCGTGTCTTGTGGCCGAAGACTCGAAACAGGTCGCTGAGCCTCCAAGAGCTGATAGATGAGGCTGGGAAATGGCAACCGGAAGCCAGATTGAGCATGCAGACCCAACTGTATGATCTGATTGTAGATCATCCTCCCAAAGTCGAACGGAATGCAATGCATGATCATATAGATCACCATTGCTCTGTTCGTCAAGATATAACCGGTGTTCACCGGAGACCAGTTGCTACATCATATCTTATGCAGATCCTTGATGACCGGGTTCTTGATCGCCGTTGACACCAACTGCTTGCAGGACTTCACCTTACCACCAGATAGAAAAAGTGCCAGATCCTCCTCTAGGATAGCAGCTGTCAACAATCGTTGCTCGCGCACATCAACGGATTGTAGACCAAACATGGCATTGATTTGACTAGGAGAGAATTCATACACCCAGTCGCGAACAAGGACATCAACCGAGTCACCGTCAATCTTCACCGCATGAAGATTTGCCCAAAATTCATATACAACATCCAAATCAAAAGAACCGACTTGAGAGACGGTTTTCAACACACTATAAAAAAACATCATGTTTTCCTACCGCAAATATTATAGGAAAATGGTAGGAAACACCTATTTTTTACCGTTTTCTTACCAAAAAAAGAAGAGGAAATAGCCCGAAGGAAATCAATATTGGTGAGATTTTCGTAGGAAATTTCCTACGAAGTTCCTACGAAGTTCCTACGAAATATTGTTCGTGGGAATTTCGAAGGAAAGTGGAAGGAGGTTTTTTGACTATTTTCCTACCAGAATATTAGTAGGAAATTCATTCTTTCTATTTTCCTACCAAACTGATCTTACAATTTTCCTGCAAACTTAGTAAAAAATAAAATTAACAAATGTAGTTTTCTATAATTATATTAATTTCGAACTTAATCGAAAATTTAAAATCATTAATTATTAATCCAAATTATATATAAAAAATCAAATTATTAATTTAATCAGAAATACAATTCTTTTTAAACTAAATTGCAAACTTAATTAAAAAATATTTACAAACTAAATACTAAATATAAAAAAATTAATAGGTTTGCTTGAGACGACGCGGTGAAGCAACTCCTCCGGTGTGACCACCTCCTCCGGTGTGACCACTTCCTCCGGTGTGACCACCTCCTCTGGTGTGACTACCTCCTCCGGTGTGAGCACCATTGAGTGAAACGCTGAACTCTCCTCCAAAACTTCAGATCTGGAACATCGATGGCTTCGACATGGAGATCCCCAGACTACTTTCGCCAGCGTAGATCAGATTAGGTAGAGTCATGAATCGTGGTCTATAATGATGGTGATGCATGTATGGATCGATTCAACTGTTGGTGATGTCTTGGTTTCTTTTCCAATGAAGAAGAAGGTAGAGATCTAAGAGGTAGTGAAAGACATCAATTATTTATCAGCGAGATTGGAGTCACTCCGATTAGAAAACGTTGAGCAAAATGTTGAATTTTCTAAGAAAAACAAAGGAGAAAGAGAAGAAGATGAAAAATGAGGAGAAAATTTTGACCCAGGAAAATAAAGAAAAGAAGATGTTGAGAGAGGAATGGGATGGAGGCTGGAGCGTAGAGATTTTAGATCTAGGGTTTTATCAATTTCCTACCAAATTATTACTACAAAGCTTTTTTATTTTTAATTTTAATTTTTTACCACATTTCTTTTGTAAGAAATTCGAAATAATTTTTCCTACCATATTCATTCTACGTCTTCTCCTTTCATATTTCTTCAAGTTTCCTACGAATTTTCCTTCAACCAAATTATTTGTAAGAAATTTGAAATAAACATTCCTACCAAATTCATTCAACATCTTTTCCTTCTATATACTTTCAATTTTCCTACAAAATTTTTCCTTCAACCAAATTATTTGTAGGATTTTCGTAAAAAATTTCCTACGATTTTCTCATATTATATTTGTAGAAAATTATCTTCGTTCTTCCTACGAAAATTGCGTTTCGTCAAAATCAGATAGGTTTTTGGTAGGAAATTCTTCCTACCAAACTTTTCGTAGGAAATTTTGTAGGAAAACATGATGTTTTCTTGTAGTGACAGCCCAGCCTGATCGATCAGCTCCCTAGCCCTATCATCCACTCCGAGAGAGTAGCAAGCTTCAGGGGCAAGGGCTCGAGAGACAAAGAACCCATATCGACGAGCAGCTTCAGAGGACGTGAACTGTTTTAAGTCAAATTCCTTGGAAGAGGCGCCGCGAGAAGAGGAAACGCCCTTATCCTTGGCGAGAGACGGACGTTTGGAATCACGACTGTCGGCATCAGCAATCGGCTGTCTCTTGTGCAGACGAGACGAGACTCCCTGACCTGACAGAGTAGGCACGGGAACATCACCGGTGAGATCAACCACCAGAAACTGAGATGGCACCTCCCTTGGTGGAGAAGACAAAGAGTCGCATGTCTTGTGGTCCACCTCGATGAAAGCAGGCATGGGAAGTGGATTCTCCGGTGCCAGGGTCGCTGAAGTCGACTCGTCACGTTGCTCGTAGACGACCATAGCCGTGGTCGGATGAATCGGAACCTAAGGAGACGGTGGAGGCAGTGCTGATGGCAGAGTGTGAAGCTCCTCATCCGAGCTAGAGTCATAGTGGAAGCCGCTAAAGATTGATTTCATGGTGATTAGAGTTTAGACCACAAAAAACAAAGGAGAAGAGAGGATAGACGCTTAATCGACAGAGAGTTGAATCGCAAGGATGAAGAGGAAAACACCAAAACCCTAGCTGCTCTCTTTTATACACCTTCGTGTGATCTAATTGGCTGTAAAGGCCCGGCCCAGTAACCATAGCAGTCCTGAAAACCACTCAATTAACCATTAGTGTACACCGAACCTTCCCTTTTTTTTTAGTTCACTTGCCAAATCACACACTCACATTAATGTTAAGATTCGAATAAATCACATCTTTCTCCTCCTATTATTATTTTTTTTAATTTCCCAACATGTTCATGAACCTAAGCACAAGATACACACAGCCACTTATGGTGAACATACATGGACCCAGACCGAGCAATAGACACATGTGAGCAAGTTTTTATTTATTTATTATTAAATAAAGTCACACCAGTTACAAGAGAACAACCATACCTGTGATGTGTTAATCATATGCTCAGAACCTTTGCCAGGAACTATCATAACCTCTTGAATTGTTGAAGATCAAGGAACCTATTGCATGTGGGTAGTCTTTCACACTGGCATGCATTTAGTCTACAGTCCATCCCAACATGTTAAGGCAGCTAGAAATAATCTCTTTGAAGAGCATTTTTTTTTATTCAGCCTTCTGTTAACTTTTGCACCGCCTTGAAGGTCAGTGACATCACTTGATTTTGCCAGTCATTGATTTCAGACTTGCCATCCAACAGGAAATTTCTTCCTGAAGGTGTATGCTTATGTCTCTTCACAGCTCTTTGACCTCCTTAAAGCATGACAACTTTTAACAGGATGGACACACCGGCAGCTATTTACCACAGTTGCTTTCAGAGTGCTGATCTTATATATATTCTAGGATTTCCATGATTTGTCCTAGCGCATGTCCCTATCTTAAATCAGCACAGCTTAGGCAAACAGGTTAGAACTCACAAATACCAATTGACTTCCTCAGATTTACAAATCTGTTAAAATCCAAAGGCTTCGTAAACAAATCAGCTAACTGAAAATCAGTGCTCACATGGTCAATCTCAATCAGTTTTGCCTCAATTAATTCACGAACAAAATGGTGTCTAATATCAATGTGTTAAGTTCGTGAATGTTGAACAGGATTCTTTGATATGTTTATTGCACTCAAATTATCACAATGAATTAGAAGAGTACTAGAATCCATACCATAGTCAGAGGACATTTGCCGAATCCACAGGAGCTGTGTGCAACAACTGCCAAGGGCAATGTATTTAGCCTCAGCGGTTGATAGGGAGACACTGTTTTGCTTCTTGTTATGCCATGATATCAGGTTGTTGCCCATGAAGAAACATCCTTCACTTGTACTACGACGATCATCCATAATCCTGCCCAATCAGCATTACAATATCCACTCAGGCTGGTGTTGGTATCCTTGGTGTAGAAAATACCAAAGTTCACTATCCTTTTGATGTACTTGATGATCTTTTTAACCGCTAGTAAGTGTGACATCTTGGGCTTGACTTGATAGCGTGTACAGATCCCCACTGACAGATATATGTCTGGACAACTCGCTGTCTGATATAGCGGGCTTCCAATCATACCTCTATATAGTCACTCATCCTCATCCTCCCCTCCTTCATCTTTTGAGAGCTTGTCATTGGTGCCCATAGGAATCTTTGCTTCTTTACTCTTCCCATCAGCTGATTGTTCAACTTGCAACCCAGAAAATATTTTAGCTCTCCCACCATACTCATCTCAAATTCATGTGACATACTTTCCACAAATTGTTTAACCAAAAGTTGACAAGTAGAACCAAAGACAATGTCATCGACATAGATCTGAACAAACATCAGATTGTTGTCACTGTTAAGAACAAACAACATTTTGTCTACATTTCCTCAACTGTATCCTTGATCCAAGAGAAAAGTAGTCAACCTCTCATACCACGCTCTCGGTGCCTGCTTAAGACCGTACAATGCTTTCTTGAGCCGGTACACGTGCTCAGGATGTTGTGAGTTCTCAAAGCCTTTTGGTTTCTCAACAAAGACCTCTTCTTGTATTATTTCATTCAGGAAGGCACTTTTAACATCCATCTGATGCAATGTGAACTTTAGAGCACATGCCATCCAAAACATGAATCTGATTGATTCTAACCTTGCTACTGGAGCAAAAGTCTCATCAAAATCAACTCCTTCAACTTGAGAGTAACCTTGAGCCACCAATCTGGATTTATTTCTCATAATGCATCCACTGGCATCACTCTTATTCTTGAAGATCCACTTCGTTCCCACTACATTGACATTAGCAGGGCGTTTAGTGAATTCCCACACATTACTCCGCTCAAATTGTTCCCTCTCATCTTGCATTGCAGCAACCCAGAACTTGTCGCGAAGTGCCTCCTTGTGATTCTTTGGCTCAATAGCTGAAACGAAACAGGCAAATTGAACAACATCAGAGTCCTGAGAAACAGTCTTAGGAACAACAGCCTTTTGTTTATTTCCAGCCAGTTGAGCAAAATCAATCTGCGAACCTGAGAAGATGAAGAAAGAACATCCGATGATGACATAGGGCTGATCGAGTCACCATGAGTTGCAGGTTCTTGCTCTTGCTTCCCATCATCAGTTACCATGTCCTTGTCTGAGATGATAGCGACCCGTTGAAACGAGGTATCGTCAAAAACAACATTGACAGTTTCTTATACAGATCATGTGCGTTTGTTGTAGACACGGAATGTAGTGCTATGTCCAGAATAACCAAAGAAGATCCCTTCATCACTCTTGGAGTCAAATTTACCTAACTGATCCTTGTCATTCAGAATATAGCAGAGACATCCAAAGACATGAAAGTAGCTTACTGTAGTAGACTTCCCTTTCCACAGCTCATAGGGAGTCTTATTGGTCTTTGGTCGGACATACACTCGATTGATGATGTAACAGGCTGTGTTAACAGCTTCATCCCAGAACCGATGAGGAACCTGATTTCCATGCAGCATAGCCCGTGCCATTTCTTGCAGTATTCTGTTCTTCCGCTCCAGAACTCCATTCTGCTATGGTGTTCTTGGGGCAGAGTATTGATGAATAATGCCTTGATGGCCATAGAATTGATCAAACCTATCATTCTGAAATTCTCCTCCATGATCACTACGAATAGTTTGGATAGAGCACTTCTCACTCTTGATCTGCAAGGCAAGTATGCAGAAACATTCAAGAGTATCAGATTTGTCACGTAGAAATTGCACCCAGGTGTAACGAGTGTAGTTATCAACCATGACAAAAATGAACCGTCGTCCAAATATACTTTGAACTTGTATAGGACCCATCAGATCCATATGAACCAGTTGAAGTGCATGACTAGTTCGAATGTCTGACAATGACCCATGAGATGCCTCGACCTGCTTGTCCTTGTTGCATGGACCGCATATGAAATGTGGATCACCCTTCAGCTTAGGAATTCCACGGACAACTTCTTGATTAGCCAGCTTCATCATTGTGCGAATATTCAAGTGACCAAGTTTCTGATGCCACAACTCTGTGTTCAACTCAGTGGTCATGTTGAAGCACTACATTGCTGATTTCCACATGTAACAATTATTACCAGATCTCCTTCCTCTGAGCCGAACAGATCCTTGTTGATCAACTGCCTTGTAATCCTTCTTGGTAAAAGTGACATCCAGGCCTTCATCACACAGCTGACTGACACTGATCAGATTTGCCTTCAAGCCATCGACCAAGAAAACATCATTTAGATGTGGTTGAGATTCACCACCAGTTGTACCCTTTCCTCGGATTGTTCCTTTTCCTCCATCACCAAAAGTAGCTCTTCCTCCAGCAACATCTTCTATATGGGATAGATTGTCAAAGGCACCTGTCATATGCCTGGAACATCCACTGTCAAAGTACCACTTGGCCTGATCAACTTATGTTCTTTCGGCTGTGTATGCCACTTGACAATAGAGATCCTCTTTCCTGACATATCCTGATTGTTTATTCTTACAGTTGGATAGAACATACCATGTTGCATCAGATTTGACACACGATTCCAAAATTTGTAGCACTGGGCCTTATAATGGTTCAGATGCCCACAGTACCAGCATCCTCTTCTTCTGCTGAGCTGGATAGGTCTCTGAGCTGTCTGCTGATAGCTGTTTGGAGCATATGGCTGTCTTGTAGGTAATCCAGTCTGCATACTCATCCTTTGGAGTTTGGATTCTGCTTCACAGGACGTTGACCATACGGACTGGTCGTTGTAGGGAATATCTTCTCTTTCCCAGGACGCTGACCATATGGACTAGTCATTGTAGGGAATATCTTCGCTTTCAGCTTAGGCTCAGATTCCAACCCTTTGACAAATGGAGTAGTCGTGCCAGTGTTTGTTCCTTAATAACCCATTCCCCACTTCAAGTTGCTTGATCTTTCAGTACTAAATAATCTATCCAGATCTTTAGTTCCATCTTAATGTTCTTCAGCTGTTCCTCTAACTGCTTCTCAAGTCGCAGAGTCTTAGCCTTCTCTTCAGTTAGTTCTTTAGAAATCATTATAATATTCAGTTGTAGTGTATCCCTCTCGGAAGTTAGCTAGGTGTTGTCTTGAGTCTTTTGTAACATTGTTTTGATGAGAAGCTCTATCTGATCTTCCACCGATAAATCAGCCTACTCTACATCTGAGTCAGAGTCAACCTTCTCATCTATATCTTCATTTTTCACCAACACCTTATATTCTTCGTCTTCCTCAATGACACCCAGCAGTACCACAAAGCTGTTCAGAATCTCACCTTTGCTGTATTCTTCATCTGAATCGCTTTCACTCCAAGTAATGTAAGATTTCTGCTTGTTCTCACGTAAAGGACAATCAGATTTAGTATGACCATAACCCTTACACCCATAACACTGCAGAGAACTCTGACGTTTGTTGTTTGGACACTCAGACTTGTAGTGTCCATATCCCTCACACTCAGCACATTGTCGCTCCTGCTTGTCACTTTTCCTGATCTCCTTATCATATCAGTTTTTGTGAGCGTGTGAGTGATGTTGTTCCCTTCCGCTGACCTCTTTCCATCTTGCGAAAGTACTTCTTAACTAACAAGCCCACATTCTCTTCATCTGCAATCTTCTGAGATTCTGCAAGCTTCTGTTCTTCTATAGCTTTGAGAGAAAATGACGTCTCATTCATCTTTTCTTTCTTCTTCAGGTGTATCTCAAACGCCTGCATCATCCCAACCACCTGATTGTATTTGAGCTCATCAGAATTTAGAGACACGTCTATGGCAGACCTGTGTGGTTGAAACTTGTCAGGCAGACTTCTAAGAAATTTTTTCACCAGCTTCTTGTCCTTGTACCGTTTCTTTAAAACTACAGCTTCTTGCGCAATACCACTCACTCGACTGCTGTAATCAGCCACTAACTCAGTTTCAGTCATGTGCAAGTTTTCGAAATCTGATGCAAGATTGTCCAGCCTTATGCGTTTAACCATGTATGTACCTTCAAATGTGACGACCAAAATATCCCATGCTTCCTTGGCTGCTACACATCCTTGAACTTGATTGAAGATGTCCCTAGGCAGAGACTTGAAGATAACTGACAATGCCTGTGAGTTATGTTTGGACTTTGCTTTTTCTTCTGCTGTCCATTTCTTCATGTGCTTAGGAACCAGTTCTCCTTCCTCATTCTTCTCCGTAGGATGTGACCAGCCATCTTCCACCGCAAACCAAGCTTCCATGTCGATGCTTGAGATGGCCTGCTTGATTGAGACTTTTCAAAAACCAAAGCACTCAGGATCGAGTTTCAATGGTGTTTGAACCGCAACAAAATCCAATGATTTCTCCATACCCTTGTCGCAAGATCTCACATGTTGAAAAAGGATACCAGAACTTTTTATCAGGTGTCTGCTCTGATACCAATTGTTACTGTATAAAGAACACACAACTCAAATAACCCGCTTGGAAACGCGCCAAGCAAACACTTTTTATTCAATCTTATATGAAAACTCTCGTTCTTTACAAGACTTGAAACAAAGCCCACTCTCCTAACTATCTAACACAACACCCTGTGTAGATCTAAAAGAGTTTAAAACACACTCACATTCTAAGTCTTTTTATGAATGCTTGAAGGTTACAAATCTCACAAACTTTTACCCCACGAGTGCTAACTCTTTTCGCGGCTAGCCCTCGTCTTTTTATACTCACACACAAGATTTCTAACCTAAATCTTTGTGCATCCTAACAATAAGGAAATATCCTTGATCTCAAAGAATATTACTTCCTTATTCTCTTAACGAGATATACTCTCAATATCTTCGAGTATATCATGATTGCTTCTTCCTTCCAAATCCCATGGTTCGTCATTTTGTCCAACAATCTTTCTCCACATCAGGACTTCATGCCACATCAGCTAATCAGACCTCTGGGACTCTCCACAGCATCGTGTCACCGACAAAGCAATTGAATTCAGCTGCCCCTATTTTGTTTATGTTTACCTATTTTGGTCCCATCTACTTTATCAACGTCAATGTATAAAACAATTGAATTCAGCTGCCCCTCAATAGAGGACAAACCATATAAATATATAATACTAAAATCTCTGCTCCACTTCTATGATTATTCCACAACAAAATGTCCCTCTTGTTCTTTACTTCCCAAGAACGTTGCCTAAACAAATCACCAACTTTCCATTGTATATATTCACGCATTGCGACTGTGATTTATATAACACAATACTTGTCAAGTTTCAAACTATTAACAACTCTCCAATCACAAGAGGAGAGTTATAAATATAGTATCACATTATCTATCACACACGCACACACACATTTACGGCAATAGTGCCCACATGGATATCAAATTTTGTCGACATATCAAATACATTAACCAATTTAAAATGGTGCGTTTGAAAAACTGTGTATGGTGAACAAAACGGTGCGTTTTGGTAAAGAGGCGAAAAATTGGCGATTAGGGTTTTGGTTTCGTGTTCGACAAGTTTTGCCTGCCGGCGCCGTTAGGTTGCTTGGAGGGGAATGTCGGAGAATCATGAGGGTGCTCCGGCGGTCTCTAGTTCTAAAGTGAAGGAGTCATGGGTTTCAATGGTCAAAAATAAGCAAGTTTTACAGAAGTTTGATGTCGATCTGATAACGTCGGAGGGAAAGTGTTCTGTGGAGATTCCGGAAGATGTTCTCAACAACACTACACCACTCTGGGAGGATTTCCTAGTCGGTAAGTTCTTGGACACTGCTCCCGACATCGGGAAAGTTCATGTCATCTTAAACAAGATTTGGTAGCAGAGTATAGAATTCAAAGGGATTGATGTTTATGAAGTGGATGCCACTACGCTGCGTTTTAAGGTCTCTGATCCACTCATTCGGGCTAGGATCTTAAAGCGTGGTATGTGGAATATTGCAGAAGTGCCGATGGTGGTCTCCAAGTGGTCGCCAGTTGCTGAAAAGACTCAACCGGAGGAAAAGTCGATCCCACTTTGGGTCCATTTGAAGAAGGTTCCGCTGCATATGTACTCTTGGGAAGGGCTTAGTTTCATTACCAGTGCGGTGGGGACACCAGTGAGGTTGCATCCTGAGACTTTGGCTTGTTCAAATTTTGAGGTTGCAAAGGTTTTTGTCAATGTGGATCTATCGAAAGTACCGCCTACAAGTATCTGCTACTCTAAAAAGGGTTCTGATTTTTGTGTTGATTTTCACTATCCTTGGTTGCCGCCATGATGCACTATCTGTGAAAAATGGGGACACTTGGCGGCTAGGTGTGTCGAACCTACGAAGGTGAACACATCTGCAGCTCTGTCAGAAGATAAAGAAGTGGGTTGTGAAGTCCAAATTCTCCCACCTGCAGACTCAGTTACGCTTCCTTTGCAGACTCAGTTGCAGGCTAAGGATTTAAAAGAAAGTATATCTGCAGCGGTGGTGGACCTGTCGGATGACTTGGGGGACTGGTCATCACCATCAAAAACTAGTCGCAGTCCTCTTAAGACCTCGGGCTCCGCCTTAAGTCTCCCTTTAGTATCGGCCTCTAAATTTGCAGTCCTTAGTCCAGATGTGGAAGAGGATGGGGAAATAACAGAGCAAACTGATCTAGCGGGTCAGGCTCCTGTGGAATCACCTGCTGATGCAGATGCTAAGCAAGCTGCGGAGACTCACACTATTGATCAAGTTGAGACTCAAAATGCTGGCAAAGGTGGACGACCTCCGTCGGCACGTATATCCCAGAGAAGACAAATAGACACTGTGGAAACTTCAGCGCTTGCAACCAAGGCTGCTCCCTCGGTTGCCTTGAAGAAGCTTCCTCGCCGCAACCATTAAAATGACGTGTTTCTCATGGAATGTTCGCGGTTTTAACCAAACTATTAAACATTCCGTTGTTTGTGACTGGACAAGAAGCTCTGATATGCAATTCGGCTGCCTTTTGGAGACGCGAGTCAAGGAAACAAAGGCAGATGCAATAGTATCCTCAGTATTTCCCACCTGGTCCTTTCTGGCAAATTATGAGTATCATCGTTTAGGTCGTATTTGGGTTGTTTGGAGACCAAATGTGAGGTTGACTCCGGTTTTCAAGAGTGATCAAATTGTCACTTGCTCTGTTTTGCTACCTGGTGAAGCAGAGGAGTTTTTCTGTTCTTTTGTCTACGCAAGAAATACGGTTGAAGAGAGGAGGCCATTATGGGACGATATGCGAAACCACCATGACTCTCCCCTCTTCCGGAACAAGCCGTGGTTAATAATGGGTGATTTTAATGAGATACTGGATGGCGAGGAGCATTCGGATTATTCCTTATCCCCTGTTTTGCCTCCGGGTATGTGTGATTTTCAGGCTGCTGTAAGTCACTGCCACTTGACGGATTTAGGTTACCATGGTCCGTTGTTCACCTGGGGAAACAAGCGAGATCATGGTCTCATCTGCAAAAAACTAGATCGGGTCCTTATCAATGACGTTTGGTTGCATCGTTTTCCCCGTGCTTACTGTATCTTTGAGGCTGGAGGATGCTCTGATCACCTTCGTAGTCGTGTACAGTTAGATGTTGGTACACCTGCTCTGAAAAAGCCTTTTAAGTTTGTGAATTCTGTTACTAATCTGACAGATTTTCTACCACTAGTACGGTCATATTGGGATGGCACAGAGGCTTTATTTATCTCCACATCTGCTCTGTTCAGATTTATGAAGAAATTAAAAGGACTGAAGCAGGCTATTCGTGACTTGACAAAGAATCGTTTGGGTGATCTGATCAAAAGGACTCGTGAGGCTCATGCGGAGTTGTGTACGAAGCAAGCTGAGACTTTAGCTAATCCTACTGATGTTGCTGTACAAGAAGAGGCTGAGGCTTTTGAGTGATGGCAGTGTGTTGCTAGTCTTGAAGAGGAGTTTCTGAAACAGCGATCCAAACTACACTGGCTCCTCGTGGGAGATCAGAATAATCGGGTGTTTCATAATGCAGTTAAAATACGAGAAAGCCAAAATTCTATTCGTGAGGTTCATTGTGCAGACGGTGCTATTGCAAACACACAGGAGACAATTAAACACGAGGTAGTGCGTTTTTTCTCTGATTTTCTTGGACAGAACCCAAGTGATTACGAAGGAGCTACTGTGGAATCGCTTGAATCTCTTCTGCCATTTCGTTGTAGAGACATTCACTCAACCATGTTGATCAAAGAAGTTTCAGCAGAGGAGATTAAGACTGTTCTGTTCTCCATGCCTGCAAACAAAAGTCCGGGACCAGATGGATACACAAGTGAGTTCTATAAGAGTGCTTGGTCTGTTATTGGCGCTGATTTCACGGTGGCGGTACAGTCTTTTTTTCAAAAAGGCTTCTTACCAAAAGGTGCAAATACCACTATTCTTGCTCTGATTCCCAAAACCGATGCTGCTAGAATCATGAAAGAGTACAGACCAATATCATGCTGTAATGTCATCTACAAAGTGATTTAAAAAATCCTCGCAAATCGACTCAAAGTCCTACTCCCTGAGCTCATCTCTCCTAACCAATCAGCATTTGTTAAGGACAGACTCCTCATGGAGAATGTTCTTCTAGCTGCAGAACTGGTCAAAGACTACCATAAAGAAGACATTTCCCCCTGTTGTGCCATGAAGATCGATATATCTAAGGCTTTTGACTCTGTTCAGTGGTCTTTCCTACTTAATACGCTTCAGGCGTTACACTTCCCTAAACAATTCATTCATTGGATTCGGTTATGTATCTCCACAGCTACATTCTCGGTGCAGGTCAACGGAGAGTTAGCAGGTTTCTTTGGTAGTGCCCGGGGTCTACGGCAAGGTTGCTCTCTCTCGCCGTATCTGTTTGTCATTTGTATGAATGTTCTATCACACTTGATAAATAGAGCAGCTGTAGAGAATAGGTTTGGCTATCATCACAGATGCCATAACCTATTCCTCACGCATCTCTGCTTTGCGGACGATCTAATGGTTTTTGCAGAGGGAACCTCACGATCCGTAGAAGGGGTAATTAAAATTTTTGATGAGTTTGCGACAATATCGGGTCTGAAGATCAGTCTTGAGAAGTCGACCCTCTATATGGCTGGGATATCTCTTTCTACACAAGAGGAGATCCAATCAAGTTTCCCATTTGCAGTTGGCTCACTACCAGTCCGTTACCTAGGCCTCCCACTCTTAACCAAAGCTATGACCAGCTGTGACTACGCACCACTGCTTGCAAAACTTCGACATCGAATTAGTACTTGGACGGGAAGATTCCTGTCCTACGGGGGAAGGCTACAGTTAATCAGGTCGGTCCTTCTGAGCATTGTAAATTTCTGGTCTTCTGCATTTCGTCTACCTGGTAAATGCATGAAAGAGATTGACAAGCTATGCTCCGCTTTCCTCTGGAGTGGTCCAGACCTCAAAAATCATAAGGCAAAGGTTTCTTGGCAAGATATCTGCTTTTCATATTGCGAGGGCGGGTTAGGCTTACGGTCCTTAAAGGAGATCAACATTGTGTGTGGACTTAAGCTCATTTGGAGATTACTGTCGAAAGATTCACTGTGGGCAAAATGGATTCACACATATCTAATCCGTCAAAGCTCTTTTTGGGACACCGGTGACACGCCTACTCAGGGATCTTGGATGTGGCGTAAGTTGCTCAAACTCAGAGATTTGGCAAAGGACTTCCACCGTAAGGAAGTACGAAATGGAGAGACAACATCTTTCTGGTATGATCGATGGTCTTCGCTGGGAACATTACATGATCTGTTAGGAGACAGGGGATATATTGACATGGGCATCTCTAAACATACGATTGTGGCAACTGTTATGTCAAACCATAGAACTCGACGACGCAGGGGTGAAATGTTAAACCTAGTCGAAGCAGAAATCTCAACTATCAGAACAAAACGGAAGCCAGATACAGAGGATTTGCATCTCTGGAAGGGAGGAACAGGTTTCAAGGTTCTCAACCCGAGATACTTGGCAACAAATACGTACTGAGAAACCAAAATGCTCCTGGGCACCGGGTGTATGGTTTCCCCAGGCTACCCCAAAGTATGCTTTTATAACTTGGCTTGCTATGCTGAACAGACTCTCGACAGGCGATCGTATGTTGAAGTGGAACAGAAATGTTGTTTCATTATGCTCTCTCTGCAATTCAACACTGGAAACAAGGAATCATCTTTTCTTCCAGTGTCCTTACTCCAATCAGATTTGGTGCAAGCTCACAACTGGTTTCCTTGGCACTTACTCTACCTCAGACTGGGACAAAATTCAGATGCTCATCACTGATACTACACTTGGTAAGCACATCCTATTGTTTTTGCGATACACGCTCCCAGGCAACAGTATATTCACTATGGCGAGAGCGAAATAACCGAAGGCATGGTGAAGCCCCAACTTCTGCACCTCGACTTGGACAGTGGATTGATAAGACCGTACGGAACAAGCTGCTCCTCCTCTTGAACTCCGGTAACCATCGTTACGAAGACATTGTAGCCTTCTGGTTTTCCAGTAGAACGTAAACTTGTAATCTCGTTTAAAACTCTACTCAACCATGTTACACTTGTTGTAAAGAACAGGTTTTTTGATGAATAAAATTTTACATTCATTCAAAAAAAAAAAAAAAAAAAAAAAAAAAATAGTGCCCACATGGTGTCTCAACCTTGTCACATGTACCATCTCTCGGATCATAAACTATCACTTGGCCATACCTCATCACATCCTCTGAACACGTAAATCTTCCCATCAACTAGTCCCCTACATCTATTATATAGCGAGCCACTGGCATACTTGGACCCTGACGCAACTTTCCAGACCGTGAATCAAGTATCCACATGTTGACTGTAGTAACCCACCAACGAAGTAGATCTCGATCGGGACCAACCATGAGAGCAGCAGAGCATGGGTCACGATGAAGAAGGAAACGGGATTTCGATCAAACGATTCTCAGTGAGCATGAACCAATGCTCACGTCACTACTCTCGGTGTTGGAAGCGACGGTGTTAGATACCATGATCGTCTTGGATTAGGCTTTTTTTTTTCCTATAAGAGTAGTTAACATTTACTTAAAATATTTGATACCAAAAAAATAAAAAATTGTTACATAGTTTTGGTTATTATATATTTTTTTATGTACTCTGGGAAGTCAACAAAATAATATGGTCAAAAGACTTCGAGGGCACGAGAGAACTCTATAAAAATACTAATTTCCTTTTTACTTTATTTCTCGGCGGGAAAAATCATCGACGTCTCCTCATCTTCTCGCCGCCGTTAGGGTTTTATTTATATTTCTTCTTTAATAACCTCTTCCACGTTTTGTTTCTCAGTTTCTTTTTTTTTTTTTTTTTCTGAGACGATCATCATGAGAAACTCGGTAAAACGGGAAGCGGAATCGACCGGAGATCGCAGCAGGAGAAGAGAAGCCGATGAGCCGTCGTCTTCGTCGGAGAGACCTAAGATCGTGAAAAAGGAGAAGCAGAGTAAAACCGTAACTGATTCAGTACCACGGTCTCAAGAGCCGCCGATTCTAGAAGAGCAAGGAATTGATGATCGTAGAGCTATAAGATCTCAATACCTAGCTCTTACCCACGAGATTAAAGGTACTGTCTCTCGCTTCTTTCTACTTTTGTGTTTGTGTTTTTTATTAGGGTATCTGTCTTTCTGACATAACTTTGTTTTGGTTTGGTGTATATATAGATGCTAAAGATGATTTGACCAAAGTTGATTCTGACAAGTTCAACCGTATCATTAATAAGGTTGAAAATTTGCACCAGAAAGGTAATTATATTTTTGTTCTTTATATGTCTTGGTCTTAAAATTAGAGGAGATGTTTCTTATTTTGTGTGTACTATGAGGTAATTATCAAAGGTAGCTTATTTTTGTACTGATTATAAATCTTTTATTTGGTGCTGTTTTATTTTTGCAGTTCAGAAGCCTAGAGAGCAAGTTGCTGACGCGGAGGCGCTTTTGGATTTAGTGGATAACGTGGTTTCATCGGTGAAATCTCAATCTGCTCATGGTGGTGTTTCTCCAGCTGAGTTTGTTAATGCCTTGATCAATGGTTTTGGGAAAACTTCTTTAAGAATTGATGCTCATGAAGAAAATAGGCAAGTGTCGATGAAGTGGAAGGACCTTGGGTTTGCTGTCTGCTCTACGGTTTTGGTATCCTGTGGTTGTTCAACTATGTGAGTTACTCTCTCACATTACAAGTGCTTAATGTTATGTTAGGTGTCTGAGCTAATTGCTTTTAATTATTGTTTTCTTGTTTTGTATCTCTTTTTAGGATAGGTCCTATGGATTCGGAATTGAAACAAAGGAATAGGGCAGTAGGAAACAGAAAACGTACAAAGCCTGGTGCAGGGGCTAGGCCAGAGGAGGTGAGTAATGTTCTGAAAGTTTCAGTAATCTTTAGTCTCTGGAGCAAATTTGACAGAGCATCTTTTAATTTACCACTACAAGAAAACATGGATTTTACGACTACAATTAGCGACTATATATGTAGTCGTCATTTTTTACGACTAAGTAGTGACTATTTAGCGACTATTTTACGACTACAAATATTTAGTCGTATATTAGTCGTTTTTTAACGACTACATGTCTTAGTCGCTAGTTTAGTCGTAATTTAGCGACTATTTTATGACTATATTGCACACCGAAATATGTAATTGCTAAATAGTCACCAATTTAGCGACTAATATGCAACTCATAGTTAACAGTCGCTAAGAAATCGTATATGAGTCGCTATTTAAGAAAATCATAATTTTAAAAATTTTAAAAATTTAGCCCCAAACCCTTAATCAAACTCCAAAACCTAAATCATAAACTCTAAATCTTAGAAATTAATTCATAAGACATAAATTCAAAACTTAACCCCAAATCATAAACCTATACCCCAATCCCTATACCTTTATCCTAATCTGTGCCTCCATTCATCGACACTACACTTAGAAAAAAAATCATCATCACTCTATATACTATGGGATACAAAAGCCTGGGATTCTGAGGTTAAGTTGAGGCAGTGACAACATCCATAGTTCACTCTCAGCCACCAGTGGAATTCCCTGAGTTAGTAAAAAGTAGCAAAGTAGTCACAATATATAATGTTAATATGTTAAGTTACATGTTTCTACATTGGTTTGAACTGATACATACACAAAATCTCTATAAAAATATTTGTATTTTCTGTTACATGTGGTTTCAGGGATCATTGTTAGTTATGTATCTTATAAACTAACTTAACAAAACATTGTTATATCTTTTAAACTAATAAATATATATATACCAAATTAAGTGTTGGATTTTATCTTATCTTTTCAAAACAATGATTATGTATTTTTTTGAAGTGTTAGATTTTAATTAAAATTATCACTGAAAGCCTAAATTATGAACAAAAAATGAGACAATTATATAAACAATTATGAATTGGTACTCAAAATCATATACACAACTAAAATAAGTATGAAACCAAAATTATTTGGTTTGGGCGGACAAACCCAAAATGTCCCACCATCCCACTAATTTATTTAGTTTTCCCGGTTCAAGTAAAATTATTTGGAATAAGGGTAGTGGGTTAGGTTAACCTAGAGTCTTTTTCTTTCTGGACATAACCACACCAACACTTAGAAAAAAAAACCTAAACTCCGTCTATGCAGCTATGCCGCCTACACACTCAGATCTCTTCCTCTTCGATCTAGCTCTGATCTCTTCCTCCTTGTCTCACCATGCGTTTCCCCAGCCGACACCCTGATCACCATCACGCTTAACCCTCTGATTCTAATCCAACAGGTACTCGTTCTGTCTTTTCGTTTCTCTTCTCCTTCTCGCGATTTTCTGAGTTGAGATTAAGATTCATTCTTCGTTTCCACTGCTTCTCCCTTAGGTCATACAGATTGAAAGTGTTACACTCAAACCACAACCGCCATTCTTTCTCCACCTCTGTTTTCTCTCCGTCTCTCAGATTCACTAGCTTTAGTCAATCAAAGATTCTCATCGCCGTTTGTTTCGTCGTTGAAGAACAAAAACAGATCTGACGCCACGGACCACCAGAGAGACTTGGCGGAAGAAGCATAGCAAGCAACGGGAGATCGTCGACAAACGAAATCTGGTTGCGGCGGCTGAGAGCTCAGTTGGGTGATTAGGGTTTTTTTTGTTAATTTTTAGCATCCGGTTCACCGAGATTCCGGCCGGTTCAATTTTGTAACACTTATTTAATTCCCGGTTTGGGTGGGTTGTTAATATCAATATATATTAATTTAAAGAAAACTGTCACAAAATAACATAAATACTATATTATAATTTGTATAAATACTGTATAAATACAATAATGTATAAATATTTAAATACAATTATAGTCAGTAATTAGTCGTCAATTAGTCACTAAATTTGGTGACTATGTTATGACTATTTTGCGTCGTCGTAAAATAGTCGTAACGTAGTCGTAAAATTTAGTGACTATATTACGACTAAATTTACGACTATGCAAAATAGTCGTAATGTAGTCGCTATTTGGCGACTAATTTTACGACTATTTATTTTAGCGACTTTCGATTTACGACTACTGGTTTTAGTCGTTATTTAGTCGTAATACACCGTTTAGCGACTAAATAGTGACTAATAGTACAGTCGCTATTTGCCTGTTTTCTTGTAGTGTACTAAGCTGCGTGTAATTGCATGCTTGATTTATTAAAATCTCTGTTTCCATATTACTTATTAGTTTGTGATTGATTTGATGATTCATGTATCAGTGAGTGCTGATTTGGCTACTTTTGATATCCTTTCAGGTTGATAATACTGAAAAGAAAACTGATACAGACAAGAACATGGCAATAATGTTTAACATCTTGCGGAAAAATAAACGTGTCAAGATTGAAAATTTGGTGCTCAATAGGAAATCATTTGCTCAGACGGTAGAGAATGTGTTTACACTATCGTTCTTGGTGAAAGATGGACGAGTTGAGATCAATGTTGATCAAAATGGTTCTCATTTTGTTGGTAAGATTGACCTTTTCTTGTCTTGTTTTGGTATTTGATTTATTCAAAAAAAGGTATATATACAGTTTATCTTGCTTTCCTGATTTGTCCTTAGAGCCGAGGAATGCTCCTGCTGCGAACCAGGTGATGTCAGGGGAGGTCGTTCACAACCATTATGTACTTAGATTTGATTACAAAGATTGGGAGGTGCAGATTTATTAGTTTTATTTCAACAATTCTCTTAGTGGTGTATATTAATTAGTTAGCTCTAATGAGTTTGGGTTTTGGTGATTGTTGTATAGCCAATGAGCAAAATGGTGGCAGTGGGAGAGGAGCTGATGCCACACAGGGAAACAGAAGTCGTGTCATCTACTTGTGACTTGGCATCGAAGCTCTCACAAGATTCTCAGACAAAGCCAATAAGAAACCTGTCGAGGAAGCAAGGTTTCGTGAGTCAAGAACAAACAGTTGTGGAAGATTCTACTGACATTGAAGGCGACAATGAAGATAGTGAAAATCGCCGGGATTGCAAGCTTAGGAAGACTCACTTGTGAAGATGGTTCGTGAATTGACAAGTCTTTTAACTAATCCATTTGGTAGGAAGCTTAGGGGTACATAGCAACGTTTTTATATATTTCTATAACCTGTGGTTTCGATTTGGTAGGAAGCATCGTTTATGTGGTTGGCAAATATCTTAATGGATTGTTTCTGATTAGGATTGTTATTTCGATTGATGTTAGGAAGTTAATTAGGGAGAGGGCCTTTGCTTTTCTACTTAGTTTAACACAGAAGTTTTAAGAGGTGTTTTGATGAGAACATACTTGATACTTTGGACCATCTTAACTTTTGATCTTCTTAACTCGTGGCTTTAATTTATTATTGTTCTTTTTAGTTTTAGTAAATTTTTACTTTTGATCTTCTCGGTCAGATACTAGTTATTAGTTAATGATCTATTGTCCAAATGTTCATATGTCATCAATATATTCGTTTATGAAGATTAGAGACCATGACGGTTCTTTCTATAGTGCATGTCATCTACTCTCCAGTGGTTAAATCCCGATCATTAGTGAGTGTGTTGGGGAAGTACCACCATCCCGATGCTTAATTCCTACGACCATATATAATGGTTCTTTCCATGGTGCAAGACTGCAAGTCATCTTTTCTCTAAACCCCGACTCCGATTTTATTTATTCGCATAATGGCTAATCCCAAAATTTTGCACGAATATCCTCAAAACATTACATATTTACATAATTTCTCCCATAATGTTGTGAGGCTCCTTGTAGTTACCGAAAGCTTGGCAATATGTAAAAGACTAAAAGTAATCCTTTTTTTAAGTAACTGATGTAGCGACATCTTCATGACTTCTTATTTAAGGATCAAGGATTCATTGGTGCTTTAGTATTTCCATTTTATGTTTTCCTTTTCTAAGTAAACTTCTATTTTAGCTAGCCTTACGTGTCTAGGGTTGGTGTCTCAAGGTCGGTTGTGACCTCGCCTATATAAGCTTTTCTTCGTCTCTTTTAATAAGCAGTTATTTTGATAATTAATAAACGAGATTTTCTCTCAACCCTTGTCTTGATTCGATTAGCTTCATCAAAACAGGAAGTCGGTCTCAAGAGATTTGCACAAATCTCTTGATTGAGCGGAGTAGGTCTCAAGAGAATAACTTAATTCCCTTGATCGAGCTACAAACCAGTTCTTACGCTGCGCCAGGTTGGTATCAGAGCTTCGCTACGGTCCGTAACTATGCCGCGACCAAAGAAAGAAGTCCAGCCAAGTGAGGGAGAGCTTAATCGCCAAGCCATTGCAGAACTTCGAGCTCAAGTTCAGAGCTTAGCAACGGCGGTTCAAGCGATGAGTTTGCGTACAACAGCTACGGAGGAAGACAAAATTCTTGACGAAGATGACAAAACAGAGTTTGACGAGAATCCTTTTGGTGAAGAAAAGGTGAAGCTTCTTCGTCAAAACGGAGAAGATGATAATGACGTGAGGTGGGAATCTGGCTTTAAGCTGGAGATTCCAGAGTTTCATGGAGGTTCTTCACCCGAGGAACTTTTGGATTGGTTTGTCACCGTGGAGGAGATTCTGGAATTTAAACGTGTACCCTTAGAACGTTGTGTGCCTTTAATTGCGATCCGTTTTCGACAGCGAGCTGCAGCATGGTGGGCACAATTAAAAACAACTCGTTCACGTCAAGGGAAGAAGAAAATCACATCATGGGGCAAGCTTCGTAAGTACATGCAACCAAATTTTTTACCATTCAATTACGAGCAACTATTGTTCCAAAAGTTACAGAATTTACGTCAAGGTCCTCGTACGGTTGAAGAATATGCCACTGAATTTTTTCTCTTAATAAATCGTGTGGAAGTTAGAGATTCTGAACAACAATTGATCGCTCGTTTCATTGGAGGACTTCGTCAACAGATTCAACACACACTCAACCTGTTTCATCCTCTTTCTCTTGCCGAAGCTCATCAACAAGCCATCACCATTGAAACACAGACCAAAGGCAATTATTCGGGTTGGAGTTCGTCTCGTCTGAATCGCCAACCTTCCCCTGCTACTCCTTTTGCTCCAGAAGTCACTGTTCCTGTTCCAGCTAAGGAGACCGCTATTGTTCCTGTTGACACGAACCGACCAGTCCGTACGGGAACTCTCCGTTGTTTTGCTTGTGGAGAACCGGGGCATCGTCAGTCTGCTTGTCCGACACGCAATCGCAGAGGACTTTTGCTTGATGATACTGGGCGTGATGTTGAAGTAATATATGATGAGTATGAGGAGGATCAAGTTGTTACTGAGGAGTTAGAAGCAGATTCCGGTCAACTTTTGATGTTACGTCGTTCTTGCTTAGCACCACGTAGCCAATCGGAGGCTCCGCAACGTCATAACCTATTTCATTCACGGTGTACGATTGGTGGTAAGGTTTGTAATTTCATAATTGATTCGGGTAGTTGTGAGAATGTTATAGCAGAGTCTGCAGTTAAAAAGCTGAGTATTCCCGATGAGCCACACCCTGTCCCTTATAAATTGGCTTGGTTACAAAAGGGCAATGACGTAAGTGTCACACGACGTGCACTTGTGACGTTCTCGGTTGGTGAAGCTTATAAAGACAAGCTTTACTGCGACGTGGTTCCTATGGATGCTTGTCATTTATTGTTGGGTCGGCCTTGGGAATTTGATCGAAAGGTTTTGCATGATGGGTTTCTTAACACCTACAGTTTCAGCTTTCAAAATCGCAGCTTTGTTTTGAAGCCTTCGTTGCCTGCTCAAGTATCAGCCCCCTCTAGCTCAATCTTAATTTTACAAAAGCGTCCCTTTGAAGCAGAAATGTGTGATGCGGGTATTGTTTTTGTCATGCTTTCGACTCATGGGAATATTTCAATGGAACGTGTTATTCCTTCAGAGTTTCAAGACGTGACTCATGAGTTCGCCGATGTCTTTCCTGATGACTTACCACCCGGCCTTCCTCCTCTTCGTGACATTCAACATCGTATTGATCTAGTACCCGATACGGCTCTTCCTAATCGCAGTCATTATCGAATGAGTCCAAGTGAACACGAAGAGCTACGAAAACAAGTCGAGGACTTGGTTTCTAAGGGTTTTTTTGCGTGAAAGCTTGAGTCCTTGTGCAGTGCCTGCTCTCCTTATTCCAAAAAAAGATGGTTCTTGGAGGATGTGTGTTGATAGCCGCGCCATTAATAAAATAACGGTACGCTATCGTTTTCCTATTCCTCGACTTGATGACTTACTTGATCAGATTGGTGCAGCATCTGTGTTCTCCAAGCTAGATTTAAAAAGTGGATATCATCAAATTCGCATACGTCCGGGTGATGAATGGAAAACGGCATTTAAGACACGAGAAGGGCTTTTCGAATGGCTTGTCATGCCCTTTGGTCTGTCAAATGCTCCTAGTACCTTCATGCGTGTCATGAATCAAGCTCTCCGACCATTCATTGGTAAATTTGTGGTGGTTTACTTTGATGATATATTGATCTTTAGCTTGTCCTTCGATGATCACATCCACCATTTGCGTGAAGTTCTCTTGGTTCTTCGCCGTGATAAACTATTTGCTACGATGAAGAAGTGTGAGTTTGGCTCACGTCAAGTCCACTTCTTGGGCTATATAGTGTCTGGTGATGGATTAGCTGTGGATCCTAGCAAAGTATCTGCGATACAATCTTGGCCTGAACCTAAGACATTGTCGGAAACACGTAGCTTTCATGGTTTGGCTTCGTTTTATCGACGTTTTGTCCCACACTTTAGTAGTGTGATGGCCCCAATTACAAGTTGTATTCGAGATGGCACCTTCGCGTGGACTCCGGAAGCTTCCGTGGCGTTTTCTTTAATCAAAGATAAGCTAAGTTCGGCTCCCATTCTCGCACTACCTGATTTCACTATGGTCTTTGAACTTCATTGTGATGCTTCTAAAACCGGAATTGGCGCTGTCTTAAGCCAACGTACTCGTCCCATCGCTTTCTTTAGCGAGAAGTTGGCTGGTGCGCGTTTACGTTATAGCACCTATGACATTGAATTTTATGCAGTTGTTCAAGCTGTCAAACATTGGCGCCATTATCTTTTTCATAAGGAGTTTGTTCTTTATACCGATCATGATGCTTTGAAGCATCTTAGCAGCCAGGACAAAATTTCTTCTCGTCATGCTTCATGGGTAGCCTACTTGCAGCAATTCACTTTTGTTATTAAGCACACTTCGGGGGTTTCTAATAGAGTCGCTGATGCTCTTAGTCGGAGACATGCGATGCTTGCAGTCTTACACGTCTTTGTACCGGGATTTAGTACGTTCGCTGATCTCTATGTTTCTAATCCCTTCTTTGGACGTATTATGGAAGATGTTCATGCTGGCCGTTCTTCTACTTACTCCTTACATGATGGGTTTCTTTTTCGTGATTCCTGTTTATGTATTCCGGATTGCAGCCTTCGTTTACAGCTTATTGCGGAGAAACATAATGAGGGTCATGTGGGTCGCGATCGTACTCTCCACCTTGTTTCTTCATCTTATTTTTGGCCGTCTCTCCGTCGTGATGTGGAACGTTTTGTTGAACGTTGTGTGATATGTCAGACGTCCAAGGGTCAAGCTACAAACGCTGGTCTCTACATTCCTTTACCTGTGCCTACTCAACCATGGACCGATATTAGTATGGATTTTGTCATGGGTTTACCGCGAACGCAACGAGGTTTTGACTCTATTTTTGTGGTGGTTGACCGTTTTTCTAAGATGGTTCATTTTATTCCCTGCAAGCGTACTACTGATGCTGTTCAAGTTGCTACACTTTTCTTTCGTGAAATTTATCGTCTTCATGGATTGCCATCTTCAATTGTCTCGGATCGTGATTCCCGCTTTCTTAGCCATTTTTGGAGGTCTTTGTGGAAAATGATGAACACTAGCCTTGATATGAGTTCAGCATATCACCCACAAAGTGACGGCCAGACTGAAGTCGTTAACCGATCATTGGGTAATTTACTTCGTTGTTTGGTAGGTGAATCTATTCGGTCGTGGGATTCAAAGTTGCCCCAAGCAGAATTTGCTCACAATCATGCACGTAATCGAAGTTCTGGGTTTAGTCCTTTTCAGGTGATTTACGGTATGATTCCTCGTGGTCCAAGTGATTTATCTACACTTCCAGACCGAACCCGTCTTCACGGAGATGCTACAACTTTTGTGGATGCCATTCAAGCAGTTCATGCTGAAACTAAGCAACATTTGGAAGCCTCGACTTCCCAATATAAACAAGCAGCTGATGTCCACCGTCGTAGGCTTGTTTTTGAAGTCGGTGATCTTGTTTGGGCTGTTCTTACGAAGGATCGTATGCCTGCGCGTGCGTACAACAAACTCAAGGCAAAGAAGATTGGGCCGTTGGAAGTTCTTGAACGTATCAATGACAATGCTTACCGTTTGCGTCTACCTGCAGATCTCAACACTTCGGATGTCTTCAACGTCAAGTATCTGTCTCGTTTTCTTCCTGTGGACCATGAGCTCGATTCGGGGTCGAATCTTTCAAACCCGGAGGGACCTGATGTAGCGACATCTTCATGACTTCTTATTCAAGGATCAAGGATTCATTGGTGCTTTAGTATTTCCATTTTATGTTTTCCTTTTCTAAGTAAACTTCTATTTTAGCTAGCCTTACGTGTCTAGGATTGGTGTCTCAAGGTCGGTTGTGACCTCGCCTATATAAGCTTTTCTTCGTCTCTTTTAATAAGCAGTTATTTTGATAATTAATAAACGAGATTTTCTCTCAACCCTTGTCTTGATTCGATTAGCTTCATCAAAACAGGAAGTCGGTCTCAAGAGATTTGCACAAATCTCTTGATTGAGCGGAGTAGGTCTCAAGAGAATAACTTAATTCCCTTGATCGAGCTACAAACCAGTTCTTACGCTGCGCCAGTAACACTTTTCTCTAATAGTAATACTATGGGTTGGTTTTTGCATTTATATAATAAATCGATACTGTCTTGTTCGACTTGTCTCGCATGCAACAAATCGAACACAAACGAGGAAAACCCTTTACATCGATTTTAGAGAAAATAGCCTTTATTGTTAGTAAAAAAAAAAAAAAAAAAAACAACGTATACAAACTTACTTGTCTTTGCTTTACAGTTGTAACATCTTCACTAGATTTTGGAATTTATTTAGTATTTAATTCTACACATAATCACCATTTTCATCTATCAACAAAAAATTATAATTTATGAAGATATTATTCTATTGATTTTTTAAACAAAATATTATTCTATTGAATTTATTTTAGACTACTAAATATATTCTGGTAGATGTATATGAATATATGATTTTACACAGACTTTTAAACAAAATAAGAAAAGGAAAATAAAATATAACACTTCTGCAATAGCATATATATTTGGAGAGAAAAAAAATAAGAAATATTTCTTTCTATATCAAATATACAATTATTTGAATGAATGACCAAAATGTATTTATTTCTCCAAGATTTTATATATTCTAATATTGAAATCTGCTCAAAAGTATGAACCAAACAATATTTTGTGTACTGTGTACAATTGTCTGCGAGTAATATACTTTTGATATGTAACCGTTCACTGCAGTATGAATATTATAAATAAATAAATGAAAAAAACCACAAATTCATGAATATTATAAGCTTTGCATGCAAATGAGCGACCTTCAAATTGCAATTGCTTAATTATAAATTTATAATGATAAAATCAATTATCCAACGACAATGACTCTCGGTTCCTTTTGGCTTTCCTCTCTTCCTCCTTCCTGAACTTGATCCCACAAGCATTGCACAAACTCTGAAAACACACATTTACCAATTCAATGATTAGTAATTAAATTATTCAAACCTGATTAATTACTTACTTATAAAAAATTAAAGACTAATTCAATCACCTTAGGACCAAGAGGACCCCTTCGCCACATAGGAGTGGTAACTGCGTTACAATTCACGTTCGTACACTTCCTCAACGTCCCTTCACCCCTTCCGCCGCTGTAGTAGCCACCGCAACCGCGAAGCCGCTTCGCGTGAGCACTCGGGGTCTCGTTCCAAGCATTGGCCATCAACTCAGTGTTGTTACGACTAGCTCTCCTAGTGGGAACGTCGATCAGAACAAACTCAGGAGTCACGGCCGGAGCCGGTGCCGATCTCAGAGATGGAGGCATCGGATAAGGATTGAAGTTGAAGGTGTTAGGGGCGCCGGCGAACTGTTGAAAGATGTAATTGTAGACTCTTACATTCATGTCCACGTTGCTTCTTGCACCTTGGTCGTTGATCACTTCATTATCTCCCCAAAGAGCCCGACGTAGGTTGAAAACCTCACCACCGTCGTTGCTGCTGCCTCCGCGGCTGCCTTCATTGTTGTTGTTGTTGTGATCTCCACGGCCACCGTCCACGACGGTGGTTCCCTATTTTTTTTTGTTTTGTTACGTAATTATTTAATGCATATTTATGTGATAAGGAAGGGTTTCATGTTTTTTTCCTCCAATTAGTGTTTTTACCATTAAGAGCTTAAGACAGAACTATTAGCGTTTTTTGGTCTTTTTAATTAATGAATTTAATGAAAGTTCACTGAATTTATAAAAAACATGTGTATGATAAGCATGAAACTAGTGCATTTTCTTCAAAAGCAAGTAAATTAAAGAAGAAGAAAATGGTATCAATAGAGATCTTTACGATTGAAGATTTTTTTCATATTTATTCATGCCCACATCAATCAATTATAGTGAAAAAAATATAAAGAACAATGAATAAATTAATGAAATAAGACCTGATCAGTGATGGTTGAAGTGGCGGTGGAAGTGTTTAAGCTCAGATGTGTCTCAACAGCAGTCGAATTCGGCAAACCCAACTTCAGTGTTAAGTCCAACTCATTCTCCATTTTCACTCTATGAAAGTTGAAGAAAAATAAATTAAAACAAAAACAGAATAGAAATTTCTGACAATATTTCTATGAATTTTCTGAGGGAAAACATAAGAAATGAAATAGGGCATAATACACTATATGTGTTTAAAACACTTACTGCAAAGGATTAAGCAAATCGATCAACAAATATAAGGCTTTTTTTTTCTCTCTTTCAGATCTGAAACTAATCGATCCACTAATCTTGTAGGGATCGTGTGTTGCTTTGGGTGCCTATATTTATACACCTTGATAAATATATGAACGTTTACATGTATATGTACACACGTATTTAGAGAGCAACAACAAGGCATGAGAAATGTGATTATCGTCAAATCATGATTGCTACATGACAAATCTAGCTTATTTTTGAAAAAAAATACATTAAATATTGAAAAAACGGTAAAATCTCTTTAGGACCAAACCATGGAAATAACATGAGAAGACTGAGAGGGAGATCAGAACTTACAGCTAGAGACTCTTTTTCCTTAAATATATTTTTTTTTTTTCTTGAGTGAAAACTTTGTAGTGAATTTGATGATATGAACTGAAGTGGAGTGATTAATAGATGTGGTAGGATTTTTATATTCGAAATTATTCAGTAATTCCATTCATATCTCATCCAAAACATTTTTAGCTTTCAAATAATTTAGACTTAGATTTATTATTAGTCGTCGCTAATTTTTACTATTTAAAATATTGCAAAAAAATTACTTAAATTTTGAATAAGAATTGTACAACAATTGAAAAATTATAAAGTACAAGCTATTGAAAAATGTTGTTCATGATAAATATTTAATATATATCGGATTTTTTTTAAAAAAATTATTTATGAGACCATATCGTCGCTTCTAAATTTTTAGTGAATACAAAACCTAACTTAATCATTATATGACGAATTTAACCCAATTTCTCGTTTGCAGAGTGATCTAGATCCTATCGTCAATTTCCAAATGATGGAAACTGTTCGTGTTGCATCACATACTAGCTTTTTATTAGAGATCATATTGATCGTAAGCATCTAAAAAGATTTGAGAGATCATATTGATTATTAGCATCTTCTAAAAAGATTTCAATCGATGCATTGTGTCCACGCATCATAAATTAATTAACCATCTAAAAACCATTCATAATAGTTTTTTATGAGAGGTCAAATTGATCGTTAGTATCCTCTAAAAATATTTACAATCGATGCATTGTGTCCATGCGTCGTAATTTAGTTAACGACCAAAAAATCATCTATAACTGCTTTATGTTATTATTATTTTGAAATTTTGCAATTTGTACAATTGTAAACTTTTTTGGTCAATATACAGTTGTAAACTGCTTTATTTAAAGTATGAAACGCACTATAATTTTATTTATTTTACATTAAATCAACATATATAAAAATTAACTTTTCAATTTTTGAATGACTGTCCAACTTCTTATAGATATGAATTCCACCATCAATCTTGTCAATGATGAACCTTGATTCACTTGTTTGAGGGATGTTCAATATATTATCATCATGACTACATCAAACCATTTTAGTTAGAATTTATAGGTAATAACTACGGAGAGGTTAAATATTCCCTAATTGATTTCTTTTTTTTTCTTCAAATAAACGGTTAATAAGTTTCTTCTCTCCTCTCTGAGTGCGACGAAAAAGGAAATACTGAAAGCACCGTTTCATTAATTCATTTCCGGCCGGCGTCGCTTCTGGCGTTTTTCCATTTCATCTTTCGTTTACAGTTTTTTCCTTTTTACATAAAATCTATTCAGATTTAGAAAATTTCATATGCATCTTCTTTGATTCATGAAAGGGTTTTCAAAATTGCCCATGAGAAGAGATGTGTTTCATCGACAATTCAATCCATGGTGTCTGCCTCAAATCTATTCCCCTAATCATATAAATCTGGGTTCGATTTTAGAGAGTCATGTTGCAGAGCCACCATCAGAGGCTTTGAAGACGGACCAAATTCCTCAGTGTTGGCATCGCACCGGTCGAAGGACTGTCAGACTTGGTAGATCTGAAACTATCTCTTCCATAATTATGCGTTCTCAGTTGGCTCTTTGTAGCCATCCATCTCTCTTGTAGAGTGTTTTTCTGGCGTCCACAATTGTGTGGTTGTTGGCGTTTTGTCTCCGATTATGTTTCAGCTTTCTGTAACCAATTAGTCATCATTGGCCCAAGAATGAAGTGGAATTTTCGGCAGTTGTCTATTCTCTCCGCCAAATGGTACGAAGATGTAATTTGGATTTTTGATCCTGGTATCATATTATCTTGGATTGACAACGAAAGCGAATGGAAGAGATGCTTAATGCAGACATCGGTTCATAGCCCCGGTTCGAGACAGTTCCGAAGGATATGGTGGCGAGAGATCACGTTGTATTTGATTTTACAAATAGACTTTGGCAAAATTTTGGCTTGGTTTTCATTATCGATCACAGAATTTGGACAGCCATTAGTTATTAATTTTAAGGGGGACCTTTGGGGATGTCAACATGGAACGAAAGTTAGAAGATGGTAATTATCATTTCAGCATTTATGGGCATTAGATATAACAAGGAATGATATCATCTCCAGTTGTTGGAGCTGTGTTGTTAGGAAGCGATGTAACAGATGGATCGCAACCATTGATCGTTTCAAAGTTTATTGGAGTTTCGTAAAAAGAACGATAGTCAAACAAGACGATCATGTAAGGAAGAAGATGAATAAGGAAAATAATATATTTAATAATCTATTAGCGTGTAAGTCTTACCAAAAAAAGCAGCGTTTAATTCACTTGTTCAATTATATTTTATTCTCCTTATCATTTAATCATTTCCTGTTAAATGTGTATGTCATAAACTGATTATGTAAACTCTGTTTTATTTTTTATAAAGCAAAGCAAAATGGGGGGGGAAAAAAACTACGACTAGGTTAATTTTAGTGATATTAATTACAAAATACAGAAAACACCTATAAATTAATAATTATTATAAATTAATAAAAAATAAGATAATACCCCTTTTGTTCCATTTATATGATGTTTTAGTTTTTTATGTGTTCTTTATTATTAAATTTTCTCATATATCTATGCATATTTATATTTTTGCAGTGTGTTATGACCATTAATATTATGCATGTTTTTTTTTCTATTGGTTAAAATTTTAAAAATTATATTCAATAATTTTTTTGCATAAAACGAACAAAATATATATGATTTCTTAAATTTTGGGGTTTCACCTAAAAGATCTTAAAAATGGGAAATTGAGAGTATTTATTATTAAAATCTTATGTAAAACATGTGATCCTATTATTATCATAAACTACTAATTTTATAAATTTATTTAGATATACCTAAAGACAAATAAAGTAAATATGACCATAGTGTTGTTTGTTATATTTAGATTGGCATTCTGATTTGAACTCATATATAATCTTTCCTAATTTCATCAAAAAATATTTACATCCAAAAACTAAAAAAAAAATTAGGAAACTATAAATTTTAGGAGAAAAAACTAATTTTCATTAGGTATTAATATTATAAAATTAGGAAATTTCTCTATAAATAATAGCTTTATAAATCAATAAAATATGAGCTGGATTATTATTCTCCAGCCTGGATATTATTGATTTATAGAGGTTTTACTTATCATTGCACTTAAGAAATTTCAAATATACCTTTAGCCTTTAGGAGTGTTTTTATTTATTTATTTATTTATAAAACAAATAGGTAAATTTCGATGATATCAATCAAAGAATCTATAATATTTTTTTTATTCAGCATAACGTTAATTGTGAGCATAACGTTAATATTTACCAATTTTTTTAATCTCTTTTCTTCTTTTTATAAACAGGTAGAAATTAGTGTCAGGTCCAGAATATAATTTTGTCGTGAGGTCACAAAAGCTTCGGTTACACAGTAATAGCACGCAAATTTGTGTGTATAATCGAAAATTTCAAAAGACCCGTTGTGGTGGTTTGTTGCATGAGCGAGCTTTTAGATTAGCTGTACCAGCGAGAGAGAGAGAGAGAGAGAGAGAGAGAAAAAAAGTTAGAGAGAGAGAGATTTCGAATTTTGAATGTCGAAGATAGTTTTAGGGAACGAGTCACTTGTTGGGTCTTTGAATCCATCGAACAAGAATACGTACAAAGTGACGAACAGGATCCAAGAAGGGAAGAAGCCTTTGTATGCTGTTGTTTTTAACTTCCTCGATTCTCGATTCTTCAGTGTCTTCGTCACCGCTGGTGGTAATCGGGTAAAGGTTTCAACTTTTCAATTCGGAATCAAAAAGGTTTCAATTTTGGGTTTAGGTTTTTTTGACTGAGATTGATTTTGCAATAATAGGTACTTTCCTTTTGTGTCTGATTCTGGATTTCTAGCCTTGTTTGAGATTTAAAAATTGAAACTTTTGCTTCATGCTTAGGTGTGCTTATATCTAAGTGTTCCTTTTGAAACGGCCATCATTGATTTATGAAGTGTCTAGTTTTTTAAGCATTATGGTGTTGGAGTGACTGAATTGGTTACCTTTTTATACTTGATTGCTATACATTGTCTTCAATGAGAGTTCCTAATATAGCTGATAATACTTTTTGCTCATCAATGATTTACCTTATACACTTGATTGCTCTATCTTGTTTTCAATGATGGTTCCTAGTTTAGCTGATAATGGCTCCTTGGGCTCACTTCTCTTCAGTCGAAAGTATCGGATAGTTTAGGCTTAGTGGGTTTTGATGTCGTGTGAAACTTGCCGCCTTCCGTTTACAAACCAATCGGAAATGAGTGGAGTTAATTCGTAACCTTCTACACTTGACTAGGTTTCATCCTCTTTTTAGTCTGGTATTCCTAATAGTATATTCTTTTCTGCAGTAAGGTTGTTCAGTTGCTCAATGTGAATTTTGTTTCTTAACTAATTGCAAATGTTTCCTTCTCTCTCAGTTCCAACTGAATTTAAAGTTGAATGATGTTTTTGGTGAGAGATATTTGGTCTCATCAGCAGTTATACCATTCGAAAGTTCTCCGGTTCCATTTTTGAAAACCAATTTGGAATTCATGGAGTTAGTTTGTAATCTTATATGCTTAGTTAGGTCCCATTCTCTGTTTAATGCAGTGGTTCTTACAGTGTTTTTTGTCTCTGTAGTAAGGTTGTTTGGTAGCTTAAAGTGAATGTAGTTTTTTAACTAATTGTAAAAAATTTCATTTGTCCTAGTTTCTGTATAATTTCAATTGAGTGATTTTATGGTGTGCGATACTAGTTAACAGTATTCTTGAGTTCCCCATAAAAGCTTTAACATGGTTCTCTAATTATGTAGATTACTCTGTACAATTGTCTTGAAGATGGAGCCATATCTGCATTGCAATCTTATACTGATGAGGATGTAAGGAAGTATACATATTATAGATTTAATATCTTTTCCATGAATTAAAAGAAGTTATGTTTCGTTGAGGCCATTTGAGTGTATGTCTATGTGTTCTGGAGATCAGAAGGAAGAGTCGTTTTACACTGTAAGTTGGGCGTGTGGCGTTAATGGGAGCCCATATGTTGCTGCTGGAGGAGTAAAAGGCATAATCCGAGTCATTGACGTCAACAATGAAAGGATTCATAAGGTATTATTGCAATTCTATAAGCTTTTGAATGACACGAAGAATTTATGGATGTTCTATGTACCCGAGGAAATGATTCTATATATCTTTCTTGTATAATCTGTGCTCACATATGTGCAGAGCCTTGTGGGCCATGGAGATTCAGTAAACGAAATCAGAACACAACCTTTGAAGCCTCAACTTGTGATTACTGCTAGCAAGGTACACCTCTTGGGTTTCTTTTCTTTCTAATAATATCCTGACATTTATTTATTTGCTGATGATTAAGAGCTCTTATGTTTAATTGGAATCAGGATGAATCTGTTCGCTTGTGGAACATTGAAACTGGGATATGTATTCTGATATTTGCTGGAGCTGGAGGTCATCGCTACGAAGTTCTAAGTGTGGTGAGCCAATATGGTTTTAATATTCCCTTCAATAGAATGTATATGAAAGATAACTACAATCTGACTCAGTTGAAAATTGTAGGATTTTCACCCTTCTGATATTTACCGTTTTGCTAGTTGTGGTATGGATACCACTATTAAAATATGGTCAATGAAAGGTACGATCAAGCAAATTTGTAAGGAACCTTTTGACAAAAATGGCTTGTGGTTCGTTTGTATGATCATCTTATTCTTTGGCTGTCTTTAGAGTTTTGGACATATGTCGAGAAGTCATTCACATGGGATGATGAACCTTCAAAATTTCCCACGAAGTTTGTCCAGTTCCCTGTGAGTATTTTGTTTTCCCTTGTCTTGTATAACAACAAGTGATATACAAGTATTATTGGCCTTTGTTGATAACATTCCTTCTATGATAGGTATTTACAGCTTCAGTTCATACAAATTATGTAGATTGTAACCGTTGGTTTGGTGATTTTATTCTTTCAAAGGTTAGTCAGTCAATGATGGTTAAGATCATTTCATTTGGTGGAATAAGTTAATAGTGGATAGGTGTAATATTAAGACACTTACTCTTGTGTGTTCTATATGATTTTAGAGTGTGGACAACGAGATCGTCTTGTGGGAACCACAACTGAAAGAGAATTCCCCTGGAGAGGTAAGGATCTCTTTTCTGCGTCAAACAGAACAGATTCATTCATTTCATCACATATTTTACAGATTGAAGTTTCTGTGGTTTGCAGGGTACTTCTGATGTTATACTAAGATACCCGATTCCGATGTGCGATATTTGGTTTATCAAGTTTTCTTATGACCTCTATTTCAGTTCTGTCGCAATAGGTGATCAGAGAGCTTACTAGATACAAATTTGCAGTACATAACATTTCTTCTTATTCATTTGTGACAACTTCCTTGCTGGTTTGGTATCAGGTAATCAGGAAGGAAAGATTTATGTCTGGGATTTAAAAACTTGTCCTCCTGTTTTGATTACAAAGTACGTTAATTTCGAATTCAGATTTAGTCAAATGATCAAGCTTCGCTTTGGTGTGTCTTTGTTTGTAGTCTTGACGTAATTCTCTGTTGCTATATAGGTTATCACACAATCAATCAAAGTCTGTAATCAGGCAAACCGCCATGTCTGTCGATGGAAGGTATAATCAATCTGCTCTCTCACCAAATGCACTTCAAACTTCATAATTTTATTTATGACTCTATAACTACTGTAAATGAAACCAAACATTGGATTCCGACATACTCTGTTTCTTCCATGGGATTGTAGCACAATTCTTGCTTGCTGCGAGGACGGGACTATATGGCGCTGGGACATGATTAACAAGTAGCGGTCTGATTCTTGTAGGAATTGATGAATTAGGAGTGCTGAGAAATGAGATGTCCATTCTTTTGTTGTAACTCTTATATGGTTTTATTTGCAATAGTTTGTCTCTACGCCCTGAAACCTTGAGATGCTCCCTATAGCCTTGTAAACGTCAACATTTGAACCACTTTGTAAACCTTCTATGAGATTTTCACTTATTGTCTTTTGTTCAATACACAAGGCTGTATCCTGGAGCTTTATTGCAGGAGCCACTTTCCTTCATTAGCTTTCTAGTCTTCAAAGCATTGTCCCATGCTCCATTAGCTGCATATACACTGGCCAAATTTACATAATTAACTGGTTTCTTCGGTTCCATACTCAGAAGCTGTGTGGCTGCTACTTTACTGAGCTGCACGTTCCCATGGCGCTTGCACGCATCAAAAAAAGATCCCCATGTTGATGAGCTAACATTTGTAATACCCCCTTTACTTCTCATCAGTTCATAAGCTTCTTCCAGGTAGCCACCACGTGCAAGCATATCTATGATGCAAGATAAGTGCTCTTCTCGAGCTTGGATACCGTGCTTGTTGATCATTGTGTTGAAAATCTTCCAGCCTAGTTCGGTTTGTCCTGTATGGCTACAAGTAGAGAGGAGAGAAAGAAATGTAATGTCATTCGGTTTGATCCCTTCATGCTCCATTCTGTTATAAAGATCAATTGCTTTCTGAATAGTTCCATGTCTTCCATACCCTGCAATCAGAGAGGTCCATGATCTCACATCTTTCTCTTTTATCTCTTCAAAAGCAAGGACTGCATCCTCAAGTTCTCCAGACTTTGCATACATATCTATTAGCGAGTTACCCAAAGCAACATCAAATCTGACTTGGGAGGATTTTAAGGCGAACCCATGGATTTGTCTTCCAACGGTTACAGATGCGATGTTGGTGCATATTTTAAGCATCGAGGATACTACAACTTCGTCCATCTTTGTTTTCATCAGTATCATCTCTTTGAAGATATCAAAGGCATCATCACTTCTGCAGTTGGTCTGCTGTGTAAAACCTGTAATTAGAGCAGTGCAAGAGATTAAGTCTCTTCTTGCCGTGCCCTCGTATAGCTTCCAAGCATTGGCAATGCTACCACACTTCACATATGCATCAATCAGAGACCTAATCAGTGCACTTGATCTTCCAAAACCCAGCTTGATCGCTAATCCATGTAATTCACCGACTATATCAAGACACTTAACAACTATAGAAGCTCTCAAGAGGCTTCCAAAGGTGAAGCAGTCTGGCTTCTTCCCTAACACAGAACAACACAACAAGAAGCCATTTAACCAAACCGAGTCAAAAAGGTTTTGAAATATGTGGGAAAGAATAGAAACAAAGTAGTTCACCTTCCGAGAGCATTAACTGAAACAGACTAAACGAAGTATCTGCACAAGCATTAGCGGTGTATCCATCAATCATTGCATTCCAAGAAACCAAATCCCTCTTGTTCATGGAATCAAACAGAAGATGAACTTTCTCCATCTTTCCAAACCTGGCATAAAGAGAAAGCAATACACTCTTCACAACTAAGTTCCCTGCAAATCTCCCTTTCTCCACACAACCTTGTACCTGCATCCCTTCTTTAAGACAACCCAAATCTTTACACGACTTCAAAACACTCCCGTAAGTGTGCCAATTAGCCCTAACACCTTCCTGGTGCATCTGTTTGAACAACAGCAACGCGTCCCTGTGATATCCACATCGAGAAAACCCCGAAATCATAACTGTCCAAGAAACCACATCTCTCTTAGGAATTCTATCAAACAGTTTACGTGCGTGTTTCACATCTCCCTGTTTCGAGTACAAATCTATCAACGTGTTGTTCAACTGGAGATTGGATCCGAACCCATTTGTAACCGAATCCCCATGGATCAACAGAAGTTGTTTCTTGACGACTTGGTAGCTGCATAATTTAAGAGCTTTGAGGTACAAAGATGGACTTAACAAGTAAGGTTTCGAAACAACCAAACTCTCCCCATAAGCAGCCAGCATTATCCAATATCCAACAACTGTAGAGACGATAAAAGTGATCCCTTTTGATTCAATGGACTCAAAATCAATCACGAAGAACGTAAAAATCAAAGCTTTTTTCCAAAAAGACAGTTCCTTTTTTCTTATGCATACACAAGTTTCGTTTCCACCGTATAATAAAAGATACAAAATTTTCCCGCGCTTCAAGTAGTGATTCTCACATCTCTATATATATGGGGGGGGGGGGGGGGCTATATACATTAAAGAATTAGTTTGCCTTCTTCACTTCTTCTTGTGAGTATAAAAATTTCAGATTTGGGTTCGTAATTTAGCCATTAAGCTCTGCAAACTCTCGAGTTTCTGCTTGAGCTCGTTAGCGTGATTTGCGGAGGATTCTGAATCGCTGAGATCAGAAACTAGAGCTGAACACTTGGCTTCTAACTCCATCGACGCTTCTTCTATGGAAGTAATGGTAGATTCTAGGTTTGTACGTGACGAAATGTCTCTCATACAGTCTGATGATGCAGCAAAAGGTGAGATTTTGGGACTTCCTGCTCTGCTTGCTTTTGGAGAGAACATCTTGTCAAAACCTTCACTTCCTGCAACAAAAGAGACATAGAGTTACAAGCCAAAAAGGCAAATCCAAGAACCTTGAAAAAGTTGAAACTATTTATAAAATAGATTGCAGAGGCGTTTGAGATGAGTATACCAAGGTTGCTTAGTTGATTTAGCGTCGCCTGGCCAATAGATTCTTCAAGCTTCAGCACACGTAAAACCCCTGCGACTATCCTTCCCATTGCATCAACTTCAGATTTGCACAAGAATGACAAATGTTGCAACTCATCTTTTGTAACAACTGCCTCAACCTTGCAGCACAAAGGACAAAATCCTCTATTACAAAAACTACTTTACAAAAGAAAGAAGCAAAGAGCAATGAGGTCAGCTTCACTTACAGGTTGCTTAACAGAGAATTTCAGACTTTCTGCCGCCCAGTTTAAGGAGTCATCATGAGCAGATTTGTCATCCGATGCCACAATATTAGCTTCAATGTTTACTCCTCCATGCACGTGACCATTTTCGTAAACTCCATTTGTAAGCAAACCATTACAAGAATCAGTCCCTTTCTGCATCTGGGGCTTCACTGTCTGTAGACCTTCGACACTGACCTATAATGCATTTCCAAATTAAATTTAACGGGCTTAGTAACACGTAAAGGTCCACAACGCTTAGGGCATTCAGGAATTTAATCTTGTAATAAACCAGAAAGATAAAGGTACATATGAATTTTCTAAGACACCACCATACTCTCCCTCAAAGTGAAGTGGTTATCATTAACCTCAGAAAATTCAGGGAAAGAAACTGAGCTGTGGAAAAATTAAAAGTACAGATACTTACAATAATTGAGTCCACAGGATACTTGTGAGCATCATACTTATTTTCTGTCCCATTTGGATCCACATTCTTCGGTGTACTCTTGGCTATTACTCGGAAAGTACGGAAATTTGTGTGCCAACACCTCTCTTCTCTTCCAATATCTTCATTATTCAGAATTTGTGTGCCAACACCTTCTCTGCCCTCCAAAGCAAACAACCAGTCTCTTAACTCAACAGAGACATCAATGTCATCTGGCCTTCCCAAATGTTGAAAACCATCGCCATTCCAGTTTCCTGGAGTTCCATCTAGACGCATATATTAGCCAGTGGTTAGTGAAACTTGAAGCTGTAAACAAGAACAATATAGAATGGAAACAACCAAGATGGGTTTTTTCAGTACCCTTTTTCCTGTCATCAACTATAGATGCTTTGAAAAGTTTTGACAAAGGCCCAGAAGATAAATGCTCTAATCCTCTGGACAGACCCTCTCCTGGACGACCATCATGATTCAAAATTCCAAATCTGTGTAATAGAGCTTCAGCATAGCTCATTCCTCCTCCCAGGCGTACACCTGAAATACAAGCCACGATGCTTACACTGTGGCACTCCATATCCTTTTCACTGAGAGGAATCACATGTGTTATGCTGATGTCCAGAAAAGGTGTCATAAGAGTTCTGCCACTTTGCCCATCATGTCTTCCGTTGACAACCCAAAAGACACGCCTCAGTGGGGTAGACCCATTACAGCTAACTAAGTGACCATTCCAGCTATTCTCATGTTCATGTTGTACGTCGGTATCTACACAATCTACCTCAATGTTTTCCCAGTATATGTTGGAGGATACTGCAATAGCGCCACCAAGGGTTCTATGAGTTACCTTCACAGAAAGATCTTTGCCAAGAAACTGAACGAGTGGCATGTCCTGAGTACTAGTAAAGGAAGACTCAAGAAACTTAAGCTGCAGATCCTTCAAAGCCAATTTCACAGCAGTATCACTCGGAACCTTCTCCAACAACCCTCCAGTCAAAGAAACAGTATTTTGGCGTTTGCTTTCTTTAACAATTGAAATCTTTTCACTGACCTTACCGAAGTAAGAATAGAGGTCCAGAACAAAAAATAACTGCTCCACAGAAGCACGCGAAATATACTGCTCACAAGCAACTCCTATGCGAACAATACCACCAGGAGGAGGAACTGTTATCAGTGGCTTTCCATCAGCAGATACCATAGCAACTTCTATACACATGTCTTTTCCTTCAACACAATTCCACAAACCCATTTCCGGACCACGAGAGCTCTGAAGTTCAGTTGAGTTGGGAGATGTTTCCAAAGCCAAACTAAAATGTGAGGCTCCAGCTGTCCATTTCTTTTGGCTGGCGTCAATAGGCTGTCCTGGCCAAAGACAGAAGCAAGCAGGATCCTTCTCCAGGTTTAGCAGCCGAACTTTTAGGGTAGGTGACTCCGCAAAAGATAAGTTTTCAATATGAAGCCTTGCCCCAACGAAGGACTTATTTACGGAAAGGTTTTCTTTGATTGCTGAATCTTCCAAATTACTCATGTCTAATGGAACAGAGACATCTAACTCCTTTAGGGTGAAAAGAAGAGAGTTAACAGAGTTATCTGGCAAAACATCACCAGGATTCACAACAATGCCATCAGCCAGAAAAGAAGAAATTCTTAAACAAGCTTCTTCCTGAAGATGAACCTGAGAGAAAGGATAGAAGAAGAAAATAGTGAAGAATTTGTTTAAAAAGTGTAAATTTTTATCTTTGAGTTATATACACATACCATGAGTGGTTGGCACTGGATAACTGTCTTTGAGAAAAAGTGTGGGGGTTTTGGAGATGGCTTGACCTGAAGAGAATGTAGGGAGATCAAGGGTACATCCTGAACTATTTGCCACGGGCCGTTGTCCAATGGATATATGAGAGGGCAAAAATTCTTGGCTGTCCCAAAAATATGGAAGGAAAATTAATCAGCATGAAAATGTTTTAGCAACTGAGAGGATCACAATAGAAGAATTTTTGTTATCTACAGCCAGAACTGTTAATACCAAAGTCGGGAACTGCAAGGTCTTCAGCTGTAGCTTTCATGGATGGTTGGACTAGAGCACAAGGTAAACGCGAAAAAGCATCCCTGAATTAAAACCATGAGTAATTATGCAAGAACTCTAAATTCAAATTTGTGAACCAACACAGGTACAAGGAAACTATATAAATGTTTATATATAAACATAACCAGCAAATGCATGTGAAACAAAGATATGAAAAAAGAAAAGAGCTAGCTTCAAAAGAACACCATAAACAGAGTACTAAGTAGATAACTTGAAGTTTCCACAACTCTTTCCTGTTTATATCGTATGACATACACTATCAAGTAAAATTTTGGCTTCTGCATCTATTAAAATTCAAGGTAATTAGATAAAGGTTTCAAAAGCGCCATCAGAAACGAAGATCCTGACTATGCAAATCGCAACTACGACAAACATAATGCTTTGAAGATCAACAAAAATTAAGTGCTCAGAGTTCATTCTAGTAAAATTGTAAACAATACTACTGATATGATGATCGGGAGCATAGTCAGCACTTTAGAAAGGCTATAAACAGATTACTCTAATCAGGAATTGTTACGAATATTTCTATTTACCTATTTAGGATTATTTCTATTTTTCTTATTTCCTTTTCTCTTAGGGTTTTGCTTTAGGATTGATTATATATAGAGATGCAGTCTAGGTTGTAAGACTCATCCAAGCAATTGAGAGCTTTGGAGGTTTGATCGGGTTAGGCCGAGGGAAGAGAACTTAGTTCTCTTTGGGGAGTTTTACTCTTGTTACTCTATTGTTCTGTTTCTATCCTCTTATAATAAAGTGGTTTTGATATTTATTCTGCTATTGAGATTCTATCTCTAACAGGAATTTTACTATTTATCCCGACATAAGCATATTCACCTTAAAAATAGCCCACCAATCAAAATCTTGGTCAAGTAGTTAGCTGATTCTCCGTCCGAAACACATGCCTGCAAGTATATATGCCAAGTGATATCAGATTTCAGCACCACATAACAAGATATAATTCATTAAGATGCTTAACATACTGAAGTGCGTTAAATCATCTGAGGGAAATAAACTTTCTAGTGAACATAACGTGACAGGGAAGAGATATATAGAGCTTGAGACAACCAAGTTAGTGGTCAAACCAATAATATGCATTAGTCATTTTAGAAAATTTATTAACCATGAAACTACTTTGATGAGGGAGCAAATCTGGTCCAAATCCCTATTTTCTTTATAACATTGCCCGAGATACCATTTCATTATAGATAATTTGTGTCTTGTTCCAACTCATACTCACACTTACAATAAAATCATAAGAACAAGAGTTCCTGAGATTTCGGTATACGATTTCCTAGAACTAAGAAAGTTCCGTAGTGCATAATGTGCATAATGTGAATGCAGGAAACATAATCATGCTAGTTACTGGATCAAATTCTAAGAATCAGTGAGAACGTACTCGAGAAAAAAGGAGTGACTGCATTAGTAGTTCCAGTTGGAATTCTGAAACGTAGAAACATGGTAAATGTTAAAGCCAAGAAAAGATAGTAATGATTTCATGCAAGACCACACTCTTAGCTAGCATGAGGTGAGTCAAATCAACTAACCAGCATCTTTAATGCAAAGAAATACATGGTCCACAAGAACGGAGACAAGAGAGCGTCCTGCTGCTTCAGCAGACTGGAGGAGGCATACCATTAAAGAGTGAGAAAAAAGAATTCAAGTAAACCGTTTCCTTTACAAAGATCCATTGGACGTTTGAAATTTCGGACCTGCTGAGATTTTGGATCCACATCTCCTCGGTTTAGGCATAAGTACATTCCAGTTAGAAAGCGGAGAAGAGCTCGCAACCCTACTTAGAAGAATTATGAGTAGACTTAGTTATTCATCTACATCAACCTGTTATCAGAAAACTAAGAGAATATGTTTTCAAACCTGGTTCACTTAAGGCTGGACAAACGGCTTCTGGAATGTGCAACTGGACTTCAAGCCCAAGTGGACTGTTTAGTGCTGTTCTCTGAACTGTGATCTGAACAAAAGGCGACCATCAGGGCTAATGAATTAGGCACCAAAACATCTAATGCTTTCAAGCACTTTGCTTTTATATCATATATACAAGTACAAGAGAATCGAATACAAATGTTTACATGTGCTTCGCCAGAAATTCCTTCTAAAAAGCGTTCTCCTCCAAAGAAAACTCGTTTTGCACCATCATCATCTCTGAGATTTGCTTCTTCAGAGCGGGCTAAATTAGCATCAGTGAACATATCAGGATGTGGTAGAAGATCAATTGATAAAGCTTCCCATTCAAGTTTCTGATAACGAAAGGATATGCATCACAGGTAGAAAAACAAATCACATTAGGAGTATTATCTTCAAAGAAAATTAACAGGTAGGAATAAGGTACTTTAAAAAAAGCAAGCACCATGGAAATAGATGGATATTTTGGCACTGTTTTCGTTAAACGAATGCTCAATCTTGAGCCATCAAGAATATAATATCAAGGAAAACTAGCTAACGAGTGGCATCAATACCTTAAACAAATAAATAAATCCTGTGTTAGTAGAGAAGTCCCTCGCTTCTTTCAGATTTACAACCTGCAAATGAAAATTCATTCAGAAATACAATTCTTCCAGAAAAGAATTTTCTTACATCATGCTCGCAAATCTCACCTTCCAGCTCTCATTAGTGGTATACAGAACAAGGTTACGTATTGTAATAGATGCCAGCGGAGCAGCCCTAGATATAGAGTATAAAAGCTTAGACATACATAAGCAACAACACAGGGCACATAAATTGATCCCCGAGTAGAGGAAAACGAAACGAAATTTTAGTCAGGTAGGAGTGTGAAAGGCATAAACTATAAAACAACCAGAACTATGGATCAAAAGAACCCTAAGTAACGAGATTCCGACAGACATGAAGCTAAATCTCAAGTTGATAGAAAATAAAATCAACTTACCAGGCTGCCCCTCCCTCACGGTGGGCACCACCTCCAGTTTCAAGAAGAAGATTGACCACCTTAACTTGTAAAGTCATTCCATCTGCAATCTGATCGACATAATAAAAGATAATTGCACAAGTACCTATATATAGGAAATGAATATAACTATAAACCCTAGGAAAGAAATCACTCAGTCAAACTGACATCATTGTTACGACAAAACAAAAGGATTATATGCATAGCTAGTCTTCAACCAAATGTGCAAGAAAGACCAATAATCAAGAAAGCTCAAAACCACCTACCTAACTACAGAGTGATCGAAACCATAACCAGTATAGCCTATTTCCTCATTCTTTCAATTTGAGCTTACATACTATACTGAAATTTACAATACACATATATTGGACAAAACATTATCAGCATTTCCTTGGGAAATATAATCTCAATGTGAGATGGAAATATATATATATTCTTCTATATATGGAGAATATGGGCACATGGTAGTTATCAGTTTTGTTTGCAGAAATCTCAAAATGGTAAATAGTAGAGGAGGCTAGACTAGTAATGCCTCTGTGCTTTATGGGATAAATATTTGAAATATTGACCAAAGTAGCAGAGATACCACACCTTGTCAGCGAATCCATAACCATTACTTTTTCCAGAGGCGGTAGGAGACTGAACACTGAAGGAAAAAAATAAAAATAAAAGAAAGACTCAATAATATTCTGGGAAATTAAGCAAAGCCTCAGTTAAGACTGGGCAGAAAGGAAAACAGATGAAGTAGGGATTCAGTAGTACCTGCTTGGACCCTTGGTCACATCAGCATCAGGATTTTCTTCAAGAACAAGATCGAGTTTATCGATTTGCACAACTACGGGTTCAGTTTGTACATTACTGACATACGGAAGCTGTATGAAGAGGAAAATGAGAGAAGGAAAACAAAATCCAATGCTTGTAAAATAATAAGATAGATCACACACGTTAACAGAAGCAGAATAACTTTTTTCAGTTTAGTAGCAAGTTCCATCAAATTCAACAATTCCATCACACTCGAGGAATTGTCACAAATCAAAGCCATGGTCTTAGCAATCCTAACATATATCTGGTAGAAAAGGTGGAAACTGGAGATATGCACTCAGAATTATAGCCTAATTTTTCAGTGAAACATCTCAAAATCAAGAAAAATAAACAGACTAAGTTGTACACGACTCTGCTACTAAACCCAAACTTCACATGAATTTTTACTCAATTCCATGAAAACAATTAATTAGAGATAACAATGGGGAAGGAGTTGAAACACAAACCATGATTTCCAATTTTCCAACTTTGGCAGTAGTCACACTAAGTGCGGGTGGCAAACCCATACTGGCGTGTATAGCCTCACCATTAATGTCTGCATAACACAACACAAAATAATCTAAATCAGAAAGAAGACATTTTTATTCCCGAAGAAGAAGATAAAGAACTCGGAGAAGAAAAGAAAGGGGACCTAAGTTAGAAAGCTGAGCGGTACGGCCTTGAAGCTTGAACTGATCTCTGGTGAATGATTTGAGCCAATACTTGAGTGTATACTCCAAGGCTCGTGCCAGTATTGACTCCATTTGCTGATCGATCGATCGATCCTGTGATTTTAAATCACAAAACACCAAAATGATGGAATCAACAGCAGCAGCTCCAGCTCCAGCTCATACGACGATCCCAGATCCGAGAAATTGGGTTTCTTCCGTAGAAAAGCAAAAGACGTGGAATCCAGATTGTTGCCTTACTGTGACATTACAGATTCTTTTGTTTCTGTATTAATAAATTCTTCAGACACACAAAAAAAAAAGAGAAAAAAAAAAGAACTGTAAACTTATCAAATGTGTTGTTCTCATGGGAGAAGGAAGATGAGGAAAAAAATAAAAAGATTATTGTAAGACTGGCACGTGCGAGGCTGTTCGGTTCGCACGTGTGAAGAAGAGATGACCGACTTGTTAAATTATTGAAGTAGCTAGAGCCTAGAGTAGAGAGAGAGACCTTAAAAGAGTGGTGAAGTATCAACTATCCTCATCATGTCGGCCATTTATTAATGGATGATGGATGAAATATAGTATCTCAAGGATTTTGGTTTCAATCGTCACTAAGTTTGGGATTTGTGTGTTTTTGATTCAACAAGTCTCATCTTCTCTCCTCAGTCCTCATCATGTTCAGCCAGTAACGGATGAAGTAGAGAGACTGTTTTGTTTCAACCCAAGTTGTTGTTGGACATGGTGCAAATTTTTTTTTATTATTTTATTTTATTTTAATATGTTTTTAAGGTGTCAATTGTAGATTTAATAAATTTAGAATCATTTTAATCAAAAAATATTAAATTTTGAGGGCTCAAAACCTTATAATCTTTTTTTTTTTTTATGAAACCTTGTGCAAAAGCACCGCTTGCACCGAATCAACGCCGGCCCTGGTTTCAAACATCACTACTGTATTTTGGGAAATATGTACGTTATGAAACAAAGTAAATTAAATTTACCGCATTGAAGCTAACCATCAATGCCTCAGTAAAAGTAGTCACATCTTATGGCAGTGAGATGGATTTGTGTCACTATATAGTTCTCTCTGTCTTAACCAGATGTGTTAAATGAGTTTGTTTGACATAGAATGATGAGATCATGAGAACTGAAAAGGGGATAAGGTGAAATGTTTTTGCCACAAATGTTTTAAAATATGGGCCTTATCTGTAATGCGTCTCACGGGCCTTAACTGTAATGCGTATAATCAGCCCAAAAAAAGGGAACGTATAAGATACGCCACCGTCTTACTTTTTAGGGTTCTTGTGTCTTCTACACCAAAATGGCAAAACCTATCGAATGCCTTTTTTGGAAAATACCAGCAACCACAACGAAAAGAAACAGAGTTTTTAATATTAAATAACCTAGATTTCTCTGTGCTACATCGATCGACCCTTGTTTCAACGAGGATGATGATGTCAAATCTTCCAAAGGATTTGGTGGAGGAGATTCTCTCTAGGGTTCCGTTTATAAACCTAAGAGCAGTGAGATCTACTTGCAAAATGTGGAACGATATATCCAAAACTAGGAGATTTGTAAACAAGAACATCTACAAAGCAGCCGTGTCAGGGGAAAGAGAGTTTCTGATGGTCACGGAATTTGATGTTCACTTGGTCAGCGCCAATCTCCACTACACAAGTCAAAACAACGACCTTGATCTTTTTATAAAGCGTAAAGCTAAACTTAATAGACGAGGCAAGGCAGCTGAAGTATTCCATAATTCTCAAGTTATTCAATGCAACGGTGTATTCTTATGTGTACGGGGACACATCCTTGTGGTTTGGAATCCGTATTGGGGACACAAAAAATGGATCTTACCAAGAGCTCCTTACGAGAGATTAGACGAGTATGCTCTCGGATACGACAAATCCAGCGGTAGCCACAAGATCTTGAGGCTTTTCGGTATTAACGTAACTTGCCTCGAAATCTACGATTTGAGGTCTAAGTCATGGAAGGTTCCTGATGGCACTCTTGAATGGGATAGGGAGGATATGAAAGATTGTGTGTCTTTGAAGGGAGATACTTACTGGTATGGTAGAGATAAAGAATCAGAAAAATAATCGTAAAAAACAATCACGCGCCTCACGCGCCTAGAGATTTTCTCTCTCCAAACACGCGATCCCACTCCTTTCACCTCCACCTTCGCCGATCTCGGCGTTGGCCCCCGCCGGCCTCCATGGCCAAGAAAAAACCTAAAAAACCCCCCAGCGTCCTTCCCACTGGAGTAGCGCCTCCTTCCTGCAACCCAGCACCGCCTGCATCCCCATCAGCAGCTGGAGCTCCCTCCTCCTCTAGATCTACGGAGTTACCTGCGACCTCCTCGGTCCCGGCTAACTGCAATGCCACCGATTTGACAGCCGGATTCGTATCTCCAACTGTCGAGGCCCCAGCTACTGTGGACGAAATCTCCTCTACAGTACCTGTTAGTGTGTCTGAATCCAAAATAGGAAACCCTGCCGACGAGGCGTCTTCAGTCCCGCCGTCAGAGAAGCTTCCCCCAAAGGTTACAGACAATTCCATCAGCAAATCCGACTTTCCATGGAAGAATCTGGTCAATGGAAACTCGATTAAGATGCAAAAGCAAGGTACCCCATTCACTCTTGAATCTGGAGAGGCGTGTGTTACTATACCAAACGCAGTGATTGAAAGGAACAAGAAAGCTTGGGACAGCTTCATCCTAGGTCAATTTTACGAGGATCCTCCTTCGAGAGGCGCCGTACAAGCAATTGTGAATGGGATCTGGAGCCGTCAGCGTAAGGACATCTCGGTCTCAAAAATGGAGGGCAATTCTTTCCTCTTCAAAGTGCCGTGTCCAAACGCTCGAAGAAGAATCCTCAGTCAAAGCCTCTGGCAAATCGATGGCCAAACCATGTTTGTGGCCAAATGGTCCCCTGAGGTACGGCACTCAAAGCCTGAACTAACGATGGTACCTGTTTGGTTAGAATTCGTGGGTGTTCCGCTTGAGTTCTTCAACAGAGAGGGACTCCAACACATTGCTGGTCTTGTGGGTCACCCGGTTTGCCTACACCCGCACACAGAGAATCTGACAAACATCGAAGTCGCTAAGGTCTATACAGTGATTGATCCTAGGAAACCACTACCTGAGGCAGTGAATGCTCGCTTTGAATCTGGCCAGATAAAGCGTATTCAGGTTTCTAGTCCATGGTTGCCTTCCCTTTGCAGTCATTGCAAAAAAGTTGGACACACGGTGTCTAGATGTTCAAAAGCCCCTCCTACATGTACCGCTTGTGGCTCGGTGAAGCATTCAACCTCGGACTGTCCTCGAGCAAAAAAGGAAAAGCAATCAGGTAAACGCCCCATTCAAAGCCAACTTCCCATAGTTGGTAAGGTTGTCGCACCAGCAATAGCATCTGGTTGTGAAACAGAAGGTACACGTAACCAAAGGTCTGAGGAGCTCGTATCCTCTCCAACCCCCATCCTCAAAGCACCGGAAGGACCTAAGGCCAATTCTTCCCCCCAAGATGGAGATCAACACGGTTCCCAGCCCCGAGCTAAAGCTCCGAACAAATCTTACCCCTTAGGATTTGATGATGGACAGCTTTGTATAGATCTACGTGACAACCTCTTCGCTCACTTATCCCCCAGGACTAATGGAGCAGGAAAAGTCATGGAGGATAAGGGTTTGTCTGACAACGATGTCTCCTCGGACAGCCTTTCAGAAGAGGATGACAACCCGGAAGCAGACACAGACCGTTTTTTGAAGGTAGTATCCAAAAAAATGTTGCGAAAGAATCATCGTGGAGCTAGGGCTAGAGGCCCTTCAATCCTCTAATATCCCTCTATATTTATGGATATTTTTTGCTGGAATGTAAGAGGTATTAACGATAAAATAAAGCGTAGATGCTTACGGAAATGGTTGAAGAGAAATCAACCGATTTTTGGTGGGATTATAGAAACCCATGTCAGCCAGGCGAACTCACAAGCTATAGTATCTCGTGTGTTTCCAGGCTGGAATTTTGAAGGTAATTATGAGTTCTCAGATCTTGGTAAGATTTGGTTAACATGGCATCCCTCTGTTCAAGTTACTATCATCTGCAAATCTCTCCAGATGATCACCTGCCTAGTCAAGCTGCCCTTCGTCTCCGATCAGATAGTAGTCTCTGTGGTTTATGCATCTTCCTCCTGTAGTGCTTCCCGGAGATCTTTGTGGGCTGAGATAGTTGATCTCTCTCAGAATTCTTCTATCTCATCAAAACCGTGGACCGTACTGGGGGATTTTAATCAAATTCTGCTGCCTCACGAGCATTCAAACCTTGAAGTTCACTCTGTTCCATCGGGTATGCGCGATCTAAGTCAGTGTTTGCTCTCCTCATCTCTGTCTGACCTACCTTATTGCGGAAATACTTTCACCTGGACGAACAAGCATAGTATTGGTCTTGTTGCTAAAAAGTTGGACAGAGTCGTGGTAAACGATGCATGGTTGGCTGCTTTCCCCGCATCACTAACTGTCTTTGGTGAACCCGCTTTCTCGGATCATAGCCCTGGATGCATCTTCCTGGATTGTCAAAAACAGAAGCGTAAGAAGCCTTTTAAGTTCCTGTCTCTACTAAATCAAAATCCGGAGTTTGGACCTCTTATTAAGGTTTGGTGGGACGCTCTCCAACTCGATGGGACTCAAATGTTCAAAATTTCAAGCAAACTAAAGCTTCTGAAAAACGTGATAAGAGATTTCAGCAAGGTGAACTACTCTGGAATAGAAAAACGGGTTCAGGAGGCTTACGCAAACCTGCTTGCCTGCCAGCAAGACCTTTTAGCTACTCCATCATCTGAGAACGTGGATAAAGAGAAAGAAGCACATAGGATCTGGACCTCCCTTGCTTTAGCAGAAGAATCCTTCTTAAAGCAGAGATCGCGTATTTGCTGGTTAGAAGAAGGAGACAAAAACTCCAAGTTTTTCCACAGGTCTATTCTTTCAAGGCAAAGTATCAACGAGATAATCTTCCTCATAGATGACAATGACCAGGTAGTGGACTCCAGACAGGGAATTCAAAACCTTGTAGTGGACTTCTACAAAGGTCTGTTTGGAGGTCAAAGCGCACGCTCTTCAGTTTCAGTTTCTGAAATTGCGGACCTCGTCACCCAACGATGTTCTTCAAGCGCCCTCCAGATTCTAAATGCACCATATTCACCAGAGGAGATTAAAAAAGCAACCTTCGCGCTTCCCAGAAACAAGGCCCCGGGACCAGATGGCTATTGTGTCGAGTTCTTCACTGCTCAGTGGGAAACAGTAGGTAGCTCAGTGATCGAAGCTGTTACTGAATTCTTCAGGTCAGGGAAGATGCTTAAGCAGTGGAATGCAACAATCATCACCCTCATCCCGAAAACTCCTAACGCTCAACGGGTGGGGGAATTCCGTCCTATTGCGTGCTGTAACACGTTATACAAGATAGTGTCTAAGCTTCTGGCAAACAGATTAAAGAGGGTCATCCCGGATCTGGTCTCAAACTCCCAATCAGCTTTCATCCCGGGTAGACTTTTGGTGGAAAATGTTCTGTTGGCTACTGAATTAGTGCAAGGCTACAATCAGAAAAACATCTCTCAAAGGGGAATGCTCAAGGTGGATCTCAAGAAGGCCTTTGACTCTGTTATTTGGGAGTTTATAATCAACACACTAACGGCAATGGAGTTCCCAACGCATTTCATCTCCCTGATAGAGCAGTGTATTTCTACAGCAAGCTTCTCTATCTGCATCAATGGGGAATTGTGTGGCCACTTCACGGGATCAAAGGGGTTGAGACAAGGTGACTCCATCTCACCCTATCTATTTGTTTTGGTCATGGAAGTCTTTTCGCAGATGCTAAGGAAGGCATACCACAACAACCTCATAGGAGCTCACGCTAATACCTCGCACCCCCAGGTTACCCACCTAGCGTTTGCTGATGACATCATGGTTTTCTTTGACGGGAAACTAAGCTCTTTGTCAAACATTACTGGGGTTCTCCAAGAGTTCTCTGCCGCTTCAGGTCTTCACATGAATAAGAGCAAGACGGACCTGTACCTAGCGGGAGTGACCCAGGCTGAAACCTCTCAGATGGCTTCTCTTGGTTTCAACATCGGTTCACTTCCAGTAAGGTACTTAGGCCTCCCCCTCATGCACAGAAAACTAAGGCTATCAGAATACAGGCCACTGTTGGATGCTTTGACAAAACGTTTCAGTTCGTGGGCTGCAAGAGCCCTTTCATACGCGGGCAGGCTGCAACTCCTATCCTCTGTGATCCATGGTACTCTAAACTTCTGGATGTCGGCATTTATACTACCAAAGGGCTGCATCAAAAAGGTTGAGAGTCTATGCAGGAACTTCCTGTGGAATGGTGATGTTACCAAGCGGGGTTCCGCAAAAGTCGCCTGGAGCAACGTGTGTCTTCCGAAAGAAGAAGGGGGTCTGGGTCTGAGAAATCTAAGTTTTTGGAACAGAACACTCTGCCTCAAATTAATTTGGAGACTGTTTACCGCTTGTGACTCATTGTGGGCGCAGTGGTTGCGCAACACCAAGATAAAGGATGGTTCTTTCTGGGCTATTGATGCAAAGAAACAATCTTCATGGACATGGAAAGCCTTGTTGAATCTGAGACACACTGCGAGACGTTTCCTCAAGGCAAAGCTAGGTAACGGTCAACAGTTAAATTTCTGGTATGATTGCTGGACCCCCTTTGGCCCACTAATAGACTACCTCGGACCATCTGGACCTAATCAAGTGGGTATCCCTCTTCAAGGTAAAGTGGCCCACGCATGTTCGCCAACAGGATGGAATCTAAGGCCTGCTCGTTCAAATCAAGCCTTGGATCTCCATATGTTCCTTGCTACGATACAGAGTCCACTCCTTGCGTCGGATCAAGATAGCTTCATCTGGTCGACTGGTCCGGTCGAGCTCCAAACGTTCTCAACTAAGAGGACCTGGGAGGTGATCAGACCGAGACAGAACCCTCTTCCTTGGACCTCTCAGGTATGGTTTAAGGGTGCAATACCCAGACATGCGTTTATGATGTGGCTTCTGCAACTAGACAGGCTACCTACGAGAGCGAGACTTGCTAGGTGGGACTCACACATCGACGCAAGCTGCTGTCTCTGTGGTCGCTATCAAGAAACCCGTGATCACCTTTTCCTCCATTGTGAGGTCAGTGAGGATCTCTGGGCTGAAGTTACCAGAAGGCTAGGCTACCGCTCCTTTAACTTTCACACTTGGGATGCTTTCACCAGCTGGATGGACATGAAAGACAAAACTTCAACTCGTCCCCTCCGAAGACTAGTCACACAAGCCACTGTTTACGCAATATGGTGGGAGCGCAACACCAGGCTCCACCACAACATATCCACCGAGACTACTATCTTATTCAAGGGACTTGACAGGCAGATTAGGGATGCAATACTGGCGAAAAAGGCCAGAAAGCAGTTTAAGGCAGCTATGGCGTTGTGGTTAAAGTATATTTAGTCGTGTTATATATCTCTATTTGGTTCCTTCCTTGTTTTTAGTTTTTTTTTTGGGCAAGAAGTAACCTCTGTATCCAGCTTTTGTAAGTTCTGCGAACCATTAGTTCAATGAAATTCACATGTTTATCAAAAAAAAAAAAAAAAAAAAAAAAGAATCAGAAAAATATTGTTTTTTTTTTTTTTTTTTCAGAAAAATATTGTTTGTTATGTTTTGATTTTACAAGAGAGATGTTTGGACCGCGTCTGCCTCTGCCCTTGGATGAAGGTCATGCGACTCTATCTGCGGTAAAAGAAGAAAAGCTTGCGGTGTTATTGCAGCTGTGGGATACAATGGATATTTGGGTTACGAACAATATTGAGCCTGGTGCGGTGTCGTGGAGCATCTTCTTAAAACTTGATATGAAACCAATTATACATTATTACAATAATACCTATGGGTATGGGGATTTCTTCATTGACGAGGAAAAGAAAGTGGCAGTTGTTTTTGAGAAAGATAGGTCAGAGAGGTTTAGAATCATCTACAAGAGAGCTCACATCAATGGAGAGAATGGTTATTTCAAAAGTTTGGATCTCGGTGAATCTCCAGACACATTTGAGCTTTGCCGTCTAAAGTGCTCTTATGTTCCAAGTTCTATGAAAATCATGTAACAGATTCATAAAATTCAGTCCTTTTACATTTTCATTGTGATTGCATCTTCTTTGCACAAGATTTATCAGTAGATATATATGAATTTGTTTCTCATTTCTTCGTCTTATGCAATATGGGTGAGAGAATTCATTTAAATTTTACATTTTACAAAACAACTTAACGAGGACATAGGTCGAGCAAGTTACTTCCTCTGTCGTCTATTAATTTTAAAAAACCATGAAACGAGCTGATACCTAATGATTTAAGCTATTGAGATAGACAACAATGGACGAGCAAAAGCTATCAGTTTTCGGGGTGCAATCGAATTCTCAACCCATTGCTTAATAAACTTTACAGACTATATAACAAATGCTTAGAAATAGAGTTGATCCAAGGCTTGGATTCCAAGCAATGATATCCCTTGTTTTTCTTACATTCAAATTATTCATGTTACTTTTTGTCTTAAATCTCTCTCTATTCACAAAATTATAAAAAAAAAAATGGCAGACTCTGTTTTTGTTCTGAAACTTATATTAAGAAGACTCTGTTTTGTGTACACTCTTGTCCATCCCTTTATCAAATTCAGATGTATTCATTTCTTAATGGAGCTTGGAACCTTTCTTGCCATGGCTCATGAGTCTTGACATATATAAACAACATACATAACTTAATTTTAACTTATTATAACATTTACTAGTGTTATTCTGTTAACGTAGTACTGACCCTCATATGTTGATGATCAACAGAACACATGATGAGCAAGTGTTTGAATAGAAAAAGCGAACACACAATGGATCTTGACTTTGCAGCTAATACAAGTGCCATCATTACCAAATCAGCTCCTCGTCATTGCTTCACTCACAAAACATCAACTAATTCAACTAATTTCATCTTTAAAAACTTCTTTGAAAACAGGAGCTAGGGATGGGTCGATATTATATAAACCAATTCCAAACCGAAACCAAAAAAATTGTTTTATAACTCGATCGGTTTTGTGCCAAATAAGACTAAATTCCAAGATGGTTTAAGATCTCAACACGTGTACTTTTATCGACGGTCAGTGACATCTCCCCCCCCTCTCACGCTTGGAGTTTATATATTCTCGGAGTCTACTCAAAACCCTAAATTTTCTGACATTTTCGAAAAAAATGAATAAACCTAGAGTTTTCTTCGAATTGGCCGCGGGCGGGAGACCGATAGGTCGGATCGTGATGGAGCTCTTTGAAGACACTAACCCGATAACGGCTGAGAACTTCCGTGCCCTCTGCACCGGTGTGGAAGGGGTTGGGAAGAGTGGTAAGGCACTCAACTACAACGGGTCAGTTGATACAGGAAAAGGAGAGTGAAGCTGACGTGGTGGTTTAGGATGATTTGGTTGGATGAAAAGGAGCAAATGACGTGGTCTTCTTCGGTGAAACTGAAGTATAAAGAAGCAGACGAATTCATTTGTGGATTTATGCAAAATCTGAAATTGTGAAAAACTTGTAAAATTCTAAAAATAGTTCTGTATTTGCTAGGTTTCTCTCATCTTGAGAGCTAGCTATGTTGATTCTGTGTTTTCTATGAACATCAGATCGATTGGTTACGGTTACGGTTCGTTGGTGAATTGATTTGTTGTTGCTCGTGAGTTTTATTGTATCAAAGGTATCAGAGCCATATCTTTCCTCGGCTTCAATGGCGGAAACTAGTTCACGATTTCGATTTGAACAAAAGATGGCGAAACAAAAGCAAGAGATGGACGAGATGATGGCTAAACTGAAGGAAGCGATTCGACTGAGGTTTTACCGATCGGAGAACGCGGAGGAGGAGACTCTACAAGTCGATGCTTGCCCAGCCTCGCCGCAGCGGTCAGAGTCACCAGACTTCTCTCGTCCTCTTCCGGAACCAATCCACATGGCCAATGGTATTCAAGGTGTACCTAAAATTTCATCGCCAATGTCTAATTTCACATACAAGCTTCATCGACAAATTCCTTGGGAGGAGATGAATGAGAAAAGGTTGAAGGGATTATGTCTATTTTGTGAAGAACCGGAAACACCCGATCATCACCTGCAACATAAAAACTTAGGTATTTGCATGATAGATGATGATGAAGATGATTTGGTTAGTGAGTCAGACTTGGTAGAGAATGATATTGAGAAGGATTTGGTAGAAATTGAGGTTGATGTTGAAGAGAAAGGTTCATTCTCAGATTTTGTTATCAAACCGCAGGTATCATCAATCTCTCACTCGGAACTTAGCCATAGGTCTCCCATAGAATCTCAGGATGTTGATGATGATCTGCCAATTAAATATGTGGATGTTGATGTTGATTTGCGATCTGCAATTGTGAGAACACATCGCTCTACGTCAGATATTGATCTTGAATATGCTTCTAGTATTGCACGTCAAGTGTTTGATTCAAAGCCACTAAGAACAAATCTGTTGCAAATTTTGAGAAAGAAAGGGTTCTCAAAGACTTGGTGGTTCAAGTTCAAAGTGGACAGGGCTGTTAGTGTGAAAGGTATGTTTGGTTTAACATTTGGGATAACAGAGAATAATGTCAGTCACAGACAAAGAGATGTGTTTGAGCAGGTTTTGATGGTGAATGAGCAGTTGTTGCAACCCAGTTTAGTCATTGAAGAAGTGATAAGAAACATAAAGATCAAGTCTTCCAAGCGGTGGTGGTTCAAGTATAAAGCTGTGGAAGAAGGATTGTTGCAGGATTCAAGCAATGATACGGTTATTAAGGATCAAAGTCGGGTCTTAGCAGAAGTTGTGACTACACCTTTTGATGATTTCCAATTGGCAGTAGCTGAGCTTTGTGAACAGTCAACATGTATCAAATCTCAAAAGGGGAAGCAAAGACTATCTCCAAAATCTTGGATGTTTAAATATAAATTGGGGAAGCAGTTGAATGATGCAAAGAGTGTTTTGGCACTGAATTATGAGAAAATGCTACATGATCAAGTTGGAGAGTGGTTCAAAAGTTGGAGCAGAAAAATGACACTGTGTGTATTGCTTCGACCTGATTCACAAGAGATTCGTAGAGGTCTAAAATTATAGTGGAAGATGAAGAAACTGAAGTATCCCAAATCTTGGAGATTCAAGTTTAATAGCAGGGACTTGAGGGGATATAATCTGAACAGAGTGAAGTTGTTACTCAAAAACAGTTTGGTACTCTCAAGGTCTGGGCGATGGTTTATGATGGTAAACGAATATGTGAAGTGTCACAAGTTAGAACATGCAAATATGGCGACTGAGAGACATTGTTATCAAAGACCTCAATACATAAGGAATAGAGGATCTGCTAGTGATGATCGTGAATCTGAAAACTACCAGCTTCCTTTGAGGTTCTCTATGTGGTTTGCGCAGCTTCTTCTTCATCAGTCCATGGTTTGGCTTCTTACACTTGTTACATATGCCAATCATTTTTTAGTTGCAGTCAGTATAGCTAAGAAACAATCTCATAATTCCCTTCAAGTCAACCGAATATGGGATCCTGGAGGATTTTAAGTGAAGATGCAGCTCTACTAAAATAGGAAATGGTGTTTCTTTAGCATATGTTGCAGGAGAATTCTTTCTCTCAACCATGTGGGCATGGTTGTTTGGGAGGGAAGGATTTGATACAGGAAAAGGAGAGTGAAGCTGACGTGGTGGTTTAGGATGATTTGGTTGGATGAAAAGGAGCAAATGACGTGGTCTTCTTCGGTGAAACTGAAGTATAAAGAAGCAGACGAATTCATTTGTGGATTTATGCAAAATCTGAAATTGTGAAAAACTTGTAAAACTCTAAAAATAGTTCTGTATTTGCTAGGTTTCTCTCATCTTGAGAGCTAGCTATGTTGATTTTGTGTTTTCTATGAACATTGGATCGATTGGTTACGGTTACGGTTCGTTGGTGAATTGATTTGTTGTTGCTCGTGAGTTTTATTGTATCATCAGTCTTCCACGTAGTTGCCCCTCAATCCATGTGGGTTGGAGGAGATATCACTCATGGGAACGGAAAGGGAGGCGAATCGATCTACGGCGGAACATTCAATGATGAGAATTTCGTCAGGAAGCATACCCATCCAGGTATTCTCTCCATGTGTAACTGTGGGCCAAACACCAACACATCTCAGTTCCAGATCCTCATGACGGACGCGCCGCATTTAGACGGTTGCCAAGTCGTGTTCGGCCAAGTTGTTGAAGGATTTCAAATCCTGTATGCAATTGAGAAACTGGTGGTGCATGGAGATGGAATCATGACGGCTCCTACCATGCCTGTGAAAATCATCCACTGCGATGAACTTGCAGACTAGAATTACAAGCTTGGCTTGGAATGTTTTTAATGTTTGGTGTACCACCGTGTTGGCTTGTTTTGTTTTTCGTTTTGGTGTTATTGAAAAAGTTTGGCTAGTAATTGTGTGTTCTCACCATAACCGTACCCGATATATAAACCAAAACTAACAAACACCAAAGCGTGAGATAACATTTATAAGAGGGAATTCAATTGCGTAATGTCTCCTTCTTTGTTTATTATTCAATTCAAACCAACTTAGACTTTCACCATCCTGTAATGAAAAAACAAATACGATTATCCATTATGAACAAGTTCCACATAACGTTTTAGGCTTTTAATATAGTAAGAAACTATTTTCTGTTTGAAAGGCCCCAAAATGTAAAGAAAGTTTTCCAATAGGTCACCTCAGAAGAAAATTTTGAGAGAAGAGGTTCAGAGGTTGATTGAGATCAAACAAAGTGAAGTCCATAAAAAGAAGAGAAAACAAGAGTCATATATAAAACAAAAAGACCAAATTCCAGAATTGGAAGACGGTAGATAAGGATATGATCTAATGCAAAACAGAAACAGAAGCGTCAAAATCAAAGAGAGATAGGGGTAAGGAAAATATCTAGGAGGAGACTCAGAACTCAGTGGTAATCGAAACAGAGAGCAATTGAGGAGAAACTCAAGTGTGGGAAGATGGAAAAAGAAGAATCTCTACTGATGGAGAATAAGAGAAAGAGGGAGATACGAGTCAGACCAAAATTCAATTGATGAGGTGAAGTACAATCAGAGAAAGATTGAGATAGAAATCAAACCGGAGAAAATGACTATTCCTAAAGCAACTGGAAAGATGATAAGATTGGAATGATGAGGGGGAGATGAGAACCACAAGCTTACATGATGAGGGGGAGATGAGAACCACAAGCTTACATGCACGGCCCCTCCTTGAGAAGATGATTGGTGACCAGGATTATGACGAGGACCAAATGCAAAAGAAGAAGCTTCGGATCGAGATAAGAGTGATGAGGAGCTAAGACGTATTAAGATGAGAATCAAGCTAGAGACCATAACAAACTTAAGACAATTAAAAGGTTTGTAAGGCTATGAGATTTTTTCCTTAGCATTTGATCCGTTATCAATATGGAACAATCTTTGAAACTTGAGAATTTGATAGCTATTAAGGGAAATTTGATTCATACTAAACCTTCAAATTGATTCGTGTTAACAATCAAAGTCAAAACTAACAATGAAATCAAGTCATGTTAACAACGAAAGTCAAAACTAACAATGAAATCAAGTCATGTGGTGAGGGACATGATTGTGGAGATCCGCTCTGGAGACACGCATGTAATGAAAAAGGGTTTTCTCTGGTCTTCTACCATAGAGTGCATATCTCTTCCGAAATTTAGGTTGTCAACAGCATCAGCGCAAATATCATAGAGAATTGTAATCGGGGTATGGGCAATCTGTAAACAAAATTGAAATATTAGATATTAATGTACTACAATTATATATATATACTAGAAATAGATATTTAATTTTATTTTTATTAATTATGATATATTTTAAATTTACAAATATATTTTTGAAATGGATTTTTAGTATGAATTGTTTTGTTAAATGTTTAATATGTGTTCCTTTATATATATGGTTCTTAATGTTTGTACTAACCCTACTCTATATCTTACTCTAAAATAGAGTAAATGGTATGATTACTCTATATGCAACATTATTTTTTTACACTAACTCTATTTTAGTGTATAAAATAGATTGATACATTGAAAAAAACTATGCTCTATTTTAGAGTAAAAATAAAAATATATATTGAAGATAGTCTTAGCACACATGAGGTTTGAGTAGAAACCATATATCAGACATTCAAAAGATAAAGATATATTTTCATTTGTAAACTCTTTCCCTCCAGTTTGGGCAACCAATCTCGGAGTTATTTTCTAATTTATTAATGTTTGGTTGAAAAAAAAAAAGATATAGATATATCAGACATTCAAAAGATATAGATAATTGAATAGTGAAAATAGTTTACAAATATTTATAGATAAATCTCATCTTTTCCTACATCTTTTCCAAAACTTTAATATATAGATGCGATCAAGAATTATATGATGATTCGCTAGATCTCTATAACTATAGAATTACTATCAAAACTCAGTAACCATGAAAAAAAATAAAAAAATATATGTTTTACTCTCAATCATAAAGAAAAATAGTTGATAAATATTTATCTCTTTGCGAGTGATTTTACAACTTTATATATTCTTTAACTCAATCTTAATATTTGATTTTCTTTTTGACTCCACAATATGTTGCTACGGTGTTATTTCCTTCAATTAGCCTCCTAACAAATTTCTTGTGAATTAGAAACTCTATATGAATGCTTACAATGTGTTATACTTCTATGATGATGGGTTATTTTTCGGTTCTTGTCTCTATTCTTATTCATTATATTTTTTTAATTATCAAAAAAATGAACTCTCCAACATGTCATTTGGTGTAGATGGAAGGGAAGAGAAAATCAGAAAAATTGATATCAACAGTAGTTACATTCCAATTATTTTTCTGACATAACTACATTTCTAATTTTTTTTAACTTACATCTAAATGTCTTTTTTAATTAACTATATTTGAACTTATAATTTATATGTTGACTTTTCCATTAGAGTTTGATGATTTTAAAAGAAAATTTGTGAGAAAAAAAATCAGACCGACTCAAATTCATCCAATCAATAAACTAAAATTTTAAAACCTGAATTTTGTACTAATGAGATACAATATGTTTTACAAGATAACAGAAGAATCACCAATGATCATTTTGAATAATTATTAAGTGTATTCGCGATATATCATATGCTCCAGTATTTGCTCTCTAATCTTGTAATCATCCTTAATAATTTTTTTTTGGAATAATGCATATTAAAATATGGTTCATGTCATAATTTTTTTTTTAAATATCTTATGCTATATATATCTCGCATTAAATTTTGGATAAAACTCATGGAAAGAAAAATGTTTCAAATTTAATGTTTTTTATTAGGTAACAGAAGAATCACCAATGATTATTTTGAATAATTAATAAGTGTATTCACGATTTATCATATGCTCTAATTTTAATCTCTAATCTTGTAATCGCCCTTAATATAATTTTTTTGGAATACTGCATATTAAAAATTTATGAAATATCTTATAATATATATCGCATTAAATTTTGAATAAAATTCATGAAATAAAAGTGTGTCAAATTTAATATTTTTTAGATTCGATATATTATCTCTATTTTCTAATAATTTTAAAATAAAAAGTATAATTACCATTAGATTATTTTTTGACACTATAGTTTTCTATTATTTCATGGGGTGATTAAGCAATTATATCATTTTTATTTTCTTTTAGTACATATGTTTTAAAGACAGTCAAACTGTAACTTATAGAATATTAAATATAATTTAATTTTATCTGAATTTTGTCTTTAATACAATATATATAATTATTGAATACAATGTGATTTTTGAATATATTAGAACATATATACTTAATTAAAATTAGTCTATCATAAATTAATTTATTTCAATTTTATTTTTAAAGTATAAAAACTTTTTTTGTTTTAATTGGTTTGATCAGTAGTTTTATTTTTAGGTTATATGGTATATGCTTTCATTAGGAAGTATATTATATGTTAAAACTAAAAGTTGGAAGAAATATATTTTTTGTAAGAATGTGAAATTTTTTATTTTAAATGCAAACTATACACCATATAAGATATAAATGAAATGAAATATATAAAAAGATGTCTACTTTAAAATTAGTGAAAAAGACATATGTCACAAATATAGAGCGCCAAGTGTCGCATTGGCAGACAAAGTTAGAAAAACCTTGTCATATTATATAAGATATATATATATATAAACTAGTCAGGTTTTAGGATTTAGAGATTACACGTATAATGTGAGATGCGTTCTGGGAGTAGAGGTGTCCATCTATAAAACGACCAGTTAAACATGTAGCACTTCATTAAACATGTAGCACCTAAAGAATTCGGCCCATTAAACATGTCGATCGAAAACGGAGCTTCAATGATATGGGCATTAAAGAAGCCTTCCGCGAATCAGCAGAGGGCGAGATGTGATTTCCCAAGCTCAGTCTCAGTCTGGTACAGGGAAGACATCTATCTCCGTTTTGTTTGCCGAGTCGTTGATACTTCGTCTAGAGAGTATGTTTTCTGGGGAAACCCTCATTTCAGTTTTTGAGCTTTACTTTTGTTCTTTTGCTTTGATTCCCTTATGCTCGGATTTACATTTTTAGGGTTTGTTTCTTTATCAATTTTGCAACTGGTTGGTGGGTGGGTATAATGCGTGCAGATAGTTGGATTCTCATAGATTTTGGTGGGGTATGTTTTGTCTAACATGAAGAATATATAAATGAATTATTGGACTAGTCGGTTACTATGATTTCATGTTTTATGAAAAGTTGTACTAATTGAACGACTTTGAACTCTCTCTCTTTTTGTTTAGGATCGGACAACAACAGATGTTACTCTGTTTTTGTCTCTCTCTCTCTGTTTTTTGTTGTACACTCAATGTATTCTTCTTTCTTGTAATACTCGATTCTTGTAAACAAAAACCACACACTTTTATTAAATATATAAACTGTATTTATAGGTTTACATGACACACTTTGACTAAGAGTTGCATCTCTAATAGATGCCCCAATGTAAAGACACAAACATTCAACTACTTGGCGGTCACTCTTGCCATGGCTCATGAGTCTTGACATATATAAACAACATACATAACTTAATTTTAACTTTATTATAACATTTACTAGTGTTATTCTGTTAAACGTAGTACTGTTCCTCATATGTTGATGATCAACAGAACACATAAGCAAGTGTTTGAATAAAACACACATTAATGGATACTTGACTTTGCAGCTAATACAAGTGCCATGCCATCATAACCAAATCAGCTCCTCGTCATTGCTTCACTCACAAAACATCAATTAATTCGACAAAACCAAACGAAAGGTAAGAAGATTTGATCTTTAAAAAACTTCTTTGAAAACAGGAGGGATAAATCTATAAACCGATCCAAACCGAAACCAAAAGTTTTGTTTTGCAACTCGATCGGTTTTGGGCCAAATAAAGACTAACCAAATAAACAAGAATCTTTTTGGAGTACTTCAGACGCTACTTAAGTTTAGGGCTTCTTTGTCTTCAGTAACCTCTGGGAGAAGAAATTAGCAGCCGCATACGAAATTGAAAGAGTTATTGAAACTGACCTAACATTTCTATCTGTTCTACACCGATCATCCTAGTTCGAAACGACGACAACGATGATCTCCAATCTTCCAGATGATTTGGTAGAGGAGATTCTCTCTAGGGTTTCGTTGAAATCTACAAGAGCAGTGCGATCCACTTGCAAAACATGGAACGCTTTATCCAAGGATCGGGGTTTTGCGAATAAGCACATCATCCGCATGAATCTCACTGCATCAGGAGAACGAGAGCTTCTGATGATCATGGATTTTAGGGCTTATTTGATTAGCGTCAATCTTGAAAACAACAATGTTGATCATCTATCTATAAAGCTTAAAGGTAAACTTACTAGCCTGGACCGTTCATATGAAGTATTCACCGCCTCTCACTGCAACGGTTCATTGCTATGCTCATCACCAAGAAACATGGATTGTAGTAGGCTTGTGATTTGGAACCCGTATGGTGGGAAACCAAAGTGGATCAAACGTAGAATTAATTACAGGACAGTCACCCACAGGTTCGCTCTCGGATACGACAATTCCTACGGTAGCCACAAAATATTGAGACTTTTTGGGGATGAACGAATAAATAACTACGAAATCTACCATGTGAACTCTGGTTCATGGATGGTTCCTAGTGTCACTCTTGAATGTGATATGGAGTACATGCAATCCTGCGTGTCTTTAAAGGGAAATATTTACTGGTATGCTAAATATATAGAATCAGAAGACTATTCTTACTTGCTCTCTTTTGATTTTACAAGAGAGAGGTTTGGACCGCGTCTCCCTTTGCCTCTTCCCTGTATTACAGAAAGTTGTGTGCTTCTATCTGTGGTTAGAGAAGAGAAGCTTGCGGTGCTACTACATCGAGATGATACGTTAGAAGACGATATTTGGATTACGAATAAGATTGAGCCCGATGCCGTGTCATGGAGCAAGTTCTTAAAATTTGGTGGGCGTCCAAGTATTTTTATGGCTAATAATTTCTTGATTGACGAGGATAAAAAAGTGGCATTGCTTTTTTATAGAGAATGGGAAGAGAAGACAGAATCGGTTTGTATCGTAGCTTACATCATTGGAGAGAATAGCTATATAAGAAGAGTGGATCTCGGTTAATTACCACCAAACTCACTACATTGTCCCATTGGTATGCTCTCTCACTACAAGAAAACATGCGGTTAGCGACTACAGTATTAGTCGCTTTGTAGTCGTATAAACTACGTTTACGATCAAATAGCGACTAACTCAAGTAGTCGGAGATCGATAGTCGCTAATTTATATAGTCGTATTTATAGTCGCCTTTTAGCGACTACTGTACGACCAAAAGATGTAGTCGTTATATAGTCATTAAGTAGCCATCTCATAGTCGTTAAAATACGACTATAGTGTGATTAATTAGTAACTAAGTGTTGTAGTCGCTATATAGTCACTTACCGTAGTGACTATTTAGAAACTACATTACGACTATTTGGCCACTGATGTTGATTTCAGAATCTGTATGTTACGACTATTTAGCCACTGATGTTGATTTCAAAATTTGATAGTTTCATATACTAATTTCCCATTATCCTCTTATTTTCATTCCCATTATCCTCTTCTTTTCATTCTTGTATACCAATTTTAATTGAAAGATTCGAATTTGGAAAGACATAATATCGAAATATTGAAATACAAAACATGTTCAAGTTACAGAAATCAAAAGAGCGAGAGATAGAGTTCATACAAAAGTGGCAATGAGTTCATACAAAAGAGCAAGAGATAGAGTTCATACAAAAGAGCAAGAGATAGAGTTCATTCGAGTAGAGTGAGATAGAGTTCATCTAAAAAGAGTTAAGACATAGAAGAAACCTATTAAGCAGCGGTTGATGGAGTTGGAGCTGGATCATCTTGGGGAAGAGGTTCTGTGGTTGTCTGTTTGCTTGCAACGAAATTCTCAAACCGCGGATCATTTTCCATCAGAAACTCCTCGACGATTGATAAATGGTCAATCTTGCCTTCTGGGCAGCAATAACTTTGGATTGCTCAGCTTCACGCACAGCTGTTTCTGCATCACGCCTCCGCAGTTGAGCAGCCTGTTCTTCTATCATTCGTTGAGCTTCCTTCAACTGTTCTTCGAGAGCCACAAAGGTAGAAGAGCCACATGCTTGCTTATGCTTTCCATTGACAAGGCAGTCCTTGAGGCTTCCAACTCCATAAGGTGTTCCTCTTGTATCTTTCTCAGTGGACTTGAAAAGAAGAGAAAAGTAAAGATTAGTGGATGACAAGTTAAACTACAAGTCTATAAATGTGTATTGGTATTTTTAAAAAGTTACCTCAAGGAAAATTTCTGTATATTCTTCTGTTGTGAGGTCCCGTGGCCGTGATTCTCCATCTGACACAGCAAAAGACTCTGCCTCCAGCTGAGACAACCTCTCTTGAACAGTCTTCTCATAAGTTCCTGCAATCTTCTCTGCTTTCCGATCAACATATGTACCATCAGGCTTTGTATGTGCCTTGATAAACACCTCACCAAGTCGGACTTCTCTTCCCAATTCCTCAACCTGCAATGTTAGCCAAGAAACAGAGATTAACTAAAAAAACAACAGCTATGTAAGAATTGAAAGTGGCAAAAATAACAGCTACTTAACCATTTCGTCTTGAAGCTGTCGATACGACTTTGGCCCTGAGAGGTGGACGTGAGGACCTAGGCCGTTACGGTCAGACATACGGGCATCAGAGTAGATTTTACTCCTCTGTTGTGCTTCTTCAGTGTCCCAGTAATCCTCCATCGTCATCCAGAGAGTGTCGCCAATCCAGTTTGGTTGAACTCGACTAGTCCTCACACCGCTAACCATGTCTTTGATCCGGTTTTGACAGATTCCCTCAAAGTAAGCTTGAACAGTCCCGGTTATCAAAGGATCCCAAGTGTGGGTTTTCTAGAAAAAAATGAGCTATTGTGAGTAAAAAGAAAAAATGTAAAGCAATGTATGAAGGCTATGTATGAAAGCTATGTAAAAAGGATGCATCCTTACCGCGAACTCAAGAAAGTATCTCTCTTGTTTGTCCCGCGGCACACATGTCCAGCTGTAGAAGGGACCTTCGAATTTGTTTTGAAGAATTTTAGTAATCTTCCGAACAAGTTTCGATCCTTTGTCAAGAGTAAACCTCCATACACATGAACCAATAAAATAAGTAAGACCAACAGAAATGAGATCAATACAAGACAAGACACAACCAATTCTATTCGCACAAGACAAGACACAACCAATTCTATTCGCACAAGACAAGACACAACCATTTCTATTCGCACAAGACAAGACCACAACCAATTCTATTCGCACAAGACAAACCAACAGAAATGAGATCAATACAAGACAAGACACAACCAATTCTATTCGCACAAGACAAGACACAACCATTTCTATTCGCACAAGACAAGACCACAACCAATTCTATTCGCACAAGACAAGACCACAACCAATTCTATTCGCCTAAGACAAGACCAACAACCATTTCTATTCGCACAAGACAAACCACAATCATTGTTATTCGCATGTGAAGAGGAAAATCATACCATTGGGTGTTCGGTACGGGTGTGGGAGAGAGGACAGTGGTGAACTTATCCCTGTCTGGAACCACAAGCAATGCATTTAGAGCACGCAACACATCCGACTGTAGTTCGGGCAACACCGGAGAAGATTCTTCTTCAAAGTTGCTCCCTTGAGAAGATGGATGCGATGGATGCGACTGACTTCTCGCCGGAGTTTGAGAGCGTCGAACAGGAGAAGGTGGAGAGACTTCCTGACTTCTGTCCTGACTTCTTGCCTGATTTCTCGCCTGACTTCTCGCCTGAGTTTGAGAGGGTCGAACTGGAGAAGGCGGAGAGACATCCCGACTTCTTCCCTGAGTCCGTGGATTGAAGTGGACTTCTTCTGAAGGAGTCCGGTGTAGCTCGGGTGGAGGTGGATGTGTAGACGAGTTCTGAAAAAGTTGTTGCGGCGGAGGATAGTTCCGGATCTGGGCTGGAGACTGTCGTTGCAAACCGCCGACTTGTGCTTCAGGCGTCTGCAGAGGAGGAGGATCTTGTCCCGCCGGCGTGAAGTTGTACCGACTGGGCAGAGTATTAGGCCGTCGATTTGGTGGTGCCCCCGTCGCTCTCTGAGTAACGTTAGGACCAACCTTCCTCCTCTTCTCTCGATTTGACATCTTGTTGGTGATTGAAACTGATAGATTCGAAGAGATTAGGGTTGTGTTGTGAGATTAGGGTTTGAGAGAGGCGATAGAGTTGAGTTTCGAGAGAGGCGATAGAGTTGAGTTTCGAGAGATTAGGGTTGTGTGTGAGTTTAGGGTTTTCACGATTATAGTTAGTGGGTTAATGGGTTTAGGTTAGTTAGTGGGTTAATGGGTTTAGGTTAGTTAATGAGCCTTAAAATTATAATTAAGATATAAATTATAATTAAGATAGAAATTATAATAATAAAATTAATTTATAATTATAATTATAATTTCTATAATAAAATTAAGATAGAAAAGATTCTATATATAATTTCTATCTTAATTATAATAATAATTAAAAGAATATGTAATGATAATTTCTATATTAATTATAATAATAATTAAAATAATAAATTAATTTTATTATTATAATTTCTATCTTAATTATATCTTAATTTTATTATTATAATTTCTATCTTAATTTACATAACTTATTTTAGTACTTATTAATCCTTAATGAATATTGAAACAAAAAAAAAAAAGAAATAAGGAAAAGATTCTATTCATAAGAAATCCTATGCAAATATTGTTTGTGAATAAAAGTAAGAAAATGATAGGCTTCATAAAACATATGTTTGTTTTCTTCTTCTACTTTCCCTTCTATTGCCGACAGGTTCTTTCGTATGACAGTTACTTCACGATCGTTTAAATGCATCGAACAGATACATCATAACTCTTCTACCCGAGAGACATCTATTGTTCTTGCAAACACTACTGGACAGAAAAACTTACCGCCACTATTCTGAACTGTATCTTGGCTACTTCCAAACGAGAATTGGTCCAACCCCACTAATTCGAATTCTAATGAAAAATTTCCCGCCATTATATATATATTGTGTTTTTTTAAGAACTATACATATTTTTTTTTGGAGAATATAAAAGGAGAAAATAAAAGGTTTTATAAAGTCAAAATTTTGGTTGTGATCTACATTTTTTTTTGGGGAAGGAAAGACAATTGTGTTGGAATGAAGGAGACAAATGGGTGCAATTTGTTTTTAAAGACTCATCTATGCCACTAATAGGCGACTACTCAATATCAGTTGGCCCCCACACAAAAAAACACGTTTTTTAACTGTTTGTTATGACTATTTGGCGACTACGGGGTGACTATTTAATGACTCTCCGAATGAGTCGTAGAATAGTCGCTAAATTGACGACTATAGTACGACTATCTACTGTGGTCGGTAAAGTAGAGACTGATTGGCGACTAAATTACTGTTGTCACAACTTAGTCGCAAAATGGTCACTATCTAGTCGTTATTTTTGGCGACTACAAATGTAGTCGCTACTTGTAGTCGCTAATCGACTGTTTTCTTGTAGTGTCTTATGCTCCAAGTTCTGTGATAATCAAGTAAACCAGGATTGTGAATTAGTCTCCTTGCTTTCATCATCTATTATGATTAATATATGTTTCTCATTTCGTCTACGCTACGCAGTTATGATGATGATTTAACTTAATGATTTTATACAAAACTGAGAGACAACAACATAGTGACGAGTACATAAATAAACCGACCCGAACCTATGCAAGGAGTGATCTTTAAGTGTGTGAGAGATGGAACGTTCTTGTTGAAGAAGAAGAAGAAGAAGAAGGTAATGGAACTTTAAAAGTTACTTGTTGAAGAAGAAGAAGAGATGTTGGAGGCTTGCACTTTGAAAGTCATGCGAATTTAACTGACTCGACACGCAAATTTCATCAACTATGAAGACCAAATATGGATTGGACATAAAAGAGACTAGTTAATATATTGCTTTAGTAACCAGATGCTTGGAAACAAAGTTAATCCAAGCAATGACATCCCTTGTTTTCTTACGTTGAGATCCTTTTTGGTCTTCTTAACTCTCTCTCTCTCTCTATTCACGAATGACAAAAAAGAGCCAGACGACTATTTTTTTTTTTTGTTCTGAAACTTCTATAAAGGCTCAAGATTTCATACACACGCTGTGTCCATCTCTCTAGGAGATGTATTGATATCGTAGTGACAAATGGAAAAAGCTTGAAACATTTCTTACCGTGGCTCATAAGTCTTGACATATATATACACAACACACTAGCTATTAGTTTGCTAGCGCTACATATACTATACATTCTTAACTATATTTTAACCCGAAATACATCATGATAAATTATTTGTAACTAAAGTGTTAAACTATATTTATTTGTAAATTTTGTTTGTTTAGATTAGTTTTTAAGAGTGTGTAATTGTATTTTGATTGTTAAATTTATTATTTAACCTGCGACATACTACAAAACAATTTGATTTTTTACTTAATATTAATTTAATCAATTTAATTAGATTTGTTTATTATACTTATATTGATAGTGCTAATAAAATAATGAAATGATATTTTATCTGTAACACCAATTTAATGAAATTTAACTTTTTAAAAGTTGAAATTCTTTGAAATAAATAACCGAAGTAAACCATCTTTGACTGTCTGATAAATCAAGTTCACTGCTCATTTGTGTTCAGAATCATTTTGGTTTCTTTTAGAGTATGAATCAGAACCATTGCCCTATTTTTCCAATCAATATGGGACATTGCATAAAAAAAATTTATTCATCGATTGAGTAATATATATCCGTCTTAAAAAAAAACTTAATCACATATATCATATGCAGAAAATTACAAAATTTATTAAGTAAATATATTGTATAATAATTCAAATTAGTTTAAATATAAAATGAAATAAAAGTGAATGGAAAATCATATATTTATATTTGAATTAGGTAGAAAGATTTAGAGGAATTAGATAAAAATTAGAATTTTTTTTTTCAAGGATCTTCGACATAATTAAGTATAATTAAAATGGTAGATTGTCAAATATAGTTTAAAAATGTTAATATAGAAGATTAGTAGCCTTTTACTGTTTTTGTTTTCCTCTTCGTTATATACACTGTATGCCATAATGTTTCAAAAGCCCGTAAGTAATATATATGGCATAATCGGGATACATAATTAGGGTTTTGTTTATTGAACTAGTGGTTTTGCAACTTAGCATTTAGAAAATTAGGGGTTTTGCAAGGTTAAAAAGCTTTTTGCGTATAAGTATTTCATAAGTTTATTAAAAAAGATGGGGTTTGTGTCTTCAGTAACAATCTATCAACAGCCTCCCCGGAAGAAATCAGCAACAAGAAAGGACAACGAAAAGAGATTTCAAAAACTTTGTCTGCTACGTCGTCATCCTTGCTTGAAACATGAAACGGCGACGTGCGATGATGATGATGTCCAGTCTTCCATGTGATTTGGTGGAAGAGATTCTCTCTAGGGTTCCCTTAACATCACTACAAGCAGTGAGATCTACTTGCAAAAAGTGGAACGCTTTAACCAAAGAGCAGAGCTTTGCAAACAAGCGGGGGAAAGAGTTTTTGATGATAATGAATCACAGAGTCTATTTGATTGGCGTCAATCTCCATGGAACTCACAACAACACTGATCTTGACCTAAAGAACAATGGTAAGCTTGTTTGCCGAGATAAAACAGCTCAGGAATCATTCTATGTATCTCAAGTCTTTCACTGCAACGGTTTATTGTTATGCGTATCAGCAAAACCCAATGATGATACTAGGCTTGAGGTGTGTAACCCGTATTTGGGGTATTCAGAACGGATCACTCCCAGATATAGTTACGGGAGATTTGACAAATTTGCTCTCGGATACGACAAATCTTGCGGTAGCTACAAAATCTTGAGGCTTTTCGGTTTCGATAATAAACTCGAAATCTACGATTTGAGCTCTAATTCATGGATGGTTCCCAATGCCACTCTTGAATGGGATATAGACTATATGCAACCTGGCGTGTCTTCCAAGGGAAATACATACTGGTGCGCTAAAGATAAGGGATCAAAAGATCATTACTTATTCTGTTTTGATTTTACAAAAGAGAGGTTTGGACCGCGTCTGCCTCTGCCCTTCAACGGAGCTTATGTGTCTCTATCTGTGTTTAAAGAAGATCAGCTTACGGTGTTATTACAGCCGCCGGATAAATCTGAGATGGAGATTTGGGTTACGAATAAGATTGAGCCCGATGCGGTGTCGTGGAGAAACTTCTTAAGAGTTGGAATGAAACCTTGTGTTCGGTCTTGCAACTTCTTGATTGACAAGGAAAATAAATTCGCAGTTGTTTTTGATAACGACAAGGAAAAGGGGTTTAAAACCATTTACAACATAGCTTATGTCATTGGAGAGGATGGTTATTACACAAGAGTGGATCTCCGTGAATCTCCAAACACACCACTTTGCCGTCTTGTGTGTTCTTATGTTCCAAGTTGTGTGCAAATCAAGTAAACCGGATTTATGAATTAATTAGTCCCTTTTACAATTTTCTTTTTGCTTTTATCTTCTTTGAACAAGATTAGTCAGTATGAATTCATTGTTTCCCATCTCTTCTATGCATTATGATAATAATTTTTAGTTAGATTGATTTTTAACTACTTAGAGGGATAACAATGGAGCAAGAGCTATCGGTTTTCGGGTTGCAATCAATTTCTCAACGTGGTTACTTTTGTTAACCCATTTTGCTTAATAATCTATGTAGACTATACCAAATGATATCCTTTGTGTTTTCTTAATTACAGTAAGATTATCCAAACTCTCTCTCTCTCTCTATTCACGAATGAAAAAAGAGCCCGACTCATGTTTGTTTGTTCTGATTTCTGAAGCTTATTATATACAAAAGGCTCAAGATTTGGTGTAAATGTGTGATGTGTCCATCTCTTTATGAGATTTACTCATTTCTTAATAACAAATGGAAAAAGCTTAAGATTTTTCTTCCCATGGCTCATGAGTCTTGACATATATACAGATTATACACAACACACAGATTCTAATTTTTTCACATTATAGTAAAATTGCTAGTGTTAATCTGCTAGACCTATCTAGTCATGATCTTCATGTTGTGATCAACATAACATAAGAAGAGTAATGTGAGTGAATCGGAGAACCAAACATATGATGAATATGTTAAGGTATAGAGACAACACAACACACAAAACTACACTTGGAACGCGCCAAGTAAATTAAACGCTTTTATTCAATCTTATAAAAATCCTCGTTTCTTACAAGACTTGAAAAACAAAGCTCACTCTTTTCTCTATCAAACACACACTACAAGAAAACATGGATTCGCCGACTACAAAAACAGTCACTAAACAGTCGCAAACTACTTAGTTACGACTCATTGGCGACTGAAATATGTAGTCGCTAAACAGTGCATCGCTAAAATAATCAGTTGCCAAACAGTCGAGACAGAGCTACTAATTGGCGACTGATAATTGTGGTCGTTCTTCCCTCGCCAAACAGTCGCTAAAGTTGCGACTGAATTTGCAACGCTTTAGCGACTGATCTTGTTACTCATTTGCGACTGTTTTGGTTACTGTTTTGTAGCCCTGGGCATTCGGTTATTTCGGGTTTCAAAATTTCGGTTTTCTATAAATTATGCCGAATTGAACGAATAAATATTCGGTTCAGGTTATTTGGGTCGGTTATTAGATTTAAAATCAATTTCGAAATAAACAGAATTTTTTTTTAATTCGGTTTATTCGAACCGAATTAGAATAAATTTAATGGAACTTCAAAAATTACAATTACAACCCAATAAATCATGGGCCTTATACAATACACGAGCCCAAATTAGATAACAAACAAAAGTCCATCAATAATTAGGGTTCATGGACTCCACGCTGCTGCTCTCTTACAAAGCCGCCGGATCTGTGACGGTAGCATTGATGATGGCATCCGATAGTAAGATCTCCCAGTGAAGAAATATTCCTTGTCGAGATTACCTACAATAATCAAAACAAACAACATGCAATCCTTCATCTAAAACTGAGAAATAGGAATTCGACAACAAACAAAAAAATGAAAATCGAGTAGATCTGAGGACTTACCAACCGTGAGTTTGGTGATGAGGAAACTACTAACAGAGAATCCAGCGATAGACTATCAAGAAACTTCGAATCTTAACCACAGATTCAGAGGGAATGGATTTTTTATGACTATGGATTAGGGTGACAAGGCCAACAACGTTTCAACTCTCTCTTGAGGATGAGTCAAAAATAATATCGCGACGAAGGAAAGGAAGATACATAAAAAAAGGTGGGAAAGATGAAGCTAAGAACATAGTAGAATGAGAAAAGGGAACATAGAAGGAGGAGACACAGAGTTCTTCTCTCGTTAGAGAAAAAAAAAAAAGAGATTAGAAAAGCTTAGAACTAGGGTTTTTTCATTTTATATGGTGCGTCTATTAACGAATAAGAAATGGATTTCGTGTTTTGTTACGGCCCAAATTTTGTTAAGGCCCAAATTAATTAAAGCAGTCGCTAAATAGTAGCTTTTTAGTCGCAATTTTTAGCGACTGTCAAACTGGTCTCCAAATTAGTCGCAAATTGGCGACTACACTGCGACATTATGCATCAGTCTCGAATTAGTGTCTACTAGGCGACTGTTTTATTTTAGTAGTCATTCAGTAGCAAGACAATCGCAATTCAGTCGCTAAATTTAGCGATTGTATTTTTAGTCACAACTTGCAGTCGGCAATTACATGTTTTCTTGTAGTGACAACATCTTGTGTAGATCTAAAAGAGTATACACACACTCACCTTCAAAGCTTTTTTGAATTCGCTAGAACGTTTACAAAACTTTCAAACTTTTATCCCACGAGTGCTGCCTCTTTTTGCGGCTAGCCCTCGTCACTTTATATCCCACAAACGATCTCTAACCTAGATCTTTGTAAATCCTAACTAAAAGAAAATATTCCTTATCCCTAAGAATTATCTTCCCTTATCTCTTCTCACCAAATATACTCTCAATATCTTCGAGTATATCTTGATCCCTTCTTCCTTCCTTCTCACGAATCTTGTCATCGGGTCCACAATATTTCTCCACGTCATCACGTCATTCCACGTCAGCATGTCAGCCTCTGAAACACTTCACAGCTGTCTGTCCCCTTCAGAGCTCTGTTTCAATCTCCCCATTTTTGACTGAATCTTGCCACACAAGTAAACACTGGATCAAACCTGAAAATTCACAGACAACAACAGGCAAGACAAAAAACACACCCGTACCACCCAAACAATTACAACACTCAGAAACTCAGACGGCTAACGATAAAGACTTGTTAGGATAAACTGTATCAGCATGCAAAACAAAACCAAATCTAAAGAGAACAAAACACCAACAACTCTGAAGTTAAACCAAATCTAAAGAGAACAAAACACCAACAAGTCTGAAGTTTCGACAGGGAACGAACATAAAAACAAAAATAAACACCCGCTCCCCCATAGTCCAAACTCCCCCTCAAGCTTCAGAATCAGACTTTTCTCCCCCTGCTTGTTTGGCACAGATTAGTCAAAAACATCAACACAATATGCGAAAAACACACACAGAGAGTGTACTACTTACCAGCGTCCAAAACCCCTTATAGAATATGGATTTCCAAGCGGAGAGATTTGCGCTCTTCAGACGAGCCACTCCAGGAGACAGGTGCAGTAGGTACGGATCTAGTCATCTTCTCCTTGGTCTTCTTCTTGTCCTATGGACGAATACTCAGAACAGGCCACTAAGCTTCCAAGAGTTGATAGATGAGGCTGGGAAACGGCAACCGGAGACCAGATTGAGCTTCCAAACCCAACTGTATGACCTGATCGTAGATCATCCTCCCAAAATCGAACGGAATGTGATGCATAATCATGTAGATCACCATGGCTCGGTTCGTCGAGATATATCCGGTGTTCACCGTTGGGGACCAGGAGCTGCAGCATATCTTATGGAGATCTTTGATAACTGGGTTCTTGATTGCGGTAGCCACCAGTTGCTTACAGGGTTTTACTTTACCACCAGACAGAAATAATGCCAGATCCTCCTCCAAGATAGCAGCTGTCTGTAGTCGCTGTTCACGCACATTAACGGATTGTAGACCGAACAGAGCATTGATTCGACCAGGTGAGAATTCATATACCCAGTCACAAACAAGAACATCAACCGATTCTCCTTCAACCTTAACCGCAGGGAGAGTAGCCCAGAAATCATACACCACATCCGAATCGAAAGATCCGATTTTGGAAATGGTTTGCAACAATCCAGCTTGATCAATCAGCTCTCTAGCTTTAGCATCAGTTCCCAGAGAATAGTTAATTCCATGAGCAAGTGTTCGAGAAGCAAAGAATCCATACCGGCGTGCCGCTTCAGCGGATGTGAACCGCTTCTGATCAAAGTCCTTCGAAGAGCCGCCGCGAGAAGTGGAGACCCCCTTATCCTTAGTGAGAGACGGACGCTTGGAGTCGCGACTGTCAGCATCAACAGTTGCCTGTCTCTTGCGCAGCCGAGATGAGATTCCCGAACTTGACAGAACAGTCTTGGGAACATCACCGGTGAGATCAACAACCGGAAACCGAGATGGTACTTTTCTTGGCGGATAAGAGGAAGAGTCACAAGCGTCATCGTCCACATTAGTAAAAGAGGGTGTGGATGCGGAATCCTCTGGAGCCGGAATTGCTGTGTTTAACTCGTCACGAGGCTTGTAGACCACCATTGCCGTGTTAGGATCAATCGAAACATGAGAAATCGGTGGTGGTAACGATGAAGGTGGCGTGTGAAGCTCCTCATCTGAGCTAGAGTCATAGTGAAAGCCGCTGAAGATTGATTTCATGATGATTAGGGATTTGAGCACACCGACAGACGTGAAGAGAGAATAGAAGCTTAAACGGTATAGGGTTGAAACTGCACGAATGACAAGGTAGACGCCAAAACCCTAGCAGCTCCTCTTTATACACACCCGTGAGTCTCAATGGGCTGTACACTCTCGGCCCAAAACATTAGAAACATTCTGAAAACACTCAATTAAACATCAGTGTACACCGCATCTATTTCTTCATTTGACTGCATTCATTTGTTAATTCATTCAATCACAATTAACGACAGTGCATTAGTAAATCTCATTCTTCCTCTTTTACGACCCAATTTAGCAGATTCATGAATCAAACACACAGATACACACAACCACTAATGATAAATTATGAGGGACCCAGATCGAGAATTAAGCACACATGAGCATTCATTAATTTTTTTTTATATATATCTCAAAACAGGGTAAAAATCAGAACACTAACCAGACTTTTGTCGTATCAGCCACTTGTTCAGAACCTTCACTAGGAACTATCACAACCTCTTGAATTGTCGAAAATTAGAGGACTGTTCCATGCGGGTAGTCTTTCACACTGGCATGCCTTTAGCCTTCAGTCCATCCCAACATGTTAAGCCAGCTGGAGTTCATCTCTTTGAAGAACACACTTTTTTTTTCTCCAAACAGCCTTATGATGACTGCTTCAGCATCTTGAGCTTCAGTGACATCATTTGATTGTGTCAGTCACTGATTCTGAGCTCGTCTTTCCTTAGGTCATTGAACCTCATAATGCATATGCATGTCTCTTCACAGCTCTTTGACCTCCTTAAATCATGACAACATTTAACATGATGGACAGACCGCCATGACAGGCAGCTATTTCCCACATTTTTCAGAATGTTGATCTTCTATATATTCCAGGATTTCTATGATCTGTCCTAGCTCCAGTTCCTGTTTTAGACCAACACAACTCAGAGAAAAAGGTTAGAGTTCATAAACACCGATAGACTTCCTCAGATTTGTGAATCTGTTGAAGTCCAAGGGCTTAGTAAACAAATCAGCAAGCTGAAAATCGGTGTTCACATGGTCTATCTCAATCAGTTTCAACTAGTTCACAAACAAGGTGGTGTCTAATATCTATGTGTTTGGTCCTAGAATGCTGAACAGGATTCTTAGAGATGTTTATTGCACTTAAATCATCACAATGAATCAACAGAGTGTCAAAATCCATACCATAGTCTGAGAACATTTGACGCATCCACAGGAGATGTGTACAACAGCTGCCTAAGGCAATGTATTCAGCCTCAGCGGTTGATAGTGATACACTTTCCTGCTTCTTGCTGAGCCACGATATCAGATTGTTGCCCATAAAGAAGCATCCTCCACTCGTACTTCTACTATCATCCACAAAACTCACCCAATCAGCATTGCAGTATCCGCTCAGACTGGTATTGGTATCCTTGGTGAAGACTAAGCCATAGTTCACTGTCCCTTTGATGTATTTGATGATCTTTTTGAATGCCAATAGGTGGGACATTAGGCTTATCCTGGTATCGTGCACATGTCCCTACTGACAGACAGATGTCAGGCCGACTTGCTGTCAAATAGAGCAAACTTCCAATCATCCCTCTGTATAGTCGCTCATCCACATCCACTCCTCCCTCGTCTTTTGAGAGCTTGTCATTTACCCCCATAGGAACTTTTGCTTCTTTACTCTTCTCCAAACCAAACCGTTGTACCAACTCTTTGGAATAGGTGCTTTGAGACACAAAGATCCCATCAGCAGATTGTTCCACTTGCAAACCCAGAAAGTATTTCAGCTCTCCCACCATACTCATCTCAAACTCATGTGACATGCTTTCTACAAACCTTTGGACCAGAGGTTGACAAGCAGAACCAAAGATGATGTCATCCACATAGATCTGAACAAACATTAGTGCATTGTCACTGTTGAGAATAAACAATGTCTTGTCTATACTTCCACGAACATAGCCTTGATCCAGAAGAAATGTAGTCAACCTCTCATACCATGCTCTCGGAGCCTGCTTGAGACCATATAGCGCTTTCTTCAGTCGGTATACATGCTCAGGATGTCGTGGATTCTCAAAGCCTTTTGGTTGTTCCACACACACCTCTTCTTGTAATATGCCTTTCAGAAAAGGACTCTTGACATCCATCTGATGTAATGTGAACTTGAGAGCAGATGCCATACCAAACATAAACCTGATGGATTCCAACCTTGCCACCGTTGCACAGGTTTCATCAAAATCAATTCCCTCAATTGGAGAGTAACCTTGAGCTACCAACCTTGCTTTGTTCCTTACAGTACATCCACTAGCATCACTCTTGTTCTTGAATATCCATTTTGTTCCTACGACATTGACGTCAGCAGGACGTTGAGTAAGCTCCCAAACATCAGTTCGTTCAAATTTTTTCAACTCATCTTGCATAGCAGCAACCCATAACTCATCACAAAGCACCTCCTTGTGATTCTTAGGCTCAATAGAAGAGACAAAACATGCAAATTGCACTATGTCAGAGTTCTGAGAGACAGACTCCGGAACGACAGCCTGTTCTTTCTTCCCTCATAATGGTAACTCTACCCCCCTGAATCGCACCTATAACACCAGTAGAGGAGTGATTCCGATGTAGCTGAGAAGGCATAGGATCTAAAACAGATGGTGATACAAGCCTATTAGAGGCAGCTTCTGTCATAGACTTTGCAGCATCAGTTACCAGGTCCGTGTCAGAGACAATAGGTACTAACGCCACTCGCAGGTATGAGGTATCATCAAACAATACATTGATAGTCTCCTAAACAGACTTCAGGCATTTGTTGTAGACCCGGAAAGCAGTGCTATGTCTAGAATAACCCAGAAGGATACCTTCATCACTTTTAAGAAAGTGTGGGTCACCCTTCAGCTTTGGCAGGCGACGTACATCTTCTTGACTCGCCATTTTCTCCATTGTGCGCACATTCAAATGACCAAGCTTCTGGTGCCACAATTCTGTGTCTAACTCAACGGTGTCATTAAGACAAGACTTTTCTGATTTCCACATATAGCAAATATTCCCAAATCGTGTTCCCTTGAGTCTAACTGACCCTTGTTGATTAACAGTTGTACAATCCTTCTTGGTGAAAGTAACATCTAAACCCTCATCAAACAATTGACTGACACTGATCAGGTTTGCCTTCAATCCATCTACCAGGATCACATCATTCAGTTGAGGTTGAGTGTCACCACTAGTTGTACCCTTCCCTCGAATTGTTCCCGTTTCTCCATCTCCAAACGCGACTCTTCCAGCAGCAACATCCTCTATGTGAGACAAATTGTTGAGAGCCCCTGTCATATGTCTGGAGCATCCGTTGTCAAAATACCACTTGACCTGATCAACTTCAGTTCTGTCTGCTGTGTATGCAACATGACAATAGAGATCATCTTTTCTGACATACCCTTGCCTAACTCTTCTCACAGCTGGGTAGAAGCTACCATTCTGCACTAGATTTGTCACACGATTTTGAAACTTGAAGCACTGGGCCTTGTAGTGATTTAGATGACCACAGTACCAGCATCCTCTTCTCTTGCTGAGAACAACAGGTTGCTGAGCCACCTGGGAATAGCTCTGTGGACAAAACATCTGTCTCCCCGGTACCTCACGCTGCAACTAGGATGCATGTTTACCTTAGGGACTTGATTATGATGTCCGTTTGGTGCAGTAGGTTGTGCTTTGAGTTTTGGTTCATGATTCTGCCCTTTAACAAACTGTGTAGTCTTGTCGGAGCTAATTGCCTGATAACCCAGACCCCACTTTGCAGTGCTTGATTGTCCAGAACTGAGCAAGAAGTCCAGATCTTTAGTTCCTTTACTTAGCATCCTCATGCTCTTCAGTTGTTCTTCCAATTGCTTCTCAAGACGCAGAGACTTGGCCTTTTCTTCACTAAGTTCCTTAGACAACATTGCAATGTTCATCTGAAGCGTATCTCTTTCAGCACATACCTTACTGTTATTTTGCGTCTTTTGCACAACCTTCTGAATAAGAAGACTTATCTGATCTTCCATTGACAAGCCGGCCTCCTCCCCATCTGAGTCCAACTCAATTTTCTTGTCAATGTCTTCTGTCAACATCTGACCTTCATCTTCCTCATCTTCTTTGATTACTCCCAGCAGAGCCACAAAGTTGTTCAGAATTTCACAGTTGTTGTCTTCTTTATCAGAATCACTTTCACTCCATGTGACGAAGGACTTCTGATTACTTCCTTGAGAGGGGCAATCAGTCTTGGTATGGCCAAACCCCTTGCATCCATAGCATTGCAGAGAGTGCTTCCGTTTGTTGTTTGGACACTCAGCCTTGTAATGACCATATCCTTCACATTCAGCACACTGGCGTTCTGACTTTTCATTCTTCTTGAATCCTTTGGTAGAATCTGCACTTGCAAGTGATGGAGTTCCCTTCCGCTGACCTCTTTCTATCTTGCGAAAATACTTCTTAACCAACAAACCGACCTTTCCTTCGTCTTCAAGCTCCTGTGATTCAACAAGCTTCTGTTCCTCTGCAGCTTTAAGAGCAAATGTCTTAGCATTCATTTTCTCTTTCTTCTTTAGTAGCATCTCAAATGCTTGCATCATCCCAATGACTTGATTGTACTTGAGCTCATCAGAATTAAGAGACACATCAATTGCAGACCTGTGCGGTTGAAACTTGTCAGGTAAACTTCTAAGGAATTTCTTGACCAGTTTTTTGTCTTTGTATCGTTTACCCAAGACAACTGACTCTTGAGCGATACCACTTAGCCGGCTACTATAGTCAGCCACAGATTTGGTTTCAGTCATTTGCAGATTCTCAAAGTCTGACGCAAGATTGTCCAGCCTTGTACGCCTAACTCTACAAGTTCCTTCAAAGGTCACAACCAGAATGTCCCACACCTCTTTAGCTGACACACAACCTTGAACTTGATTGAAAATATCTCCCGGCAGAGATTTGAAGATGACAGACAACGCCTGCGAATTGTGTTTGGCCTCAGCCTTTTCTTCAGCTGACCATTTCTCCCTATGTTTTTGAACCAATTTACCATCTTCATTCTTCTCAGTTGGATGAGTCCAACCATCCTCCACTGCAAACCAAGCCTCCATGTCGATGCTTGAGATGACCTGCTGGATCGAGACTTTCCAGTAACCGAAGCATTCTGGATCCAGTTTCAATGGCCCTTGTAGCGTAACAACCTCCAGTGATTTCTCCATACCCTAGTCGCAAGATCTCACCTGTTGAAAAAGATATCAGACTTTTTATCAGGTGTCTGCTCTGATACCAATTGTTAAGGTATAGAGACAACACAACACACAAAACTACACTTGGAACGCGCCAAGCAAACGCTTTTATTCAATCTTATAAAAATCCTCGTTTCTTACAAGACTTGAAAAACAAAGCTCACTCTTTTCTCTATCAAACACAACACCTTGTGTAGATCTAAAAGAGTATACACACACTCACCTTCAAAGCTTTTTTGAATTCGCTAGAAGGTTTACAAAACTCTCAAACTTTTATCCCACGAGTACTGCCTCTTTTTGTGGCTAGCCCTCGTCACTTTATATCCCACAAACGATCTCTAACCTAGATCTTTGTAAATCCTAACTAAAAGGAAATATTCCTTATCCCTAAAAATTATCTCTTCTTATCTCTTCTCACCAAATATACTCTCTATATCTTCGAGTATATCTTGATCCCTTCTTCCTTCCTTCTCACGAATCTTGTCATCGGGTCCACAATATATCTCCACATCATCACGTCATTCCATGTCAGCATGTCAGCCCTCTGAAACACTTCACAGCTGCCAATTCCCTTCAGAGCTCTGTTGCACCTTCAGAATATGTTCTTGACTTTGCACCTAAACACAAGTGCCATCATTACCAACGCCATAACAAATCAGCTCCACAAGTGGACATCGCCTAATTGGACATCACAACCCAATGAAGGTAAAGAAGGATTGATCTTTTAGTACTTCTTTGATAACATGAGGGATAGGTATATAAACCGACCCAAACCGAAACCAAAAATTTGTTTAATAACTTAAATTAAATAGATAGTATACGTCTAATGGGCTTGAAATAATACGAACCCAATAGACAAGGATCGTTATTGGAGTGGTTCAGACGCTAATTAAAATTTAGGCGTTGAGCTTGCCAATGATTCCATACGGAGAAGTGTTGAGCTCGCCAATGATTCCATACGGAGAAGTGTTGAGCTCGCCAATGATTCCACACGGAGAATTGTTGAGCTCGCCAATGATTCCATACGGAGAAGTGTTGAGCTCGCCAATGAGTCCATACGGAGAAGTGTTGAGCTCGCCAATGATTCCATACGGAGAAGTATTGTGCTCGCCACTGATTCCATACGCAAAAGTGTTGAGCTCGCCAAGGTCTCGTACGCAGAAGTATTGAGCGCGCCAACGCGACACGGCCTTGCAATCTCGCAACAACAAACGCAGCAATCCCGTATACAAGATTGAAGCTCGCCACTTTATAGTTCGGCAACCCTCGAGCTTGACCCTTCAAAATCCACAACACGGAGCTTGTCGATCCCGAACCCGCAATATCGATCTAGCTAGGCCTGAGCTCGCCGGTTTCGAACTCGCAACATCAGTCTCGCTAAGCCTTGGTCTTGCAAACACACCAATTTCTGAAGCACGACCTTGATCTCGCCAAGTCAGGCACGCCATAGTCTTGTACAAGAACCCCTGATCTCGCCATAAGTCTCGTACGCAAAGTCTTGATCTCGCCACAGAGATCATTGTCCGCTACGGCACCAACACAACCACCTCGCCACTTTCGACAAGACCTCGCGAAACACACATTCGAGCTCGCGAATGCAAGCTCACCATCTCAACCCTGCTACGACGTTGAACACACCAACGCACGACGTTAGCAGCATCGTTTTGCCACTTCACCACCGAAATTTTCGATCTCTCCAAGCCTTGACCTCGACCAAGGAACCTAGACGCTAGACTTACGAGACGTGATCAATAAGCTCGATGCGTGAGCACATCGAGCACACCTTCCAACCCCAATCGGCAAGCCATCTCATGTACGCACCAAACTCACAACCACTTGCTCTCCGCCTTGTTCCAATTTATGCGCGTTGCCTTGACAAGCGTCCGCGAGATCTCTACAAGTCGCATACCTCCGGGACGACCACGCAGCACATAGTAATAAGGTTCTCGCCGCATTCCACTCCAAATCCACCTCGCCAACGAGAGTCTCAAGCTCTCCGTACTTTGGATACGTACAACTCCAACACATTAACTCCGTACGATTCACTAGATAGCATCACACCACCTACGCGATACAAACTTCCCGCCTGTGCGAAACGAGCTCACCACCCGAGCGAGATGAGCACGCCATTTCCGCAAAGTCGAGCATGCCATGGCAAATTCTTGAGCAACCCTTCTCCTCCCTAGCAAGCGCGCCTCCATCCATCCGACATCGTACACGCACTCACCAGACAGCGACGCCGGAAAACCACCGCACATTCATCAACACGCATCAAGGAGCAATACTTGCCATATTTGACGCAACGAGAACCTCTCAAAAAAAAAAAAACACGCTCGACAATATCGAGCTCTAAGTACTCACGAGATAAGCCGGATGCAAAAGCTGCACCCAATGAGTTTTCGGGCAATACTGCCTTGGTAACGATTAGCTTGCACATCGTCGCCCTGGCCAGGTGTACGATTTTAAACGCGCTCCGCATGGGTGCAGTGGTGAAATAATCCACAAACTTTACTCTTGTAAAGAATAAAAGCCTACTCGCAAGCGCTCCGCATGGGTGCAGTGGTGATATAATCCACGTCCTTACTTTGGTAAGGACTTATAAGCCGAGCCCAGACTCGCAAAAGCTAGCAGAGAGCGGAGTGAATAAGCCGAAGACCCCGACTCGCACACTCTCGCTACTCTCGCAGCACCTACAGGGTAAGCCGGTCACGACTGAACGCACCTAACTAGTACGACAAGTCCGTCTTGTCTGCTCTCAGCGTTACGGGAAATAACATATCCAGGATAAACCAGGAGACGTCCTGCACCGCAAAATATGCCCCGCAACGACAAAAAAAATAAAAGAAAAAAAAAACTCAAAACAACTTAATTATAATGAAGAAAACGAACAAATCGGCAATAATCAACCTTTGCGCAAAAGTCATCAATAAAGTATGAATGACCAAGTTCATAAAGCAATCAAGTTTGCAATACAAAAAAAAAGAAAAAAACAAACAAAAGCAATCAGCAATCAAGTTCGCAATGACAAAAAAAGAAAAAAAGGGACAAAAGCAATAAACGAAAACACGAAGACACATCACTCTTGAGCAGTCTCGTCGGATCCTCCGATAGCAAACTCTGAGAAGGGCTTGAGATCATTGTCACAAAGAGGCGGCACCACATTCTCGCATCGACTCTCAGCAAACGAGACATAGATGCGATCTTGCCAAACCAACCAAGCAACCAGTCAGTACAAGAGTGATAGACCACATCATAAACGCCGTATTATTCAAGATAGATCGATTACACCCGAATTACAGCTTCCAACATACTGCGCACCACCACCATCCCGCATATTGTGCTGCATCATTTTCCGCATCTCGCAGCGTATTGTCTAGTCTCGCCCACATTTCGACTACTATGAGCTCGTCAAATTCTCCGTAAGCAGTGGCCTCGTCAACATGTCTTGAATGGTGATCTCGTCAGGAACTTGAGCTCGCCAAAGTCTCGTACGCTGTAGTCTCGTATACAATCTTCGATTTTGCCACTCTCTAGCCCCAGCTCAACAACTCCCGTATGCAAGTAATCAACTCGACATAACCTCAACCTCGCAATGAACGCGACCATGCCAAGCTTCAATCTCGCCTTGACTTCGGGCTCGCCGAGTCTCGAGGATGTGAGTAGCGTCTCGACTTCGCACACATCATCGTACCCAGTAACGACGGTCTCGCCAATCCATCAGAGCACTATATCGAGCTTGCCAACCAACGCGTTTTCACCTCATCACGCCAACTTTGTCCAGAATCAACGACGGCATCAAGAGCATTGTCACGACATGCCATACACGCCTCCTCACAAACTTGCACGCAACGGATTTGGCGGCTATAGCGACGGCGGCGAGCTCACATTTGCGGAATCTCGGAATCTTCCAGATGCCTCGAAAAAGCGTGCGCAATGTACTATTCATTCTGGAATCTCCCAAGTGCCTTGAAAAACGTGCGCAATGCACTGTTCATCCAGGAACCTTCCGGAAGGCCTTGAAGTCCATAAAATCTTCTGTTATTTCTGCAAGACGGATCTAGGGACGCAGAATTGTACCCGATGGACTCAGGCAAGCCATCGCACATCGGACTAAGGGGGGACCATTGTTGGATATGGGCTTTGCCCCCAACATTTACAGAAGCACAAACATAAGATTTTAGGAGGTTTTGGGTCTAACGTCTTGGATCTGGCCCATCAGGCCGCAGGGGTAAAATCGTCATTTTACAGAGAGATAGGAGAAACTCTAGGTCAATGGTCCACTATAAATACCTGATGTCATTTTTACGTCAGAGGATCCACTTTTTTGGGCAATTAGAGAGAGAAGAACAATTATTTCGTATTAACTGCGCTTAGCTCCTTAATTGTCCTTTTCTGTAAACCTTTCTAAAATTCTACTGTTAAATAAAAGAACCAGATCCGATTCATCTCATTTATATTCTTATTATTCATATTGTCGATTTCATACATCAACAATCATTCTTGTTTGAAACGGTGACAATGATGATGTCCAATCTTCCAGATGATTTGGTAGAGGAGATTCTCTCTAGGGTTCCGTTGACATCTACGAGAGCAATGCGGTCTACTTGCAAAAAGTGGAACACTTTAACCAAAGATCAAAGCTTTACAGATAAGCACATCCACATGAATGTTGTAGCCGCATCAGGAAAACGAGAGTTTCTGATGATCAAGAATCATAAGGCTTATTTGATTGGCGTCAATCTCCATGATATTGAAAACAACAATGTTGATCTATCTATAAAGTGTAAAGGTAAACTTATTAGCCTGGACAACTTAGATTACGTGTTCACCATCTCTCACTGCAACGGTTTATTGCTATGCCCATTACCAGGAAACATGGATTGTAGGCTTGTGATTTGGAACCCGTATTGTGGGAAACCAAAGTGGATCAAAGTTAGAACTAATTACACGGCAGTCGACAGGTTCGCTCTCGGATACGACAAATCCTGCGGTAGCCACAAAATATTGAGGCTTTTAAGTAATAAACTAAGTGACTATGAAATCTACCATTTGAGCTCTGATTCATGGATGGTTCCCAGTGTCACTCTTAATGAATGGGATATGGTGTACATGCAATCATGCGTGTCTTTAAAGGGACATGCTTACTGGTATGCAAAAGACAAGACATCAATCAGATCTTACTTACTTTGTTTTGATTTTACAAGAGAGAGGTTTGGACCGCGTCTGCCTTTGCCTCTGCCCTTCATTAGAGAAGTTTATGAGTCTCTATATGTGGTTAGCGAGGAGAAGCTTGCGATGTTATTACAGCGAATGGATACATTTGAGTATGAGATTTGGGTTACGAATAAGATTGAGCCCGATGCAGTGCCAGGGGCGGACCTACGTAGAAAAGAGGTAGGTCACCTGACCTGGGTAAACTAATTAAATAATTATTTTTACATGCAATTCTATAAAGTTTCAGTAGCATAGATGGTAATTCTATACTCAGTGACCTCCTGAAACCAGGGTATGACACAAATAATTTTTTTGTTCTGTAATTGACCTCCCTAAATTTATTTTCTGGGTCTGCCACTGTGAGTGCTATGGAGCAAGTTCTTAAAATTTGATAAGCGACCACCACATATTTATCTGACTGGTGAAGTCTTGATCGACGAAGAAAAGAAAGTGGCATTGCTTTTTTATAAAGATTGGGAAAATATAATGAAATCATGTTGTCGCCAAGCTTACATCGTTGGAGAGAATGGTTATATAGTAGATATCGGTGAATTACCACACCCACTAAATATTTGTGCATTGGCATGCTCTTATGTTCCAAGTTCTGTGCAAATCATGTAAACCAGATCTATGAATTTGGTCTTCTTGCTTTTCATCTTCTTTTATGATTATATTTTGTTTCTCATTTCTTCTATGCAATTATATCATGAAGATATTAAGTTATCGATCGAAGTTCTTACAAAACAGAGAGACCAACAACAACAGGGTCACGACTGACGATGATTCAGCCTTCCCCAAAACTCAAGAAGCTCAAACAACCAAGATTCCGTCTTGAGATCCCAGTCCTTGAAGATGATCTCATACATGTATAAATTGTAATTGTGTCTTACATGAAGTAGCTGCTTGGCAGAAGTCATGTGAAAATAATAAAATCTACCTGCCCTGTTTATTAAACGTCTTGATCGGCTCATCCGAAACCGGCTACTCTCTCTTCCAGCTACAGGCAACTTCTCCGACTACATGGCTAAGTGGCTAGCAACACGTTAAGTCAAGATCACACGCAGTCCTCCTTTGTCGATTACCGTTCTGTTTAAACTATCAAAAACTCTAAATCTTTGTTGCACTTGATGTAAAAAAGAGTTTTTCCATTAAATTTTACATTTTATTCAAACGAAAAAAAAATAATAATAAAATCAGAAAATAATTATTTTGACAATTTTAATTTTCTATTATCTTGTTTCCATTTTAAGTTTTCTCACATAATTTCAAATATTTCGGTTTTCTATTATACTTTGAATGAGTTTTAATTAAAAGAATCTGTAAACATTCTAATATTTTGACCCAAGTTATTTTTTTACCATTCAAATTTATGAACTTCTTTGCTCATTGTTTTCGGATAATAGCTATATTCTGAAATTTGGAAAAATATATACAATCATTTTTCTTATAGGATATATACAATCATTTTTCTTTTAAAATTAGCAATTATCTTAAAAATATATATATATATATATATGTACATTTTTACAGTATTAATATTTAATTGTAGAATTTCCTATAAATAGATATTTTAATTTTTTTAAAAAGAAAAAATAGTAAGGTATAGGCCCTGTTTGGAAAGTTAGTCGCTGCGACTGTTCTTCATAAATTTACTTTCAGATCTTCTTTATCTCTTCATCATCTCCTCTACTTTCTGTCACAACAATCTGAATTTTAGAAATTTGGAATCGCCGGTAAAAGCAGGGATACAACTCAAAGCTTTTGCTTGAAACAGCGACAGACGCTCATTTTTTTCATTTTACAGATCGGCAAAACTAAATCAAATTGCCATTGATAAAAAATTCAGATCTGTACTTTTCTTATTTTTTCTTCTCTGTACGACACAACCTAACTTCAGACAAAAAAAAAATCAAAACTCAGCCGTTTTAGAAACAGTCGCCGTAAAGAGTTACGCGACATTGAAACGAACAGGACTATAGTACAATTTCCATATTATAATGATATTGTATAATTTCCTTATAAAAACATTTTAAAAAAAATGTTTTATATGTGTTTTATTTTTAATTTTGACATGTGTTGAAAATTAATCAATGGACATGACATGTGTTGCGATCGTGTTAGTTAGCAAATTTGAAAACAAAGTTTTATATGATAAGATATCCAAATATATTAGGTATATTCGAGTAATTTTAGATATTTGTAGATATATTTGGGATAGAAAATAACTATTATTTTTTTTTTTGGTATTTTAGGGTAAATTTAGACCTATTTGGGTAAAAATACTTGATCATACCCGTATCTGATGGGTATTAGGTTCTTCATTCAGAAACCCAAAAACCGTTAGGAACCAAACCGATCTCTGAACCAAAAAAATTTGGGTCTAGATAAGAACAAAAATTATATACCCAAAATATTAGAACATGATTAATCCCTACATGAAGCCGAAGCAAATTAATAATTAGGCAATACAAAAACAACCGTACCCGAATAACCAACCCGAAATCCGATCCAAAAAACTGTTTCGGGTTGGGTACATGTATACCTAAATAATCCTATTGGGTTCTATATTGCTAAATATGTGGGTTTGGGTTTGGATAATACCTGATAACCGAACGAGACCCATAAATCCAAAAATATTAATAATAATTTACATTGATATAATCCAATTATCCAAAAATTGAATATAATAATTAGTTTTATACCTAAATACCCAAAATAATCAAAATATCCTAAAATTATTTGTTACGTATGTTCATCTATTTAAATTTAACTAATTTTGATGGGTTTTTATGGGTATCCAGTAATTCGGATAATAATCGGGTTCTAAAATTTACAACCTAAACTGAAAGTCTAAAATTACTCAAGTGAGTTCTATTTTTCTAAATCCGCTTACTCGAACTCGAACGGGTTATCCATATGTCTGAGGCCTACGAATAATACCCAAGTACATAAAACCACCTCCAACGGCGGTCTTTAAAAAGAATCCTTAATACATTCTGAACAATTAAATTGATTAAACAAATAAAATCAGGTAAATTTTATAAGATCTTGTTTTAGATTTTTTAGGATCACTAAGAAGTAAGAACTGTGAGCGTCTCAGAAGTTGATTGGGTGGGAAAAGGAAAAAGAAGAGTTTGAAATGGCCAAATAGGAGAGTTTCGTTCAATGATGCTTCAGTCTGTTTCTATTGGTAAGAATCTCTTTAATTTGTAGATGGTGATGATAAGGGTTATTTGATGTGATTGATATTAGGGTTCAATGAATTGAGAATTGATTACTATTGGCTCTTGTGTTGATTACGATACAAACTCTGTTCTTATCGATGAGCATCTACCATTCACCATGGACGATGGTTTTGAAGGAGAAAGAAGACAACCATATGCTAGAGATTTGCTTAGACATGCTCAACTGAAACACAATATCTTCAAAGATGAATCTGTGGTCAAAGCTCTTTACGAAACTAAGAAAGCTCATATAGGACAGGTGTGTGGAGAAGAACTTAATCTCACAAACTTGTCAAATAATTTTGGTTTCAACTTTGCTTATTGATGTGTTTGAATCAGATGAGAGCAAATGGTGATCCTTACCCGCAACATTGTGTAGAGAATGCAATGTTGTTAGCTGACATTGGAGCTAATTCGACCCTTGTAGTTGCTGAAGTTTTACATGATACTTTAGACGATTCATTCATGAGCTATAATTATATTCTCTGAACTTTTGGATATTATCTTAAGAGTTCCTTGTGTAAAAACATATGTGTGCTAGAAATTTTTATTTGTATGATGAGGGTGTGTAACGAGATTGCAAGTGCATAAAATAAAGTGACACAAAGAGTTTGTTAACGAGGTTCGGTTAACAACTTACATCCCCGGGACTTAGTCCAGAAATCATCCACTAGAAAAGGCTGCAACCTACAATTGCTACATGGTATTCACTACTCTTTTCTAGAATTACAATGAAAAAAACTACTACTTTATTATCTTCTCTGACGAGTATAGCTTCACAACAAAACCATCAAAAGATTTCTTAATCTTTTTGATGGGGCAACATCACACATGTGTGTCTTTCTCAATAAACCCTAGACGCGCAATCTCTCTTTGTCACACCTGCCATCTAGATGTACTCGAGACAAAAATCCTAAGGTCCAAATATTCTTGTAATCTTATTTTCTTGATTTGAAAGTATCTTGATCTCCTTTCAAGGAAAATTCACGTCTCCAATAAAATCATGCCACATGATAACATCGTTATTTTACCCATTTTAGCTATAGTTTTAGTATACATTTAAGATGAGTTTTGATAACATGATTTCAAAGCTTTAATGTCTATTATCAAGTATTTTAGGTTTCAAGAAGGTTTTACAGGTTTTATAGCAAAAAGGACCAAAAGACAAGGAAAATACGTTTTAGGAAAGTTTCAGAGCTTTACAGAATGGGCAACGTTTGAAGAACTTCTAAAACTCACATTTCGACGTACTTGGTGTCTATGGAAAGCTGGAAGAGTCATCTTTCTCCTCGAAGTGGAATCGAGTCGATCTATCCAACCATTCGGAAGTTATGCCCGATTTACCGAGACGTACCTTAAACCGACCTAAGAAGAACCATCAAGCCCATAGGCTTTTATTTGAAGGTCTGATCACCGACCACCACGGCGGCCCAGTCCAAGCCTTCACCACCGTTCTAGAACCTTCCTACGCTGTCCCTTGCCATGCACTTATCAATAGAAGACGTTTCCACCCTTACAAAACCCTAAACCTAGACAGAACTCTATAAATTCTCTTCTAAACCTAGGGTTTAGAGTGTGCCCAAAAAAGTGCCTCAAAGGAGACGACGACCAGAAGAACAGCCACGACCTGCAGCCCTCTCTCGTCCCTCTCTTGAAGCCTTGGAGATCACCAAACTCTTTCTATTCTATTTACTTTGTTCTTGTTTCTAAGGAAGAAGATCTTACACTTTGTTTGACAATCATTGAAGTAATATCTAAAACCCTTTTCTCTATCTATTCTCTTATGTTTATGAGTTTATTAAACCTTGCTCTGATGATTCCATTAAACATGCTAGAGTAGTTTTCTAGTTGGGTTTAAAGGGATAAATCAAAGGGGGGAGATGATCTTAGTTTAGGTGGCAATTTTTAGGGTTTGTTAGATTTAAATTCTGTTTATTCTATGTTTTAATTCTAAGTCTTTGCTTAATGCTTTAAGTTAGCCTCATGAACTAACTATGATCTAAAGTGTGTGTGCTTTGCCAAAAGCTTACATGTGTGCTTGACCTAGCTTAGATGTGTGGGGAGACATAGGATGCACATACCCCTTACTTATGGAATTCCACGGATGTTAATCAAAACTGTTTTAAATGCTTTGATCTATGCGTCGTAGCCTGCGACAGTTGAGTTACGAGGTGTAGTGATCTTAGACGGTTAGCTTGAGAACTTTAAGTTAACGGTTTATTAGTGTTTCGTAGTCCGAATTTTAGATAAACAAACTAACCCTAAACTTTCCTAGATAGATAGATCATTGAACCCGTGCGATTCCCCTTGATGCCCAACGCTTGTCTCATTTATTTTACTTGCACTCTTATTTTCGTTTACTTGCTTGCTACAACCGTGACAACCAAAATCCTATTTTTATTGAGTCCTAACCTTACTTACCTCCGTTGGATTCGGTCGAACAACAACTCTCTCTCTGTGGGATCGATCCGTAAATACTACTACTGATTAGCTGTGCACTTTCAGCAGTTGTGTGGTCTTTTAAGGTAAAAGATTTGAAGTGAAAAACCACACACATCACCACATCATCTTCATTCCAAGCTTGAATCGTCCAACGTTTAGTTTTCTTCTTGCATATCACAGCAGCTCCTTGTTGAACAACAAGACTTCGCACACTCGTCTCTGTTGCATCAACATACTCCGGCTGTGTTACTCATACCCATCTCTATTGCAACCTGCATCAACATACTCAGTCTAACAACCAGTGACAAATATACTTTTAATATCCCCCTTTGTTACTGATTTTTAGAATTCAAGCTCATCTTGTAACTTATACTTTGATTATCTTCAACCTTCAATACTGTCTCGGAATCTCTCTCTAAAATAGCTTTGTTTGATGCTCATGGCAAATAATCATTCAGTTAGGAACAAAATCTGAAGCAGCTGTCATTGTAGTATGTGTACATCCGGCTTCAACAAACACATATTCTCATATAAATTCCTTCATAGCTTAAGAACTTTAGCAGCAACAACTTCTTAAATTTCAAAAGCGATATCCCAATTTTCACCTACAAGACACTTCAGCTTCCTAGGTTACAACTTAACCGGAGTTACTCAAATCTGAGTATTCTTCCTCGGATTGATCCCGACCAAAATCTCCTTGTTGATGTCACTTAAGCTAACCTTGCAGAACTGAATCTGAGTTACACAACTCTGAGTATTCTACCTCAGATTGATCCCGACCATCTTATAATAATAGTGAAAATGAATCCTTCTCTTGAACTTCAATAAATGAGTGATCTTTTCTTTCTTCTTTCAATAATCAGAGATCTTTATTTATTTTCTAGAAAACTTTTGTAACCACAGTCACCCACAACTCTCCTTGTGTTTCCAAGCGTGACACTAAACCAAACACCATCCTTCACACCAATAGAACTCTCATAACAATGCTTGATCACAACTCACTGAGCTTCTTCTATTAACAAAAGTCTAAGGATATTCCAAAGAGACTGGATCATCAATCAACCTTGAAACAATTGCAGCGGAAAATCAGACTTAAAATCTCTTCCAGAGCCCTACAGACCAGCCTTGTAGTATCCAATGTCTTCATGCATTAGTTCTCCCCCTTTTTATCTGATTGTGACAACTCAAGCTCCAGATGTGAATACTACCAGAATCTTCCACAAACAACCCCTCAGCCACATTCAGCTACAACATCACCATCTTCCATAAACAAGCCCTCAGACACATTCAGCTACAACATCACCATCTTCCAAAAACATCCTCTCAGCCACATTCAGCTACAACATCACCATCATCACCAATATGCATACTCCCCCCAGCGTGAGTACACATTCATATAAAAAACAAGGATGAAGACATAAAAGCACGGAGACACAACAAGCTTCCTATCATGCCTTGTACAAGTGGTTATGCAACATGCTTCTATAGAACATGAGGTTCAACCCCAACTTCAGTGATTATCTTCAAGAGATTGCAGCATAGGTTGATTCTCTCAGACTCTCTACAACATTGATCATACTTTTCTCATAATTCTCAAAAATTTTGTTGTACAGATCCTTTTAAGCCACCCAGACTTTACAAAAAAATGATAGGGATCAATAAAACACTTTCTTGCCATCCAAAGCCCCTTGATCTTGTTCTTAAACTTGTAACAAAAAGATCTGACATTACCAGTTTTACCACAATAAAAGCATTCATGAATCTTTCGTCCTCGCTTGGATTTAGTCCATACTTTTTCGTTCAGGAGCAGATATAGGTGGATGTTGTGTGTTCATGGTCGGTGCAACAGAGCCTTCTGTTGACCCACTTTATCCAGAATACTTGACTCAGCTTCATGATTTATCCCCTCTAAGATAAACGATCTCCGTCTCTGTAACTTCTTCGACTATGAGACTTCAATTCAACAAGAACTCAACACACGACTTCACCGTTCGCTTTTATGTTCTCCTTCTCCTTCTAGCCACACATCCAGGATCTAACATGTTAGAGACTACAGACTCAAGTCGGTTTCTTGCTCTGATACCAATTGTAAAAACATATGTGTGCTAGAACTATCAATTTGTATGAGGAGGGTGTGTAACGAGATTGCAAGTGCATAAAGTAATGTGACACAGAGAGTTTGTTAATGAGGTTCGGTTAACAACCTACATCCCCATGACCTAGTCCAGAAATCATCCACTAGAAAAGGCCGCAACCTACAATAGCTATATGGCATCCACCACTCTTTTCTAGAATTACAATGAAAGAAGTTACTACTCTATTGTCTTCTCCGACGAGTATAGCTTCACAACAAAACTATCAAAAAATTTCTTTATCTTCTTGATGGGGCAACGTCACACATATGTGTCTTTCTCAATAAACCCTAGACGCGCAACCTCTCTTTGTCACGGCTGCCATCTAGATATACTCGAGACAAAAACCCTAAGGTCCAAATATTCTCTTAATCTTATTTTCTTGATTTGAAAGTATCTTGATCTCCTTTCAAGGAAGCTTCACGTCTCCAATAGAATCATGCCACATCATCTTCATTCCAAGCGTGAATCGTCCAATGTTTAGTTTTCTTCTTGCATATCACAGCAGCTCCTTGTTGAACAACAAGACTTCGCACACTCGTCTCTGTTGCATCAACATACTCCGGCTGTGTTACTCATACCCATCTCTATTGCAACCTGCATCAACATACTCCGTCTAAGAGCAATGCCAATGGTAATACTATGATGAGGGGAAAAGGGCCATTTCATACCCGTACACACTCCAAAAGTGCGAATTGCTAGCTGTACAAACAAGAAGTGCCAATTTAAACATGTACCATAAGACATTTCATATTTCATACATGTACTCACAAAATCGAGTCAATTGCACAGTTTACATTAACGGATTTAAGTCAACCGTTATAGAAGCTGACTCAAAATCCACGTGTTTTTTGACGTGGCAACGAAAATGCAAAACGACGCCGTTTTGATACGCTTTTCTCGCAAAAAATTGTGAAAATTCCATACTCCGGAGATTTAAACTCATGACCTCACATGTGTTTATCATAGGATGTAACCAGTTGATCCAACAACAATTCTCAACAATATGATACAAATTAATCCTCATAAACATAACGTAACATCCATCGAAATCGAAAAAAATTTGGGAAATTCACCCTCTCGTGGGTCAAACCCGCGATCTCTTACATGTTTAGCATATGACTTAACCAGTTGATCCCATAACAATACTCGATTATATGATACAATTTTATCCTCATAAAGCTAAAAGAAATCTAAGTCTCAATTAAATGAAATATTTATATTTATATTTATAAATTAAATATAACTGAGAATGTAAAGATAAATTTGTAGCATATAACTGAGAATTAAATTAAATATTTAGCCAAATATGATTCATAAGGTTTAAGGTTTATAAATATTTCATTTAATTTATAAATATAAATTAATTTAATTTAAATATAAATATGTTCTCAGTTATATTTAACTAGGTGCTTCCCCACCCAACGCGTGGGTTGTGGTGTAGTTGGTATTTTATTGTTTTTTTTTTGGTCTTTTTCGTTTTTTCTTTTGTATTATTTCGTTTTAATTAGGCATATACGGGCTTTGCCGTCACTTTTATTTATACACTATATGTTTATACCATTTTGTTTAGATGTGTATAATTGTGGCGTTTATTTTTTATGAATTATGAAGATGTTGTTTCTTGCTTTTGAGGATCCAATCTTATCATTGACTGATATTGTTTCCAATACATTTATTGTATTATAGATTTTCTAATTAACTGCTTATGTAAATCCTTCATACGTTGATGTTGCAATAATAAGTTATTTTTTTAAAATATCTTTCGTGTAAGTGATTATGTTTGTATGCCCATGTTTTGGTCTAATATCAATAAGATCGTTTCTGTTTTTCTTTAGTTGGCTTTGAAACCAATATTGAGTTAAGCAAATAATATGTTGAATTATGGTGTTAATAAGTAATATAAATTTTTATGTATATATATTGTATATATGTGACTATAAATTTAGCTAACTAAAAAATTATGTAATATTTAAATACAATCTTGAACATATATATATTTTTTTATTTGTGGGAGGAATGTATGAAATTATTGGATAGAAGTTATTTTTGAGTTAAATGACCTTTAATGTCTTTAAAGTGAGTGAAATATTAATAAATTTTTATATGTGTCTTGACTTTTTTAAAAAGGAATACCAAGTGTTTCCTTCCAAATTTGAAGTGATATAGTATTTTAGTTTTCTTATATGATTTTATGAACTTCAATGTAAAACTTTTTCAAAGTAATAAGTACACTCACTGATTGAATAATAAAATTTGGAGAAATATTTATTTCGTTTAATCATCTGCTCTTTTAAATAAATTAAATGAGTATATTGTTATTCCTACAAATAGAACAACATATATTATAGTTTAACCATGGAGTTCAGCAATGGAAATGGAACTTGTGATTGCAAGACAAAATGCTTATATGTTACACATTGATCGTTTAAAAATGAATAGGAACATCTAATTCTCAAATAAAGTTGATTGTTTTGTTAAAACCAACATATGTGAATTTAAATTTAACTATGCAAATTTAAAAAATAAATATGAATAGATTAGAAAGGCAAGAAATATAAAAGAAATATTTTTTTATATAAATAAAATAAAAATTGAAAACAATGTTAAATATATATAATACTTTCTACATTAAAATATAGAATCAAACTCTTACAAGTTACAACACATATGAGATATAACAACATTTGATATTGGTAGGAGAGGAAGAGAGAATGTTTACTATAAGATGGTAATCCAAATTAGATAATGGAGATGAATCTTTAAAAATAGAACAATGTAATATCTATATATATATAATACTTTCTAAATTAAAATATAGAATCAAGCTCTTACAACACATATGAGATACAACAACATTTGATATTGGTGGGAGAGGAAGAGAGAATGATTACTTATAAGATAATAATCCAAATTAGATAAAGGAGATAAATCTTTTAAAATAAGAACAATGTAAAATATATATCATGTAGTCTCTAAAATTAAAATTTAGCATTAACAATTTACAATGATATTTCATTTTTTTTACAACCAATACAACAAAAACAAGAAATCAAAAATAACAAAAAAAACAAAAAATTATTTGAGATATTGTAGAAGAGAATGAGAGAATGTGAAAATGAGATAGTAAAAGAATGTCAATATGAGAGAATGATAGATTGAGAGAATGTTTATTTATATGATAAGAAATGATGGAAGTTACATTTAGAACTATGGAGTTACAATAGTAATTTATTGTGTTTGAATAAAATTGAGTGGTAGAATATGATTAATGCATAATTTATTTTATTTTCAGTTATAATTTTATTTTAATGTGTGAGTTAAATGTATTGTGTTTATTGGATCTTAAATATTGTTGAAAGCAATTAGAAAGCAAATAAAAAAATAAAAAAAAATTAGAAAACATTAAATGAAAATCAACCAATAAGGAGAGACCAAAACCTTACTTTTATATATATGATATATTGGTTTAAACTTTGAAATGAGAAATATATTTTAAAAAATAATTTTACATGAGAAATAAATTAATTTAGCCAACCAAAATATGAATATAAGTTTAGCCAACCAAAATAAATAAATAATATTAAAATTTAACCAAAAATAATTTCTCTTGAAAGATAATAAGTTAGTAGGAGGAATGAATTAATGTACAATTATTAGATAGGAGTTACATTTGAGTTAAATGGAGTTACATGTCTTTAATTATAAATAAATATTTTATTTTTTTATAACCTAAAAAAAATTCACATGATTTGGTTGTTTGTTGATATAAACTCAACACTTACACACAATATTTCAAAAAAAAAAAAAAATATATTACTTTTTAAGTGACAAACTAAATTAGTTTTCTTATAAAATTATATGAATTCTTCAATCTCAATAATTTTAAAAATCCCATGGATAACTTATATTTTTTTGGTTTTCACTCATCAATTTAATTTATAGTGCTAGATTTCATACTAATGGTTTCATCTTTAGAGAATTTAGTGAAATAATATTTTTTAAATAATATTTTATTTTTATATCTAAGTTCCAGTTGAATATGTTTTATTTTTTGGATCATTTTTTATTTTGATTAAAGACACAAAAAACAATTATTTAATTATGTTCTTTTTGTTTTCAAAAACCTCAAATCATAAAAAAAATTATATATATATATTATATTGATCTCTGCAGATTTAACAATTGGATCACAAAACAAAATAGTCTTTATAAATGGATAAATGGATAATTATATTGATCTTTAAATATTATATTGATCTTTATAAATTATTAAAAATGATACATGAATATGTGAGATAACCACAGACATAATAGATAATAAAGTTGAAAGGATCCAGATGTCCTTACAACATTTTTTATTTTGATTAAAGACACAAAAAACCAATTGTTTAATTATGTTCTTTTTGTTTTCAAAAACCTCAAATCATAAAAAAAAAATATATATATATTATATTGATCTCTGCAGATTTAACAATTGGATCACAAAACACAGACAATGGTGACAAATAAATCATATATATAAAAGTAGAGTTTCAGTCTCTCCTTATTGGTCCACTTGGCAATGCAATTTTAACAAAAAAAAAAATTATATTAAAACACAAATTTAAAACAATTAATTTTCACATTTAACTCACATAATATAAAACTGAAATCTTTATAGCTTCTCCCTATAAATTATGCATTAACTTTATTTCTCCATTAAGTTGTATTAATCAATTGTATTAAAACAAAACAATAAATTAGAATTGTAACTCTAATTTTTCTAAATGTAATTTTTCATCATTTCTCTTCCTATAAATACTCATTATCTTATTCTCTTAGTCTATCACTCTTTCATTCTCTCATCTTCTTCCACTACTCTCAAATCTCTTTTTTGTTTTGTTTTGTATTTTTTTTGTTATTGTTGTTGTGTGGGTTATAAAAAATCAAATCAAATATCATTGTAAAATCTTAGTTTTAGAGTTTGTATGATATGTATATCTTATATATTTATTTTAATCTTTTAAAATGTTTATCTCCATTTTCTATTTTATATCAACATCTAATAAGTCATTAGTTTCATACTTCCTTACAATACTCACCACACAATAAGATCATAAAGTTGAAAGGATCCATATGTCTGTGGTTATCTATTATGTCTTTAATATTTATTTGTCACAGACATAATAGATAACCACAGACATATGGATCCTTTCAACTTTATGATCTTATTGTGTGGTGAGTATTGTAAGGAAGTATGAAAATAATGACTTATAAGATGTTGATATGTAGGAAGTATTGTATCCCGGCTCCTACGTATGTAGGAATTTGGCTAATGGGCCGGTCAGTTGTGGCCCATAATGCAGAAATGTTGAAAAAAAAAAAAGATGTTGATATAAAATAGAAAATGGAGATAAACATTTTAAAAGATTAAAATAAATATATAAGATATACATATCATACAAACTCTAAAACTAAGATTTTACAATGATATTTGATTTGATTTTTTATAACCCACACAACAACAATAACAAAAAAAAATACAAAACAAAACAAAAAAGAGATTTGAGAGTAGTGGAAGAAGATGAGAGAATGAAAGAGTGATAGACTAAGAGAATAAGATAATGAGTATTTATAGGAAGAGAAATGATGAAAAATTACATTTAGAAAAATTAGAGTTACAATTCTAATTTATTGTTTTGTTTTAATACAATTGATTAATACAACTTAGTGGAGAAATAAAGTTAATGCATAATTTATAGGGAGAAGCTATAAAGATTTCAGTTTTATATTATGTGAGTTAAATGTAAAAATTAATTGTTTTAAATTTGTGTTTTAATATAAATTTTTTTTTTGTTAAAATTGCATTGCCAAGTGGACCAATAAGGAGAGACTGAAACTCTACTTTTATATATATGATTTATAAATTTATATCTAATTCTCAGTTATAAATTATAAATTTATAATTTAAATATTAATTTATAAATTTATCAGTTATACAAATTTATCTTTATATTCTCAGTTATATTTAATTTATAAATATAAATAAAATTATTTCATTTAATTGGGACTTAGATCTATTTAAGGTTATAAAGATAAATTTGTATCATATAACCGAGTAATGTTGTTGGATCAATTGGTTATGTCCTACGCTATTAAAATCTGAGATCACGGGTTCGATCCACGAGAGTGTGAATTTCCCAAAAAAATTTTGATTTTGATGGATGTTACGTTAGGTTTATGAGAATTAATTTGTATCATATTTTTGAGAATTGTTGTTGGATCAACTGGTTACATCCTATGCTAAACACATGTGAGGTCATGGGTTCGAATCTTCGGAGTGTGGAATTTCCACAATTTTTTGCGCATTTTCGTTGTCATTGCTCAATTTAAGAACAAAAATAATTAATTTAATTAGATAATAGTATTGTATTAAAATATTAATAAAATCAATATAGATATCATCTCTTGCTTATCTGTCATCATTTCATTGCTCAATTTAAGAACAAAAATAATTAATTAAATTAGATAATAGTATTGTATTAAAATATTAATAAAATCAATATAGTATCTCAATTTTGAGAGATTCACCCATGGATATGCTCTAACAACCAGTAACAAATATATTTTCACTTTGGTATCCAGTTTTTTCTGGAAAAAAAAAAATTTGGTGCTTACATGATCGCTCGCTGTTGCAGCTACGTAATAGTCGCAGACCATGACCTTGGTGTACTCGAGTTTATGTCAGATATCATCTCCTGCATGTATGGAACACCCACCGCTTATGGTGTGGTGACTCTCCTGTTTGCTGTGTAAGACAGGGAATCAATGTCTTTTTGTCTGGTTTATTCCGGCAGAGAATTTGCGTTTTAGGGATAAGTAGCTGACCTTCAAGGTTAAAAAGATTTTTTTTTCTGGCTCAGATAAGCCTTGTTGGACATTGTGACTGATTTGGTATCACTACAAAAAAAAAGTGTTTGTTTTACATCATTTATTTTATATATTTACATTATTTTAAAATGATTTAAAAATAATTGTATCATTTTAATAAATGATTTACTATTTGTTGATGCAAACAATTTGTATCAGTTTATTTCAAACTGATGTTAATATCCAAAATATTTACATTGATTATTGTAATGGATGTTAATATATATCATTTAAAAACTGATGTTAACATTTACATCAATTTATTTAATTGATATTAGTATTTATTTTCTGTGATGACTTTCAATTTATGAAAGATTATACAAAATTTTACAATTTTCAAATTAATAATTGGAATATTTCCCGTAATTGTTTTTGTATAGAAATATTTTTTTTTTCAATATTATCTATGAAAATCTTTGTAAGATCTGTTTTTTTTCACTAATGATAATAACAAGAAATTGTCATTTACAAAAAGAATAATTAAACAAATAGAAATACAACACAACTAATGCAAAGTCATTGCTATCATTCTAAAAAAAAAAACTTCATCGCTACCATGATATCATTGTAAATTGACTTAAATAAAGTTTACAAATATATACAAAGATCAGTCTGTTAGGATGATCATACCAGATATTTATTGAAGTCAATTTCAAGTGGCGATTAATTTGATCTGGTTAGGCACGATCCACAAGAGAACCAGCAGGTGAGTATACAAAGACAACAATAAAATAAATTGATCTGGTTAGGCACAATCCACAAGATCAGTCTTTCAGATGATTTGGTTAGGAGATTCTCTCTAGGGAGACAACAACAATAGGGTGACAAGTTATTGATGGAGAGAGACAACTATAGGTTGACGAGTATATAAACCGACCCAAACCGAAATTAAAATTTTTCTTTTTATTCGGTTTTGTAACACTTGTGCGAGGCTAAAATTCATACGTGTGCGAATTTCTTATTTGAACGACCTTATCCTCTTTCTCTGCTTTTCCGCATCATCAGCCATGGCTTCTTCGGCTCTCTTCAAACTCAATACACAGACATTCAAAGCTCTAAACCCATCTTCTCCTTCGTTATGTCCTCCAAGTTCCAGAATCTTCCATCTTCATTTCTCCAAATCTCTCTCCCAACAGCATTCAAAGCTCAACCCCAAACCCACCACAACTACTCGTTTCTTCGTTCCTCTCTGTTTCTCTCTTCCTTCACCTTCTTCTCCTCCTAACTCCAAAGAAGAAGCCATTCTTCAAGCCAAGACTTGTCTCTCTTCTTGTCTCATCAAACCTTTAAACAACCCAAAACTCGCTTCCCCAAAACTCAAGAAGCTCAAACAACCAAGATTCCGTCTTGAGATCCCAATCCTTGACGATGACTCTCCTTCCTCACTCTCTCAGCTCGCTTTTTCCATCTTCCATGGCTTACCCATCTCGAGAAGAGGCTCTCCCAATGTCAAGCTTCTCTTCCTCTGGCCTGACACTTCTTTCCTCGATTCCGCCGTCAAAGCTTTCCGGTCAGACTCTATCAGCCACGTCGCTATGTCCCCTGTTTCAGACTATGTTACCAAAGCTCTGAGATCTGCAGACGTGGCGGTTTTCATGGCCCCGGAGAGAACGCAGATGGAGGATGTGAGGACGGCGAGTGAAGCTTTTTCTTCAAAACCTGTGGTGATGATCAACCCGAGATGGTTGTTCGAGGAAGAGAAAAGCTTTGGTGATGAGTTCAATGGCTTTATAGGTTCCTTTGAAGTGATTTATGCGTTCACAGGTTTAGAAGTGAGAGGAGTGTTGAGTAAGAGGAAAGGAGTGATCTTTAAGTGTGTGAGAGATGGTGTTGTGAGTGGAGAGAGATGGAACGTTCTTGTTGAAGAAGAAGAAGGTAATGGAACTTTGAAAGTGGTGTCACAGTTCAAAGCTAGGCCTTCAATGGATGAAGTCGAGCTTGTTCTGTATAACTTGATGGCGATGAATTCGCCTATCACCAAATCAGCTAAGTTTCTCAAGGATTTGGTTTCAAACATCACTGGGAAGAAGTAATTTTGGTTTAGGAGTCCAATGTTTAGTAAAATGTCTTGTTCAGTTTTTTCTTGAATTAAGAGAGTTTCCTGTAAAGAATCGATGTTTGCATAGAGAAACCTTACGATTTCAATCTAATACATCAGTCTCATCCCAAGAGCTTGGGCATTGAGCAAGTGTTGCAGGGTCAGGTTTGAGGCTTTGAGCATTGAATGCTTTCAGTTTTTGTTTGTCACTACACATCTGTTCTTCTCATTGTTGTTGAATTGAATGTGTAATCCTGTTATAGGCTTACTCTTTGAAGACTTGAAGTCATGTACTTCAACTTATGCGCTTTGCCATGAAACGAATCCGACATGCAAATTTCATTAACTAGAAAGGGCAAGCTTTGTCTGCTCTAAGTCCTAAGAGGACTTCCGGATCCAATATGAGCCAATTCCATAAATCTAATGTACTAATAATGCCAAATTTGATAAGAATGTATAGTGGAGGCAAGCCTGAAGGATTTAGTCATTAGTTGTGTCATTTAGCCGGTCACGCCTCAATTTTTCTCTATTCAAATCCTCTTAAATTTGGGTGAATGGGTATGAATTTGCAAATTCACTTGCGGATTCGAAACAAATGACACAAATATAGGCATAACGAATAATAATATCATATCATAAGATTCCAACATTTCTTTTCAAACATAGTGTGGACTCTACACCACCACAGGCTAATGAAACACCAAATTAAACTAAACCAGATCTAATCTGAACCTAAAGCTAGACATTAATTAGGGCATTAAGCTAAACACAAGACACGATAGATAAACTAATCTAATCTTCATCAACGGAAGGTTTAGAACCACCAGCCTTCTTGGGAAGAAGAAGGTTGTGAATGTTAGGCATCACACCTCCATTAGCAATGGTCACATCACCAAGCAACTTGCTCAGCTCCTCATCGTTCCTCACCGCTAACTGAATGTGACGTGGCACAATCCTAGTCTTCTTGTTATCCCTCGCTGCGTTGCCAGCCAATTCCAACACCTACACACAGATCCAATTCCCCAAAACAAAAATTAGGGATTTACGAAATTGAAGATCAAACTTAGGGATTTACGAAATGATAAATTTACCTCAGCGGCGAGGTATTCGAGAACGGCGGCTAAGTAAACAGGAGCACCGGCACCAACACGTTCGGCGTACTTGCCGTTCTTGAGAAAACGAGCGATTCGACCAACGGGGAACTGGAGACCGGCTTTGCTGCTTCTCGAAGTCGCCTTCTTAGCAACGCCAGATCCAAGGGTTTTGCCACGACCAGCCATTTGTGGTTTCGAAAGAGAGAGATAACAAATTAAAAAAAAAAAAAAAAAAAAATCAAGGAGAGGGAGAACAATACGAAAACTATACAGTGGAGAAAAGGCTCTTGGGCATATATAGTGTGTAGAGAGACGGTTGAGTTGATGCTTGTCCAATAGAAAACAATCACTCGGATCGATGTGCTTGCCGTTGGATCATATTTTAAGATCGACGGTTCATAATCGACAGTTCTGGATTTGCCTTTTGTTTTGAACTTCACAGGTGGTGGATCCACGTTAAAATGCTGCGTTGACGAAAATACCCTTCTGTCTGAAAAATACAGCAAATTTGATGTGCAATAAATTTTGAAATCTAACAAATTTGTATTTTTATTTAATTTCTATATATATTATAATTATTTTATTCTTATAAATGATATCAATAAAAATTGAATATATTTAAAATATTATTTGATATGATCTACAATATATTAATTTAAGATATAATTTAAGATAAAATATTACTAATAAGAGACTTATTAAGTCTCTAAAAATACAAAAAAATTAATACATTACTAGAATACACTAAAAATAATAATGTTATACTAGTGGAAATTTTTTAAGAATCAGGTGTAAATATTGTATTGTACATGCTAATAACGATTACAGGTTAGGTAATTAAACCCCATATAGAATCAATTGTTTTTTGACTTTGAAAATGAGAACTTATACTATATGTATTCATATATTTGTTGAATCATAATGACGTGGCATACTAATTTTCAAAGTGACAACTCATACACGTTATTAACATTTACCATATTTTTTAGCTATTATATAAGCTGAGATATTAACACAACTCTTTTCACTTGTGTATATCGTCAACAATATAAAAATTTTGCTTACTAAAATATTAAAACTGTGCAAAGAGATATATATACGACAAAGAAGCCACCTCTTCTTTCGCGTCAACCCAAATCAAGAACGCCTCTAAAATAAAATAAAATAAAAATTATGGAGTCTCCGGTGGAGAGGAGCGGTAACGACGCCCGACAACCGTTGCTAGATAAAACTCCGGCGAAGAAAGAAGCGGAAGGAGAGGAGAGATTATGCATAGACGAGATGTTACAGAGATATTGCGGCGAGTTCGGGAGGTGGCAGATGAAACACTTCGTTTTGACGTGTCTTGCTTGGGCTTTAGAGGCGTTCCACACGATGGTTATGATATTCGCCGATCAAGAGCCCGAGTGGAGATGCGTCGGATCGGATTGTCGGGTCGGGTCTTCGACTTGTGGTATGGATCCGAGTTCTTGGGAATGGACGGCGGGTAAAGGAAGCTCCACCGTGTCCGAGTGGGGTTTGATTTGCGGCGAGAAGTATAAGGTTGGTCTCGTTCAAGCTCTCTTCTTCGCCGGATGCATGATCGGTAAGTTTTTATTTTATCTATTCTAAGTTTTGTTTTTGCATTTTAACCAGAAAATAACAGCTGTTTCCTGAAAATGTATTTCACGTCGAATTCAATTTTTTTTAAAGATAATGATAGCAACAAAAAAATGAAACTAATCTGTTAAATGTTTTTTAAGTTTTAACTTAACTTAGGAAACTTAACTTTGATCCTTTTCTCAAGGAAAATCATAAAATACATAATTTGGGTTGTAATATATAGTTTTCTGAGTGTGTGTATCTAATTCGATGACGACAAATACTTTTTCTCTAAACTCTTAAACTGTATTTTTTTTTTTGTAGTTGTCTGCTTAGTATATTGGATCCAACAAATAAAACTAGTTAAGAGCACTTCGATTCGATATCGACGGGCACGTTGGCTTGAATCTGGATCCTTCCAAATCGTTACCACGTGCCCTGATCATTTATCCAGTATATGTACCTCACTTTTTTTCTTTTTACTAGAAAAATTTGGATGAATAGATGACAATGCTTTTACCCATAATATTTATTAGGCGGTTCAAATTCACGCACACACCAAAAAAAAAAAAAAAAAACAGTGATTGGCGACAAAAGAAAAGATAGACTTTGATTTGTATGCTTGGTGCTAAAAAACAAAACAACTAAAATGACAAGAATGTAAAATCACACTGACTAAAGGAGTTACGTTGATCACATTCTATATTATCTTGTTGGCTTTTTGGGAATAAAAAGTCATAATTTCCTTCTTTAATATTCGTTGAATTGATCTGTAAAGTTGAAAACACACCGAAATATCTCTCTTGGCATGGCGTGCGCCTGTCTGGGTTATACCACCGCTTCGGCTTTAAAATCGTGATTCACATAACATCATTTCACACGTACTGCCACCTCTTTTGTGTTCTTGAAATAGCTAGGTTTTATCTCACATGACTACATTAGTATTAGAGTATACTTTTAGTAGAAAAATAAGTAGTTTTCTTAAGAAATTTCTATCAATGTTATTTTGTTAATTAATCTTTGAAATATGTTCGACTATTCATAGTTTTTTTTTTTCATGTTATGATCTTGTTTAACACACAATTTACATTACTATGCTATTTATGAATATGACAACATCACGTTCACATTTGAAACAAACGTGTAGCCAAAGACACATCTAGTCTACTACATGTCTAGCTACTTGCATAAACAAACAAAATGATCATTACAATATGACCTCGATCGTTAGTAATATGGGCTCATATAATGACAATAGAAAAACCAAAAGTTGTATACCTTATTTTGGCTTATGTTTAGATTAGTTTATTAAAAAGAGACAGTTTGGCTCTAGATGATCCAATCTGTGCATTTGATACATATCACATAATGAATAGGATATACCAAGGAATATCCAATTAGAGTTGCATACTAGTCAATTTATGTTCCATGAAAGTTGAAGATATCGTTTTCATATAAATAGCAGAAAAATGATTGTGAAACATTGGTCCAACATATCTCAAAAAGTACTTCGTTTTTTAGACCATACATTCCTTTTGGTCCCCTATGAACTTGTCAAATCTTTTGATAAAGTCTGTAACCAAAGTTTTCAACTGTTTTTTTTTTTTTTACTATTGTATAACTTTTTGTTACCCTACATTTATTGGCTTAATTAATTATAGGTGTGTTGACTTAATTATGTGCAGGTGCAGGAGTATTCGGACATCTATCCGACTCGAAGTTAGGAAGAAAAGGCTCACTAACAGTCGTTTGCATTATTAACTCAATCTTCGGAATCGCGACAGCTTTCTCCCCAAACTACTGGACCTATGTGGTTCTCCGGTTCTTGACAGGTTTCAGCACCGGTGGTGTAGGCTTAACCGCTTTTGTCCTAGCCAATGAACCCATAGGACCGAGCAAACGCGGTGTAGCCGGAATGTCAACTTTCTACTTCTTCTCTGGCGGCATTGCAGTTCTATCCGGCATTGCTTACGTTTTCAGATCATGGAGGGAGCTTTTCATAGTGTCTTCGTTACCCTCTCTCTTGTTCCTAATCATTGTTATCCCATTCATCTCCGAGTCCCCGAGGTGGTATCTCGTGAGAGGCAAAGTAGACGAGGCGATGAAGCTGATGCATTGTATCGCTAAAACGAACGGGCGTCACATTCCCGACGGAGTCACTCTTGCTGTAGACGACGACGTGGAAGATAAAAACGGAGAGAGGAATAATACCGCTGTTGAGGGTTCGCTCAAAGATGTTATACTGTCGCCTCTCACCCGGATCAGACTTCTCATTACAGTCGCCATAAGTTTCACGGTCTCGATTGTGTACTATGGACTAAGCCTCAACGTAGTCAACCTGAAGACCAATCTCTACCTCAACGTCTTTGTCAACGCGGTTGCGGAGATGCCCGCGTTTGCTATAACAGCGGCTTTGCTAGACAAGTACGGGAGGAAACCGCTGTCCATAGGGACGCAGTGGTTCAGCTGCGTCTTCTGCCTAGCCGGATTCGCTATATGGGGAGCTGGTACATGGAAATCGGTTAGAATGGTTGCAGGGGTTTTAGGGATATTTGGGATGGCCGGAACGTACAATCTTCTGTTCATATATATAGCTGAGCTGTTTCCTACGGTGGTGAGGAACGCGGCATTGGGCTGTGCGACTCAGGCGTCTCAAATGGGAGCGATCCTGGCGCCTTTTGTGGTGGTTTTAGGGGATGAGTTGCCGTTTGGGGTGTTTGCTGTTTGCGGGTTAGTGGGAGGTGGACTTGCGTTTTACTTGCCGGAGACGCTAAACAAGCCCTTGTATGATACAATGTTTGGGATGCACGAAGCTGAGAGTAACAGAGGCGTCAGAGGAGAAGAAGTAGTAGTGTGTTAAAAGAAACAGAATCTACAACACTTAGACATGAAACACAAATAAAGATCTTAGGGATAGGTGTTTTTCAAATGTCGAATTGTTTTGTACGTTGTGATTTTGCATCAAGGTTTTGGGTTTTGAATGATGAACGCGTTGATAAATTATACTAAATAAAAGTAGGAGCTATAAGGTCCTAAGACTGTCCACCTAAGATTTAAAACAACCAATAGGAATTCAACATGTCACTAATTAACATTTTTAGAAATTTGCAGAATTTTATATATTAAGAATTATTTTAAACAACCTATCAGGATTTGACATGTCATTCATTAACATTTTCTAAATTTCAAGAATTTTTAGGAAAAGGAAAATTTAAAATTTATGGAAATAAAAACTATATACAATATCCCACATTGGCTAGAAAATTTTTAGAGAATGGTTAAAACCATTATAAATAAGATTAATATGCTTCCAACAACGAATGAGCAGGAAATCTTGATTTATCAGGCGTCAAGTTTAAAAGTTTTATTCGGTTTGATCCGGTTTCAAAAATATTATAATATTATAATATTAAAGCTCTCAGCTTTTAAAAAGTTTTTCAATATTATAATATTAAAATTTTAATAGTTTAAAATATTATAAATATTTAAACATTTTAAAAGGTTCAAATATTATATTCGAATCTTTTAAAAGTTTAAAATATTATAAATATTGAAACTTCTTAAAGTTTTAGCTTTAAAAGGTTTCAAAATATTATAATTTTTAAATTTTTAATTCTTAACATTTAAAAGCTTTTTAAAAATTAAAATTTATAAATATGTACAACGTCCCACATCGGCTAGAAAATTTTAGACAATGGCTGAGAACCATTTTAAATAAAAAATAATATGATTTTAACTATAAATTTATCAGGTTTGCTTGATTTATGCTTATTTATTAGGTTTCCAAATTTAAAAGTTATTTGATTTATTTTAGCAAATTAAAATTTTTAAAGGTTTAAATATTTAATATATAATGTTTAGAAATATTATCAATACCTCCATAAAAATGTTAAAATATTATAACTATTTAAACTCTATAAAAAGTAAAAGTGTCATTAATATTTAACTCTAAAAAATGTTACATATAATTAAACTACATCTAAATTTGAAATATTTTAAATATTTAATCTCTTTTAAAAATTTAAAAGTTTAAGAATTACTAAATATTATATATCAAATTTTTTAATATCTTGAAAATATCTTACTTATCTCCGTTTGTGCTTTATATCTCTTATGAGCTGTAAAACATGTTTTTGTGTATGACTTTACAGATGATTTGATACTTTTGCAGTAAAATTTTATTTTTAAGTCTAAGAAAGAAGAATTGACGTCGCAAGACCTTGATTTGATGTTATTTGAGTTTAAAGAAGAATGATCGACGAAAAGCACAAATATTATTTTTACTATACATGTGTTCATATTACTTTCTCGGCAAGTAAAGATTTTGGTTTGAGAAGTATATGGATGAAATTATCAATAATTGGGTGCATGTGTTGACTATGCTGGTTTTCATGAATTGCATAATTTTTATGAGAAAAAATGATTTTGGTCTTGGAGTTTGATGGGTTAACAAGTTGTGTGTAATCTAAAAAAATGATTTTTCAGTGAAAGAATGTGAAAAAGTTGACGAGGAAGAACAAAAGACTATAACAAAGAACTGGACGGTAAAAGTAACGATGACAATTACCATAAAATTTGACAATAAAAATGACAAGAAAGAATATAAAGAATAAGAATACATTAAATAAAAAACACGAAAACATAGGTGATTGCGATCAATTAGATATGAAAAAGAGATAAATTCATGATTATAAAATTGTTTCATTTTTCTGTGGCAAAGAAATGGTTTAAGATATGTGAGGTCACCAGTTTGATCCGCCTCACCTGGACGTCGAGTTAGATTTATGATTTTTATCAGATTTGATTTTAAAACACAACTGATTTTTATAGTTATAAATATTGTGTATATAAAATTTAATTTTTCCTTAATAGTAATTTAAAGTTAGGGAAAAGATTCTTAACCTAATTGGAGGAGCTTCTTGATTTTGGTTTCTTTGGGTTTCAATTTGAGGGTGGGTTGGGGCTTGAGAGTGGTATCCCTGGAGATCTTGTACGGATTTATCGGGGTTCGACGGGATTTGCTTGGTTGTGCCTCTCGGTTTTCCTCGCTTTGGAGTGATGAGGGTTTGATATGGTGGACGATTTCGGGGGTTTTACTGGGGGATTCTGGATTTGATTTGGAAGTCAAACATCTTCTTAGATCCGATTGGGGATCTGGGTTCTTAAATGACGGGTTCAAATTTTCGGATCGTCTTCCCTTCTTTGTGCGACTGGAGCTTTTTACGGTTTTCTCCTTCGTCCGTCTTGGTTCTATTAGTCAGCGAGATGCGGGCATATCCTGGTTTGATTGGTTCATCATGGTTGGATTTTTAGATCCCGGACTCTTTTATGGGTTTTATGGCTGTGGAGATTCGGGGTTATCAGTTTTCTTGGAGGCGATCCGCGGTTGATTCGGGATTCGCCTTGATTATACAGATTTGTGGGAAGTGTTGGAGGGAGAATCCTCGTGGATTTGGTCGATATTTGGTTTTATGGTTGGTGGTAAGGGATGTGGCTGTCGTATCTTCTATGGCCTTTTGCCCGCTATTTGTGATCATGGGGGATCTTACATTTACCGTATATCATCTGGGAAGGATCAGATTGATCCTCTGTGATTTGGTATCCGTGATTGTCTCTTTACTCCGTTATGGGGCGGTCTTTAAAAAGGGGAAGAGGTTGTGGTATGGTTTGTATCACGCTCTTTGTTTGGTAAAGTTTGGTGTCTCTTTTGTTTCCTTTTCACGCATTACTATCATTGCCATGTCTCAAAGTAATCTCTTGGGGAGGGGTATGGTTGGTCAGTCGGAGGAGGTTATGCGACCAAGGAGGAAGATTAAAATTTCTTACTTCGATAACTCCGACCTCATTGCTGGATACTCGAAGACTGTCGTGGGTCGCTGTTTCAATCCTCAGTTGCAGGATATGAAGTCGCTTTTGATCATGATGCCAAGAATATGGAATGTCGAGGGTCGTGTTGCGGGTGCAGACTTGGGCTCAGGGAAGTTCCAGTTCGATTTTGAGGATGAGGCTGATATTGTCAGAGTTTTGAAGATGGAGCCTTTCCATTTCGACTCTTGGATGGTCTCACTTGTTCGGTGGACACCTGTGGTCGACCCTGCGTATCCGTCTTCGTTGAAGTTCTGGGTCTGGGTTTCTGATGTGCCTATCCAATTCTGGGCAGAGCCTACATTCATGGATATTGGGTCAGCTTTGGGGATTGTAGAGGCAGTGGATATCGATAGGGGGAGGGTTCAGGTTACAATAGATGGCCTTAAACCCCTCTGTTTTGAGACAGATATTGAGTTCTTCAATGGTGAGATCACGGTTGTCAAGCTGGACTACGAGCGACTGCATGGTTGGTGTACTCTTTGCTCCAGTTTGTGTCATGAGGAGTCCGTTTGTCCATTGGTGAAGCGGGAGCAGGTTCACGGTGGTAGGGGTGGTTCTGTGGTGGAGCCAGATGAGGGGCAAATGTTGAGCTATAAGGGAGCGGTTATGGCTGAATCACGGAGGGGAGGAGGTTATAACCGAGGGGGTCACAAGGGTGCCAGTTATGGAGGCCTTAAAGTGCGAGCTGAGCCGCATTCTGGTTCTTCTTCGCGTAATAAGGGACCTTTAGGCCCCGAAATGCTTGAGGAGAGGCGTGATGATGTGCGTGGAGGGCAACGTAATGCCCGGGGTAAAGGGAGACAACGTCCTGGCTCTGTACCGGTTCCTGCTCCGGAGAACTCTCATCCAAATGGGCGTCCAAAACAGCAGAGGGTGGTCCAGCGAGCTCTTTTTCAGGATGGGGGTGTCGCTGTGGGTGCCGGAGGTGCTATGATTCCTCCCGTAGGGGAGGATGATGTTGCTGAGGAGGGTCAAATTTTGCCTTCTCCTCTGCTGGGTGGAGGGACGAGTCAGCGGATCTCGGCTCAGAGCTCCGCCGGTCCATCTCTTGAGGAAGAGGTTGCTAATCAAGCAACGGCTGCCATTGTGCAAACGGTGGCTCCGATTGTCGCTCAAGGAGGGTCTCCGACTGGATTGCAAACGTCTAGTAAGTTAACAATGATTTTAGTGAACACGTTCATGGTTTTGATTTTTGAAAAAAAATGACAAATGGATACAATAACATAGATGTGACCGATCCTGTTTGCCAAAGAAAAAAAATAATAATAATAGATCGATGCCAAACCCAACATTGTAAACAAACAACTTATATGTAAATGAGACGATGGATGATTTATCAGAATCACCCTACAACACCAGGACCAGGAGGCTTGACATCTTCAGCAACAGGAGCGGCTCCATTAACGTGCGTAGGAATATGAATTTGTGCATTGGTTGCATCAACAGGGATAAGGGTAATGGTAAACCCAGCCGGAACAGTTACTGTGAAACCATCAGCCTGAACGTCAACTTTGAACGCAGGTACAACGGGTCCATTAAAGCGAAAAACAGCTTCCATCTTCGGAGATGAGATCAGAGAATTTAGGATTCAAGCGATGAAGAATGATCAAGGAGAAAGAAGTTAAGAGTGTCAAGTAGGTTAAGACAAAAAAACAAACATTGCTCACAAACTAAATTGGGTTGGGCTACAAGTAAATGGGCCAGTGCAGGGACAAAAATCATAGTTAGGATTAAGCATAACAGTTATTAATCTAATTTTGCGACAGAGCTAACATCAGGTTCCATGGCCCAATGGATAAGGCGCTGGTCTACGAAACCAGAGATTCTGGGTTCGATCCCCAGTGGAATCGTTTCTTTTTATAACTTTTTGTTTTTCCGACCAAAATAATATTTTGTCGCAGCGGTATGAAACAAGGCCGAAGCCGCAGCCGCAAAACAGAATTTGGGGCTTTTTCTATGAACCAATAGATTTCATAATTAAACCAAAATTTTGCGTTGTTTTTGCTTTGTCGCAGAAGAAAGACAAAAAGGGTTGAATCGACGCAGATTTAAGAAAATCCCCAACTCCAAAGCTTTCTCCTTTTTTTTTCCTCGTTTTTGTTTAATTGGGGTTGAAGAAGAACATCAAAGGGCTACAAGTTAAGACATTCGTAAACAAAACCACCGGCTTTTATTTGTTATGAAACGAGGATTCACTGATTCTCCTTCAAGCTCTGGTCCTCCCTCTTCTTCCAGATTCAAATCTAATCCCGAAGGTTTCGTTTCCTCTTCCTCCTCCTCTCTACATAATCTTGGCTCCTTGTGTTCTGTTGATTGGATTTGCGTTATAAAGGAGTTTTTTGGATTCCTTGCTAGTTTCTTCTTTGGACTTGAGAGAGTTGGTTTTGCTAACCCGTTTGAAAAAAAGTTTCGTTCTTTATAGTTTCTATCAAGCTTTTCTCATTCCTCTTTTTTCTTCTTCTGATAGTGTTTAAACTGTGTGTTTGTGGATTCTGTGTGTTTTGCTGCTGTCTTGTTTGAGTTTTAGTTTTAAGCTTCCACTTTGATTCTTATAGATTTTATTGCTTAAAGTCCATTTCTTTAAGCTATTGTTTTTGCCAATACGACTACGATTGTAAAGTCATATTCTTTCTTTTCAGGTGATTCTCAGTTTCTGGAAGATGAGACCACTAAGAATTTTGCCAGGAAAGTTGCTGATCATTACAGTCGGAGAACTAACCAAACATTGGAAGAGCGAGAAGCTAGTCCTATCATTCATTTGAAGAAACTTAACAACTGGGTTCGTTTACTCATTTTAACAACATCTTCTTCTCTACGGGGACACTTCAACTTGTATTCATTTCTTCTTCTTATTCTTTTCAAACAGATTAAAAGTGTGTTGATCCAGCTTTATGCTCGTCCTGACGATGCTGTCCTCGATCTTGCCTGTGGAAAGGTTCCTCTCTTCTTAAAAGCAATCTTCTTGTTCATTTCAATAATTGTTGATATCTGAAAACGTTTTCTAATGTATTAAATCTACCAGGGTGGTGATTTGATCAAGTGGGACAAAGCGAGGATCGGGTACTATGTTGGGATCGATATTGCTGAAGGGTCGGTAAGTTGACTGGCTTGATATTAGCTGTATCTTTTTTTGCGTATTTTGTATCTCTATATCTTGGAATTGAGATGTGCTTCTATGTTACACTTGATAACAGATTGAAGATTGCCGCACGCGTTATAATGGTGATGCAGACCATCATCAACGGCGTAAAAAGTTCAGTTTTCCGTCCCGTTTACTATGTGGGGATTGTTTTGAGGTATAATGAGATAAAAAAAAAACCCTTCTAGTAGCTCAGGGATCTCGATTATATATTGACATGATATGACCAAATGCAGATGCAACAGCAAACTCAAATTTTCATTTGCTTGACGATTTGTAAATCCTAATAGTGGAATTGCATTTCTATGATTACAGGTAGAGCTAGACAAGATTCTTGAAGAAGATGCCCCTTTTGATATATGCAGTTGTCAGGTCTCATATATATTTCAATCGCCTTCTTGTTTCCAAATTACTTTTTCCCACTGGTATTTTGAAGTAGAGCGTTTGGTGAAATAAGGTTAATGATGTAGTTATAGATTCTAAAATTATCAAGTTCTTGCTTATTTGTAGTTTGCTATGCATTACTCATGGACTACTGAGGCACGTGCACGGCGAGCTTTGGCCAATGTTTCAGCTTTACTTCGTCCTGGAGGTGTCTTTATCGGAACAATGCCAGATGCCAATGTTATTATAAAAAAACTCAGAGAAGGTTCTTTTTCTTTTGCTTCGCTGATTAGAATTTGATCTGTGATCTAGGAAAACTTGAGTACTGCTTCAAATTGAATCATAGTATTAATTCAACTTATATTCCTTATACATTCTGTGCTAGTTTTTCTTCGGTGCTTCTGGTTTTGGTAAATTAATATGTTCTTTGTGTATACTGAATATGCAGCTGAAGGTTTGGTGATTGGTAATAGTGTATACTGGATTCGTTTTGGTGAAGAGTATTCCCAAAAGGTGATCATTATTTGTCCATAACGTTATCTTTTTAACGTTTAGCGGAAAATTATCTCTGTTCTGGTTCTGATGCTGATATTTGTTCTATATGATTCAGAAGTTCAAATCTAGCAGCCCCTTTGGTATTGAATACGTGTTTCATCTTGAGGTACTTAATTTATCTGGAGTTATTCACTTAGTCTACCTCAGAAACTTAAGCATCTTTAAAAAAAGTTTTAGAGGTGTATATTAGTTGTAAAACACAAGGAGCAATTCGATGGAGGTTTACCAAAATCTTCCTTGTAATTTTTGCTGTGTTAAAGTAAATGTAACATTGGAATTTGTAATGTAGGATGCTGTTGATTGCCCTGAATGGATTGTACCCTTTAACGTCTTCAAGTCTTTAGCAGAAGAGGTAATTGCTTGATCCCGTGTTACCTTAAATACTTTCCAACTGCCAAAATCACTGGTTTAGATTTGTGAGAGTGACATTGTCCCATGATTTTTTTTGGATAGTATGATTTAGAGTTGGTATTTGTGAAGAACTCCCACGAGTTTGTCCATGAGTATATGAAAAAGCCAGAGTTTGTGGAACTCATGAGAAGGCTTGGTGCTTTGGGTGATGGTAACAATGATCAGAGTAAGTCTTTGTTTATTGCTTCATATCATCCGTTTGATTCTAATCAAATGCGATAAAAAGAACTCGACAAAACTTTTTTTGCAGGCACATTATCAGCTGATGAATGGGAAGCTGCATATCTATACCTCTCTTTTGTCTTGAGGAAGGTTTGTCTTCTTTTAACATCTTTCAATTTTCACAATTTCTATTTCCATCGGTTATGTTTTATAAACGGTGGGGTTTCACAGAGGGGAGAATCAGATGGAGCTCGAAGGAGTGGGCGGAGGAAGAATGGGAAAATGAACTTATCAAAAGACGATGTTTTGTATATCGATAACTGAAGTGTGAGAGACTGTTCCATTACATACCAGTGTCTCAAGTCTCTGTTTTGGTCTCACTTTGTTCTCTTATGCTTTAAGGCCATTTTCAATTGAGAGATTGGTTTACATAAGAAAAATCTGCTCCCTTCACAAAGAAAGAAGATGATAAGAAGCCTAATAATACGAATAGTTGTTGGAACACTTGTGTTTTCAAGTTTGTAGGCTTTAATATACCATCAGGAAGGATGATGAACATGATAGATCATGGCATTATTCATGACTTGTATTATGATGTATTTGCAGCGTACTTTGTTTACAAAGGTCGACGGCTTTTTATTTGTATCACTGTATTTTGAGATTATATCCACTGTGAACTTGAGGAAGTTGAGAAAGATTGAAGCTTTTGTTATGTTATTCTATTGCTTTCCATCTCACTTTGTCTCTCTTTAACTCTCGCGTAGTCGTGTGATTCAAACTTAAACAAGAAAATTAAATAGACAAGATTTACGCGTTATCTGTTTGTCCTTCTCACACTCTTAGGTAGTCGTGTGGTTACATAGAACGAGGACAAGAAAGTTTCTATTCTAGCTTAAACAACTCACAGCACAGGCAAAACTTAATCACGAGTTGTTGTCTTTATTTTCTCTTAATCTCAATGTATGTTCAAAGCATGTTCTTTCCATACAAAGATCTCGAGTGGTACTTCCAGATCAGAAACACATTCGAGCATGTGACTCTGTTTGGTTTTCTTTTTATTTTATATTTTGTGTTGGAACTTTCTGCTTTGATCAGTGTCTTTGCTTTTGATTTAAACAATCAAACCCTCTGGTTGGTATACTGTTTGTTCGTTCTCATATTATGAATTTGCAGTTTTTTTTTTTTTAATCTGTTAAAAGCTGAAGAACATCACAAATGGTTGTTTCTTAAATACACAGAGACTTTTGTCGGTTCGAAGAATACAGGTTAACCTAATAACCTAATCGATCCAACACACATCTGCCTAACGTAATTTGGTAGGATAGGAAATGATATACTTTATGTACACTAATTGATTCCAAGACCACGTCATGCTTAATGCGAGTAATTATACAAGAAGGTTTAGTTATATTAATATTGCATACTATAAAGTTCACAATTTTACATATTTCTTTCAAAATCTGAAAACTATTGAGTAATGTAAAATTATAAATTTGACCCATTTTAGACAAATAATAATACACTTAGCTAAATACTATAGTATGTTTCAATATTTGCACCAATTATTTAACACCGACAACATCATTTGGCTTGGATCGGTCTCACTAACAACATCGTTTATCATGTTGTTGCAAGCATCCGAAGTCTAATAACAAAGATATAATTCTGTTTGGTACGAAAAGCTATAAATATCTCTCTAGAGTAGGCAAACAAAATACTTTTTTTACAAAAATGTATAGGTTAATCATTATGTGATAATCAAATGCACAAAGTCCAATAATTAATGTTACTAATTAAAGACGTTACTTTCTCTTTAAGATGATACTACTATTCAATTAAGTAAGCTTAGTCTGAAGAATATAATCAATCATAGCAGATCGAGAAAAGTAGAACAAAAAAGTCGCTCCATTATTTGCTCTCTTCGTCTTGTTATCATCAATTCTTTTTTCCTTTTTTCCTTAACTTGAGTAAAATAATTTGTTTTTTCTTGGTCAATCAAAATAATTTATTTTAAATCATCTATATATATTTTTGATGATGCAAGAATGAGGTATTGCTATCATGCGGTCACAACAACTTCGATCTAATGCTTTACTAACCATTTGTTCACATATTGACGATTCTCCTCGTACTTTTGATTATGAAGAATTAGAAGTACAAAAACACCATTTATGTATCATCAATAAATAATCCCCAACGTTTAGATGTTAGAAGTTGGCTTATCATCCGACTGATAAGAGTTGTATATCATTAGTAAAAAAAAATTACTAGATGTATATATACATAGCTACAAATCGAAAGATCTATCTACCTTCGTTTATAATTATTTCATATATGTACTAATTATATTAGACATCAAAACTAATACAAGTAGCATAATTTTTGTAAATGTAGTTTTGAACAATTGATTCGAGATTGTCACCTAACTCCCTTTTAATAATAACGATTTGAATAAGAAGAAGTGAGCCCATATAGTAAAGGTCGAGAGAATGTTCGGACAGAGGTGTCCGGTAGAGTTGTCCATATCACTTCTATAATATCTTTTTTTTATTTTTCATTTTTTTTTATGGGTTCAGAAGTGTCAATTTTATATTGTTGTTGATATTGATAAGATGAATGTTCAAAAGATATTTTTGTTGGAAGCACTAGTTTTATAAAATGATATGTCAACTCCTAAAAAGGATATGTATTATGTTATATTACATATTTATGTCTTTGTTGACTTAATAAGTTGTAACCTGCCATACAGTGATTTTTTAGAAACGACCCATAATTTTTTATTTAAACTCTTTCATCTTTCCACGAAGATAAATAGATGATCCATTCAATTGACACATTTACCCGAACTTTCGGAGAAGAAACTCAATCCAATTCATGAAAGTTCAGTTTTGTATATATTTTCAATATATAAGTGTTATTTAAAAATGAATCAAAAAAAAAATATTTTAGTTAACATGATGATTATTTATGAACCATAGGGATACAACCAATTTGGAATGAGTCAACCCGTATTCACCCGTATCAGAGTCATTATCAAATCATACATTATTCACGAGGGGATAAACAAGTTTTTGTAGATATGTCAACCCCTATTTATATAATAATTAAAAACAGAAATTGATTAATTAGCTCTAGAAAGAAGAATTATGATTTGGTCTACATCTGTGGGGTTAGGACGGGTGGGAAAGTTGGTGACGATGAATACATTATGGTTTATTTAGAAATTATCAGCTCGATTATTAATCTTTTCTCTTAATACTTTCATGGCATATTTAAATAAAATGTTATTTAATTAAACGAAACACTAGTCTTCTTACAAAATCTTACTTCTGATCAGAGTACGTTTTGCTCAAATGATATTACATGTATAATAAATAATCTTACATGATTATATATATGATGTTTTTTTCCTTTACCATAAAGATATAAGATTTCAATATTCTTGGAAGTCTATTAGAACAAATTCAAACCACAAGTAAACATGGCAAAGCCGAGTCATTTGTGATTTAATCAGGACTTACTTTAGATTAGAAGTAAAATGAGGGAGTGGAGTTTGTTTTCTTTAATTAGTAATAGCAATTACATGATGTTTAAAAAAAAAAAGAAGCAAATTATGTTTATATCAGAACGAGATTTGATTGTTACGTTTTCCTTTAAACTAAAGAACATAAATCCTGATTACTCCAAGAGGAAACACGTTTATGATAGTTCTAATGACATATCAGAACTATAATATGGAATTATCCAAAGGTAGAAGTCATCAATCTAGATATGAACTCTACCACTAACTGACCAAAATATATATATATATATATATATATTATATATAACTTTTACATATTATTAGTTTTGTACGCATGTAAAATTTATAACAACAATAAACAATTAACTAGATTAAGACTCGTGGTAGAGCACGGATTGAAATTCATTTTATTAATATTATAATGTTTATACAAAATATATTTTATGTAATTGTTTTAAAAAGCTTTTTTGGATAATACCTTATGCAATAAAATCATACGCTAAATATGAAAATTTGAAAAAGACACTTATTTTGTAAGTTTTATATTGTTAATGATTCCAGATAAGTACGCGTGCTATAACACTGATTAAGTTTTATTTCGTAATGTATCTTGTAACCTACTATTTAACTTTTAACCAATCAATCTATCAAAATCTATATTTGGTTAACGTTGTGGTCTATCGATAAAATCTGTGAAAAATAAATTTGTAATATTGTGTTTAAAGATTATTGGAAACAACGTGATATATGATTAAAATATTTCGAAAATATAGTTTGGAATATCCATGATTCTATTTGTTACCATTAATATATCAATTATCAGTTTGGAATATCCCTAATATTTAGGTGTAACCAACTAATATTAATATATGGATTATTCTATAACATATTTATAACATATTTGTAACTATTTATTAAAGATACTAGATTAAGACCCGTGCTAGAGCACAGGTTGAAATTCATTTATTTCTATTGTATTTTTTATATAAAATATAATTTATGTTATTGTTTTTAAAAGTTTTTTTTAGATAAAACATTATGCAATAAAATCATATGCTAAATATGAAGGCTTGAAAAAAAATATATATTTTGTAAGTTTTATATTGTTAATGATTCTAGATAATTATCCGTGTTATAACACTGGTTAAATTTTATTTCGTATTCTATCTTGCAACCCACTATTTAACTTGTAACTAATCAATCTATCAATTTCGTAATCTATCTTTGGTTAACTTTGTGGTCTATCGATAAAATCTGTGGAAAATAAATTTGTAATATTGTGTTTAAAGATCTTTGGAAACAACGTGATATAAAACTAAAATCTTCCAAAAATACAGTTTGAAATATCCATAATTCTATTTGTTACCATTAATATATCAATTATCAATTTAGAATATCCCTAATATTTAGGTGTAACCATTCATATTAATATATGGATTAATCTATAGCCTATCTATAAACTATTTGTAACCATTTGTAACCCTTTATTAAAAATAGAAAATTTACAAAAACTATGTTGTACACCTCTCTTTTATAAAAAAATGAGATAAAATCTACAAAAACTATATTGTGTACTTCCTTTTTATTTAAAAGAGGATTAGTATAACATTTTGTGTGGGGTAAGATATGCTACTAGAATAAGCAAGTACGGCGGGGATATGATTGAAACAAAGAAAAAACAAAACAAACAAAATAATGAAGCAATCGACGAATTAAGTGCGCAAAATAAAATTGTAATTAATTAATTCATATATTTCATATCTTAAGGTAGTTGAGAAAAAATTAAGATATATTTGATATGATATTACAAAAAGGAGTTTTGTCACGTTATGACTTATATAAGACATATCGAGACAGACAACAATTCCATTTGATCAATGCCCAAGTGGAAGTCTTAGCTGTTTCTATTTCCTTCAGTTTTTTTTTCCTTCTTCTCTTCTTCTTTCGTCTCTTGGTGCTTATGGGCGGCTTATATTACTTATTTACTATTCAAAAAATATTATCGCATACATGCTTTTATATTCAAATATGCTTTAACACATACATTTATACATCAGCATAAATGAACTATTCCCTCGTACATGCACTTACTAAGATATGTTTTGAATAGCGACAAATTTAATTACAAATTATAACATATACCAACAAATGATCACTTAAAAGAATATATATATATATATATATTTAATTAACAAGACTACATGAGGATATAATATTATGGCTAGATTTTGCGTTAATCTATGATTTGCTACAAAAATTGAAATGTGTTCTTTAATCATATAGCTATATGCCTAGCTAGGTGTTAATTATGTATGCATATATGTCCCTACTTAAAATATATGGTGAAATCATGGAGAGAGGAGAAACTGAAATTGGTGATAGCAAAGATGTAACCTTTTCTATGATCTAATCATTAACTTAAGCATTTCGCATCTGACGGCAATATGAATGCATGGTACGACTTTGCTTCTTCGTGTCAAATATTTACCTCCAAGCTATACGGTTTTACTATTACATTTCAGTTTGATAAAAACAAAATCCCATTTTATTGACTATATATAATACCTTTTTGTCCATATACCGCGCGGATACATACATACAGTATATATATAATGCAGTTAATTATACATATGTAGAAATAGTGGATAATAGTGAAATATATATGTTTATTATAGTTGGAATAATAGATCACAGTACTGAGTACTGACTAGTATATATATATTAGCATCTCATTGAAATAAATAGTATTATCTATAATTCGGTAAATCCTTGAGCCACCATTGTTTTTGATTGGTACATGAACCGTTTATAAAAATATGAAACTTGTTTTTAGCGCAACTAGAACTATGACATAACTAAAGTATAACTGAAGTCAAAAGACTAAAATAATAAAGCAAAACACAGAACGTGTAAACGATTAAATCACTCAGAGGTTGACTTAGACAGAAGAATTGTGAGATAAACGTCAAACTGAGGCGACAAGAATAGTTGAGAGCACATAAGAGAGAGAGTGTGTGTGTGTGTGTACACAAATATTTTACAATCCGAAAAAAAAATTATGACGGTCGAGATCTAATCAATTATATCGTTTGATCGACGGAGCAATGATGATGATCGTTTTGGACTATATTTTACTTTTGTCGTATTACTTTTTTACGTTTATGAAATTACCGACTATACCTTAACTTAATACGAAAAATTTGCATAAAATGTATATACATAGTATGCTATGGAACATTTACATAAAATTTATATGCAAATATTTGCATAAAATGTTAGTTTATGCATAAACATGGTATGGAACACAAATTCATAAAAATGCATTATATAACCAAATAAATGAAAGAAATTACTATATATATCATTTCGAATCATAATGCATGATATTTGTGTACATTACACGTTGTTGGCTAAATCAATTTGGAGAAAAGACAACAATTATTTTCGAGTGTGGTATATATTACGCTTTCGAGTGTAGTATTACTCTTAAGTAAAGGAATTTATTAAAAATCAGTTGTTGTTTTTTTCTTAAATAAAATAATAATGACAGAGATATAGTTGATGATGTGATGATGAAAGGCCATGAGAGAGGCCGTGTGGGTTTGTCTCCGCGACAGTCTCTAATTCTCTCAGCTTTTTTCTTTTCTTTCTATAAATTTTCTTCACTGTACAGTTTACATGTTCATCTTCGTCTCTATGTTTTGTCCCTTTTCCATCACACAACATGCTTACGTCATTATGACGGCATTGCTCTACCTCAGTCTAGTTCTTTCCTATAATGTGAAAATCAAACCAATTCTAAAAGGCTTTCATTTCAAAAACATAGGGAACTAGCGAAGATGGATCCAACGTATACCAATTGTTTTTGGACGGCGAAAACTAGATCGCAGTTGATGAAGATGCATGTCGTATGACACAATCTGGTATACAGTTAACTCTAATTGATGGAGACGTACCAATATAAAAGACAATATGGAAACAAGTTTATTCCATTGTCGTCTATCGCTTTTTCTCCTTAAGCAGTAACACTAGTTTTTGTAGTGCACTAGTCAATGTATATACTATATAGAGATCAATATATGTTGTAAGCAATGCATTGGATTTTGAACGATATGATTAGGAGCAAATCAAACAGTCAGGAGTTCAAGTTACATGGCTGCTAAAATTTTCATATATTATTTTGTCACTAGCTAGGCCTATCCGCCTATATATATACATATATCATGATATATATTTTATATGTCCACGACAGTTTTTTGCTTAGAAATTAGTATTTTATGTAAAACATCTATTTACATTTGCAAAGAGTTGGATGCCAGGGAAACGTGGTAAAATTAATTAATAAACATAAAACAACCCAAACACTATTGAAAACTAGTTACATATACATAAAATGGAATGGATCATTTGATAAGTGGTGAATATATATTAATTATGGAAATAAATAGACGATTAAAAACTAAGTGAATAATGTCCAAATCGACTTGAAAAATTCGCAAATGAATTATGGTTAGAGGTGAAATATGCCACTGAACCCTTTCAATTTCCCGTAAATGTTGCAAGTTAAAAGTTGCGATATTCTTCTTCTTCAAAGTAAAAGATCATACACCAACAAAATGGAATACAACCGTGGAGCTCTTTTTATTTTTTGTTTTCTCCAATGGCAATCATATTGTAATAAGTAAGTAATAATTTGTACTTGGCTTATAATCTATCTTAGAGAAATGAACAATTAACACCCCCATTTAAAAGGTAAATAAATAAACTAATTGCTGCTATGTATACGTATATCTAGCTAGCTTTCACCAAGCTCACCTTTTCGATTTTTTTTTTTTTCTTTTCATGTTGCTAATATATCATTAACTAACTAATGTAATGGATAACAGGATAAACCAGGTCCGACTGGGCCAGTAACTCAAAACTATTCGAGTGTCAGCTAAGAACTTCCTTGGTGTGTTTTAAAATCATCAAATATGTAGAATTTTTCAGAAATGAATAGGATCATGCAAACTATGCTACTGAACTGAATATTAGCGGCTGTAAGAGAAGCTATGTAATATTATGCACTCTGTTTGACTACAATCCAAACACTAATGCAAAAAAAAAAAAAAAAACAGCAAAATTCAATATCTATACGACTTCATATAGAGACAACTGTTAGATAAATAAAAATGATTAGGGAGACGACCACCAAATGAACAAAATAAGGACTTATTAATACAGACAAATTACAATTTTAATTTAGCATTAAGAGAAAAGATTAAAAAGAAAAGAAAAAGAGAGATGTCATATTCAGGGCTCTGACTCTGAGACGGAACAAGTGGGGTCTAAGTTTGAAAGCACGCGCGCACGCCACGTGGAGCCCACTCGTTGACTTGGTGTGACCTGAGAAACAAAAAAAAACGCTGAAGTTCATATAAATCATTCATAACTCAAAGATAAAATAAAAAATAAAAATAAAAATATCTCAGTGGTTTGTGACTCTGACTGTGACCCGCTCCTTCTAGTCCATCCTTGGTCTCTATCTTTCTTTGCTTAAAATAAGTCAAATCCATTTCTCAACCTCTTTTAAAAGTTTTTAAAATCTATCTATCTACTAAAAAGTCAATTTGTATTTCCTCATTAGTTAGTGTTTTACTCGTCAATGTGAAATTTCTTTAAACTAGATTTTGTTTTTTTTTTTTTTCCTCCTAACAACACATTTATCATTATTAGTGAATAAACTGAAAGGTCGTCATTACAATTTGACGTATGTTAATACAAAACATCACCGTGTAAGTCTTAAAAAAAAAAAATTAGAAGGGTTGTCCAAATTTAACGGTATGTGTATTGATGTTGTTTTGTCATAATTTATGTTCAAACTGAAAACACAAATTTGTGAGTGATATATAATCTATGCTTACAAAACGTATATAAAAGGAAACTTTACCAAAAAAATAAAGGAAAGTATGAGAAATGAAATACGTGCTACTAGTATAATTATTCTTTTGAAGTGTTTAACCAACGGAAAAATAAAAATTTCTTTTAGTTAATGTAACAAAAAAAATAAAGAAGTTGGGAATGACGTGGGCAAGAGAGTCAGCGAGAGCCACCTGAAAAAATGTCAACCAAACATTAATCGGATGGATGTTTTCATAAATAGTTAAACGAAAACCCTACCAGAAAAAAATTTATATATATCCAAATATAAATTGATAAATATTTATAACTATAAGTATCTCTCTCGTGTGGATCCTCATCATTTCATGTAACCACAATCTGAGAAGACACAGCAAAAAATTAAGATCCAATATCCATACACACATATATATAGTCGTGAGAAAGCTATGGGAGATCATCATGATTTCATCAACTCAGGAAGCTGGTGGAAAGTATCTTCTTCTTCTTCTTCACCATCCTCTTCTTCTTCCATGAGAGCAAGCTCAATTGAATCTGGTGGTTCTGCTATTTTCCACGATAAGCTTCATCATCATCATCATGATCATTCGTTAGGTACTACTGATCATCATCTTCAGATGATTGGCCTAGGGCTTTCTTCACAATCACCTGTTGATCAATGGAACCAATCTCTCTTGTAAGTCTCAAATTTGTCTCCTAGCTCTTTTTTTGGTTTCAATCACAAGTTTTATGCGTAAAGATTGTGTGTGTGTGTGTGTGTTTTTTTTTCTTTGCGGGGAACAAAAGACGTGGAGATAGTAAAGCGGAGACAAGCTTTGGAGTGATGCTTCAAGAGAATCTTAATTTAGATTCGGCTTCAAACGCAAACGCTAACACAACGTCATCCACATCATCTTACCAGCTACAAGAATCTGATTCCTCTCACCACCAAGCTTTGTGGAGAGATCCACAAAACGATTTCAAACCGCAAATTATGACGAACAACAATCGTGGGTTTTTCTTAGATCATCAGTTCAGTCCTCACGGGAGCTCAAGTACCGACAGTAGCACAGTGACATGTCAAGGTTTCTCTGTTGACAACTCGTCTAACAACACCTTGTACGCAGCAGCAGCAACCACAACTCCTAATTCATCTTCGGGTATGTTTCATCAACATCAAGCAGCTGGTTTTGGCTCTTCCGATCAACAACCGTCGAGGAACCATCAGCAGTCGTCTCTAAGTTACTCTCAGTACGGATCATCCACGGGAAACTATGATCAAATGGCGTCGGCGTTACCTAATTCGACTTGGTTTTTAAGAGCTTCGCCGCCAAAACCACACAGTCCTTTGAGATTTTCTAACAACGCAACGTTTTGGAACCCTGCTGCGTCTGGAAACGCGGGTCCTCCTCCTACTCATGACGCGTCTTCGAACTTTTTTCCGGCGTTACAGCCGCCGCAAATTCACGCGCCGAGCTTTGACGAACAACCAAAGGTATTTATATTTATATAGCTAGCTGCACGAGTAATTATATATTTACATGTATGTATGCTTATATGTCTTGTTTTGTCGTAGAATATATCGGAGATTCGAGATTTAAGTAACAACGAAGTAAAGAGAGGCGGAGGAGATCCGCCGGCGGCGAAAAGAGCTAAGAGCGAAGCAGCGTCTCCGTCACCAGCTTTCAAGGTATTTTGCTTTTTTATGATTTTTCTTTTTAGAAAAAAAAAACAAGAAAAGCTTCTTTTTTGGTAGAAAAATAAAAGCATCTTTAACGACATTGAAATAAAACTAGCTTTCCATGGTTTTGCCAAAATAAACCGAATCTTTTTATTAAACAAAACGAAACCCTAATTTAAACTATAAAATTAGGTTTATCATTACCACCAAAGTATTGATAAGCCGATATAGAGAAAAGACTCTTTTATTGTGAAGTTGTAGTTTTCTTGTAACATTCAAGAAAACAAACATTCTACCCAATTTTTTTGCATAATTGTTTGCACTAGATCTCTTTGGTTTTTAAGACTTGGATTTTTTTTTTTGTTTTTTTTTTAAAAAACAAGGATTAGTAAGAATTAAATTTTGCTGAATTAGGTGAGGAAAGAGAAAATGGGGGACAGAATCGCTGCGCTCCAACAATTGGTTTCACCTTTCGGAAAGGTACTATCTCTCTCTCTCATTGTCTGCAAAAATTTGCTTTAGCTTTCAGAAAGATGATGAGTGTGTATTAGTATATTTGTATACTGTCATTATTACTTATCATACTATTATTATATCTTTATTGATATATAGAATATGTAAAGTCTATTTCTATAGATATTTATGTTGGGGATGAATGAATGAATGAATGAGAGATAACTCTTAGATTTTGTTTTACTGAATCTCATGTGGTTTTGTGTCAGACTGATGCAGCCTCAGTGCTCTCTGAAGCCATTGAATACATTAAGTTCTTACACCAACAAGTTTCAGTAAGTTAGCCCATCCTTTTGATATTTTTAGTATATAACATTTTTCTGCTACAGTTTGAGTTAGTTATATTGTATTTTTCTACTGATGTACAAACTCTGCAAATGATTATAATTCAGGCTCTGAGCAACCCATACATGAAAAGTGGAGCTTCTTTACAGCATCAACAGGTATTTCTTTGATTATATAATATTAGGTACATTATTAAATTTAAACCATTATACTCTTGTTATTATACAATTGATTCAACGTACGTACACGGCTCTCGTTCACTTTCTTTATTACATGTATTTAATGGTTGCTTCATCTTCAAGATTGGACAAAACATTATTTCAAGAAACAATGTAACGAGACCCTTTTTTACAAAAAAAAATTAATCATTTGAAACTTATTTCTTCTTTTCTTTGTTTTTAATGATGCAGAGTGATCACCCCAAGGAACTAGAAGTATCAGAAGAACCAGATCTTAGAAGTCGAGGTTTATGCTTAGTGCCAGTTTCAAGCACGTTTCCAGTGACACACGATACTACAGTAGATTTCTGGACTCCTACATTTGGTGGGACTTTTAGATAGATATATAGACGGAAAATCGTATATTAGATGTTGGTTGACGTATCTTTTAACTTATATATATACGTTGATTGCTTATAAGAATCACCGCATTTTTAATGGACAAGTGAAACGTTTTGTCCATTTATATTTTCCCATACATAGAACTAGTTCAAAACAATGTGTAATCGAACAACCATGCATAAATATATAAGAGCTATTGAGATTTGACATGTATTAATTTGTCACGCGATCGATTACAAACATATATAAAACCATATATCTAAAGGAGTCCTTTTTTATGGGGGTTATAATAGTTAGATATAGAAGTTCGATGTAAAGTTATTGGTTTGGAGAAGAATGTAGGGATCTATAATGTAAGTATTGTCTTCATTGATGCAGAGAGGGAGAAAGAAGAATTAATTAAGATGAAAAGGAGCTTTTGTTTCTTCCTTTTTTTAGCTATTCTATTTTTTGAAAGGGAATAATTAGATTCCACGAATAAGAGAGAGTAATGTGTTGATATGCATATTTTGATTGGACAAGAGGAAAAAAAAATCTTGGGACAAATATATTTTTATAACTTTGGAATATTGTTAGTGGAAGTAAGGTTATGGCCCGCAACGTTTTTTATTTTTCTCTTGCAAACTTTCTTTATAAAACATTTTGTTTAAAGAAAAAAAAACTAAAAGCGAATTTTTATTACACTGAATTTACTATTGTTAAATGGGATATATAGGAGTATTTTTTTTTGAAAAGAGAATAGTTTTCTATATGGAGAAAATTGGATGGAAAAAATCGGCTCTGCTATTTTGTTGTCAACAACTCTAGTGGATTTAGAGCACTTTTTTACTTCTTATGTAGAATTTTGAACCCAACACAGTGAGATCTAGTAACATGATGTTAGATCACTGACCTATCAATTCCAGTTCGGTTTCTTTTATTTATCCCTAACAAAAATATCTATATGGAAAATTTCTGAAAAATGAGATCATCGAAAAAGGTGACTACTTCTTTTAGTATTGCTATAGCGATTATCATTGTCAATATTATTCACCCAAAATCACCCACTTGCTCATGTTGTCATCCATACTTCACACTGATACCTTTTTTTTTTGTGCAAACACTTCACATTGATACAATTGTACTTTTCTATAATACTATTATATAGTTTTAAATTTAGTGACAGAAAAATATTTTCAAAACTGTTTTTTTGGGTTGTACTTATCTTTTTAAAACATTGGTTCTCTCTTGAAAAATATGAGAATAAAAATGAAACAGAAGTTCAGTCTAATAAGTTAAGTAGTCCACAAACACATTATAGTATATATTTTACACATTGATCGTGAAGAACCATTGAACCGAATCATTTTAGTTTTGCGTTTGTTCCAAAAAAAAAAAAAAAAATCATTTTAGTTTTTGCTAGCTGGAAGAATGATTTACGAACCTCTCGGTTTGGATGTTAAATTTGGGCTTATCTTGGGCTTCATTACTAAAAACCAATTGGCAATTAGTAGATTGACCCTAACCCTTTATATATTAATGATAGTCCCTTCAAACTTCAGATGTGGGATTTGGATTGTATCCCAACAATCTCCCCTTCAATCCAAGGACCACGCCTCCTCGAGATGACAACTCCATCTCGAACCGATCCCACTTGGACCGATAATAAACCCCTTCTTGGGCCCCCATTACTCGGGTTAACAAGAGGCATGTCCGTATCCACTTTTCTAGGTCCACCAGGATTTTTAACCTTGGGCTCTGATACCATGTATAGAATTTAAGAGAATGTTTTAAGAACTCAAATTTAACAAAGAATAACTCTCTTTATTAATACCAAAGAAACTCTCTCAAAACTTTGGTCTCTCTCAAACACTTAATCTCTCAAATTCCTTAAGTTGTGTCACAGCTCAACACATCCTTAAATAAGCCTCTTACTAATCCTAATCCTAATAGGAATCCTTACACATCTAGATAACTCCTAGACATTAGACCCTTATCTCTTTGTTATCACAAACACAATAGGATTAGGACAAGTTTCTACTCTAGACTTTCTTCAAGCTTACTCCAACTCCAACAATCTCCTCCTTAAGCTTGAAGCTCTGTTTCATCAAGTCTTGAACTCCCAAGAGATCCCTCATAACTCTGAATTTATTTTTGTCTAATGCCTTGGTGAGTATGTCTGCTCTCTGCTCTGTTCCTGGAACATGCTCCACCTCAATTTGGCCACTCTCAACCCTTTCTCTGATAAAATGATAGCGCCTATGAATATGCTTGCTTTTCCCGTGGAAAACAGGGTTCTTGGTGAGTGCAATTGCCGACTGATTATCAATACGGATCAAGACCTTCTCTTCTTTAGCTCCGGTAATCTCCACCAACAAGTCTTGTAACCACACTGCTTGTTTTGCACCTTCTGTAGCAGCCATAAACTCTGCTTCACAAGATGATAAGGTCACTACATCCTGTTTCTGCGAACACCATGTGATAGGACCTTCCCCAAGATAAAAAACATGTCCCGATGTGCTCCTGCCATCATCCTCATCAACGTTATGGCTACTATCGGTATACCCTATTAACTTCGGCATCTTCTTCCTCCCATAAGACAGTCCAAGATTAACGGTACCTCTAAGATACCGTAGACACTGCTTCATGGCTGCACCGTGCGATTCCCTCGGACTCTGCATATAACGACTTAAAATTCCAACGCAATAAGACAAGTCTGGTCTGGTATGTAACAAATAACGCAGACAACCAACATTCTTCCGATAAGTAGTTGCGTTAATCTCCTTTTCGTTCTCAGCTTTTGATAGCTTCAGTTCTGGTTCCATCGGAATAAGCACAGAATTACACTTATCCATTCCTGCTTCTTCCAAAATTCTCTGAGCATAACAAGCTTGGCTTAATGTAATACCATCGTAATGTTGATTCACTTGCATACCAAGATAATAGGTTAATCTTCCCAAGTCACTCATTTCAAATTTAGAAGACATCTCCTCCTTAAATTTGACAATAACGCTCAAACTTGTCCCTGTGACAAATAAGTCATCAACATAAACTCCAATAATGAGAAGATCAGAACCAATACTCTTCCGGTAAACAGAGGGCTCCTTTGAACATTTAACAAACCGCAACTCCAGTAAAATGTGATTTAACTTGTGATTCCAAGCTCTAGGCGCCTGTTTCAAGCCATACAAAGCCTTATTAAGCTTGTATACCTTCCCTTCGTGTCCCTTTTGTTCAAAGCCCTCAGGTTGAGATACATACACTGTCTCCTTTATCTCACCGTGCAGAAAGGCAGTTTTGACGTCAAGATGGTGAATCTCCCATCCATGAGAAGCAGCAAGATCAACAAGTAACCGTATGGTTTCTATCCTAGCCACTGGTGCGAAGACCTCTTCAAAGTCAACTCCATACTTCTGAATATAACCTTTTGCTACCAACCTAGCTTTATATTTGTTGATACTACCATCAGAATTTCTCTTTAACTTAAACACCCACTTAAGACCAATTGGTTTTGCTCCTACAGGAAGTTCAACAAGATCCCATGTCCTAAGCTTCTCGATCGAGCTTATTTCCTCTTCACATGCTCGTACCCATTCCTTAGATTTTTGAGCTTCTTCAAAATTTTTGGGCTCATTGTTGATGCTAAGTAACAGGAATTCACCTTCTGCCTCAGCAAGCAGGATATAATCTTCTAGATATTTAGGCTTAACCCTCACACGATTTGATCTTCTAAGTTCCGGAGACATTTGTTCAGAGTTTGTTGCAGTTTCATCTGACTCAAACTCTGTTTCTTCAGCTTCAATTATATTCCTTGTATGTCTTTCTTGTCTTTCCTCCTCACCAATGTTGTGAGTCTCATCATTTGTATTCTGTTCTTCAGTATGACAACCAAAATCTTGAAGACCATGATTCCCAAACACATCAAAAGTGATCTTAAAAGATCCATCACCATTCTCTGTTTCGTGATTTCTTGACCAACTCCATCCTTTAGACTCATCAAACACCACATCACGGCTTACTATAATTCTTTTTGAAACAGGATCCAACAGTCTGTAAGCTTTGGAACCTGGTTCTGTTCCCAAGTGAACAAGTTCCCTTGTTCTGTCATCTAACTTTCTTAGATTTGGTTTGTCTACCTTTGCATAGCCGATGCACCCAAATACTCTAATATGTTCGACAGTGGGTCTTTTTTCACGAAAGAACTCATATGGTGTCACATCCTTTAGTGCTCTTGTCACTACTCTGTTAAGCAAATAAGTTGAATGTCTTAAAGCCTCTCCCCAAAGATAGTTAGGTATATTCATATGCTTCATGATACTTCTAGTCATTTCCATCAAGGTTCTGTTGCGTCTCTCTACCACTCCATTCTGTTGTGGAGTGTATGGTGCAGTCAAGTGTCTCTTTATACCAGCAGTATTGCAGAAGGCATTAAACTCATTAGATACAAACTCCCCTCCCCTATCTGTTCTGAAGGTTTGTATTTTCTCAGAAACTTCTTTCTCAATCATAGCTTTAAACTTCTGAAATTTAAGAAACGCTTCACCCTTTTCCCTTAGCAACATAGTCCACATGTAGCGAGAGTAATCGTCGATGATCACGAAAAATATATCTATTTCCAGCAGGCGTACTTGGTGTAATTGGACCGCATAGATCTCCATGTAAGAGCTCTAGTCTTTTTGTAGCTCGAAACCTGGTTGCTTGTGGAAACATATGTCTTGTTTGTTTGCCAAGTAAACAAGATCTGCAGACTTCCTTTTCAACAGTGAGTTTCGGAGCTCCAAGAACTAGTCCTTTTCTCAACATTGAAGTTAAGGTGGCATAGTTGATATGTCCCAGCCTCGCGTGCCACCTACTTGGCTCGCTTATCTCCGAAAAATTACAACAGGTGTTGTCCTGCAATCCCATCTGAACTTTATACAACCGGTTTCTTGATTTCTCTGTTTTCACAAGCAAATTCCCTTCTTCATCTTTCATAGTTAAATAATTGCCTCTTAGTCGTATGTCAAGACCTGCTTCAGTGGCCTGACCGAGACTAATTATATTGCTCTTCAAGTCTGGAATATAATAGACATCAGTCATAACTCTCGGTTTTCCATTCTGATCAATAAACGCAATGGTTCCCTTTCCTTTGATATCAACTCGTGAATCATCCCCGAAGCGTACTTTACCAGTTACAGACATGTCAAGCTTGCTAAAATACCTCTTATCCCCAGTCATATGGTTACTCGCACCATTGTCGAGATACCATATGTTGTTTCTAGCTGTAGTTGTCTCAAACTTGCTTGGTACTACTAACTTCTCATTCAAGTAGACCACTTCATGCATCAAGAGCTCGTCTGCATCCTCTGTATCTTTATTGTTGTTTTCCTCTACTTCCTGCAGTTTCAACAATCTGTCTGGACATTGTGCTGCGAAGTGGCCGATCTGATCACAACGAAAACAAGTAATCTGCGAGGGATTTCTTCCTCCGTAGCGACCTCGTCCTCTTCCTCGGTAGAAAGATCTACCTCCACGACCCCTTCCTCTGTAACTCCCAGTTTCACCATTGTAATCTCGATATTGCTGATTCACTTTATTTGTTTGATTTGCTTGTGGTTCTGAATTAGCGTACATCAATTTACTCTGATCATCTTGAGTATCTTCTTCTTCCTGTATACGCTCTTCATAAGCCTTCAAACGACCAACGATGTCTTCAAAACTTATGGTATTTAAATCTAGAACTTGTTCTAGAGAAGCTACTATCTGTATAAATTTTCTTCGTGGAAGGCTATTGAGAAACTTCTTAACAACCTTCGACTCTTCTATAGTAACTCCTAAGGCTGCTGATTTTGATGAGATTGTAGCTAGTTTTCCCGAAAAATCATCAATAGTCTCTGACTCCTTCATCTTCAATCTTTCGAACTCCGCCATTAACGTTTGAAGTCTAGCTTCTCGTACTCTTTCTGCTCCAACGTTTCTAGAACGTATTGCTTCCCATACCTTCTTCGCTGTATCAAGTTCTCCAACTTGTAGTGTTAAGCTCTCTGGTATCGACTGAAACAGCAGGGCCATAGCTACATCGTTTTCAAGTGAATCAACTTCTTTACCAGCCTCTGGTTCAATGGCGTCCCATACTTTGTGTACTCGAAGGGCTATCCTCATCTTCATCGCCCATACAGTGTAGTTGGTTGATGTTAGCATAGGACAGACGATCGAGGGAGATCCTCCTCCTACTTCTTTAGGCCGTGGCGTGACAACGGTGACTTCAGACATGATCAAAGAACTCTTGTGGCTCTGATACCATGTTAAATTTGGGCTTATCTTGGGCTTCATTACTAAAAACCAATTGGCAATTAGTAGATTGACCCTAACCCTTTATATATTAATGATAGTCCCTTCAAACTTCAGATGTGGGACTTGGATTGTATCCCAACATTGGATCCGTACCAACCGATCCAAAAACTGACACTAGATACAAAGTTACAAACGTATAACAAAACCTCTGACAAAATCGAGATGTGAATCTTTGTATTGTTAAACAGTAATGCCGCTGGCGCTGAGCCTGTATTTATACAGGGTACTAAACCTAGATCAAGTTACCTATGTAACTATATTACAACAAAAATAGAAACCCCAATAAGTACAAAGATATACAATGATACAAATATATCTCAATAAAATCACTTCACCATTGTCCCTTCTTTAAAAGCATTCATATATACATGTATCCTTCGAAGTTCGAACACCCTCTCATTGCCAACATACCCGTTTGTGTAGTTCCTTCTCATCAAACTGATCATGATGCAAATCGTGTTATTATTTGGATATGATGTCAAGTTGCATTGGATGAGTTGTATATATCGTACTAAGTTGTGTGCTATATTTATTTCGGAAATCATCCATCTTCGTCTTATCCTCATATAGTCATATTGCATTATGTGAAGTCTTTTTAGCACACTTCTGACTTAACTAGACTTGCATGGGATATGTCGGTCAATGAATAATATTGGGTTGCTATTGGGTATATACAAATTCTAATGGGCCGAACAAAATTATTTGGTGTATCCTCCTTAATTTACAATAATTTTAAAATTTACCCAACAAAAGAACCCGGTTAACGAAAGAAAGGAATATAGAAGGACGACGACGACGTTCTCATCCGTACCTTCCTTCTTCTTAAGCTTTGCAACGGAGACGACGTGTTGCAATTTCATCACTACTCAACAAACTCGTTTCTCTTCTCTCCTCTCCGTCGATAGTTTCGCCGATTTCGCAAAAACCCTATGGAGCTCCTTCGATCGAACTTGTCTAGGGTTCAGATCCCCGAACCCACCCACCGCATCTACAAGCATGAGTGTTGCATCTCCTTCGATACTCCGGTAAGCCTCTTCAATAAACCCTCATCTCTCATTTCGTTTTCTTCTTCAAGTTCCGAGTACTCGGCTGCAGTTCCTTTTATCGTTTCTTGTGGTTTGGATGATTCCGCGATGATGATTATTTACAGAGATCCGAAGGAGGATTGTTCGTAGATATGAATAGTTTTCTTGCTTTCGGGAAGGATTACGTTTCTTGGAATTATGAGAAGACTGGGAACCCTGTTTATCTTCATATCAAGCAGACGCCTAAGTCTGTTCCCGAGGATCGTCCTCTTAAGAAACCCACTCTGCTCGCTATTGGTATTTTACAATGATTCCAATGCTGTATCTATTATACTGATTTTTGAACCAAAGAAAGGGAGGTTGATTTTTGAACTGTTTTGAAATTGCAGGAGTTGATGGAGGATTTGACAACAATGAGCCTGAGTACGAGGAGTCTTATAGCATATTCATACTTCCGGATTTTGTTTCACTTCCATTTCCTTCTGTTGAACTACCAGAGAAGGTGTTTGCAATATGTTTTTTGATTTTAGTTGTGTTGTCAGAGAGGGTTTATAGCAAACACCATGGCATTTCTTTAGCTTTCTTACTTTGGTATTTTGTATTTGCAGGTGAGGATTGCAGTTGATACTGTAGTGAATGCTGTTGGTGCTGAGCGGAAAGAGCAAGTTGCAGCTTGGACAGCTGAGAAAAAGCAAGTTAGTCAACATGCATTGACACTGCAGCAAATCAAGAGTGGCATTGTCATTTCTCCCTCTGGTTGGAAATGCGCCAAGTGTGATAAGACAGAGAATCTCTGGCTTAATCTTACCGATGGAATGATTCTCTGTGGAAGAAAAAACTGGGATGGAACTGGTGGAAACAACCATGCAGTTGAGCACTACAAAGAGACTGCCTACCCTCTTGCTGTTAAGCTTGGAACAATCACAGCTGACTTAGAAGCAGCAGGTAAAGTTTTCTTGTTTCCTAAATCTTGTTTTAGTCCACTCCGTTGTGGATGTCTTTATTTTTTACCTTTGAGTAATCACAGAATTGGCCTTTTTGAAAAGTTTCTAGGTACTCTTTAGCCGCTTTACATATGTTTTCAAAAATACTAATATCTGCCCTTAAGGCAAAACCATCATGTAGGTGATAGCTTTTTGAGTATCTCATGATTCATTGCATGTGGCTGGAGCTTTCGGAGCTTTGATGTTGTAAATTTTCTACACCGTGCCTATGAAAAAAAGATGTTTAATCCCTTATTCATAGAACCAGATTAGTCACTGGACTTCCCTGTTATGTATGGCTAACATCAGTTGATAGTTCTCTCTTTGGGCCGGAGAGGGGGACTTCATGCATCACTTTGATTTTTTTTTTTTTTTTTTTGTTGATACATGTGGAGTATTATGTTCTTTGGATGGGTTTTGATTTCTTCAGCACTAATGATTGCTAATATTTTGGCAACTCAGATGTTTATTCATATCCGGAAGATGACAGTGTTTTGGACCCGCTCCTGGCTGAGCATCTGGCCCATTTTGGAATAGACTTCTCGTCGATGCAGAAGGTTAGTAATGATGATTCATGGTTCTGTTAAAGTATAAAAGTCAAGACTGCATCTTGTCTGGCACTTTATATTGTTGTTGTCTGTAGTTATGAATTTTGTATACGGCATCTTTATCAGAGACTCAAGCTTAGGTATTCCCATAGTGCTATGGTTTGTGTAGATATCCTTCCTGAGTCGCATTGGTAAGTGCTGATTGTACTAGAAAGTTTATGTCTCGAATTCATTTATTTTCATTGAGTGCTATGGTTTGTACCTTCCTGTGTCGCATTGGTCAACTGCTGGGTGAAATAAAAAGCTTATGTCTTGTGTTCATTTCTTTCTTCAGTATCAATTGCCACTAAAGAACTGTACATATGTGGATTATGTATGTGGCTAAATGTTTCTTTACCAAGAGCAAGTAGACTCACATCAGTATTATTGCATAGTGCACTTGGAGAACGTAATTTTAGGTTGTTTTGAGACAATATTCCCATTCACGCGTGCAGTCTAATAACTTGTATTTGTTGCGTCATGAACGTCTTAACATTTACTAAAGGCTTTTTGGTTTTTTTTTCTTCTCACTATTCCTTGCTGCATGTACATCTTAAGTTAAGAGCTTTCATTTCCCAAAGCATAGGTTGTATAGTTCACCTGTCTTTGTTTTCCAGTTTATACTGCATTACTGCCTTATCATCTTCTTTGCTAAAAGATATCCCATATTGATAGAACAGCTTTCATCTGAATAATATTAAGTTTCTTGGGATGTTTGCTACTATGTTCACAGACTGAAATGACAACTGCCGAAAGAGAACTTGATCAAAATACAAATTTTGATTGGAACCGTATACAAGAGAGTGGAAAAGAATTGGTACCAGTTTTTGGACCTGGATATACCGGACTTGTCAATCTTGGGAACAGGTACTCTTTTTGATGATATTTTTTTTCAGAGATTTCGTTTCCTTGTTGATGTCTTATGCCCATTTCATTTCCTTTGCCAGTTGCTACTTGGCAGCTACGATGCAAGTTGTTTTCTCTACCCATTCATTTATTTCAAGGTAGATGCCATTGCCCATATTTTTTTCACTTGTATAACTTAAATCAAAACAAACCTTTTTCTTCTTATATCCAATATAGTAACTTTTGGTTCTGAGTTTGTTGCAGATACTTTTCACATCAGAGCTTAAAGATGGCTTTTGAGATGGCTCCTGCTGATCCAACTTTGGACCTCAATATGCAATTGTGAGTTATTGTTATAACAAATGTTACTACGTTTATGCTCTGGAGTTTCTGAAATCATGTGGTTGAACTTTTGACATTGTATTGATGAAAAGGTTTTAAGATTATATTTGTGCGTACCCTATATCTGCATGATACATGCTTTAGTTTCTGTTTTTCTCTGTTTGATTTAATATGATCTGCACTTCTGTTTCTAATCTGGTTTCCATGAGGACAATGGCATGGCTATTTGCATATTTATTTCCTACTCCTTACACTGTTGGTTGCAGAACAAAGCTTGGACATGGTTTACTCTCTGGGAAGTACTCTATTCCTGCAACACAGGTATGACTATATCAGGATTTTTTTTGCTTGCATACATAAATATTATCTAAACCACCTCTTAGAGCCTCAGTACATTGATTTTGCCATTCTTCTGATTGCAGAAAGATGCTGCAACTGGAGATGCTGTAAGATTCTTATTCTATATGATGATTAGATTCGTTATTAATCTTTCAATAGAAACCGTTGATTGATCAAGAGCTTTATAAGCATATCAATCTTTTTATTCTAGTGATTTTTTACCCGGGTTTTTATGGTAGTTCCTCATCTTTAGTCATTTTTTTCCCGGGTTTTTATGGTAGTTCCTCATCTTTAGTCATTCTCCACTCTTAGAGGCTTTCATTTTGGTATGACTTGTGCCTTGTGTGGTTAATAAACACAGGCCAGCACAGCTAAGAAACAAATGCTTTAAGTCCTTTGTTTGACTTTTTAATAAATATATGTATGTGAATGGCCACAATTTGTTTTGCATACCCCCTTGTGTTGATTTCTGATGACTTCACATTTTTTTTTAATCGGTAATAGAGCCAAGAGGGAATACCTCCTCGCATGTTCAAAAACGTAATTGCTGCGAGCCACGCAGAATTCTCTTCTATGAGACAGCAGGTGAAAACCATGTCTTTTTAAATGTTCGGAGTTTTGTTTATTTTCGTACTTGTATTTGAATAATGCTCCTTTTCGGCATCTGTCAACGAAATTACCTGTTTCCACACTAACTAGCACCATTTTGTATCGTAGGATGCTCTTGATTTTTTCCTCTATATGGTAGGCAAGGTTGAGCGTGCCAACAGCACGACGCCAGATTTAGACCCCTCGAGGAGCTTCAAGTTTGGGATAGAAGAAAAGATCCTTTGTCCATCTGGAAAGGTTTCATATAATAAGAGGGATGACTGTATTCTTTCTTTGAACATTCCGTTGCATGAGGCAACTAATAAAGGTATATCCTTTTCGTCTGTCTCTGTTCCCCTTCCTATGTCATTTGGTGTGTTTCTTAATTTTGTTGTCTTTGTTTTGCTGAATTTGGTGATCAAGATGAATTAGAAGCCTTTAACAAGCAGAAAGCAGGAAAAGGATTGGAAGAAAATGATATGTGAGTTAATTGACTCAAGTTTAATATGTTCATAGTTTCTCTGCTTATCTAAGATATTTATTTTCAGCAGGGCGAGTGATGAAATAGTACGACCACGAGTTCCTTTAGAAGCTTGTTTAGCAAATTTTGTATCATCAGAGCAGATTGAGGATTATTATAGCTCTGCTCTGAAGGGGAGGACAACAGCTATCAAGTATGAGATTTTTTTTTTTGCTGAGTGAATTCAAGTGCACCAAGAATAAAATGAAAGTAAGTTTTTAAGGGTGTATTTTTGGTTTCCATTTCATGCAGGACTACTGGTTTAACATCTTTCCCAGATTATTTGGTCTTGCACATGCGGAAGTTTGTTATGGAGGAAGGCTGGGTGCCAAAGAAACTTGGTCTCTTTCTGATACACCGTTCCTTATAATGTTCCCTACTGGCCCTGTATATAAATACTTATTATCTTTTTCTTGATTTGCTGAGGCAGATGTGTACATTGATGTTCCGGATGTTATTGATATCAGCCACATGCGTAGCAAAGGACTCCAACCTGGGGAGGAACTGTTGCCAGATGGCGGTACGTCGTTATATTTATTACAATAATTGTGTTTCGTAATTCTTGTTTCGAACATAGTGCTACATTTTCGAATGTCATGACTACTAGGCTTTTGAACCTATCTTGGATTAGCACTCAGTTTATTAATCATTTAAAAGTACCACCATACCTTAAACAATCATGGCAGTTACTTTCTGAGAAGGGAAGTCTGTGTATTGTTGCATCCTGTACACCAGAATTGTGTTGTTTTAGTGTCTTTGTGTTCTATTCTTTATTTCCTTGTCCACTCTCCATTCATATATAATATTGTCAGATAAACAGAACTTGTTATTCTCCCTGTAATTTTGTTGGATGTTGGACTTTTTTTTGCATACAGTTCCAGAAGAAGTGATGGAATCAGCGAAGCCTGTGGCAAATGAGGAGATAGTTGCACAACTTGTCTCAATGGGATTTAACCAGCTTCATTGCCAGAAAGCTGCCATAAATACTTCCAATGCTGGGGTTGAAGAGGCAATGAACTGGTTACTTTCTCACATGGATGATCCAGGTAATTGAAAATAGTTCCACCAGTCTTGTAGTTCAGGCTCAACTTCTCTCATATTACGTTACGTTTGGAGACCAATTTCTAATATGATGAGGCATTATGATTCATAGACATCGATGCACCAATCTCACATCAAACATCGGACGTTGATCAGTCAAGCGTTGATACATTACTCTCCTTTGGTTTTGCTGAAGATGTTGCTCGAAAGGCACTGAAAGCTTCGGTATAACACTTTTGAGCAAATTAGTTGCATTTCTACTTGGCTCTTTTTTTTTTCTTTACTCTGATCACTGAAATTGTGTTCTTCTTTTTTTTTTTCTTAATCAGGGAGGAGATATTGAGAAAGCAACAGATTGGATATTCAACAACCCTAATGCATCTGTGTCAGACATGGATGTTTCCTCTAGCAATTCAGCGCAGACTCCGGCTCAAAGTGCATTTCCAGATGGAGGAGGGAGTTAGTTTCTTAAACCCTCCTTTTTGAGTCTTTCAATCTCATTTTGCAAAACAATCTTTGTGTGTTTTTTTCCACGAGAATAGTTATAACCCTAAGAATATGATCTTTAACTGCAGAATACAAGCTGTTTGGAATAGTAAGTCACATGGGAACATCAGTTCACTGTGGGCATTACGTGGCTCACATATTGAAAGAAGGTCGTTGGGTGATTTTCAATGACAGCAAAGTTGGTATCTCGACTGATCCACCTAAAGACATGGGTTACGTCTACTTCTTCCAGCGGATCGACGGCTGATTAATTCTGTCTCAAAGACAAAAAAAAAAAAAAAAAAAAAACTAATCCTTTCCTTTTTTTAATAGAAACTTTTTAAGGTCGATAGGGTTTTCTTTTTTAAGATGTGGATTGAGGTGTCCCCATCCCATGGGTGATGATGACATGGTTCGGTTCCAAAATCTTACTTGTGGATTAGTAAATTTGGTTGACTATGAAATCTGTGGAAATTCTTCACAAATTTGACGACCCCTTTAAAAAGCCAAAAAAAAATTATCATTCTCTTTTCTTCTTTTCAATATGCTTGCTTGGCTTCCACATTGATGAATTAGACCAAAGAAGTAATCATTTTTTGGTTTGCATGCCGCATTGTTTGAACCTGACGAGTCGAGGAGGAGAGGGGGTTGTTTCCGTTTCTTTTTTCCCGGTTAAATTTGTGAGAATCGTAACCGAAACGTAATGGCAAGCGTTACAGGAGGGAGTATATGATTGATATCTCTCTTCTCCCAAATCAAAACACGTGTTCTTCATTTCCTCGATACTCTTCTCCATTTCCAAAAAAAACAGAAAATAAAAAGCCGCAAAATAGAAAAGAGTGAGTGACGAAATTGTTACCTAATTTGTTGGGAGTTTTAATTGACTGTCATAGGAATCTCTTGCCGTTATCTTATTCTTCTTCTACTACTTATGAGAGGAGGTAACTGACAAATATAGAGAATTGGTGAATCGAATCATGTTCGAAGCGTTACAAGATAAGCGTTACAAGATAAGCGTTACAATCTTTTAGTGATTGATGGTGCACAAAAACGGGAATCAGAATAGAATTGGTTTTTTTTTTTTTTTTTATCTCTTATGATTTGATGAACATAAATGTGGGTCAAACTTGTTTTCTTTGGATTTGTTGTTTCATTTATATATATAAAAAAAAAAACTTCAAAAGACTCACTTTTTATGAATTTTCTCCATTTTAAAGGGCAAGCTGGATGAAACAGGTCATGCATAGTTTCATGGATCATTTGTGACTTTTTTTTCGCTGCAATCAGCAGCTGCGTCTTTTTGTCACAGGTTTGGTTTCCAGGTAAACTAATTTTCTTACTCTCCCTTTGCATATGTTATTGTTCAGGTGTGAATAGACTATGATTAGCCAATCTAATCTAGGAACAGTTTGTTTCATATGCTTCCATTTCTTTCAGATTGTTTCATATGCTACATAGAATCTGCATTTTCTGAAATCTGCATTTTGGGAAATGGCACAATCAAGAAGCTAAAGTTGGCATTGTTTTAGAGCCGGCCCTGACCTAAAGCCCGTAAAGCAAGGGCTTTAGGCGCCAAATATTATACATATTTTAGGGGCAGCAAAGTTTGATAAGCTCCATTGGTGCAGTGGTTTTTATATTTGCTTTAAGGCCTCTTGTGAAGGGTTCAAACCACCATACCCACGTTTACGGTGTAAAAGATTTCTTTTTCCTATTTTATCTCATCTAAAATATTCTGTTTTCTCTAAATTTCTTTATATTTTACAATTATATAATTGAAAAGATATACCAACTGAACTAGTAAAAAAGAAATTCTTTTAACTTTCTCTTTCTTTAATTGCCGGTTCATCTTCTTCTTCTTCCAAATTTCGCCGGAAGAATTAAGGGAACACCATCAAGCACTACCTTAATCCCCATGTATGCTTTATTTTTCTTCTTTTAGTTTTTCAAGTTAAAAGTAATTCAAACATCAAAGTGATAAAGTGATAAAGTTAATACCTTCGTTGTTTGAAAGTAATTCAACCATCAAGCACTACCTTAATCCCCATGTATGTTTGAAAGTATTAAAGTTACTTCTATTTAACCTTCGTTGATCGAGTTAATATAATCACTTTATCAAAGTTATTTAACCTTCGTTGTTTAAAAGTAATTCAAACATCAAAGTGATAATGTCGTCTGGTGGATTGTTGTGTTTTTGGTGTGTAATCTGATACTGCAATTTCAGTAAACTTTACCAAACGAAAGTTTATGGTTAACTGATTATACGAAATCATTATTCGTTGATGTATTGATGTTTGTGTATATTTTTTTTTCTTAAACAAATGGGATTAAGGGGCACCATTTTCTGATGTGCATTAGGCATCATACGCCTTCGGGCCGGCACTTTTCTTCTCTCTGTTCATTAATATTGTCACCTGCATAGGTATATGTAAGTAAGGTTTCTTGAAATTCATGCTCAAGATTGTGGGTTTATATGAATATGAATGCTCAGATCACATCAATGCACTTTAGGTTCTTTGCAGAGAGTGTTCAGTTTTAACTTTTAAGTCAGTGCATGTATTAGTTAGTTACTCTGCCGGTAAACTATTTCCTAGTAAATCGTGACTATGAACTGTTGATATGTACTGTTATTTCAGTTTTAACTTTTAAGTCATTTTCAAACCGTTTTACTTGGTTCTGATGGGTGCCTGGTATTTCTTACCAATCTTTTTGGTCCTTAAAGGGTACTGATTTCTTTGTGAATATGTGTTAATCGTTTCTTCTTTTTTTTTTTTTTGTTGCTGCAGAGGACTAGCAACAGAGCAAACAGAAAATGGTCAAAACTTGTTCTCAGCGGATCAAGCGGATGAGTGCCGTAGATGCAATTGACTTGCGGTCTCGAGTCTCTGTCAAATCTATCCGGTATTGTAAGACAATTAGCAAGTACCTTGCAGAGCTGCAGTTATCTGAATCAAGAAAGAATCCATCACTCATAGTTTGTCCTACTATGGAGACAACAATGAAGTTGTATTCGATACATGCAAGGAGTTTTAGACGTTCCCTCCTCAATACTATTGATCCATCTCAAAGAAGCCATGAGGAGTCCATGTACATGATATCATCCTCTAACGGAATCATCTGCTGTGTAAATACAATTTGTGACGAAGACGTAGAAAACAAGTTTTGTGATCTGCAGATATGGATATGCAACCCTTGTACGAGGGAAACTCTCCTTCTTCCCCAAGGGAGACCCTCATTTGGGATTGAACCAAGTGTCGGAGTGGCTTATGGCTCCGACATTAGTGACTATAGAATTTTCCGTATATTCTGTGTTAGAAAGGAAATTCCTAAAGAAAGGGTGACCGTAAAGGGATATTATTTTCGAGAAGGTCAAGTTGTTTATGCTTTAGCATTTGAATGTGAGGTGTATTCGTCCAGCAATGGTTCTTGGAAAAACATCGGCTCTGTGCCTTGCGTTCCTATGTGTTCTAGTCTTAGGCCATACAGAACTGGTCATATTTTTGTTGGAGGTAAAATATACTGGCTCGTATCTTTAGATGAGCCAGGTGAGATCCTCTCAGTGGATTTGGAAGGGAGATTTGAGGTTATAAACTTGCCTGAGTATAAAGATGTTATGAACGAAGAAGACAAGATCACAGAGGCGACACATCTGATTATTTTTCAAGGATCTTTAGCATTGTTTGTACTACATCCAGGCGAGATGGATATTTGGGTTTGGAAAGACGACGGTGAGAAATATTGTTGGGACCCTGTACTGACGATTAAAGCTCCAATCAGAGATGAAGAACTGGTTTTATCTGTAACTTCATTAAAGAACAATATCATATGTGTGACTGAGACACACTGGCGTATATATGATGTGGAGACTAAAATCTGGAGGAAGATAAGGGGTCCTCGTACTGGATTTTGGAATCCTGCTGTTTTCCCATTCACCGAAAGCATTCTTCCATGTAAGTTGTGTTTATATGAATGATACTATGTTTCTTCCTTTTTTTGCCATCTAATCCGCTTTGATCTGTTGTTTGGTGAATTAGGTAATGGTGGTGTAGGACTGTAGAAGGAACATGAAGAGTATCTGATGCAGAGATTGTTGAATTGGAAGGCTATGTGTTTCTCTCAGGAGCTGTCATTTTGGTTTGGGGTTTAATACTTTTTTGTTTGTGTCAGTTTGTCTCTCTTTTTTTCCTCTTCTTTTTCTTTAAACTTGGTTTTGAATCTTTTGATACAGTTTCTTACTTAAAGCTTCATTGATATTTGATACTAATAAGCCGTGGGTGCTGTCTCTAAACAAAATTTTATTAAATATGGTATGGCCCACCTGTTGTTGGTTTTTGATATGTTAGTGTGCTGATTTTGAGTTCTCCTTTCGGCTCATAACAACCTGATCAGTGCCATTTTCTGCATTATACCATACTAGTATTAGACCCGTACGGGAAAAACATAATTTTAAAGATTGAGATGTGATTAAAATTAAACATAAAATATCCACACTAAAGACATATACTATAAATGTACATTTTTCTCATTGTTCTCAGATGCAAACACTTCCCAAACTATAAATAGTTGAGATGCAAAGTTGCAAACTATATTAGGTTATTCAAGAACATATGCAAATTGCTCATAGATGCAAACACTTCTCAAACTATATAAGGTTATTTACCTTGTCATCCACCACTATTAAATCTAGTCCATCCACATTTTTCTCCAGTTTATTGTGATTCAATAATCTTCTCAAATTAAAACAGGTGACAAACTAAAAAAATGACATCAGAATTAATAGATCAACAAACTTTCTGATAATAAAAACAAATACTAAAAAAATCAATGAAGAGAAATTCAGAATTAATGAGTTCAAAAGAAAATGAATGAATGTAAACAAAGTTTTATTCACCTTTCTGAGAATTGTAACTGTAGATTTATATGGCAATAAGAAGAAAGAAAAAAAAAAAGTGGAGAGGAAAAACAGAGAAAATCGTAGTAAGCAGAAAAATGTATGGAAGAAACAAAATTTGGTGTTAAATAGGAGATTAATTCAGTTATTAAAATCTTTATCGTGGAGGTGTTAGTGGGAGTAATATTAGGGATATAATTTTTTCAGTTTTTGTTTATAAAAATCCTCAGGAAAAGAAACGATAATCTACCTCATGGATCAGTTCGTTTAAAAACACAAATTTGGAAATTAAACATCCTACCAAAGGTAAAACACTTTTTATGGAGATTGCTCTCACGATCTCTGCCCACGACAACTCGTTTTATATCTAGGGGAATGAATATAGATCCTATATGTTCGCGATGTTTACGAAATCATGAGACAATTGATCACATTCTATTTTTATGTCCATATGCTGAATCCATTTGGGATTTGGCAAATATATCGATCCATGCTCTGTATTTGCCTTCTATCACTTGTGAACTTTTCTTAGAAGCCGTCTTTGCACTGCAAAATGATAACAAGGTTCCGTTAGAAACGAAACTACTACCTTTTTGGATCCTTTGGCATATCTGGAAGACAAGGAATAATTTCATTTTTGAAGGAAACTCGGAAGACCCAATCCATATTGTATGGCGTGCTAGAGCGGATGTTCGAGAATGGTGTCGAAATGTTTTAAACCCACGTAACCCTCCTTCCTTGATATCAAAACCAACACATTGGACCAGGCCTCCTCAACCAATGCTCAAGTGCAATTTCGATGCAAGTTATGATCCCCTAACTCATGATACACGAGGTGGGTGGATTTTGCGTGATTACAAAGAAATTTCCAATGGCTGGGGTGCTGCGAATATGGGATATGCCTCATCACCTTTGGAAGCTGAAGGGAAAGCTCTGCTGAATGCGATGCAACAAACGTGGATACGGGGAATAAGACAAGTTATTTTCGAAGGTGATTGTGACTTGCTTATTAAGATGCTGAATAAATCAATATACATTGCTTCTATTGATGGTGTTTATCAAGATATATTGCACTGGTCTCAGTTCTTTGACTATATCCAATTTGTTTATGTAACAACCCGTCCCGTGGACCCCACTAGCCTCACTGCTAGCCCGCTAGCCTCACTGCTAGCCGCCCAAACGGACCCCAAGCTGGCCCTGCAGGGCATCGATCCTAACCCATCACTGTGGAAATCCACATCCACCAGTAGGTTATTGGTGCGCCAGGCGTTCCTCGAACCCTGGTCCCCACCCTTTAACAACCTTCCCACAGGACAAGTTGCCACCAATTGAGCTGCAGATCAATTGGTGGCAACTTGTCCTGAAGGTGTCCAGGATGCACCCTGTGAATGGGCTGCAGGCCCGTTGGGCGGCTAGGCTAGCGAGCTAGCAGAGAGGCTAGCGGGGTCCACGGGACGGATCTGCAGGTCAATTGGTGACAGCTTGTCCTGTGGGAAGGTTGTTAAAGGGTGGGGACCAGGGTTCGAGGAACGCCTGGTACACCAATAACCTACTGGTGGATGTGGATTTCCACAGTGAGGGGTTAGGATCGATGCCCTGCAGGGCCAGCTTGGGGTCCGTTGGGGCAGCTAGCAGTGAGGCTAGCGGGCTAGCAGTGAGGCTAGTGGGGTCCACGGGACGGGTTGTTACATAAAAATCGACAGTAGGTTATTGGTGTACCAGGCGTTCCTCGAACCCTGGTCCCCACCCTTTAACAACCTTCCCACAGGACAAGCTGTCACCAATTGACCTGCAGATCAATTGGTGACAGCTTGTCCTGTGGGAAGGTTGTTAAAGGGTGGGGACCAGGGTTCGAGGAACGCCTGGTACACCAATAACCTACTGTGGATTTGGATGAATAGTTCCATTTGCCCAGTGAGGGGTTAGGATCGATGCCCTGCAGGGCCAGCTTGGGGTCCGTTGGGGCAGCTAGCAGTGAGGCTAGCGGGCTAGCAGTGAGGCTAGTGGGGTCCACGGGACGGGTTGTTACAGTTTACATCCCAAGAATTTGTAATAGAACAGCTCATGTATTAGCAAAATTCGGATGTAGTACTGATCTTTTTTATTCCGCTTGTTTCCAACCCCCTGTTTGGTTAATGGAAACTCTTTGTAACGATTACATTTTATCATCTATATAATATTCCTTTTTGACGAAAAAAAGAAAAGAAACGATAATTAAAAGTATTTTTTTAAAAAACATTTGTACTTTTTGTTTTCTTTCCACGATCTCCTGTTTTTTTCTTTTAATACATATTTGTTTTTAATTAAAATATAAAATAGAAAATTTATGTGGCATGATTAAACTGGTCCAAAGAAAATCTATGGGTTTGTAAATAAACCCATTAAGAGTTCAAAGAATTTTTAATTTTTTTTTTTGGATCAAGTTGGTTATGTTTTTTTCCCGAAAAACATGTTAAGTTTTTTTGTTTTCCGAAATGTTTTTTTCCTATCGTGTCTAATTATTTTTGGTTTTGTTTTCTTTTTAAAGTTAAAAAACTAAAATATTCTGATGTTGTTTAATATAATTGACCAGATGACTTGTGAATTTATCTGATTTTTTTTTTCTCACTACATCAAATTATATCATATTAAACCGAGTTCGTTTACGTTTGAAAAATGCATTTTTTTACGAATGTCGGCAGTTTCTAATATACGATGATGTAGTAGTTAATAGGGGTCATATATAATATACGATGATGTAGTAGTTAATAGTAATCAACTGTCAACTTTCACAATAATCGAAACAAAATATTTGAAAAAGACTATACCGCGTCTTTGCAGAATATAAATCAAATCTAGTGTTTTGTGAAGTAAGTATAGTTATCACCCAAACAAAATGATTTTTAACCGACGACTATTCGCAAAGAAGAAGTCATACTAAAATTTATATATAGCACACTTGTTTATTCAGACATATGCGATTGGTTTAATATTTGAACTTGTAGGAGTTATTGTCGCAGTGACAAGAAGAGGTAACACAACCACCCCCAAAATATTGTATCATCCAATATCCACTTACATTACATACTAGGATTTCACCCGCGGTACACCGCGGGACTAAGCTATAAATTATTGTATTTTAAATAATAATTTTTAGTTTATTTAGTTTTCAAATTTTCAATTAATTATTTTTTTGTCTAATTAATTTAGAATTTTGTTTAGAATTTTTTTTTTCTTCTTACGTTTTATAAAGTTTATAATCTAATTACATTAAATTTGTTATTAGATAGAATATAAAATTCTAGATTTGTTTTGTTTTCTAGAATTAAACAAATGTATATGCCTATATAATATGTTAATGTATATTTTTATGTGTATTTGTTTTTTTATTAGGAATATTAAAAATGTGTTATATTTGATATATCATGGTTTTTATGGTTTTTAACCATGATATAAGGAGTCTTTTAGAGTCTTTTGATTTGTTTTCTAGGATGTTTTTGAGTATTTACAGGTTTTTAGCATGAAGGAGCAAAAAGGAGCAATTTGGATCATTTTGGAGCATCAATTAGGAGGGAATCAATTTGAAGTCTGATTTTATAAGGAGCATCGATCGACGCCAAGATTTGGAGTACCGATCGACACCCCTCTCTGCCGACTCAAGACCCAAGTTTTGGAAAATTTACAAAAGTTGCTCAAAGTCTTCCAAAATTGCAACATAAGTCCCTGACGTGTTTTAGGACCTACATATATAGTTTTTAGGTTTTGCAAACCCTCAAGAGGTTTTCTAGCAATTATTATTTTTCCTGCAACCCTGTGAGATTTAGAGAGCTTTGAAGAGAGAGAGATCAGATCTGCTTTGTAGAGAAGAATTTCTAAACTCCTTCTTACTCTTTATAATCTCAATTGCTTATTATTCAGAAAGATGTTTTGTTCTTCAATGAATATGTCTGAGTAGTTTGCTTGTTAGGTTCAGGGTTTTTCATAGGGTTTTTATGATTTATTAGATCTGTTTATTTAGGATTCATTTTCTTGCTAGATCTTCATCTTAGGTTGTTCTTCATATTAATTCTTGATTGATCACCTAGAATTAGTACTTTAGGAAAATAAATTGATATGAGAATATAATTGATTTTCCTGATAAAACCTTTTGATGAGCAAAATTATTTCTTGCAAAGAGATTTGATTTAATAATTTTGTGAACAATCTAAACCTGATTTTATTGCTGATTTTTAACCTAGAATTTTACAAAGAGATTTGGATTTTCACAAAATTTTGCAGTGAGAACCGGTTTAATTTACAAAAGTGTTTAGAGTTCTAGATCTGTTCTTAATTGCTTGAATCCTAATTTATTTCTTGATTTAATATTTCATAATTTCCTGAGAAATCCCCTAGACCAAGCTTTTGATCTTCTGAATTTACAACAGCTTTTATTTAATATTTTGCATTGTTTTTTTTAGTTCAATTTAATCTGTTTAGCATAATTATAAAACTCTATAATTTATTGTGTAGTATTGAGTCCTTGTGGAATTCGACCCCTAAATACTACATTGACCTCTTAATTTGAGAGAGTAGCTCTAGGGTAAATTTGAGCATATCAATATTATGTGTAATATTTTGTGTTCATATACTAAAAAATTTATAAGTTAATTTTCAAAACTATGATTACATATCTATAGTATATATGAGATAAACTAATAGTTTAGTGTTGGTTCTATATTCCAAACCCGCCATGCTAGGCGGGCCAGGCAACATATTCAAAGATTTTTAATTTGCAAAAACTCATTATATGAAACCCATGAAAATAAAAATTATTTTTAAATATGTAATACAAAATAAAAATAAATCTGTGAGCAAGTAATATCTTTTATATTTTATTATTATTCTTTGAATAAGATATCAAATTGTTGTCAAAAAAAAAAAGATATCAAATTGAATGGTAAATATGTTTGTTACCTTTTAAAATCATACTGTTAGTTTTTTTGAATGATATATTTTATTTTTGATTTTGAACATATATTTTAAGAGAAAATCAATGCGTTGAGATAAAAAATATCGGCCACGGATCCTACTCCAAGATCAAAAATCAATTCGTTTTTTGGTTAGACCGATTGTTTAGGAAATTTGTGTATGGAGATAATATTGTTTTGCGAAATTGGGAACTTAGTGTTAATTAAGTCAATTATAAACTTAATACTTAATGTTAAAGTGAGTGGTTCCAAATTTTTTGGAAAATTATTTAGGAAGGGAAATCTTGTTTTCAAAAATAGAAACTTAATATTAATTAATTAAATGAAAAAGCAAATTAAGAATTAATAATGGCAGTCTTGTAAATAGGTGGCAACTTCAGGATTTATTTGCTAAATGTACTTTAAAAATGTATATATAGATATGAGAATATTGTGGATAATGCCATGAACAGTAACATTGTTTCTCTCTAATGCCATTTTACTTAAAACATTTTCTAAAATGCCATAGGACCCACATTCATCTATTTAAAATGACAAAAATGCCCTCTATTTTCTTTTTCTTCCTTCAACAACAAATAAATCACTACACATATCTAAACCCACATCTCCACATATCCAATTCTCTCTTTCTCCAAATTTTCATCTCTCTTTCAAACCTCTATATGATTCACCTGTCCAGAATTTGCGATTCAAAAAACACATTTGATGCATCTCCGGTGGACCAGATCCACAGTCCGGTGGACCAGATCCACAGTCCGGTGGACAAGACTTCTTTTGTCTCGCGATGGACTAAATAGGCATGATTCATGTCCATCAAAACCATGTCTCCATTTACATATTCATATATGTTTGTTCATCCATTGTTGATTGTGAAAATTGTTATTCAAAACCCGTTTGTTTATCGATTAACTAACATATTCATTTCTCGTTACTGTAGTAATGTTGTTGGGGTACTCACTGACAATGAAGTGGCCATGATGGACCAGATCAGACAGACAAGGTAGATGTCCACTCGCTGATGGACCATTCACAAGTCACACAATAATGATTAGTCTATTTTTGTACAAACAACACTTAATGTTTGTCCTATGTGGTGGAAATTGTATATTTGCTGTTTTTGTCTACTGTTTCTTCTATCACTATCCTAATCGATGGACATGTATTCATGTTGTTTATGTCTACCTTTAATATGGCTATACAACTAATGTATTCATGTTGTTTGTGTTTTTTGGTCTACCTTATTGTCATCTCTCTATTACGATATGGTCATAGTCAATTTAATGAAACTTGTCCATACACAATCTACTGGCGATAGACATTCTAATGTTGATGGACATGTCTTTCTATTGTTTTTGTCTACCAATGTTTCCCATATATTAGGTCGAGGGTAAATTCGTCTTTAACCATGTCTCCCAAATCAAAAAATGGTATTTCTCACAAACTCAACCAAAACTGGTATTTTTGACAAGTTTTTAAACAAAAATGGCATTATTGACCAAAATCCCTATAGATATCTTCTACGAAGCATGTCATTTTTGTTGACTTGTGTTGTCGATCAATTTTATAAAGCACATCAATGATTTACGGTTTCAATTTTGTGAATATAGTTGTAAATAAATTTATTCGTTATAGGCAATAAAAAATTAAAGTTCTACTAAACTCTTTTTTTTTTTTTTTTTTTTTTTCCATCAAACACTCCATTATATTAGATTAAAGGTTTACAAGCATCCTTTGAAGAGGAGCCAAATACACCAATAAACTTACACAGGAGGACAAAATAACTACAACCAACGATCTTAAGACGTACATAAAACAAGCTTTAAAGCTTGACTTGAAACCATAAAAGTGACAAGATAAACAAAGGGGACAACAAGTCCTGAAGATAAAGAGTTGCCACACAAAGTGAGGCCACTCGTGGTGAAGGATGACCGACCACTGCCACATAGTCAGCCACTTTGATAACCATTGCCGCAGACGTTTGGACAAAATTCTAGTAAACTCTTTTTGGACAAAATTCTAGTAAACTATGTTTGGAATAACTACATAAAAATTCGTAAACGCGATGTTCGCTTTCCATACTTGAACCGGTTATATTATTTGTGTACTTCTTTTGGGTGGTATGTTCTCATTGTTCACTGATTAAGCCCAACATATAATTGTGAAACTTGTGTTGTACATTTAAAATTAGATAATGGAATGTCAAATAGAATTGGTTTACGGGGGAAACTAATTTTTATACATAGATGAGACAAAACCAAAAAAAAGGGAATATATGATTCATTGGTCTAATTAATATGAAGAAAATTGAACTAACACACGACAAAAAAAAAAAAAAAACTAATCAAAACAACCATTTGAAAATCAAAACAAAAAGATACAAATTAAAGACCATCAATGAACCATTTAACGAATGGTAACGAAGACTAGCAAATTCATCAAAACACAAATCAGGAAAGAGCTTCTTGATAATGGAAAAGAAGAATCAGATTTCATCGTTTTAGTCCCTTTCTTACGATCTTCGGCTCCACCACCAAGATCATCCGCACTAACATCAATCCCTTCGTCAGTCATATTGTACTTTGTCAAAATAGATTTCTTCATTTGAACCCCTTTCTTTTGAGCTATAACTCCATCACGGTTGACTTCGACATCAGCACCCACATTAATCCCACGGCTCTTAGATTTCCAAAACACACTCCTGAATCTCACTCGAGTCTTCAGATCCAACCTGAAAACCGCCGACCCATTAGGCAAAACCGCTCGTAGAACCGTCTGGTTGTTCAAAGGAAATACTTGACCCCACTTCTTGGCCTTCTTCTTGTGCCCTTGGTAGAACTTAGGCACTGTGTAGTTACCAACAAAGACAAGAGCAGAGGAGTTGGTCTTGGTTGTCGTGTTGGTGGTGAAGAAGGTAAGGTGGACATCGTCGTAGTAGATTCCTAGGACTTTGTTTGGATTGTCACAACGAACCATGAAGCTGAGAGTGGTATTGTCACGTGAGTTCAGGGTTTTGTTGAGGGCGGGAACGTAAAAGTTTTGGACTGAGCATTTGGGTTTGCCGGCACGGAGATAGAGCCATATGGCGAGACAAGAGAAACCAACTGTGAAGATGAACTTCAAGAAGCAGCTACAAATTTCTTTTCCAAGTTCTTCTTCTCGATCCACCATTTTTTTTTCAAGATTTTGATACTTTTTTTTTTGGTGAAAGATGAAGATGTTATATAGATTCTTGTTGAAACTCAAATCTCGACAAAGTAATGGTCACTATAATATAGTGAGAAAGATATATAGTAGATTTCAACTTTTCATGGCACAAACAAAATTGATATTTAACAAAGACTAGGGACTATTCCCAAAGCAGAAGTCATACTAAATATTTATTTAGCACACTTGTTTATTCTACGATGCGATTGGTTTAATATTTAACTTGTAATTAAAGTTATTGTCGTACTGACAAAGAAGAGGTAAGATAACAACAACCCCCAAAAAATTGTATTATCCAAATATCTACTTTTCTTCTATGAAGCATGTGATTTCTATTGACCTTTGGTCGATCAATTTTGTAAGGAAAAAAAACACATAAGTGGTTATTACGGTTTCAATTTTGGGATAATTTATTAGTTATGGCAATAAATGTATCAAATGATCTAGTAACAATTTTATTTGGAATAACTACATAAAAATTCGTAAATGCAATGTTCCCTTTCCACATTTGAACGGTTATATATATATATATATATATATTCACTGTTATGTATGTTTTCATGCATTGTTCATTGATTTGAAGCCTCAATATAGTGTATATAGAAATGTGTCCTGTACATTTAAAATTGAATAATGGAATTTCAAATAGAATTTGGTTGATGGGGATCTATAATACATAGTTGAAACAAAAACAGAAAAGGGAATAAATGATTCATTGGTCGAGTCAATATGATGAAAATTGAACTAACACACAACAACAACAAAAACTCAAAAAATTTATAATCAAAACAAAAACAAAAAAAAAAATTCAAGACCGTCAATCAATCAACGAATGGCGAAGAGGACTAGCAAATTCATCAAAACACAAATGGGGAAAGAGCTTCTTGATAATGGAAAAGAAGAATCAGATTTCTTCATTTTAATTCCTTTCTTATGAGCTTTAACTCCATCACCGTTGACTTCAACATCAGCACCAACATCAATCCCGTACCTCTTGGTTTTCCAAAACATAATCTTGAATCTCACCTGAGTCTTCAGATCCAACCTGAAAACCGCCGATCCATTAGGAAAAACCGCTCGTAAAACCGTCTGGTTGTTCAAAGGCGAAACCTGACCCCACTTCTTGGCCTTCTTCTTGTGTCCTTGGTAGAACTTAGGCACTGTGTAGTTACCAACAAAGACAGGAGGAGCAGAGGAATTGGTCTTGGTCGTGTTGGCCGTGGATAAGGTAAGGCGGACATCGTCGTAGTAGACTCCTTGGTCTCTGTTTGGATTGTCACAACGAACCATGAAGTTGAGAGTGGTATTGACTCGTGAATTCAGGGTTTTGTTGAGGGCAGGAACGTAAAAGTTTTGGATTGAGCATTTGGGTTTGTCGGCACGGAGGCTGAGCCATAAGAAGAGAGAGGTGAGACCAGCTGTGAAGATGAAGCTCAAGCAGCAACCACAACAGCTTCTTCCACGTTCTGTGTCTTGATCCATTTTTTGTTGTTTTCAAGAATTTGTTTTTGTTTTGTTTGTCTGAAAGATGACGAAGATGTTATATAGATTCTTTGCTTTGTTGATTGGATGATATTACAAGTTGACTCAAATGAGACGACCCGGTAGGACACACACACACGCGTTTAGCCAAAAAGAGAAGCAAAATAAACTAATGAACGTAAGAATATAAATGGGATAAGTTAAATAAATAAACCATAAAAATTTGGATTATATAAAAGGACCAAACCTGGAAATAAATAGGGATGTTAAATAACAGAAAACCGAATCTTTCTTCCATTTCTATTTCTGTTTTCTTTTGAGAAACATAAAAGCATTACTGAAATGAACCTTATTAACACCAAGTAAGTGTAAGAAACTCTAATTTTTTTTTTTCTGAATAAAAAAAATCTAATAAAAATTGTGAGACTAGCTAGTGTTCTTTGTTTTTTGTTGTTCGTGTTGTCAGTGTGGCCTAGTGGACAAATTTATAGTCTCATATTACTGACCATATATAAAGATATTGTATTTATTAAATGGTTGCATTTGGTGGGAAAAAAAATGAAAATAATTCCGACTCAAATGACCTGGCCCAAGACTCTTTGACTAAACTGTATACTGTATATACCTAGGAGTCGGGTCGAATTGGATGGGCTCTCCTGCCTTGAACCTAATTAGCAACACTAATCATAATTCAAACTTCAGTAACTTATTTAATATAATTTTGTAAGTGCTACATTTTCTAAGAAATTTTATCTCGATCACCCACACTGATTTTTGAGATATACACCCACAATCAATGGCAATGAGCAATCCACACTATATGTAAATTTTTTATTTGGAAAATCCAAGCTAGAATTTTCAAGGTAAATCGAATTAATTGATAATTATAAAATTCAAAAACTACTATCAAATTGAAAATGAACCACAAAATTAACAAACATTATATATATATATACTAGAAAGTAGTCCACGCAATGTGTGGGTTATGTATGCATTATTAATTTGAAATAAAGAATGAAGTTTCTATTCAATTGTATATGAAATGTACATGTAATTGTTACTATATGTATTGAAAATTAATTTTTATAATATTACAGTTTAACTACAATATTTTAATATATATTTGTTATATGATGCTTCATAAAAAAGTCATTTAGAGATAGAGAAAAAAAGTTTAAGTGTATACAGTATTGTGGAAATATTTAAACAATATGTTATTATAATAATACGACCATTGTTTTAGTTACCGCAAAATCAATTTAATTTGGTATTTTCTATATTTATTTACACTTTTGTTTTTTTATGGAAAAAACTGATAAGTAGTCTAAAAAGAAAATTGTAAGTCTTTACTATATAATTACTTTGATAGATAATTTAATGTTGTTCTATATATTAATTTTACTTTCATCATCTAAAAGTATTTTTTTTTAAAAATACCTTCTATTGTAATCCATTTTCAATAATATCCTTATATATAAACAAAGTAACTAAATTCTAAACCCTAAACTCCAATACTAAACATACTAAACATTATCTCTCCATCACTTTTGAATTAACTTGCCTCAGCTTTTTATGTTTTGTAAATGATTTCATAGATAAAACATTTAACTTTTATAAATTTTATACTGTGGAGTATTGATATATCATTTTTTTCATTGCTTGTTTTTTTCTGACTCATTTTACCTCTGTATAATTAACTTTCATTTTGCTCGTTCCAAACAGTTGAAGTGCCTTTGATATGCTTCTATCTTCATGGATAGTGATTCTCCACAATCCAGCCTGGCCAATATTGTAATATGAGACAAAATCCCTTTCATCCAACAAAATGAAAATGTTGCCACAAATCATATTCCAGCCTTCTTTCCATTTATCACTTGATTTTTTTTTGTCAACATATAATTGACAAGGCCTGATTCATAGCCAGTCCATACTAAGCGGTGTAACGCGATTTACTGGAATCGAATTCCGGTGGGATCGGTCGCAGAGGTGGTGTTGTAACCACTTGACTAAAAACACTTCCCATCATTGAAAATTTTAAAAATTATGTGTGACTGTATTAAATGGTTATATTAGACAATACTCCCTCTGTTCATGAGTAATCCATATTTTAGGATTTTCAAACATATTAAAAACTGACTTTACTTGCATTATTTTTTTTTGCGATTAACGAATTTCAACCAAGATTATTCACTTTTTTTTTTAAGTTTACAATTTGTCATTAGTTACTTATTAAAAATATATAGAAGACCTAAAATTGTTTTTTTTTTGTGTAACATTTGTTTTTCTCTAGAAAATGGATTAATAAGGAATGGATGTAGTAGATATTAGTGAGAAAAATATATTGTTACTAGATTTGGACCCGTGCTAGAGCACGGGTTGAAATTTTTCTTATCTATATTATAATTTTAAAATAAAATATAATTTATAAGACGGTTTAGCATTGTAAACTGAGAAACGATTGTTATTATTATTATTATTATTATTATTATTATTATTATTATTATTATTATTATTATTATTATTATTATTATTATTATTATTATTATTATTTTGTATGAATATGAGAGATGTATTTTGGTGAATGGAGATCTGAATGATTTATATCAATGTTTTTTAACCAAGACCGGACCGGCCTGTTGGTTCGATCCAACCATAACCCGATAGGTATTCCGGTCCGGGTAACCTCTAAAAACCTAACAAATAAAACCCGCAAAAAATCAGGAAAACCTGCTAAAACCCCGTGAACCGGTGGTTGAACCAACGGGTCGGACCGGATTGTCGGTCTCAAATTAAAATATTTGATTTTGGTCACACTTTAAACTCAAACCAAATTAAAAATAAATATTGTTATTTATAAAAGAATCAATTAGTTATTTTATCTAAAAGTTTAATTTTAGTTGTTTAGTACTTAACTATGTATGTTTTGTTCATATATTTATAGAAAAGTAGATATTATATTCATAAAATGTAATCAAACTAATAAACTAATTGACTCTTAATTCAATCGGTCCGACTTTTTGACCCAGTGATCCGGAAGACTTCCGGTTCACTTTCCGGTCCGGTTTTAAAGACATTGATTTATATTAAAAGCTTGGAAGGGTGTTAGGTCAGATTTTATTTTGAAATCCACAATAAAATCTCGGAAATCACGATTAAGTATGATTAATTGCCAAGATTTTATTACTTTTTACGCCTAACAGTAAATTTTTATGCCTAACACTATATATGGCGTAACAATATATGGAATAATCAATAATCTTTTTGGAAATTGTATAAATCATTGGAATATTATCTTTAAGAGAATTTTTTGAGATATTTTTAAGTGTATTCGTAATTTCATATTGCCCACGGGTTTCATCTATAACTTTTTTTTTGTAACCAACCTATAATTAATATATTATCTATTTTGTAACCAACTTAAAAAAAAATTATATATTCTACAAAAAAAAGTTGTGTACTTCTGTTTTATTATAAAAAAAAATGTTGTGTACTATGATTGAGAGTATATCTTTATCCCCTTTAATAACTTGGTTAACGTTGTGGTCTATCAATAAAATCTCAGGAAAATAAATTGGTAATATTGTGATGATAGATCTTTGGAAACAACGTGATTTTCCGAAAATAAAGTTTGGAATATCTATGAACTATCAATTTGAAATATCCCGTTTAAGATTTTCGGTTATAATTAAGATTTTATTTGTTACCATTCTTGTAACCAATTAATATATGGATTAATTTATAACCTATATAGAACCTATTTATAATCATTTATAAATATTTATTAAAATTATAAAGTCTACCAAACCAATGTTGTGTACTTCCCTTTTATTAAAGAGGAGATACATATTATTTGGTGGCCTTAAAACATAATATAAATTTGTGGTCTAAGGTTATTTAGTCTGCTTGTCCTTCGGAACTGGCTTGACTCCTTTCTCGATAAGATGTTAAAACAAACAAATAAACCTAAAATAAAGACGTCTAACTAATGTCTACATATATAAAAACCAAGAGTAAATTTTGATTAAAAAGTAATAAAGGAATTCTGATTAAAATTTAGTTAATCATTTTTTAAAGAATCTATCTTTGTATCTTGAGAAGACTTTAGTTGAGCTTTTAATATCCATTGATTCCATTCCATGGCTTATATATAATACAGTTCTGCTAGCTTCACTAAGCTATAAATCTACAAAACTAAAAATAATAAATAACATGTCAAATTGTAATTTGATCGTTAACAAATTTGGTTAAGAAAATGGGAAACAAAATTATTTTACAAAATGTACCTTGTCAATGCATCTATGTAACTATTCTAAAAAAAAAAATGCGTCTACGTAACTATAAAAGTTGGAAAAGACTTGGCCGTGTTATTCACTCTTCTTCTCATCTGTGAAACACAGAAGACATGAAATATATCTTGTTGATGGAGAGAAAGACTCAATAGTATATATATTTTGGTTAATTATAAGGACCCTATGCTAGACATCAAACCTCTGTTTGGATCATCGAGGATTGGAGAAGGGTATCATCATAATCAAGAAACATGACGATCTTTTTTCCTCTTGCAGCATTGTAAGGTCTAGAATTTGAGAGTAAATTTGAGTCCAATTATTTAAGTAAATGTCTACCTATGGCTATATATACGTACACTATTTGAATGCTAGATAGATGTTACTCTTAGGTTCAAAATATTTTATTAACAACTACAAATTTGGGAATTTTGGAATTTGGTGTCATAACTTTTGTAACATAAATGTTTGCAACGAAAATCTTTTCATTAGACTAAATACATTTCAATGCATGGTTATTGAAATTATAACTCTATTTAATGCATGGTAAAAGCAATTTGTAACCCACTACATGATATTAAATATAAAATTTTAATATATTTTCCATATAAGAAATAATCAAACTTAATGATTTAATTAATACTATTTTACATATGTCACTTACAATTTTCTAATGAAATAAATAGATAGAAAATCAAGAAAGTCAACATATAGGAAAATCTTCTTATATATATATTAAACATGAAAATATTACTCAAATGCTCTTGACAAGATCGATTTTATGTTGATAGGATTTTAGTGAAAGTGTGGAACTGACTAACTTTATTGCCTACTCAATTAATGAAAGAAAATATTATATGATTTTAAAACGTGTAAAAACTAAGGTTTATATAATTACATAAAGGCTTAATCATAATCATGTATTTAAACTATTTCATTTCTCATCCAATATATGGTTTTTATTATGATATTTTCTTTTATTATAAAAAAGTGTGTGTTTTTTTTTCACTTTAAAGGATGAAAGACAAATTAAATACAATGTAAGAAAAATGTGTAAAGTAGATGTATCAAATATCAGTTATTTATTAGTAAATGTTATAGCATAATACATTTTGTATTATATATAATATGAGATTTTATTATAAAATAATCTGATTTTGTTTGACAAAAAAACTTAAGATATAAAAGTGGATTTAAATATATGTCAATTGTACCAACATTAAGAAGAGAAGTATGATTATTTGGAATTGAAAATGATATAAATTCGTTTTCAAAGAATAAAATGGAAATAAAAGATGACAGATGTCACTAAAAGAGAATGTCAAATATCACAATGTGAGTAAAAGTTAGCAAAAACCTTCTCATATTATATAAGATATGTATATGATTTATATTATTATTTTTTTCTTTTTTTTGAACACACATGATTTATATTACTTAAAATCTATTAAGCTGATCTTATACTAATACTAATCCATATTTCGATTTTTTTTTGAAAAGTCAAAATTTCTGAAATAGAACTGAACTAGAATCCAAATTTTTCTGGAATCCACCAAGTAAATAGTTTGTTACATTTAAAACAATCGAAGCGGTTTTTTTAGTTAAGAAACAAATATGAAAACTCTCTCTTAAGTCCAAAATTAGCGATTGCCTTAACACACATTCTTACATGTCTCTCCGCGTGACCACCAAATAAAACCAGAGGCCCATATTAAGACATCTTCTTTTCCAACCATCTTCGTTTCTTTGAGTTTTTGATCTTTATACAGGTTCTTCACACTAACCCTTAATTGTTGATCAATCTTCGCCTTTGTTAAAAGGCTTAGTTGATTCCTTGTTTTGTTGTTTTTCTTTCTCTCGCTGCCTTGCGGTTCGTGTAATCACAAGGCGGTGGGGAAGAAGGAAGAAAAAAATATTGAAAACGATGAGGGTTATCGAAGTTAAAACAGGGATGAAGATACCTTGGGACATACGCTATTCTCTAAGTCTATTGGTTTTGTTATCATCAATTCTTGTTCTTTGCAACGGCCAAGATTATGGAACCCCGGGGGAGGACGGAGCAGGAGGAGCTGAGCCTACGCCTGAAATGGCGCGTTGCAACGGTATTTTCATGAGCTACAACTTCGGTAGCCGCGAAAGAGAGTATCCGCACGTCAAGAACGTGACCGCGCAATCGTGGGCGTTTAAAGCGAATGCGATGATTGTAAACGCCGGAAAGGAAGAGCTCAAAGGCTGGCAAATGTTCATAGGGTTCCGTCACAAAGAGCTGATCGTTTCTGCGACCGGTGTAACTCCTATGGACGGCGATTATCCTCTGGACGCCAGCAATGGAACCACGTTCATTGGCTCGCCAAACATGGATTTGAAAACCTCTATTGAAACCGCCGGTGATTTCACTCAGATATCTACCAATATCGAGATCACTGGAACTCTTTTCGGGGTTGCAAAAGGGGCCACGCCCATGCCAAGAACTATTAAGCTCACCAACGATGGTTGGGAATGCCCTGCCGCTACAAGAAAAGGTTAGACCACAAGACTCAATTCGTTTTAAATGAATATATGCAATTTGTGAATCAAAATCTTTAAATATTACTATTTGGTTTTTTTAAACGGTTAATGTGATTATAAAACGGCGAGTTTTGTTATCTTGCGCAGGAGGTAGTATGCACGTTTGTTGCAAGAGAAACCCTAAGGTCAAGAACAAGACTGGACCAAAGACAAAGTTTGCAGCGAGAAGGAACGGTGATCTGAGCATAATCTACGATGTTCTGCAATCGTTCGACAGCAACTACTTAGCCCAAGTGACCATCGACAACGATAATCCGCTCGGACGATTAGACCGTTGGAACCTAACATTTGAATGGATGCGAGGAGAGTTTATAAACACTATGCGAGGAGCTTACACTCACAAGAAAGATCCATCTGAATGCCTTTACAGCAAAGCCGGACAGTATTACGGTGACTTAGATTTCTCTAAGGTCATGAATTGTCAGAAGAAACCAGCCATTTCTGATTTGCCTCCTGACAAGAAGGACGATGAAGTAGTGGGAAAGCTACCTTTCTGTTGCAAAAACGGAACTCTCTTACCACCTTTAATGGATCCTTCGAAAGCTCGATCAATGTTTCAGTTGCAGGTTTAGTATTCTCTTTTGTCTAAATATGTTACAATTCCGCAGAATTTTTAGGGTCTTCAAGTTTTTGTTTTCTCTCAATTTGTTAGGTTTTCAAGTTGCCTCCTGACCTAAACAGAACAGCTCTGCACCCACCTCTGAACTGGAAAATCGACGGTATTCTCAATCCGCAGTACAAATGTGGGCCACCGGTTCGGGTCGACCCATCTCAGTTCCCAGATCCTAGCGGTCTTCTGGCTATAACCTACGCAATCGCCAGCTGGCAAGTGGTCTGCAACATAACCAAACCCAAAGCACAAGCCTCAAGATGTTGTGTATCTTTCTCTGCCTTTTACAACAACTCTGCTGTTCCTTGCAACACTTGTGCTTGCGGATGCAACGACATTGATACTGACACTTGCGATGCTCACCGTAACCCTCTCCTCCTTCCTCCAGACGCCCTCCTTGTTCCGTTCGATAACCGAACCCTAAAAGCTAGAGCTTGGGCTAAACAAAACCACATGCCAGTCCCAAAGAAACTTCCTTGTCCGGATAACTGCGGAGTCAGCATTAACTGGCACGTTAGCACGGATTACAAAAACGGTTGGACCGCGAGGTTAACCGTTTTCAATTGGAGAAATTTCGCGTTTGAAGATTGGTTTGTGGCGATGGATATGGGAAAAGCGAGTCCAGGATATGAAAACGTTTACTCCTTTAATGGAACACGTGTTCCACCAAACAATCGAACTGTTATCTTCCAAGGCTTGCGTGATATGAACTATCTTGTCGGTCAAGTTAACGGAACAAATCCCTTGAGAGACCCTCCCGTGCCCGGAAAGCAACAATCTGTCATCTCCTTCTCCAAGAAGAACATCAAAGGACTGAATATTCCAGGAGGCGACGGTTTCCCAACTAGGCTTTTCTTCAATGGAGAAGAATGTGCGCTTCCAAAACATTTCCCGAAGAAGAGTTCAGGACATAGACGCGGTATCAGCGTCTTCATGTCCCTTGTTTTTGCAACTGTCGCGGCTTTTGCACTAATGATGGACTGAAGAAATAACTAAACTTAGCGGTCTTGATCAGTTTTTTTGATCTTCAACTTCTAAAGATTGGTGTTTTGATGATATTGCTGAACAGAGGAAGGATCAAAAGGAGCAGATATGGAGATATCTTTGTTATGTGATTTGATCTAATATGGAAAAAATATTCACAATGTTGTATTAATACTTTTGTTTGGTCTATAAAAGTATTAAAGTGTATGTTGTTCTCTGGTAATCCCGAAATCTCAGAATAGAGTTCGCCTTTTTTTTGACATGAAGCAGATCTTTTTATTAGTCTTTTGATTTGGCAATTTTGTGAAATCTCTCTTCGTGCTTGAAGATCTCTATCGAAAAAATAATACTAATCAATACAATAAAACTTTGAATGTCTATCTAACAATTCAGCATTTTAGATTTTTCTGAAGTTGACACCAGTGAAAACATTTCAAATAATACAACTCATTATATGTCAACCTATAATAAATCTGTTTTAATTCATGTCATTTTCCTCTTAAAACATTTTCTCAATTTTAGAATAAATGGGCTTAAAATCACCTATCTAGAACAATCAAAATGAAGCAATAAGCTTCATATTAATTTTGTTGGGCTTAAGTCAAATTTTATTTAACATGGACAAAGGTATTAAAACGTGTAAAGGTTGGAAAATCCACTACAGCAATTTATATTGTAATTTCCATTTTCGTTTTAATGAATAATTTGATACGGATGTGTCTACAACTAGATAAGTCACCAAACTATAATACGTATGAGGTAAATGCCGGGATCGGGTGAGGTTTTTAAAAGATTTAGCGGTTGAGGTTGGAGCTGCTCATCGGGCACATAGGCAATGTTCGAAGGTCCCCTTGAGGGAGGAACATTTGATAAGTTGGTCCTACCCACCGGATGGATGGTGGAAGGTGAATACAGATGGGGCATCAAAGGGCAACCCAGGATTGGCTGCTGCAGGGGGTGTATTGCGAAATGCGATGGGGGAGTGGAAAGCTGGCTTTTCTTTACACATCGGTATTTGCTCAGCTCTGATGGCTGAACTTTGAGGCGTTTACTATGGCCTGGTTATTGCTTGGGAGAACCGGGTGGAGCGGCTTGAGTTGGAGGTGGATTCAGAGACTATGGTGGGTTTTCTCCGGACAGGGATCAACGAGGCTCATCCGTTGTCTTTCCTGGTACGCTTATGCCATGGCTTTATTTCTAGGGACTGGGTGGTCCGTATTGTACACGTGCATAGGGAGGCTAATCGTCTTGCTGACGGATTAGCAAACTATGCGTTCTCTTTACAGCTAGGTTTGCATTTGTTTGATTCTAGTCTTTTGAGTGTTGCGGCAATTATGTTGCAAGATTCTGTTGGTCATGCAATTTCGAGACATGTTTGTATTTAATTTTTAATTCATTAATAAAATAGGGAGTCTAACTCCCTCTGTTCTACCAAAAAAAAAAAAAAACGTATGAACTTGTAGGGAAAAAGAAAAAAAAAGAAAAAAATGATTATATACAGATCATTTGTCATTTAACGGATAAAAGACATGCCTAATAATCATGTGTCAATATGAACACTATGCTACGTTGCTACGATCAAATTATTGAAGGAAATATTGAAAATAAATAATATTGGTGGTGGTAGGCGCTCAGTTCGCCCTAATTTATTTTCTCCCAGACACCATTACCGAAGCGCTGCTACCACCATCCTTATCCGACGCCGGTAGGGCTTTGGCTCGCCGGCGTCGGGTTCTCTCAACCTCCTTTCTCCTTTGCTACATCCTTTGCTCTCTTATTTCTCTTGGTCTCCTTCCTAGTTCCGCCGGAGTCTTTTCGAGAGCTCAGCTCTCAGCTCTGTTCATGCTTCAGTTTCATCTTCCCCTTCCTCTGACTCAGTCTCCGATGAACCCTCCCGGTGTGCTCCCTCCTTCGTGGTTCCAGCCACCATACGCGTTCTCCGAGACCCGTGAATGCCCCAATTACTACGGTTTATGTCGATATTTCCGTCTCCTCTTATTGTCAACCACAACAACTCTCCGCTCCTCGGATTCAATTCCTCTCACCAAGTTCTTTGCTTGGCTGAAGCTGGACGGGAGCTCTGTTTTGACACTGGAGCAAGTGAAGATCTTGACTTTGAAACCCGCATCCTTGGCGTTCCCTAGCTCACCTTTGTTTTTGATCTGGTCCAGGTTTGCTCTTCAATATCTAACCAAAATCCTGGTAGCTAGTCTATATGGGTCAATTGGCTTGTCCCTGAACTGGAAAATATCTCGATCTATTATAGCTATATTGAACCCAACCCCTTTAGACATTTGTGTCCTCTGTTTGGTGGATCGTACTCAACATGTTGCTTCTGAGTGTAGGGTCTCTCTACTCAGTTTAGTTTGTGCTAACACTACATCAAGTTCTAAATCTTTAGTACCAGCTTAGTCTGCTTGGTCAAGTCGAGATATTCTCGAAAGCAGATTCTTGGTCTCTTCTGATTGGCTTGTTATCCCCTTGCGTCGAGGTCAGTTGTTTACTTTGGTCTGGAGGACTGCAATGCCGAGCCACACTAGGAAATTTGACCCGCTAGTCCGGCGGATATGTTGCTTACGTCCGTTGCTACTATGTTTCGCTTATCACCAAGTTTTCGACTCTCTCATCCCCATCGATTAAACAGGTTTGGTCTGAACTCCACTCTTTCACTTACCAGTCAACAGTTGCATTACTTAAGAACTTCATTAGTTCGAAGACTGCTCTTGAATCTTAAGACAACTTGGAGACTAGTTTGGTACAAGAGTCCTTGGAAAACACTGCTGTTAGAATTGTCCAGAGATGACACCCATAGAGATAATACCGGCTTAAACCTCGGTATTATTATCCCACATCTACGGAGAGGGGGTTACCGATGGTTCACCAGGTTGTTTTCTCCATCACCCCCTTTTACTAAGCTCTCAATATTGCAAAACATCTACTTTTTGAAGTCCCCGCCTATAACCTTGAAGAATAGTGGCATTATGATTATCATTCAAAGGAATAATGGTTACCACAACCTCTTCAAGCATCTCCCAGCCAACCTTAGAACCGCAATCACAGTTGTAGTGACAGGTTTTCAGAACGGTTTCAACCCCGTTTGCACCCTTGGCAAAGCCCTACCTCGTGTAGTCCCTCTCATCCAAGTGAGACCTTCAGCTTTGACCTTCTCATCGCCACCCAGTCTTCTACTCAAGACAATGGCCACTTTCCCTTCCATTGACCCGATCATGGAAGTTGCATCGATATGCCTTGACCTCACAGGTTCTAGTTTGCTAGCCAGCAATTGGTTCAAAGCTCTCAAGCTCCTTATATCGTTTGCTCCTATCTTTCCTTGTATTCTTGTTAAATTTGGTTCTGGGGAATGCCCCCATATCGTTTGATAAAAAAAAGAAAATATATATTGGTACTGATAAATTGCAACCAAGTAGCTGATAAATTGCAACCAAGTAGCTGATAAATTGCAACCAAACTAGCACAACGACAATCTGTTATTTTTCAATTGTATTTATAATCCTTCTAATTGTTTAAGGAGTGTTTTTTGTAATGACTATATAAACAATTTATAATCTAATGAAAAGGATGTTAAGAGAAAGAAGATAATATCTTTTTATAATTAAGAAAAGTATAAATTGGAAAATGTCCAAAATTTATGATCTAATTACTCAAATTGTCATTGAATTATTAAGAAAAGAGACACTTTATTGAAATCAAGAAGGAAAAAGTTGACTTTAAAAAGTTAAAAATTGGATTTTAGCTATAGGGTCTGCGTGTTTATCTGATTGCCCACCCGATAATCTGACAGTCTATCCAGCTGCATGGATCTTGATTCAAAATTGGGTCATACTATTTTTAAAATATGTTCTTATATATATTGGGCCTAACGTATATCGATGAATCCTGCAAAACAGACAAAAACGTAATAGTTCTTACTAATCGAGCAATACAACATAAAACTATCCATAAAAGATCAGTTATTATGGCATACAATTAAATTTTGATATCTGCCCAAATCACACAGTACAAATCATTGAAATTTGGATTAATAATCCTCCAGTCATCAACTCATCATATAATCAGCGTCCGATTAACATATTTGCTACAGTACAATTACCAAAACAACGAAAATAAACATAGAACATAGTCACATACCTAATTTAATACCAAAAAATCTTCAAAATACTTTCACTACAAGATTAACACCACCCAATCACTAGAATACCCTATGTTACCAACTTCAATATAAATAGATCTATTCTACACTCATTCTAATTTCATCACAACAAACAAATACCTACTCTAAATATCAAAACTCAGAGTATTTTTTTTGGTACTACCTAATGGCGCAAGCAGTTGCTTTCCTCAATGATATCAAGCCCTACAAGACATCTTGGAGAGTGCAAGTCCGAGTACTGTATGCGTGGAAAACTTACACCACAACTTTTAGAGAGACATTTGACATGGTCCTCGCTAATGTACAAGTAAGTTAAAATACAATCTTTTCCCAACAAACTTTCTATTTTAAAATCGTCTCTAACCAACTCATACCTATACATTTTTCTAGGGTTCAAAAATTCATGCTTTTGTTAAGAAGGATTGTATTGTTACCTGCGTAAGTTGAGTTGTAGAGTTTGGTGAATGTATCGAACTTGTTTTACTAGCTGGTTGACACACGTTGTTATTTGCTGAAACACAATATTTTTTTGTTCTAATGAATACAAGATAGAGATCAAACAAACATTAGACAAGATTGTTTATGGGAACAGGCACACTCTTTTTCATAGAATTTGTCGGACACTTCTATTCCCTTGGCTGATTGGGATTCTTCTCCTCGGTGCCAGATTGATGGCTCTTGGAAAGTAACAGATATCCATTCAGGTTCGGGATAGTGGTGTTGTAATGGTGAGGAGCAGACCTTACCATTTGGGACTAGAAGCACTGTTATGGGCTATGGAGTGTATTCTCTCTAGGGGATTGATGTGACATAGTTTCGAGACGGATTGTGCTGAGCTACTAGCGATGGTGCAGGCCCCTGAAGATTGGCCGCCTTTTTTTGGACTTGTTGGATGATTTCACCATGCTCAAAGAGTCATTCCCTCTATTTACTCCATCTAGGATCCCACATGCATCTAATTTGATTGATGATTGTCTTGCTAGATCTTCGAGACCTCATCTTTCTGAATTTTTTTTTGTAAACTATTTTCTTTTCCGGTTTGGGCGACCAATCTTGGAATTCTATTTTAATTAATGTTTGGTCAAAAAAAGAAATAGTTTGTTTTCCTTTTCTAATTTTTTGTCATGTGTCAAAATCTTATTGATAGACTTGACACTTGTCGCAATCATGTTAATAGCTAAATTTGAACCTAGTTTTATATATCTTATTATATAATTACAAAAAATACAAGTAAAATTAGGTTAACAGTTAAAAACTAGTTTTAATTTCTTTTTGTATATATAAGCAATAATGTTAATGGCTAACTTTGAAACCATAATTTATATATATATATATATATATATATCTAATCTTATTATATACATTAAAAAAAATTCATTAAATTAGATTAATAGTTAGAAATTAGTTTTAATATATATTTTTGTATATAAAAATAATTATTTGTTGTTAATTATGTATAGATTTTCTTTTTATGATAAGTTTAGAACTTTTCTATTTTTAATTGTTAGATATTTAAGTAAATGTAGAATTCAGACATGTCAACCTATTATCAATACAATTAACATGTGTCACGAATTTGTTAATGAGTACATTTGAAACCAAAATTTATATAATAAGATATATGTTTTGATGTGTGTAACATTAATTTTTTTTTAACAAAAACATAGCAAATATTACTTAATTAAATACTATATTTACTTTAATCCTAAATTTTTAGCTTTCAAACATTGAGATATGTAGATCATTATTATTTTTAACATTATACTTATTTTCTAGTATTACTTCCTCTAATAATATATAGAAACTTAAACAAATAGAGTATATATTTGTTTTTTGGATATTTTCTTGTATTTGTATTTTAGATCAAACAACACATTTCACTCAAAAAATAATATTAATAGACTAAATATAGTACATAATCTATTGAGAAAGTAACAATATTTTGAATTTTTAAATATAACTAGGTTCCCGCGCGTAGCGCGGGTGTGTTTATGTCATCTGCTTTAAATCATTTTATGTTTTTTTTTTAATATATAATAATACAAAAGTACTATAATGTTTTATTATATCTTATGATGTTTTTTTAAATAGTAAGTTTCTCATTTGTTTTTTTTTGATTCATTTTAACGTAATTATTATTCTATTTATATTTGTATTACCTTTCATGTAATTTCTAATTTCATTTTAATTAAAAAGTATTTTAGGATGAAATTATCAGTATAAAAACCTTTTAGAAATATTATGTGCCATTTTCTCTTGCTTGTTTTGTATTAAGATTTTGCTATTAGCTGGCCTATTAATAAAGTAATTCTAATTATTTTTTGACAAAACATAAGAAATAAAACTACTAAAATATGTTCACGTTTTGGCATACTTGTGTAAATGTGTTATTTTTCTTATTTTCTTTCTTTTTTTGTAACACCTATTATATTGTAAAGGAATAATAAAAAAAACTATTAACCAACCAAATGGTTGGTGTAGTGTTGCATAAGTCACATTATCACCCATATAGAGAATCAAAAAGCATAGCCTCTTCAATTGTAAATCTGCAACTGATCTAGTTTCGTTGTCGGTTAATATGGCTTAGTGATGAAAACTACAAAAAAATACGGACTTTAACGTCGGTTGATTTAGGTGCTAACGTCAGTTATAAACGGACATAAATATATTAGCGTCATTGTTAAAAGCGTCGTATGTTTTAAAAATTTTCGCCTAGCACCGATTATGCCCCGCAAAATCGCTAGACCCGCCCTCTCCACCTCGATTAATGACTAATCCTCGCCTAGCATCGATTATCCGATTATATCATCCAATCTGATTACTTTCCGCTTAATTTTGTATATACCAATTATTGTTGAAGCCAAATAGAAATCAAATATATATATATATATATTTTTGTTATTTAGACATTGAAATTACGAATGCTAGATGTTTTACTATAACTAATATACAAACTATTAACTTAAATCATATTTTTTTTAAAACAATTACGTTTTTATGTGTTTACTGTCATTTTAAAGATAATATTATAGTTTTATATTTTATTTGATATTTTTCTTTTCACATAAATAGAATTATACATATATTTAGTACTATATATCTTATTTTATTATTAATTGAAACAACCCGACCTTTTTTTTTTAATTAAAAACAATATATAATTAAGCATCCCATACTACTTAATTAACCAACCCAAACCACAAATCAACATTAAACCAGCAATAACATTAAGCACAGCGGAAACATACCAATAATACAAAACCAACAACATCATCAATACAATAACATTCCTAACCATTCTATCCGACAACCTAACATAACACTAACCAAGGTTCCAACAACATAATCAACAATCCAATAACACACAAACGAGACCCTAGATCATCCTCCTCCTCATCGCCATGATTCCACAACACAAACCTGCACACCACAAACAACAATTGATATGCGTAAGTATTATCACAAATACTTAGTGAGCCAATCCTCCCATCTACTGGGCTATACATACAAGCAACTGAGAAACCAATGCTTAACAAATAACAACCAAACACAAACAAACCAGGAAATCACAAAACAAGCAACTTGGTGTCGACCGACACCAGAGAGGTGTCGATCGACACTGGCCAAACAAGGTGTCGACCGACACCTAACTGGTGTCGATCGAGACTCCCTTCGCAGACGCGAACTGCACGAATCGGAACGACGAACCTCCGTTTCCAATCATCTCCAATCTGTTCCAACCTCACCCAAAACCTTCAGGAACCTATAAGAACCATAACACAACCACCACAAGCAAGAACAACACCACTAACACCACCAATCAAGCAAGAACAACACCACAAAGTACCACCAATCAAGCAAGAACAACAAAGGATTCTCAGGCTTAGATAAGCCATGGTCATGCACTCACCTTATCAACTGATTATAACAACGAATACAACCAGTTGAGACTCTCCTATCGTCTGAAACAGCCCAGAAACGCCCTACAACAAGCCACACAACCAAAAACGACTTATAGCAAAACTGGACAGACACATCAGAAAAGAACAGTCTCAAAGACGAATCCCTAAAATAGAAACCAACCGTTAACTATCAAATCGCTCCGGTGAAAAGCTACCCCTAGACGTCACGAAGCTTCCCACAAAATTTCAGCACGATCAGACAACACACGAGATCACGATCTCAGTTACAATCTCCGATGGTCCCAACTCGCGTCTGAGAAAACGTGTCTCACGAAACTGCCAATAACTCATCGAGTTTAAATCCAAATCTACTTCTGTAAAAAGGCGAATGACGATGAAAGACTTGGGAATAAACCTACCAAATTTCATTACCTTTGAGAACGATTTGATATGCCGAAACTGCTTCCTCCCAAACCCTAACGATTCTGATCTTTCTCCTTTAATCTCCTTCACACCACAATAGGCTCTCTCCTCTCTCTCTAACTCTGAAAACAGCGACCACACACCCTAAAACCCTTCATTTGTCGCTTCTCCACTTATATACTCGGTTTAGATAACTAAACCAAACCAACCAAACCAAAATTGCGAATTAAAACAAACACGACGAACCCAGACAAAGGGGTGTCGATCGATGCCACAATGGTGTCGATCGACACTCCTTCCAAAATCACAAAATCTGGTTCGCGGATGTTACATTAATTTAATAGAATGACCCTAAAACTAGTCCCCGATTAATTTCCGTTTAATCTCTGATTTTCTCACTAGGCGCTAGGCCCACCCCGTCCGCCTGACTAGCGCCTAGCGATTTCTAAAACAGGGGTATCAAGCAGTGTTCAAGAAAGCGCTAGGCGGTATTTGGACGGTGACTCAACGCCTAGAGCCTAGAACGCTTAATTGGGGCCTAGCCGGTTTTAAGGCGGTTTAGGCGTTTACAAAATAAAATAGTATATATATGAAATTATGTAAAAATATATGTTAGAAAAATAATAAATTATAAATTATAACCAAAAGTAAGAAAAATACATTTTTTAAGTTATATAAACAACATATAAACGTGTATAATTACACATGTATAGATATAAAACTTAATAATTTAAATATATGTAGTAAAAAATTAAAAATAAATATTAAAATAAAATTTAGTAATTTTAAGCGGTTTAGGCGGTCATCTAGGCGTCTGCTGAGCGCCTAGCGCCTAGACGGCACCTAGGCAGCCGCCTAGACCACTTTCTTCAACACTACTATCAAGTAATGACGTAAAATTATATTACTTCGGTTATAGAACCGACGTTAAACTTAACGATAGATAATTACGTCAATTTTTAGCGTCAGTTTTCATGTTTTTTTTTTTCCTCATTGGAACCTAACCTTATATAAAAGTAAAAACCAACTCTTACTAGTTAATTAACGTAAACATACTACTGAGTACTGAAGCCAATTGTAATGAAATTTTATTACCATTTATACTAATTATCCAGAAAAATGTATCTACAAAATTGTTTAATTAATAAATGTCACCAACAATCTAAGACAAAACTTAACAAATCTGACTTCCATTATATCATGGATTATATAATACGGATTTAGAACACTCTAAATGCAAAACAAAAACTCTTAAGGTTAGTGATAAGCAAGAGCTCCTCTTTACAGTAACAAAAAAATCTAAATTGGAGCTTATCAACATGCATCAAACAGGTTTGAGGGAATAAGAGTAACCTGGTAAAGGATGTGGATCGAGTTGATATTACGTGGACCAGGAATATCCTGACTATGTTGTGTTAAGAGTCATCTGCTTCGTTTTGAAGCTCTGTTAATTTTGTCAATTGATCCTCTGTTTCTATTTGATCAGTAGACAGTAGCTAGTCTTACTATCTCATCCATGAACTTTGGTTGAAGACCTGTAACACATGATTATTAGCTAGCCTTACTATATCATCCATGAACGTCACTTAAACTGCACATGCCCTGATTCTGCAAATGTAAACATAACACTAGAAATCTAAAGTTATCCAAATCATTCTACCATCTTCAGTTGCAGCACTACGTATCACATCTTATAGCTTAGGTTCCTCAGTTTCCTCCTAAGTAATTAAACCAAAAATCAGAATGCATAACACAATAACGTCACGAAGAACTCGTCACAAAAACGGAAACCAAAATTTCGACATCCAAGCCCTTATGTCGTAAAGTAGACTCTGATCAAGAAAAGTTCCATTCGTAAAGATGAAAACCACGAATTTACCATTACCAAAGGTTACCTTTTTAATTTATATTGATTTGAATGATTTTCTGTCTCCGTTTTTTATTGAGAAGGTTTAGGACTAATATGTAATTAGTATATTCTTATGTATTATTTGGGTAATTAATATCTTTGTATTAGGGCATACGAGTATTGTGTATATAAGGCTATGCCTTACAATCTTAATAAGACAGAAAACCTTTATACAACTCTAGGTTTTGACATGGTATCAGAGTACCACCTATATTTTTAGGTCTACGATTCTTTGCCTCTGTTTTTCTTATCGCCATACTCTGTTTATCTTCTATTCTTCTTCTCTTCCTTGACCTTAGTATTATCGATCATTCTGTCGTAATACTCTCTATATCTCTCTCTCTAAGCTATGTCTGACGGAGATTCTGCTGTAAAGCAATCTGGTTCGCTCATCACTTCAGGTTCAAACACACGAACTGAGATGACACGTCGAAGGATTGATCCGTATGATCTATCTTCCGGTGATAATCCAGGGTCGGTGATCTCGCAACCCCAGTTGCGTGGATCTAACTATGATGAATGGGCGATGAATCTTCGACTTGCGTTGAGAGCTAGGAAGAAATTCGGTTTTGCGGACAGTACTATCCCAACGACTTAAGACGGAGCTGGCGAATTGTCAGCAAAAAGGATTTGCTGTGGAGGCTTACTATGGGAAACTTACAAAGTTGTGGACTAGTCTGCCTGATTTTCAACGAGCAAAGACGGTGGAAGAGATTTTACGTGAACGAGAAGAAGACAAACTACACCAGTTTTTGATGGGGCTTGATGAAGCGGTTTTTGGTGCAGTCAAGTCCTCTCTATTATCACGTGATCCTCTTCCCTCTCTTGATGAAGCTTACCAAGTTGTTACTCAAGACGAAGAGTCCAAGAGGGCGAGTCGTCTATTGGAGGAACGGAACGAAAGTGTTAGCTTTGCTGTTCAAGCTTCTTCTCGGTCTAAACCATCACCACAGTTGCGAGATCCATCCGCTATATGCACTGTTTGTGGTCGAACAGGTCACTTAGCTGCAAACTGTTTTCGAAAACTTGGTTATCCATATTGGTGGGGTGATCGACCACGTTCTAAGCTTATGAACACACCGGTAGGTTCTTCAAGCGGATCCACAAGTGATCGTCGCCAACCTTCTGCTCCTTCTTCTCAACCTAACCATGGTGTGACTACACAAGCTAACCAGATGGTTACCACGACACCAGTTTTTACTGCAAACTCGGTGGTTACGGACGCTGATCGGATTGGTATTAGTTATCGGTGGAGTGGACTAGTTTGAAGTGTCTCAATGAACGAAACACCGGTGTTAGTGATCGCCTTTCCGATACGTGTTTTCTTGAATCTTGGGTTATTGATACAAGAGCTTCAAATCATATGACTGGTAGCATTGAGTTTCTTCAAGATATTTGTGACATGGCTCCCGTGTTTATCAAGTTACCGGATGGTCGTTTTACGATGGCCAATAAAAAAGGGAAAGTTTATCTTGGTTCACATATTCAGTTGCAAACTGTGTTCTTTGTGGATGGTTTACATTGTCATCTTATATCAGTTTCTCAGTTAACTAAAGATAGGGGATGTATCTTCCAGTTGTCTGATAAGCTTTGTTTGTTTTGTTCAGGACCGCATCAGACGCTGATTGGGGCCGGTGAAATGCTGAATGGACTCTATTTCTTTCGTGGATTGGCAACAGCGGTGATGGCTCAAGCATTGGACAAGCACTCTATGGATGTTTGGCATTGCCGCTTGGGACACCCTTCTTCGAAAGCTATGGAGATGCTGAAATTCAAGGATTCTGTTCGTAGTAGTAGTTTTGATTTCAAGAGGTGTGACGTTTGTATTATTCGTATTCGTTCCAAGCAAACACGAGATCATTTTCCTCTAAGCATTAATAAAACTTCAACATTTTTTTGAGTTAGTCCATTGTGATTTGTGGGGTCCTTATCGTACAACTTCAATTTGTGGTTCTCGATTTTTCTTAACGATTGTTGATGATTACTCTCGGGCTGTGTGGATTTATTTGCTGCCAAATAAATCACAAACTGCTATTACACTTTGCAATTTTATTTCTTTGGTTGAAAGACAATTTGACAGCAAAGTCAAGTCGATTCGAAGTGATAATGGTTCTGAATTTTTAAGCCTTGGAGCTTTCTTCCGGGAAAAAGTTATCATTCATGAAACCTCCTGTGTTGGTACTCCGCAACAGAACGGGCGTGTCGAACGGAAACATCGACACATTCTTAACGTTGCCCGTGCAATCCGTTTCCAGGCCAGCTTGCCCGTGCACTTCGTTTTCAGGCCAGCTTGCCCGTTGAATTTTGGAGTTTTTGTGCTCTTACCGCAGGCTACTTGATTAATCAGACTCCTACTATGATTCTTGGTGGCAAGACACCATTCTATGTTCTCTATAATCGACCTCCTCCTTTCAATCATTTGAGGATATTTGGCTGTTTGTGTTATGTACATAAGCAACGTCATGATGGGGATAAATTTGCTTCCCGTAGTAATCGATCGGTTTTTATTGGTTATCCATATGGTAAGAAGGGTTGGAGAGTTTACGATATCGAGAGTGGTGTTGTTTCTACCTCTCGATATGTTGTGTTCGTGGAAACATAATTTCCTTTCACTAAGGAAATCACGAGTGAGGTTTCTTCATCTCCGGACTCTGTTTTTGCTCTGATATGTTCTCATGATGATGATGATGAGTTCATTCTTCCACCACAACTTACTACTGCTCTGATTGTTGATCAGTCACCTCTGGTGTCTTCGCAACAACAAGTCGAGATTACACCTACTCTTCCGCAAACTTTCTCTCCTCCCGATCCCTTACCATCATTACCTACTCTTCCGGATGTGGTTCCTGGTTCGTCTCCTGCTCTTATGTCTGGATTATCGGATGATGAGTCCACATTTTCTACCTTATCGGACTCTAATGATAATGGTGGTGATGCGCCTGACAGTCCAAAGGGTAATGGATGTTGACAAAAGTTCCGGTCCACGAGACTCACTGACTATGTTACTAATACTACACATGTTGAGTCCGATGGTGATTTTTTTGAATCTTCTTGGTATCAGATCGAAGATTATATTGATTTTTCTCGATTCTCGGATCACCACCGAGCTTTCCTTGCTGCTATCACTGCGGCTAAGATTCCTCGCACATATGATGAGGCTGTTCTTGTTGATAACTGGCGAGGTGCTGTTGGTGGAGAGATTGATGCTCTTGAGGAAGCTGGAACTTGGACTACTGGTCCTTTGCCAAAAGGTAAGAAAGCTCTGGGTTGTAAATGGGTATTTACTTTGAAATACCATTCTGATGGTTCGTTGGAACGTTATAAGGCAAGACTTGTGGTTCTTGGGAATAAACAAACTGAGGGACTTGATTACAAGGAGACATTTGCTCCAGTGTGTAAAATGGTCACTGTCCGGTCTTTCTTACAAGTTTCTGTGTCACGTGACTGGGAAGTGCATCAAATGGACGTTCATAATGCTTTTCTTCATGGAGATTTAGAGGAAGAAGTTTACATGCAGTTGCCACCTGGGTTTCGAACAGCTGATAAGAATCTTGTTTGTCGCTTGCATAAGTCCTTGTACGGTTTAAAACATGCCCCGCGATGTTGGTTCGCAAAGCTGAATACTGCTCTCCATGACTATGGTTTTACTCAGTCTCGCTCGGATTATTCTTTGTTTACTCTCATGGATACTAATGGTGATCTTCGCCTACATGTTCTTGTTTACGTCGATGATCTTATTATCTCCAGGAATACGCTAGCTCTTATTCAAGAATTTAAAGACTATTTGAGTTCTTGTTTTCGCATGAAGGACCTTGGCATATTGAAATATTTTTTGGGTATCGAAGTGGCTCGTAGTCCGTCTGGCATGTATTTGTGTCAACGGAAATATGTACTGGATATTATTTCCGAAACGGGTCTTCTTGGTGCTAAGCCGGTCTCTCATCCGCTTGAACAGAATCATCGTTTGGCTTTGGCTACGGGTGAGTTTCTCTCAAATCCTTCTCAATATCGGCGGTTGGTTGGTCGTCTCATTTATCTCGGAGTTACACGCCCTGAACTCTCCTATCCATATTCTATCTCGATTTATGCATGCTCCTCGGACGGATCATTGGGATGCTGCTGTTAAGGTTGTTCATTATCTCAAAGGCAATCCTGGTCAGGGTATACTTCTTCGCGCCAACACTGAATTGACTCTTACTACGTGGTGTGATGCTGATTATGATGGATGTCTTCTTTCGCGTCGTTCTTTTACCGCTTGGTTCATTCAGCTTGGCGGTTCTCCCCTTTCTTGGAATTCACACAAACAGGATGTGGTGTCTCGTTCCTCAACTGAGTCTGAATATCGGGCTATGGCTGACACAGTGAGTGAACTCTTGTGGTTGTGCGGGTTACTTACGACTCTTGGTGTTGATTGTTCAGCTGCTATTCTTCTTCATTGTGACAATCAATCGGCGATATACATCAGTACAAATCCAGTCTTCCACGAACGGACTAAACATATTGAAACAGATTATCATTTTATTCGGGATGAGATAGTTCGTGGTGTCATTGTTCCTGTTCATGTTCCTACGGGTTTGCAACTTGCGGATATTTTCACAAAGGCTCTTGGACAGAAAGAGTTTGAAGTTTCATTCGTAATCTGGGTATTTGTGATCTCCATACTCCAGATTAAGGGGGGGAGTATTGAGAGGGTTTAGGACTAATATGTAATTAGTATATTCTTATGTATTATTTGGGTAATTAATATCTTTGTATTAGGGCATACGAGTATTGTGTATATAAGGCTATGCCTTACAATCTTAATACGACAGAAATCCTTTATACAACTCTAGGTTTTGACATTTTTTAGTTCAATGATATTTTAATTTCATCTTTTCATAATAAGATTAAATGCTAAATTAATATTAAAAAATGACTATATGCTACTTTTTCCCTAAGACAATCTTGATTTCAATTATTTTTCTGACTTTTGAAGGCATTGATTTTTTTTTTACTATTAACTTACACCAATTGTGGTGAAGGCAATTAAACGAAATTTAGAAAAAGTTAGAAGCAAAAACATGGAATATAAATAAAATGACATTACTTATTATATAAATATAAGTCAATAAAATAGAATTCGGCACTAAACAAGTAAACATGCAGAAGTAAAAGTAAAGGTGGACATTATTTATACAGTAATCCCAAAAGCAATTAAAGTATTCAATGAAAGGGAATTTAGAAATTAAAGCAGTGCTAATTTGATGAGGGCATTTTACACACTAAGGTCGTGTATATCTTCTCGTTCAAGTTTACATGCACGTTTAGTGCATGCAATGTATTGCCAGCCATATTGAGGTGATATTTCTACGTATTAAAACAGGTTAATAATGATGTTGAATCAGAAAACCATTATTTGATCTCAATGTTAATATATATACCAGTGGAGTGTCATTTTTCAGAAATTGATAGAGTTCATCAATGGTGATTGTTTCTGACTTTATAACCTCTGAGGTGAAGAAGCATTTGACCACAACCGAGTTCTTATATCTTCCCAACTTTGGAAAATAGATATATGCTGCTTAGTACATATAGAGTTGTATAATATGCAGAAAATATATGTCTATGAGTGTGCGTATTTACCATGTCAAGTATTCAGTAATTGATCAACATCGTTGTCGAAAAAAAATCCTGGTGGAAGAGGTGGAGGAGAGGTAAAACATATCCACATCATGGAATTTAAACATATCCACAATACAAAGACGATCAGATATCTGGAAAATACATCTCCCATCTCGAGTTAGCTAAGACACAGAAATAAGATGACAATGTAAACCGTCGACAATAAAAACATTCATCAAACGGAGATGAGAACCGAGGGAGACCGTCCCTCGTTTCGTCGAGACCGTAAAACGACCATCGGGTAATTTTTTAAACATAGGAGACATATCACATACGTCCATTAGAAAATCAATTCTTTTCGTCATGTGATTAGAAGCTCCAGTGTCAATAATCCAAGACTCAATAAAAAACTTACCAGAGAGTTTATCATGAGCACCAACGTTCCTTGCATTGAGCATACATTTCAACTTTATCCACTCTTTATCACTTAGACCACTAAAACCAACACGAACAGCATCTGTGATATTACTAAGGCCGAGGGAGGCTGGTGTCGAAGTCTCGACGTGATGAACAGGAGTAGGTTCGATATTCTTGGGAGGAACAACAGAAACATGACGGTCATTGCTAATAGCACCCGAACCACCTTGTGTAGTAGTAGGAGGTTTGGATCGTGGTCTATCACCCCACCACCAAGGATAACCTATCTTCCGAAAACAGTTATCAGCCAAGTGACCTTTTCTTCCACAGCTTGTACACATGGCTGAAGGATCACGTAATGGAGGAGACGAGTAAGCACGGGGAGCCACACGAACTGCAGGCTCCCTCATTTCGTTCTTCCATCAGTCTACCAGCCCTTTTTGATTCCTCATCTTGAGAAACAACTTGATATGCCTCATCGAGTGACGGAAGTGGATCGCGAGATAGGAGAGAAGATTTCACTGCACCAAAAATATCATCAAGACCCATGAGAAATTGATGTAACTTATCTTCCTCCTCTTCCTTTGCGACCTCCTCAGCCGTTTTTGCACGTTGAAAGTCAGCAAGACTTGTCCACAATTTTGTAAGTCTTCCATAGTAGGCTTCCACCGCAGAGCCTTTTTGTTGACAATTAGCCAACTCAGTCTTCAAAAATCGTCACGTAACTTGGCGCGTGAACACACGCACCCCTAATTTCTCTCCCAACTTCCGATCTCTGCGGCAAACTTAGGGTTCTTCTGCGTTTGCCTCTCCGGTCACCGGTGTTCCTTGCGGGTACCGTGAGAGGACTCCTGGCTTTTTGTTTTCTCTTTCGTCTTTCAGTTCATTTGCTCCGGCGCTTGTGGCGTGGTTCTGCTCTGATCTGAAGCCTTTAATTGGTGGTGAGCCGCCTCGTGGAGAGAGAATATTTGCTAAGGAGGTTAGGTCGCTGTTCTAGTGGCTGCTTGAGGACGATGGCTTGTGCGTTTGGCGTCTCTGGTGGAGCTTGGTGGATCGACTCTCTCTCCTGCGGTGGTTTAGATTTAGATCTGGTTCTCAGATCTTGGTTCGTGGTGGTTTCGTGAGGCGTGGGAGCTGCTCGGTCTCCTCATGGCAGCTGTGCTCGTGGCGTTCCTTGATTCCGGTGTAGCTAGCCAGTCTCTCCTCGCCTTCTCCCTTTTCAGTTTGGTGTTGATCCAGTCCTTCTCTTCACCTCGGTGTTTATGTTTGTTGGTGTCTTCTTCGGTATCCCCTTCAACGGTTCTCCAGCTTCCGGTGGCAGAGACTGAGGAATCGGATCTGTGGCTCAAGTGGAGGCTTCCTTGGCATCAGTCTGCTTGCAAATGTTGTTGTTGGTTGTTCGTGGCGGTTAGGTTCGCTGTGGGGTTATCCTGTTAGCAGCGGGTCTCCTTTATCTTGTGGGAGGACGTTGGTGTCAGTTGCGTCTTCCGTCGCTGCTGTTTTGTGGCTTCTCGTCAGGTCCCCTTTTCCCTACTCCGGTGGTTCGTTGTTGGTTCTTTCATTTTGTGTATCAGCCTTGGAGGTTCACGTCTTGTCCGATATGAGTCTTCAGAAGAACAATAGAGGCGGCGCTTTGGTCTAAGTAGCTTTGCTTATTTGTGGGAGATGATTTTTGTCGCTTGCGATGGGAATGGTAATCGGAGGTGGTTTCTTTAGTTACCCGTAAACGCTCCTGTAACCGTCGAATTTGTGATTAAGTCTGCGGTTGTCATTGCGTTTTTGCGTTAGTTTGCGGAGAAGCTGTAGGCGTTTTATCTAGAGGTTTTGAAGGCTGGCCTCATGTGGATAAAGTTTGCTCGTGGCAACTAGGATGGGACTCCAACTCTTAGGAGTTGTGGAAATCACGCAAATTTTCGAGTTTGGTAGCTCGGAATTGGTGTTTCTTCTTCTAGTTCCGTTTTGGATTTTCGTTTTCCTCCATTGTTGTGTTGTTATATTGTCTGTTTGTTCTGTAGATTTTGTTTTTTTTTTCTGCTACTTGTTTCTCTGTAACTTCTGTCACAAACTTCAAAAATGGTATAAATACTTAACATTGATACTAAAACGTTGTACCCTTTGTCCGTTCTTCACCAAGAAATCGCTTTTGAGTATGATTTCATAATTCAGAAGCAATTTCATGATGCGATAGTGAACTACTTAAATCCGGAGCTACAATTTGTCGCATCCAAGATACCACCATAGCATTATTAGCCCACCATTCCTCAAGATCATCAGACTCATCATCGGGTTTGGGGATAGATCCATCCACAAAACCAAACTTTTTCCTTGCTATTAAAGCAAGACAAAAATTCATAGCCCACTCATCATAGTTAGGTCCACGGAGTTGTGGTTGTGAAATCACAGATCCGGGATTATCTCCAGCCGAGAGATCATATGGATCAATTCTACGTCGTGTAGACGTGTCTTAGAACCCGAAGTCATCATCGAACCAAGCTGAGTAGCAGATTGATCTTCCGACATAGTTTCAAGAAAAATATACCGATAGAATGATCGAATATACCAAGGTCAAACGAAAAGATAGAAAACAAAAAAGTAACTTTCGTGAAACAGAGGGAAGATAAAAACAGAGGATCGAATAGCCTAAAATTTTAGGTTTAGCTCTGATACCATGTCAAAAAACCCTAAGATGTATAAAAGGTTTTCTTATTCATAATGTTGCATAAAGTATGGCTTATATACTAGTTACAATATTTGACCTAGGTACGTAAACATTAATAACCAAACTATACATAGACTATATAATATTTACATAGTAGAACCCTGGCTCGTAATATAGTGTTTGTGGTATATATAACAAGATTAAGATTGCATAGGTGAATAGCCGAATGGGCAAAGGTAATTATAGGACTGAGATTACAAACCCTTTACTGTTCTTGGGTTCACTGCAGTAGCGAGGAGCAGAATAGGTTTGACGATATGTTTCATCAATCTTTTCCGAAAATTGACGGCAACATTGACCCAAAGGGTCAGACGAACAATTGGCCCATAGAAAGGGATATGGTGGTTAGAGTCGTTTTCATTAAAAGCTTTGAAATTGTTAAGAATGAAGGGAAAGTTGCTTAACGACACCACTTGGTACCTCATCAGTTAAATATAATTAAACAATTATATTTACCATGTAGGATTTCGTTCATGTCAACAGCTTCTTCGAAATCTGCAAAAGAACGGATCCTAAACTTTTATTTTTCAAGCTATTCGCCAGCATCAACAACCTAGCTCATTCAACATTGTTTGCTGGGTAAACTGGATTAGAAACTTGTGAGGAGACATCATATAGATTTTCTTGCTGTTAATGACCAAAAAATTGTTAATTGTATAAACAACACCAGGTTTGAGATTTCTCTCGTAACAGCCTATTCGGTTTACTTATCAGATGGTTAAACATAAATAAAAAATTCATTTTTTTTTATCAATGAGCAGCAGTTCGATCCCCTTTTGGGGGTTTCTTGCTTTCCAAAGTGGATGACCCTGACAACAACTTTTTTTGTTAGTAAAACCTTTTGCTAACTCGTCAAAAACCAAAGAAAGTGGTTGAGCTGAAGAAGGAGAAGTTGTTCGTGCCACCGTAATCGATAATCCAATGAACTCTATGTTCCTTCCATACACTCAGTTTTAGACTACTCTAAATTTTAGAAATTTTTCTATTGCTAAATAGAAATTTTCCATTAAATCCAAAGTTTTTTGGACCATCATTAACTTTTTTTTTTTGGGTTGTTATTTGAATATATTTTCATTATGTTAATTCTTTGTATTTTTCTTCATCTTTTAGTAATATTTTTCCTTTTCATATTAATTACTTAAACTCAGATTGTTTTATACTAACATTAACAAATTTTCATTTTTTCAAAAAGTTAATTTCCCTTAAAACATCTTTGGTTGAACGATTTAACATTTACTTGTATTTGGAATTTAACATATAAATTTAAATGATGATGTGGAGATATTTGATTGGATGTTTTAAAGCTTAGGTGGACAGCTTTAGAAGCTTATAGCTCATACTTTTATTTAGTATATAGATTAAATTTCTTTATTCAAAAAAAAAAAATGTATAATTAAGTACTTACCCATTTTGTAATTTATTTTCTTATAATTAAGTTGTTCATTCAATAAGGACTCTTTTACCTTGACCCAATATTCATATTCATAAATTCATAATCAATGCATTTCCAAATAGGTTTAATGTACAAAGGTGACCCAAAACCACCTATATAATAGTGTAAGCAAGCCTAGAATCACCGAACACAAAAACAATTGAAAACATCGGAGAATATTAATTAAGATATAAGATGGAAAAAGTAAGAAGCATTTTCGTCGTTCTTCTCCTATTTTCTTCATGTAAGTCTTCCAAAATTATTTATTTTTGTGTGCACTTGGTCGATTGAAAACACACTTTTTGTTTTATCTTTTCAAAAAAAAAAAAAATGAAAGAAAACTTTGAATCTTTTAAGTATTGCTTCAAATATAAACGCGTTTAACAGTAACAATAACCAGATATAATTCATGAAATTATTGTGGTCATATCTATATATATAAGACATATGATTTAGTCCGGCTTGGTTTGGCTTTGAGTTGTGGTTGTGGTTCTGGTATACATATGTATACAGGTCTGATTATGAGGAGTGAAGGTCAGCTTCAATGTAAGAGTGCTAGCGATTGTAATCTTCGTCTTTGCAGAGGACACTTGCATGTAATATGTAAAGACCAGAAATGTCAATGTGGGAGTGGTGCTCCTATTGGTGGTCAATGTAATAGTATCAGAGACTGTTACCTTTTTGGTTGTCCACCAGAGTCTCATGTTACCTGCAATACGGAAGCGCAAGTCTGCACCTGTGTCCCTAATTGAAGAGGATAAAAATATATTTCCCATTAAAAATATATGACTAAAATAACAGTATATGTAAAAGGTTTATGACTAAAAATATATCTATTCTATTAAAAGCAGAGTACTCATGTACCAATTTTTGGACCACAAGTTTGTTTTGCTAGTATTTTTCTTAAAAAGATTAGTATTCAATAATTATTTTATACATTAGTATATCATCAAAATAAAATTTTCTAACATTTCAAATTAAGTCGGATATGCGGGGTCATTTAATACCCGACAAATTGACCCGATTATCTGTTCAAATATTTACCCTTGATTATCAAAATGAAATTACATCTTGGCCACTGATTGCCAAGATTTCATTAACTGCAAAACAATCTTATGAGATAATCTTGCCAAAATCTTAATTGATTAAAATATTTAATTAAGGAAAACATATACATCATAATTAAATATGAAAAATGTTTAAATACATAATAAATCAAATCTAAATTTTTGATTTTTTCTAAATATTTTAGAAAAAAAAAAACAAAAAAGAAAATTACAATTAATATTTGAGCATATTTTTCCACACAGTTTTAGGAACAAATAAATAAATCCAAGATTTTACAATTAGAACGAAAGTATATGTCGGTTTGGGTTCACAAATAAGATGGTTAAAGTTTAAATTTTACTATTAGAACGAAACTATATGTCGGTTTGGGTTTACAAATGAGATGGTTCGGGTTTAGAGTTTACAATTACAATAAAATTATATGTCGGTTTAGGTTTCTAAATAAGATGGTTAAAGTTTAAATTTTATAATTAGAATGAAATGATATATCGGTTTGGGTTTATAAAAGAACGGTTTAAGTTTTTAATATTATAATAATGTATACAGATTTTATTTCTTTATTTTAGAAGGGGTGAACCTCTTCATTCACTCTTAGGAGTGAACCCAAGTATCGCTCTAAACGACCAAAATGACAGATAATTTCGTTGTAATTGTAAAATCTAAACTCTAACCACCTCATTTCTAAACCTAAACCGACATATAATTTATGTTCTAATGGTAAATCTAAACCCTAACAACCTCATTTGTAAATCCAAAACAACATATAATTTCATTTTAATTATAATATCTAAACTCTAATCACCTCATTTGTAAACCCAAACCGACACATAATTTGGTTCAAATTGTAATATCTAAACCCCTATTCTCATTTATAACCCAAACCGATATATAACCTCATTTAATTGTAAAATGTAAACCAAATCAATATATAACTTTCTTTAATTAAAAGTTTAATAGTAAAATATAAACCAAACCAATATATAAATTTATTTAATTAAAAGTATAAAGATTTTTTTCACTGATTTGTTTTGCTTTTTAATTTAGTTGATTTGTTTTTAAAAGAATATTATATAGAAGCGGTTGAAAAAGGAGGAGGCGAATGAAAGGATTCACTGCTAGGGATGAACCCAAGTATATATATTTTTTTTTTCCACGTATTAGGCTTTCTACAAAAAATGTCATGATATCCTAACAAATTTATTTCCACGTATTAGGCTTTCCACTTTGAATTGGAAGTCTGCTTTGGGCTATGGAGTGCATTCTTCGTAATGTCATCAATTGTTTTAGCTTTGAGACAGAATGTGCGGAACTTCTTACGATGGTGCGGGTTTCAAGCTTCCTTTCCGCACTTTACCCTGTCCAAGATACCTTGTTTATCTAATTTTCAGGTGGATTGTCTCGCATAGATCCCTCGTTTCGGAAACTTTCTTTGTAAATTCTTATCCTTTGGTTAGGGTTTCCAATCCTAGAGTACTGTTAAAACAATAAAACAATAACATGTTTCCTATATTGGTTTTTTTAGAAAAACATCAACCGTGCTCTAGCAAGAGTCATGTTCTATTAAATATATAAAGCAAAGATTCGGAAGCAAAGAACAAAAGCCAATGACTGAAGAAGCAAACTCACATGAGATTCCAAAACTGAAACACTTCTTGGCATTTATGCTTTGCTTAAATTTTGAAAAAGCCAATAAAAAGCTTCTCTGCAACATTTCCTCAAAAGTTTCACCTTTATATAAACCCATATAAACCCATTTGCCTTTCATCATCTCATATCAAACACTATACCACACTAGATATTACATAGATCTTTCTAAAATCTCTGGTTTTCTTTTACGTTGGCTTTTCTTCTCTTCTTTTAGCTTACGCAATGGCCCTAAACCTAAAGAACATGACGTACCGTGGGTGCTGTCTCTTGTGTTTGATAATAATCGTTAACAAAGCCTACGCTAGAGATTTCACAGTTGGTGGAGCGAAGGGTTGGACGGTTCCTTCTGGTTCTCAAGTGTATGGTCAATGGGCAGAACAAAGCAGATTCCAAATCGGTGACTCTCTGTGTAAGTTTTCAAACTGTACTAATACTATTCGATTCGTTAACAGCAGCCATGGTTTCTCTCACATATGGCACAAAAAATTATACAATTGCAGTGTTCGTCTACCAACCAAACCAAGATTCAGTGCTCCAAGTCACAAGAGACGCTTACGACAGCTGCAACACGGACTCACCGACCGCTAAATTCGCTGATGGCAAAACTTCATTCACGCTAAACCACTCTGGGCCATACTATTTCATCAGTGGAAACAAAGACAACTGCAAGAAAAACGAGAAGCTCGTGGTCATCGTTATGGCTGATAGAAGCGGTAACAACAACACAACATCATCATCACTGCCCTCTCCAGCCCCGGCTCCCTCGGGAGAATCTGCTCCTTCTCCCCCTGTCTCGGGAACCTTTGAGATGAGCCCAGCACCTATGCCTACTACGTCTCAAGAAACTCCAAACAATGCAGCTACTTCTTCATCATTTGCCGCTGCTTTTCTTGGGGCTGCTCTAGCTTCCACTCTATTCCTACAATAAGTTTCTCTTTTGCTTCCCTTTTTATTATGTTTGGAGTCTTTCCCCTTTCCCTCTTCATCCAAGTTCGTGTCAATTGGTGTTTGTTGTTTGATTTTTACCCATTTGTTTCTCTTGTAAATGAATAAAAGTTCTACTTGTGTTTGTTTTTACTGCTATGTCATCTTAATACAAAAAAAATGGAAGGAGAAAAAAACAAGGCGGCCATTAAATTACCAAGAACCATAATGAAATTGTCAAACAAAAATTCTCTGTTTTCTAAGTTTTTCTCTGTAGAACAACTATATGAAGTAAACAGTCTGAGGTTCTTCTATGATTTTATAGATTAATGAAAATTTCTAACCTCCAGTCCCCAATCAAATGTTTTTCCCGAGTTCGACCTTTTTTATTAGTCTTATTGTATTGTGGAAAATCGAATCAAGTATTCCCGCAACCTGAAAAAAAAAATCCACAGCCAAAATACGAAATTGGAATCCATGAAAGTATGAAGAAGCAAGGTAGACCGAGAAAATACTAACCGTGAAAACACCACCAATAATGGCACACAGATTTGTGATGAAGTGCGAAAAGGACTTTGGGTCTTCGGTTATCAAGATCTGCAAAAACAGAGTAACCAAGGAGTAATTATAAAGAGGCAAGTGTATTGACACATTTGCGAGAGGTTTATTCTCTTTGCGTAAATGAGAGACTGAACCTGCATGGGAGAGAGCTCAAAGTGAAACTTTGCCACAGGTAAGTAGTAAGTCTGAGCCACGCTGCTGTGAGCGGTGTATTCATATTCCTCTATTATTGAATGTTCTTGACCGGATCTTCTTGTAGTGACCTCTGTTTTGACTATTTGAAGGTAGTGTTCGATCTGTATACAGCGTTCAGAATATGATTTGATAAGGGCCAGTTAAAGAAAATTTGACGAAGGTTCAAGACACTAAATTCATATGATGGGTTTTGCGACTTACAGTAACATTGGCACCAAACTCATGTTGATTTATAAATGCCTTTCCATCCAGCCTGTCATGGCTTTGGCCAAGATATGGCAACAACCGCTTCATATCAGTCAGCAACCTCGAAGAAATCATCCTCCCAAATGAAAGGTGGGAAACAACATGCGACATGTTCATTTGAGAAGAATCGAATGAATGAGCTCCTGAATGAGCTGAGATAACGAGGTTTCCTGGAACCTAAAACATACAAAAGACAAAATTCCAGTACAGAAAAGCTAGCAAAAATATCAAACATGCCATTAAGTTTTCACTTATTTCAGTCTGAGTTACCTTCTTTACACGTACATAACCTTCAACTCTACAACCTCCTGTAACTGGTGCCTTTTTAAGATTTTTTAAGGTATCATTGGATATACCACCCAAAGCTACCTTGTGAGTCTCTGGGTGGATAGGTGCGACCAGTCCATCCACCATCTGAAAGAAAGAAAATTATTGTAAACGTTTAGAAGAACATGTTTACTATTAACTCACAACGCGCCAATAAGATATGCTGTGCATAACGGTGTGTGTTTTATTATATACAATTCACAGACAACTACACAATTTTATATAACTAGACAAGTGACAAATACATACATACACATAGATGTGAATATTGACTCATTTATTCCTGATACTGGAACGGAATTTTGATTTCTCTACCTTAACTATACTCTCTGTGTCCCGATCTCCATAGTAAGATTCATGTTCGTGGTGACCGTGGTCCTCTCTGAAAACAGCAAAGCAGGAACACTTTCATAAGAACATACACACCAACAGATATGTGGTTCGTAAACCCAAAGATAGTTTAAGAGGAAAAGACGAAAAGAAAAGCATTTTAAGTTCTGAACTAATTTACGTGATGATTGCACATGTGTCAACATTTGACTGTATGGGGATCACAATTAGGAGACATATACTACAATTTTTCGCCACATTGATACATAGGATTAAGAGAAGACATGAAAAATAATAACTAAGCTACTGGCAATTTAAACATCATATCAGATGGTTTCTCACCTAAGGTCACTGCCTTTGCGGAAAATACGAATAGATGGATAGCCTTGTATGTGATTCCTGAAATTACAATCCAAAATTAGTGTTAAGTCAAACGAGAAATTAATTAAAATGACAGTCACTGCTCCCCCAAGCATTCTTAAACAGCAGGCATAAAAAAGGTGAGCGAACAAAAAATACGCCTCTTCTTGTAAATAACTCATAAATCAAGTAAGAAACGAACTAGCTTTCTTCAGCAAGTTCAGAACAAGTCCTCAAGTTTCATATCAGCCAAAACAACAAGTACATTATAAAAAAATCATCAACTTCATAGTACCTCTTACATAGCGCAGGTTCTTCCGTGCAATCAACGTTTGCTAGAAGAACACGGCCATCAGTTTCAGGATCATATCTGCAGCAGAATAAACATGAAACTATTCAGAAAGTTATCAGCTATTGACATTTAAGATTTCAACAAGTGCCGAAGAGTCTATCACGTACTTTTGTTTGATTATATTAGCTGCTTTCTCCCATGAAGGTTTCTGCAGCGCATAGCAGTATATATAAAAGAAACTAAATCATAATTAAACATGACAAAGTTTTTAAACGTCCAACAGGTATCAGACATACATAACGCCCATAAAAGATAGAAAATATTTTGACTAACAAAAAGAGTTTGTCATGGAATTCCTAACACAAAATAACAACAGATTTCCCTACAAAAATGACATGTCCATGGATTACACATATCGTGATTACATATATTAACAATACCAGTCAATAACGAATTAAGGTAGATTCTTTCTCATTCATCAAGCAGGTAAAACAAGTTATGATGAGTACATCCAGAACTGGACCATTAGTGCTTTCATACCAGAAGAAAAAGACCATCGCAATTTCAGAAAATTGGAAAGTTTATAAGAAGCACAAGAAATTACAAAGAGAATTACCAGGCGATTACTCCAGTAGCACCATGGTGCATTAAAGTTAACCACCAATATTGGAAAGCTGCATAAAAATTCAATTTGATGTTAATCAATACCCTCAGACAGGACACTTAATGCGTGCCAGAATAGAAAAGAAGCTGTACTCACTGATGTGTAAATGATTCAAAACTACCACTGGTTAATGGTATAGCACCATCAGGGAACTCTTCCTTAGTTTCTTCTCCATGGTTGATGTGATGTAATGTAAGGCCAGAGTGGAATTCTGCGCCAGTGGACCTTAAATTCGGATCAATTGGAAACTTTCGAATTGTCTTTGTTATATTCAACCTATTCTGAAATATTGAACACCATAAGTAGATTAAGATTAAGGCCGTACCAACTATAAACAATATGCAGGGGATATATATATATATATATCAAAGCTCGATAAAAGGCAAATAGTCCTGCTTTTGGTATAATACATAAGAAGTTCGGCACAACTGGAAAAAGGGACTCAGATTGAAGTTTCAACTACGTGATAAAACCTTTGCAGATAATTTTCTTCTTGTTTCTTTGCAGTAAGACAGTATTATTAAGTCTTCCCTAACTTTGATGAAGATAATTACTAATCGAATGGAATCAATAAACATTGGATTAAACCCACACCAACATTGTACAAACCAACTCAAAATGCTTATATAGATAGCATATCATATAACTAAAGATACATTCTCTAATACTGAAGAAAGTGTCAAGATTTAAGCTTTTCCTTTATCACGAAACGCATTCTCAATCAGTGAGAATGAGAGATCATCGGAATACAAAGAGTAAGAGTTGTGAGGTAGAAGACTTACTGTTCCCAACACGTCACTCACATCAACGGATGCAAATTCACACGAAAGAGCAGGAAAACTACGAAACAGGTAGGGGAAACAAAAACAAAGAGTCAGCTAATAAAGAAAACCATTCACCATTTTCCCCTCTTTATATGATGAATCTCGAGCATCAGACTATGTAATTTGGGCCAAAAGAAAAAGTCCTAAAAACCTGATGTTGAAATCAATGCGTAAGAAGTCCCCATCAGTGCTCTTATCAACTATAACAGATGTGGTTGTGTTGACTTCCAAATAACTACTCAGCTCCTGTAAAAACCCATAAAAAGATATGATATTTTTATTTTGTCAGACTATACAGAAGAAAGGATCAAAGAGACATTTGGAAAAAAAGAAAAAGAGAAATTTTAACCATTCCAAACAAAAACACCATGAAGAGAGCAGCTACAATGGATAACCCAGCTCCTGATAGAGATGCCTCTGTCAAATCTCTCGGAATTTTCCTGAAAAAACAAAAAAAAAATCAGATCATCCATCAAAACGACATTCGTAGTTGCGAAATTCAGAATGATAAAAAGAAAATGTAGAAACAAGCTTTGCATCAGAAGCCGTTATCGGAAAATTGAATGTGAAAAAGAGAGAGGATCGGACCTGTAGAAATCAACGGATTTGAGTTTGGTTGAGGAAACCATGTCTCTCGCCCGATGAAGAATAAAACCCCTGGAGACTGATACAGAGAGAGAGAGAGCAGATCTAGTGAGAAGAAGGAGAAGAAGAAGAAGATGAAGAAGAAGAAGAAGAAGAAGAAGAAGAAGAAGAAGAGGAAGAAGAGCTCTCTCTCTCTTTCTTCTCTCTGTGAAGATGAATGATGCGGTCGTGATTTCGTGATTCCTCGTTTTAGGAAACCATTGCGTTTCAAATCTGCACCCTTTTAATTACTAGTACTAATTATTATTTTTTATTTTTAATTACAATCAATTTGTTTTTCGGTTAACTTTATTAAATAAGATTAATGTAGACAATAATAAATTTTCCCAATGAAAATTTATTTTTAAAAAAAATCTAAATAAATTATAAAATAAGATTTTTTTTCCTCTCTTACTGTAGTCTTTCGAAACTAAATATTACAATATACAAAAAAAAAACTTAAAAATTAATTAACATTCTACGAAAAAACTATATAATTTTGATGTAATGGTATCTTGAGATTTTTTTTTAATTAAATCATAATCTTAATAAAATGGTATTTTTAATTAGCTACGATTGAATTAATTATTTATTTACACTAAAACTGAACCAAAGAATGTTTTAGGACAAAGTTATTTGTTGCCGGATCTGTTTTGTCCAACAGAGGGAAACTTATTATTTTGGTTCATCAATAAAAGCATGCATATATCCAATATCTCTGAGTCAGAGTCAGAGAAAATAACTCCCAAGGTGACCCACCAGGCCACCACCACCAGGAGTGTCAAGTGTGACACAGATACATCTACTAGGCTAAAGGTTGTTGGCAATATAATTTGGATGGTTTTTTCTTCTAAATCGAGAGATAATTCAATCATTGATTGGATTATGTAGAATTAGATATCAAACTGACTTGCTTTATTGATTTTGGGTAACAACCCTATATATACAAGTTTATCTAGAGTTTACATAAACTGTCATTAAGATAAACATTACACTAAAAGCCTAATATACAAAAGCCCATAAGCTAACACTAAGGAGATGTCATTATCCGTAATACTCCCCCTCAGGTTGGAGCGGGAGGAACACGAACACCCAACCTGGACATGATATAGAGAAACTGTGGACGACCAAGAGCCTTCGTTAAAATGTCGAAAGCCATGGTCACAAACTGTGGCCATACACTTAGTTTGCTTCACAATTTTAGAGACAGATATCAAGGTGCAGTTCAAAGTTGGAACATGGAGAATGTTGGTTAAGGAAATTTTCTCCGAAAGAGGAAAATCGCCCATACTCAAAGCCATGGTCTTACTACCATCCGCAAAACCCACCGAACAAGGTGAAATTGAAACAACTTTAGTCAAGATTGCAAGATTCCCAGTCATATGATGGGAAGCTCCTGTATCAAGGATAACATCGCCAAACTTTGGCTTACCAAATAACTTGCCAGAGGGTTTAGTTTTCTCTTGAAGTAGTTGAGAAAGAGCTTGAAGCTGCTCCGGTGTGAATTCAGGAAAAGCGGAAGGATTGGAAGACGAATTAGAACTTGTCGCATGTGCCGTTGTTACTTGTCCCCTGCCACGTCCGTTACCACGACCACCGGAGCCACGACCACGACCACTGGAACCACGACCAGCACCATTGCGATCAGTCCACCAGTCAGGGAAACCAACAAGAGACCAACAATCCTTCTTTTCATGACCTGACCGACCACAGTGGGAACACAACACGGGATGAGATTTGATAATGGAGGATTCCATACGATTCACAGAGTAATTTTCAGTGGGTACAGACGGAGAAACCAACTCACGACGTGTGACAAAACCTACAGCCTCCTGCCTCTGTTCTTGATGTCGGGAAGAAGCAAGTCTCTGTTCTTCGCGGATGACTTTGGAGTAGGCGACACCAAAGGATGGAAGAGGATCCATATTAACCAAGCTTGCACAAATCCCACCAAAAACGTGAATCATCGAGGCCCATGACGAATTGATGAAACTTCTATTCATCTCGTTCTTTGACTAGTGCAGTCATAATTGAACCGTGAGGACAAACTGCACTGGCTTGATAATTCTTCAGCTCGTCCCATAGATTACACAGTTTTCCGTAATAGTCAATCACCGCTTGTCCTTCTTGTCGACATGAGGCAAGCTGAGCTTTGATCTGATGAACTCGGACGTTGTTACTTACTGAAAACCGCTGTCGCAGTTCATCCCACAATAGATGAGCATCGAAGATAAAAGTAACAGTCGATTTCACCTTTGGCTGAATCGAGGCTCGAATCCAACCTACAATCATCGAGTTTGCCGTCTTCCAGTTCTCGAAATCAGGATCAGCACTGTCAAGTTTCTTAATGGACCCATCGATGAAACCAGTTTTTCTTTTTGCTTGAAGAGCATTCAACATCTCTTCAGACAATTCATTATAATTTTCTCCATTCAACAGAACAGAGGAAATCACGGTTTCTGGGTTATCGGAGCTGGACAGGATGTATGGTGACACCGCCGTGGAAGACAGCGCTGAGACAAGAGCTCCGGACGAACCAGACAACTGTTCTCCGGTGGTAGACATTGTTTCTTGACATGCAAGAAAATCGAAACTATCGACACAAAGAAAATCGAAACTATCGACACAAAGAAAATATTTTTAAGAGAAATTTTGCTCTGATACCATGTAGAATTAAATATCAAACTGACTTGTTTTATTGATTTTGGGTAACAACTCTATATATACAAGTTTATCTAGGGTTTACATAAACTGTCATTAACATAAACATTACACTAAAAGTCTAATATACAAAAGTCCATAAGCTAACAGTAAGGAGATGTCATTATCCGTAATAGATTACAAGACGTTCCAAATATTTATACACAAAAATATATATATATATATATATATATATATATATATATATATATATTTATACACATAAGTAATGTGGTTGTGTGTATACCGTACCAAAATCCATAAACATTGTGACACACATGGAGACATGTTAACTCTTTATTACACATGTTTTAGAAATGATTTACAATTCTTCATTACTGTCAATTGAATCTCCCTCGCACTTTTGCCTTGGTGCATTTTATACATATAATTACAAATAATACATATAATCCACTCTTCATTTTTCACTACATTTACTTAGTCGTCCATTCTATAGATTTTATAGAAAAGAATCAGAAAAGAAAAATAATCACGATAAAAAAATGAAAAAATATATGATATTCAAAAACACAATCGAAGTTTTTTTTAACCAATATAGTTAGACAACATCGACAAAGGGACTAAACAAAGTCCTCTCTTCTTCAATTCTGCGCAATATTCTTCATATATTATCCCATTTTTACTCAGTCCTTTCTCCTATAAAAAACCCTAAAATGTTGTTAAAACAATTAATTTTTTGAAAATATACATTAATATGTGAAGGTCGTTGAAATTTTCTTACCTCAGTTTTAGTATTGTTCATCACGGTTTTTACTTTTATCGTATTGTCTTCCATTTCACTGTAACCCTGAAGAAACAAGCATATCAAAGAGATTAATTAGATAAAACCCCATGAAATATCATACATACATGCTATGCATAAGTGTAATGCGTGTATTAAACTATTAACGTATGTATTATGAACATATATTAATTAAGATTGTCATCTTCGTGGACTAACCTTGGTTCTGTTAGAAGGAGATGAAGCCGTGTCTTCTTCGACAGATCCCATAGGAGACGCAGCATCTGACATCATCGAAGAATCATCGTTATGGCCTAATCCATCTTGGGTTTCAAAGTACATTGTCCAACTACTCTCTTCTAGACCCTCTTGTATTGTTCTCTGTTGATTAGAGAATACTGTTCGCCTCACGCAGTTGCTTAGTGCTGAGTTTTCCATTGAGTTCACTTTGCTAGATAAGAGGCCGATGAAGAGTAGTTTGATATTGTAGAAATAAGATGTGAGAAGCTAAAAACGCTATCTAGACTTTTATTTGCCTAATTGGTTCTCTCAAATGTGCCCTCTATATAGTAATAAACACTAGTAGAAATCGTCCATATTGTTACAAAGTATTGCTACGAAATTAGTGATAACAAAATATAGCTACAAAAAGCTACGTATTAGTGACAAAATTTTAGTTTATTGATTTAGTTGCAAATTAGTAACTATTCGTATCAAGTTTTCTACAAAAAACTACAAACCTGTTTTGTAACAATTTTACTACAAATGAAGGGACAAAATAGTTTGTAGCCTTGAGTTAAAAATCTTAGAATATTTTTCTACAATGTAGTCGTGGAGGTTTGTGCATCTGGGGTATATGAGAAGTATGATCCATTCATTTTGACTACACAAGCTGATCAAGTTTGTTTTTTTCCATACCCACGTGTTAAGCGTCAATTAAAGGAGTGGTTGGTAGTTTTGAAAGTCCACCCGAGAGGAATACTTGACATAGTCGTTGAACAACGAGCACCACTTCAGGAAGAAGAGAACGACCTTCTATATCCTACTTACGTTGATGCTATTAATGTACGGGCCCTTGTTTTATCCGGAGGAGATCTTGAAGATATTCCTGAAGATCCAGTTAATGAAGATTCTGAAGATCACGATACTGATGTAGAGATGACAGATGTGTCAGATTATTTTAGTTCTGAAGAAGAAGAATAAACACAAAAGTCATCACAGATTTTGGTATTATGTAAAGGGTTTTGGTTTCTTCAACCTCCCAATTTCTAAATTGCAACGTGCAAAACATAAGTCGTTTTCATTTTCATGTAAAATATTGAAGTTCGAATGTCTACACAATTGATGGGGAGTTTATTGTACACAATTTACATTTTTTGTGTTGATATAACAATGTGGCGAGTGATGATATTAAAACTTAAAATATTAAATTAAGTCATAATATAAAACTAATACAAACAGTTACACATATTCAATTAAGCCACGGTGCAGTCGAAAATGTGTTGTGTTTACTAATAATACAAAAGATTAGACTTATATTAATCAAAACATTGTGGCCGATTGAGAATTACATATTTTTCTGCCAGTAGGATCTATTTAAGCGATCTATAACAGCATGCAGATTCCCAACCACTGATTCTAGATATTTGACCCTGTTCTTCAGTTCAATGATTTCATTTTCAGCAGCTGTTGTTGCCGACTCTTGGTTGTTCAAACCTTCACGCAAAATACCGGCACATTGTCCTTCATCAAATTCTGAGTCATCATCAACAATTTCCTGATCTGTGTAAACAAGAATTAATACACATGAGTTTGCATCCTACATTGACGGGAAACATAACAGAGACAGCCCTTTGAAATGGAGATTTGATTCTCACCTCGTCTTTCACAATACAACTGGTAAACATCTTTTGCCTGATAAAAACAGTTATAATTGATGAGTAATCAATATCATTAGTCAACAGCAGTAGCATAAGGAGTTCTATAAATGCTACCTTTGATACACATTGACCAATTGCTGTAATCTTTGTAGGCGAGCACTCTTGTTCGAATTGAGAATTAAGACTTCCATCAACGGTATCCAGTGGTTGTACTTGAGTCACATATTCAGGAAACCAATTCCTTATATGCGGAGGTTCTGAATGAGAAACGGATTAAAAGACTTAAAAAGATAGCGGCAACAACTACAATATTTGGAAGGACATATACCTGAAATTATGGAAAGGTCAGGAGACATCTCTACAAACTGCACAAAAGAAAACAATGTAAAATATATATTTGACACACAATAGTTATATATGTGCCATTACTTACAGCTTCATCTGTTTCTTCTTTGCTCTTGGCTTTTAGAAAATTATCTAAAAAAATGGACATAATATAACCATCAGTGGGAGATAGATATTTTAATTATTCAATAGATCTGTGGAAGAGGTAATGAATTTTCATACCCGTTGGATCAGCAGGGTTCATCTTCTAATTAAAATTTTTGTTCACTGATTCGACAAATAGAGAACCAAAATCGGACATCAAAATCTTTTAAGAAACAAGGTACTGAAAATTAAGGCAACCAATCAAACAACTGTAGACAAGAAGACGATTACTTACGGTTTAGGGAGACGGAAGAGGTTCAATATGCCGACAGAAACTCGAGATCTGAAGAAACGAGAAGCTATTGACAGAGAAGAGAAACATAAATAATAATTGACACATTTGTGGGTTTGTAATAATATGTTATTGGATCGGGTGGAGAGTCCATCAGGCTGAAGTAACATAGTTTAAACTTCTGTAAAGCCCATCAGGCCCAGGGTTATATGGATATTAAACATACAATTATGTCGCAAGTGGGAATTAAACTGGTTATTAAAACATCAATCTCTCTTATCTTAGAACATCTGTCCTTCATCTGTACACTAGCACGTCATGTTAAGAGTTTAATTTCACACAAGTGGGGATATAATTATTACTTCTGTAACAAAGTGAATTACTGAGGGCTATAGATGGGTTTTGACGAAACCTCTTGAAGAATACACATTTGTGTGCCTCTTTAGCTTCTCTCACAAATCATTCTTCTCATCATCCTCATAGCTCACTCTTGGCTCTATATCCGCTCCATTTTAGCAATCTCCTACAAACTCTATCCATCCTTGGTAACCTTCTTCTACTTTAGGTAAGCTAAATAGGATTCTCAAATATCAAATCTTTATCTATGTTCTTTTTCCCTTCTCAACCTAGGGTTTTTCATGAGTTTATAAAGTATGGAGGATCTTTTCTTTGCTAAACTCAGTTATGTTTATAAGGAACTCGGGGTTATTAATGATTAATGATTTATAGATCTGTTTCGTAATGATGTATCGTTGTAGATGAATCCAAATGGTCCGTCTGGCGGTGGTGGTGTTTCGCGTGGTGATGGTCGTGGTGGCCGTGGTGATGGTCGTGGTGAAGTCCGTGGTCGTGGTCGTACTGGTGGCCGTGGTGTAGCTCGTGGTGAAGGAGCTGGTGGTGGACGTGGTCCTGGTTTCGGTGGTGGACGTGGTGTAGGTCGTGGTGAAGGAGGTGGTGGTGCCTTTGGTCCTGGGTTTGGTGGTCATGGCTTCGGTGGTGGACGTGGTGGTGGAGGCGGTGAAGGTCGTGGTGAAGGTCGTGGTGAAGCCTTTGGTCCTGGGTTTGGTGGTCCTGGCTTCGGTGGTGGACGTGGTGTAGGTCGGGGTGAAGACGCTGGTGGTGGCGTTGGTGGTGGCCGTGGTTTTGTCTTTCGTGGTGGATTTGGTGGGGGTCGTGGTGAAGGTCTTGGTGAAGGTCGGGGTTATGGTGGTGGTGGACGCGGTGGTAGGGGAATATATGGACAGGGGAGAGGTGGACACGCCGGTAGGGGAATAAACAATCAGCAACACACCATTGAAGCCTTACTAGCACAAGAATCCCGAAGATTGATGCCACTTCTTCATCCGGAGAGACAAAATGGAGCTATGTGGTATGTTTCTTTAAAATGATTGTCTTTTAGTTTCTTAAATCTATTAGTTTAGCAAAATTAAATGTTTTGTCTTACACACATTATATGTATATGGTAAGATGTTGTCTTTAACACATTATATGTTATGTACTTGTCTTCTACTTAACATTTGGGTAGAGTTGATGATGCAGACACAAACCACTTTACTTCACACTATCGCAGTACAGCAGTAAGCTGTAACTAAACGTTTATGTTTTTTGCTTTCAGGTTTGGTCTTGATAACCCTCCACGGCGAGCCATCGTTGCTTCCATCCGTAGGCACTTTGATGGAACATGGTATAACATATCATCTGTTCCAAATGAGGCCCTCATGCAATGGTGGGGTGATTTCATCGTAAGTCAGTACTACTCTGCATTTTTTAAACTTCTCCTTACACTTATAATTGATACCACAACTTGTAAACTAAACATTTTGTCTCCATTTGCAGCAAAGTTTTTATTGGGATGATGCCATTGGAGGAGAAGTGTATTATTTATGGTATCATGTTATTGCTGGACGCCTAAGAGACATGATCTCTAAGGCTAAAAATGCTGGTATTAAGCCGGAATGGATAAGTGGGGAAATCTGGGAGACAATGCAGGAGTATTGGGGCACCGACGTGGCTAGGAAGAAGAGCAAGATAGCAAGAGATAATCGGATGTCTTGTCGTGATGGGTTTGGTCCACATGCTCACACTGCTGGTTCCCGATCCTACGACCAGCTACGCGAGTTAATAGTAACACATCTTCTCTGACCTGAAGTTTTATATGTTTGATGTTGTCTTACTAAAGCAGTAATGTGATTGTATCTGTTTCTGTTTTATAGCGACAAAAGGAAGGGATTGAGCCTTCCATGCTTCGCATCCTCAGAGAGACTCACCGCAAAGCTGATGGCACTTATGTGGATGAGAAGGCGAGGTCCATCGAAGAAGAGATTCAAAGACAGATTGATGCAATCTCTCAATACTCGGATGGCGCCTCACAAGAAGATGAAGATTGCACAGGTTTGACTCGGCTTGAAGAGGATGAGCTGTTCTATAAGGTAACATTTTCTCATTGATATCTATTTGGATCAATTTGGTTCATCAATTTAATTTTGGTCTCCATTTAATCTATTGTTCATCTTTCATTTACGCAACACAATTTACTTGATCTCTAGATATTGTATAGCTACTCGGTTGCTTAATTCACATACACAATGCATTATAACACCATATATTGGTGCATATGAGAACAGTTATTAACAATGATCCATTCAATAGGTGGTACCATCTCAGAATGGGAGGATCTTTGGTCTCGGAGGCCAAAACTATATTCGTGAGCGTGGAGAAAGCTCAGCTGGTGCACTGGAAAGACTCTCTCTTGAGCGTCAACTGGCTTCTCTTCAAGAGCAGCTGGCAACTGTTGTGGAACAAATGAAGCAATACATGCCTCAAGGTGCCTCAACCTCATCCCCAACGGCTCAACCAACAAATGCTACGGGTGCTTCAGAAACCAACCCAGCTCAAGCCAACAACAGGGAGAACCATGGTGCCAATCCTGAAGCTATGACTGGACCTCCGCAAATGGCTTCTGACAACAATCACACTCATCCAACTAATGTGGTTGATGAGTCTCATGAGCAAGAAGACGATGAAGATGAAGATCTTGTAGGTAGTGCCCTCCACTGATGAACTAGTTCTCTCAGCTTTCTTAACAACCTTTTGCCTTACGCCAAACACTATGCTTTGTAGCCTTTTGGTCTCAAACAATGCTCTGTTCTGTTGGTTACAACTTTGCTCTGTTCTGTTGTTTAAAACTCTGCTTCCGTCTGTTGTCTGTCTGTTGTATGTCTGTTGTATGTCTGTTGAATGATTGTAAAACTCTATCTATCTTTTGTGTACTTTTGTTTAACAAATTTGTTTTTTAAACCAACCCAGGGGCTATGAATAAAACCTTGCATCACAAGGCAACATACAGCGTAATAAACTTGCAGGTCGAAATCTGCAGGTCTCACGACACAAAACTGTTCGTAGCTAATTTGTTACAAAAGCATTGTGGAGAACTCGTAGATAGTTTATTACAACTCAATTCGTGGGAAATGGTGGATAATTTGTTACAACTTCGCGTATATAATCCCTACAAATTATCTGAAGCAAATAGTAACAACTTTGCTACACCAAAAACGTAGCAATCGGTAAGAAAGTATCGACAAGTAACCTGTAGCTTATTGTGAGTTTTATCCACAGAAAATTTGTTGCTTTTTGTAAACAAACGCTACTAATACTCTTGTAGCTAAACGTTGTAGATAATTGTAACAAGTAGTAGCAAATACCCATATATGCGTTTGTAGCTAATTTGTAACAACTTACCACAGATTGATACAACGCATAATTCTGCGACGACCAAATAGTTACAAGTCAAATTTGTCTCAATCCAGTAACAAATTATTTTTCGCTACGAATACCTCCTTATACCTACAAATTATTTTGTAACTATACAAGTGTTTTTTACTAGTGAAAGGAGGGGGGGGGGGGGCAGAGGTCAAGAATGTTGTAGGTTTGGCACGATTCTGTCCCTTTGTTCTTATTATTTGTTTAACTATTCACATCCCCACATATAATACTATTATTCGTGGGTTTAGTATTCTATATGGCAGTTGAACAGATTGATTTCTTTATGTGCAAGAACAAAAGAAAGATACATAAGGGGAGTGGATCACCTTCTTGTTGGGTAGTGGAGAATAAAATGTACACAACAACCTTTTTTTATAACAGTACACATCAACTTGAGTTTGCTAAATTTTTACTCCTATTAGTTTACTCACAATGATATAAGATAAAAAAATATATATAAAGAACTGTTAATGGATGAACCGAAACGTATTTTAATAGTTTTCAATAAAACGTGTTATTTCCTATAACTCATCATTTGAACGAGATACATATACTAATTTCATTCTAGCTTATATTTTCCGTATGCTATATGAATATTAAATTTATCTTGATTTACCGGAAACAATACTATTGAATTTGCCTTGCGAGTTTGGGTGTATCATTTATAAGTATACAGAAATGTAAAAAGTACAACAATTTATTGATATAGGGAAACTTCTTGCAAACAAATTTAAAATATAGTTTAGTCAATGATGTGGAGACATGTAATTCGTGGGGAACTGGTACTAAGTGTCAAACGATAATATATATGGTTTATAACGTGACAAGCAGATGATAGTCTTGATCTATTTGAAAAAAAAAACTCAAAACAAAAAACCAGAAAACGTGATGAAGGCAACATTACACATTAGGCTAAAAAAACGAAATGATAAATGCATATATATTTCTAAATGTAGTCGGTCCACGTTCTCGAACCTTTATAGTCCGGCATGACAATTGTTTTATAATTGTTTAGCTGACGACAAATCAAGTACATTATATTGCACTTTTAGTGGTGAGGTACGAATTCATTGTGTAAATTTGTAAAGTTAGTACCGAATCTTTGATAGATATTACAGTAATTGCCTCTTTGTTCTGCAATCTATGACGCATGGAGCTACGTTAGCTTACGTTTTGACATAACATAATTTGGACTTTGTCACAGTGAAACTGTATGACAACAACGAAGAAGGTGATGATGACCGATGCTGGCTGATATATCATATATGTGACAGTCTAGCTAGGATTTTGCAAATCATAAGATAATAATGACGTGCATGATGCATAACCAACATTTAAATCAGAAACAAAACGGATGGTAGATTACACTACATTTGTTTGTGCATACTGTGAGAAATCAATTATTTCAGATATAAAAATATATATATTTTTTGAACCAGAAGTATAATGTTCCATGAAGAATACAAAAATATTACCTATTATTTTGAACCAAAATCGAAACTAGTTTATGAAATCAAAATATATACATTTCACTAAAAATAATTATTTTTATGATTGGTAATTAATCATTAGGACTATGATACGTATTATCAAGAATCATGATGTTTTATGTTAACATTAAACCAAAAAAAAAAATAAAGAATCATGATGAACATGATGCTATATATGTTGTCAAAAAAAAAAAAAAAAAAAAAAGAACATGATGCTATATAGTATATACCATCGACGACATTGAATTGAAAATCTTTGTTGTCAAACAGATTACATTTTTTAAAATGGGTCAAACAACTTAAAATTAATCATTTCGATTTGTGACCCTTGTGTGCTCGCCCAATATCTTTTCTTTTCTTTTCTTTTCGAACATTGTTTTTTCGTTGTCAAATTAATTTTTCTATAAGATGTGAAAATATATAAATATGTACATCAAATTAAGTAATCCAGGAGACATAATTTGGGATACAATGAGTTCTCACCCGACAAACGAAAGCTTTCTCTATAGCGAGCAGCCAAAAAAAAGAAAAAACTAAATTTACATATGGGATAATCTCACTTGAGAACAGACAAAAGACAAGAAGAGCATGTGGACAAAAGACCAAAGCTGTGAGCTTCGAAAAAGACAGTCTCTCATCCAACAAGTTCCTCATACAATACTTTATATTATATTTGTTCAAAGTTTTTTTTTGGTTCAAAGTTCCTCATACAATATTTTAAGAAGAAAATTGGATATTATAGTTTATACTTTATAGCATAGTGTTTTTACTTGTGTGCTCCTATGAAGGACAAGTGCTTCTTTTTCTAGCGGACTTATATATGTGCATGAAATAAAGGCAAGAACACCATTTTACAATTTCTATTGACTATACCATCCAGACCAGCTCCAGTTAGATCTTGCGGCGAAGTGCAAAAAGCATACCTTAAGGTTTCGACATGTTTTGTTTACTGATATTTTCCAATACGATTCTCATTAATCTTGTTGGCTTCTGTTCGTAGTACTACACAACAATAAAGCCTTATTTATTATAGTTGGTATAGACCACTTAAATATATACTAGTATGAAACATCAAATCATTTCTTTTACTTCTTATACGCCCAAAATTAAATATTAAAAAGAAATAAACTAGTAGTGGAATTTCGTTTAACATCTGACCACCTGGAAGATTCGATCGTAGTAGGAGAAAAATCATATACCAATCGTGTTGGCATGTTGCCGATATTGAAACAACATATGCTATATGCTTTTCGAATCTTCACCCTATCATGTTGACATGTAGAATCGAGAAAGACATTTCTCATAGGCTCATAGCTTTACTTAAGCTAATAGTATACAATATTTCTCCGCAACAAGTGTGATCAGTTAATCCAGGTGATTGTAACTTTAGTGACAAAGATTCCATTGATTCAATTTTTCTAGAAGTCAGAGTGTGAGGACAAATTACATTTACAGGCCAAGGATATGATCAGTATGAATTTTGGGCTTTCTGGATATTGAGCCTTGTTTTTATTGTTATTGTTAATGGAAAAGTATATTGTTTGTTTTGGTTGTAAGTGAAAAGGCACATTTCATATCTGTACAATTTCAAAAGTGTCAATTTCTATCTGTACAAAGATTCAGTGTCAATTTCTACCTGAATTCAATCAAAATTATAATTTCATACCCAATTAATATAAATAGTGCCAGTTTTAAACCCAAAATTAACAGATGCTGACTCATATGACATGTGTAAAACTGAGGTGGCATCGTCTGAAATAAACGACCAGACTCGTACCGGGGTCCTCTACCAACTTAACACATACTTTTACCAACTGAGCCAACAACTTTTCTCGATAAATTCTCTAAACCATTTATATTTATAACCTCAACAAATAATATATTATCTTTAAAATCCTCGTTTAATTCGGGAAAATAAACAAAGTTAGGTTTTTTAATTTGGGAAAATGTCAATTAAATCAAGAACTTACACAACAACGCCAATTAAACCCTGAACTTTCCCTAACGCCATTTAAATCATCTAATTTAACTTGCCAAATCTAATTAAACATCACATTTTACTAAAAACGCCAAATTACACATCGCGAAAAATTGGGTAACAGAGCAACTAACCTCCGTTTACCATTTGTTAACATCTGTTAGATTAACCTATTAGAATAATAATACAAAAGAACTCGAAATCCCCAAATTACTTCGAACTCGATATTCTACTTTATTTCGACAACTGCCCAAACAAGAGGAACAATTCTATTATCTCCATCTCTACCAACAATAGCTAGAATATGACCTTTTATATCTCACTTTAGGAATGCTCCATCCAACCCTATGATAGGGATTAGAGATCGAAGTAATTTGGAGATTTCAAGTTTTTTTTTAACATTCTAACGGGTTAATCTAACAGATGTTAACGGGTGTTAAACGGAGGTTAGTTGCTCTGTTACCCAATTTTCACAATGTGTAATTTGGCATTTTTAGTAAAATGTGATGTTTAATTAGATTTGGCAATGAAATTAGATGATTTAAATGGTCTTAGGGAAAGTTGAGGGTTTAATTGGCGTTTTTGTGTAAGTTCATGATTTATGAGTTCATGAATGACCTTTTCAGGCCCCACTTGAGACGGTTTGTACTCGTGTTTTTCGACGACATACTCGTCTACAGTCCAGACCTAGAAATTCATTTGCAGCACTTGAGCATAGTCCTGGAGCTGATGGTACATAATCGATTCTATGCCAACAAGAAGAAGTGTTCCTTTGGGAGTTCAGAGATTTCATACCTGGGCCATATCATATCAGGAAAAGGTGTAGCTGCGGATCCAGAAAAGATTGCAGCCATGACGAACTGGCCAAACCCTAAGAATGTAACAGAGTTACGAGGGTTCTTGGGGTTAACCGGGTACTACAAGAAATTTGTAAGGAACTATGGGCAGATTTGCAGACCTCTAACTGAGCTTCTCAAGAAGAATGGGTTTGTTTGGACACTAGCTGCTGAAGAGGCCTTCCTTGACCTCAAAAGAATGGTTTCTCATCTACCAGTGTTGGTCCTTCCCGACTTCAACAAGGAGTTCACAATAGAGACAGACGCTTCAGGAGTAGGCATTGGAGCCGTCTTGTCTCAGGAGAAACGCCCTATCGCTTTCCTAAGTCAACCTTCTCGTCAACAGGGCGCATCAAATCAGTCTATGAGCGAGAACTATTGGCCATCGTGAAAGCAGTGACCAAGTGGAAGCATTATTTGGCGGGAAGGGAGTTCGTGATCAAAACAGATCAGAGTAGCTTGAAGCATCTGCTCGACCAGAAGTCAATCTCCTCTGTTCAGCAGCGGTGGGCATCTAAACTCATCGGCCTTACATACCGGATCGAATACAAACCGGGTGTAGAGAACAGAGTTGCTGATGCTCTGTCCAGAAGACCACCATATGAGAAACTCACCCTAATGGCGTTGGGGGCACCTCTTAACTTGGATGTTGAGGAGTTGGCCATTCAGGTTAAGCAGGACAAGGATTTGGTCAACATAATGAGTGCTCTGGAATCAGGAGAACCTTCTAAGTTGGGGTACAAGTTGGAGAAAGGGGTGTTGTTTAAGGATGGGCGGTTGGTCATACCACGAGGATCAGGGTTCATTCCGCAATTACTTAAGCAGTTTCCTGAATTCGACCTTGAGGAAAATGTCAGTTCATTACCCGGGGGTATTGATAGGTTGAGAGTACCATTGGTGTTTATGAAGAAGAAGAAGAGAACAAGTGGAAGGAAGGCTAGAGTGTGGTTAAGGAAGAAGTCAACAGAAAGTTGCTAAGAGTCAAAGAAGAAGGGAGAGTCTCGGTTAGAAGGAGAGGGTTCAATAATAATATTGTGTCGGTTAATTGTTGACCTAAGCTAAGGTTGTATTTAAATGATGATCCATTATTAGGGTATCCTGATCTTATGAATGAACAGTAAAACATTTCCTTATCTCTCTCTCTTATTCTAAGGCCGCCAAGGTCAATTATCTCATATATCTCATCGCTTCTATCTTTCTTAAGTCTCGACTTAACAGAACTTGCGGAGTCTACGAGAATCAAGAACCTTGTGAAGAATTACTCTCAGTTCGTTGGGTTTCCCATCTATACATGGCAGGAAAAATCTAGGATTATAGAGGTGAGGATGGTAGTTTTGTTTTCATAACTGTAACAAGTGTTTTCACGTTACTAATGTGTTTTGAAAAATTGTAACTTGGTGTAGGTTGAAGAGGAAGAACCAGTGAAGGAAGGAGAAGAGGTAACAAACTTTATTAATTGTATGTTAAGCTGGTTACAACCAGGTACTGTCCTAGACTTTTGTTTGCTGAGTTGATTTTGTTACTTGTTTGTTTCCAGGGTGAGCCAAAGAAGAAGAAGACAACTAAAACCGAGAAGTACTGGGATTGGGAACTAGCCAACGAGACAAAACCGCTTTGGGTAAGCCTGGTAGCTTTAACATGTGTTTTGTTTTCGTTCAAAATGTTTGCTGATTAGTTTGTGTCTTTTGAATAGATGTGCAATTCAAAGGAAGTGGAAAAGGAAGAGTACAATGAGTTCTACAAAAAGGCTTTCAATGAGTTCTTGGATCCACTTGCTAACACACACTTCACAACTGAGGTCCTTGTCCTTTATAGACTATTTACATATATTTTAACTTATGAATTCTTTTGGTTCTTACTAATTATATTATCTTGATTCTCAAAGGGTGAGGTTGAGTTGAGGAGCATTTTGTACATTCCTGGGATGGGTCCTCTTAACAACGAGGATGTGACAAACCCTAAGACAAAGAACATTCGTCTCTACGTGAAGCGTGTGTTTATCTCTGACGATTTCGATGGAGAACTTGTGAGTCTTGTGTATATATTAGTTCTTTCTTTTGTAGAACTCTCTTTAGATTTCCCCTGGTTCCATTTTTGTCTGACCATGTTCCATGATCTGTTTGCAGTTCCCGAGATACTTGAGCTTTGTGAATGGTGTGGTGGACTCAGATGATCTTCCTCTTAACGTTTCCCATGAAATTCTCCAAGAAAGCAGGATTGTAAGTGGTCAACAGTTAGTAATACAGATGTTGATTATATAAGAATCTCACCTCGTAACTAAATTATTTTCTTGAACTTGATAATATTGACAGGTAAGAATCATGAGAAAGAGGCTCAGTAGGAAAACCTTTGACATGATACAAGAAATCTCAAAAAGTGAAAACAAAGAGGTATGTATTTCCCTAATCCCATTTTGTTCAATTAAGCTCTTTCGAAGATCAAAGGTATGAATGTGGTACAAATGATTCCAGGATTACAAGAAATTCTGGGAGAACTTCGGTAGATTTCTTAAATTGAGTTGTATCGAAGACACCGGTAACCACAAGCGTATTACACCGCTTCTTAGATTCTTCAGTTCCAAGAATGAAGAGGAATTGACAAGCTTGGATGAATATATTGAGAACATGGGAGAGAACCAAAAGGCGATCTACTACCCAGCCCCGGCTTATACCTACGGCGAGAGGGGCAAAGGCCAGGGGACAAAAATTTTTTTTAAAAAAAAAACATTAAGGAAATGGGGACCAAAAAAAAGAAAAACAAAATTTTTATGTTGAATAAGGTCCTAAAAATTTGTACGCCTAGGGACAAATTTTGTTTTAAGACGGGGCTGCTACTACCTTGCAACCGATAGTTTAAAGAGTGCAAAGTCTGCCCCTTTCTTGGAGAAACTAATCCAAAAAGACATTGAGGTATATGCTTCAAGCTTAGGTTTTCATCTTCACAATATATAGTCTTGGTGCATATCTCTGGTTTGATTTTCTTTCTTACCGCTGGCTTTTTGAATGATAGGTTCTGTACTTGGTTGAACCAATTGATGAGGTTACAATTCAGAATTTACAAACTTACAAAAAAAAGAAGTTTGTTGATATCAGCAAAGAAACGCGGTAAGTATTGTTTTCATCGAATCTCGTGCATTTATCTTGACCATTTGTTTGTAACAAAAATCTGTCTATTCTCGCAGGAGATGAAGATGAAGTAAAGGAAAGGGACTCTAAACAAGAGTTTAACCTTCTCTGTGACTGGATTAAACAACAGCTCGGTGAAAAAGTTGCTAAAGTCCAAGTCTCAAATCATTTGAGCTCTTCTCCTTGTGTGCTTGTCTCAGGCAAATTCAGATGATCAGCTAATATGGAAAGGTTAGTACTTTAGCAAAGGCTATATTAAAAACGAAAATTGACATCATCAAACTTATTGTGGCTGTTTATGGTGACATATTAATGAAGGCACAAGCACTTGGAGACACTTCAAGCTTGGAGTTCATGAGAGGTAGGAGAATCCTAGAGATCAATCCAGATCATCCCATCATCAAAGACTTGAATGTAAGTGTATGCTATATATTCATTCCTCAAGGAATCTCTCGTCTCAGAGGTCTCTAAAAATGCGATTAATATTTGTAAATTTTTTGGTGTAGGCTGCTTGTAAGAATGCACCAGAGAGCGCTGAAGCAACAAGAGTGGTTGACCTCTTATATGACACTGCTATAATATCAAGTGGATTTACTGTAAGAAATCCAATAGCTCTTTCTTTAGCTTTTATGTGTTTCCAAGTATAAACTCAAGTGGATCTTTTGACTCACTTTTGATGTGTTTGTTGAACAGCCTGATAGCCCGGCTGAGCTAGGGAACAAGATATATGAGATGATGGCAATGGCGGTTGGAGGAAGATGAGGTAGAGTTGAAGAAGAAGAAGAAGAAAGCTCGACTGTGAATGAAGGAGATGACAAACGTGGAGAAGCAGAAGTAATTGAACCATCTGAAGTTAGCGCAGAGAGTGATCCTTGGCAAAATTGATCCTCTTTTTTTTTATTTTTTACCTTCTTTTGTCTGGTGAAATTTTTGACAAGATGCTTTTATCTTTCCATTAGCAGTATCATGAGCCTATGAAAGCCCATTACTAAATCAAGCGTGAACAAGATCTATCCATTATTTGTAGTTTTTTTTTTAATAGCTAAAATAATTTGGGAGGAATTACACACAAAGAAGTTTCTCAAGAAAGTATTCTCTTTAGTCTTTCTCTGAATCAACATGTTGACCCAAAAAAAAAAAGCCTTACTCTGAATCTATATATACATTTTCAGAAACATTTATAGAATAAATCCTGGACTTCCAACTTATTTACAATCCTGCCATTGTGTTTTTTTGGAAACAATCACAAACGGGTCAGTTTTAATGAGGAACCACATATTTTTTATGGATCCTTTATAAGTGTATTTTGATTGCTCGACACTGATTAAGTTAATTGAGGGATCCGTAATTGAGAAACGAAATCCTTTTCCAAAAAATTAAAACCCTAAAAAGTTGTTGCGACTCAATTCTACGGATTAAGCAGAGGAGGCGGCAGTGAAGAATCTCTTTATCGTGTTTTTATTGGATTAAGATCAGCTCTCGAGTGATGAAACTCATCTCCATCCTAGAGGTAAATTTGATCTGGTAGGTTTTGCTTTGTTTTCTTTGATTCTAATCGATCAATATGATTCTAGGTTTGCTTTGTTTCTCAACTGCCGCTGTTTGATCCGGTGGCTGGTAGGATACTACGGCGGCTTTGTGGTTCATATGGTTCTTACATTCAAAATTCTTCAGTGTCTTATCAGAATATGTAATTAAACTGATCGGCTTTTTTGGTACATTTGGCTTGGATAGAGGAACAACCACGAGACTAGCCTTGATTTCTTTATTGGGTCTCCCTGGTAAACTCAATAAATCCGTAATTTAAGAATCCTTTTGTTATCAATTTACATTCTAGATTTGATGTAAATATGTATTTGTGAAAGGGAATCATAAATTTTTGTAAGAGACATTAGTTTATGATCATTTATCTGAACATGTTTTTTGTTATGATGATTAGATCAGATGAAGCATCTCTGATATTGGTTAGGCTTCTCAAATGTTTCTTCTAATTCTTTAATTGTGAAGCAGTAGATCCAAGATGGTTTTGAAGGATGGACAAGTTTCACAACAAAATTTGTCTTCTCATTTGCGAGTTTCAAGCCAACCACGGGAGAAGGTGGTATTATTTTCACATTGCCAAACAGTTGCAGGTGAGTTATCTTTTTCAATTCCCACTACTCACTAAACATTGCTTAATGAGTCTCACGCACATTCATTAGTCAAAGTCTAACTCTCAAGTCTGCTTTCTCCCTATCAAGTGATAATATATTTGCTATCTGGGAACAGGTTTATTCTCTTGATGAAAGAGGGATCTTCTTCAAAACAGTGATTGTAAACAGATATCCTGATTGTGAATATATTTTGTTTTACACTTTATCAGGTTTGGGGCTGCATGCTTCTACTACTGCTGCCAATTTATCTAAAGAGAAGGTCAATTGTGATGTAAGTTTTATCTTTCTTCTCACTTGCGATAGTATGTTGTGTCGTTAGTGAGGGCTTTCAATATCATTTGTTGCTATGGCCAGCATGTGTTCCAAATAAACAGAATCAAATCTGGAAATCTGTTAATTGGTGCTCATGTGGTAAGTTATCTTATCCATCTTTTAGCATTGACATCTTTCCATTTGATTTTGAGAGATTGAGGATCTTAAACAAAGCCATTAACTTCTAATACTCATACTATTAATTTACGATTCATACATAAAGTAGAGAGGTGCTGGGTAATTGTCTTCATAACTTTCATAATGAAAGTTTCATTTAGTTGGTCAGTTTTCATTTACATATCATTTTCAATTTTAAGTAATATATAGAAACACAAATATCTAACCATTATTTCTGTGTCTTTTGTTTTTAATGGGTAGCATTTTTCCCAATAGGGAGTGAGACCGTATGTGATGGGGCAGATCTTGGTTTTCTATATAATGGCCATGAGAAACGTTTTTTTTGGTTGTTTTCAATCGTATGAGACTGCTTGCCTTAGTGGCTGCGTGAATACCGGTTTCCTTGCGGGACACAGGCGGATAAGGATAAGAAGAAGATGAGGAGATAGAAGAATCAGTAAGAGACATATCGAATCGATGAGATAATTTTTTTTTTTTTTTTTTTTTTTTTTGCAACGTCAAATCGATGAGATTAAGAAGAATTAGAGAAGAAATGAATAGATAATGTGTCGGTTTTAGTTTTTTTTTTGGGGTAAATAGCCTTTATCTTATGTACTTTTTTGGTGTCTTATACTACGCATTGTCATTTTACCTAAGTAACCACCAATTTGGTTTTTTTTTTCCACTATAATCTTCATTTGGTAATATTTAATTTGGAAATTTATAATAAATTGTGTGATAACAATTGACAAATTTTCCCAGCAATTTTATGAAGAGGATGAATGTTTTATACTTTATCTAAGAAGGATGAATGTTTTATACTTTATCTAAGAATTTACTCCATATTTTAAACTATGTATATAAACTAATGTTAAAATATGTGATAAATTAATAAAAATTAAAACTCGATAAATCAATATATTTTCTTTGTCCCAAATTTTTTTTTATGGTTCTGCTTAAGAACAGGGAAATTAATAACTCTATAAATGAACTTTATACAGTATACACTTTTAAAAAAATGATGAATATGTTTTATACTTACCAAAAGTGAGAAATGCTCTAGATATCATATTATACACATATTTTTAATCAATTAATTAAAGTTTATAAAAGTAAACAATTAGTATAATTCATATAAAAAAACTAAGTTACTATTATTTTCATTGCACACAGAAACTATATATACTAAAGTGATAGATTATTTATATATGAACCTAACAAAAACAGAAAGCCAAATTATATTGTATTGATATTATTGAAAAACTACAATATAATTAAAATACTACTATCTCTACAATGAAAACTAAAAAAAAAAAACACTTCTCGACGATATAAATATTTAAGGAACTGTATGATATCGTTCCTATATTATAAAAAACTAGGTCCGGACCCGCACATACGTGCGGGGTTATATTTATAAACTAATTTATTTTAGTAGTCATAATCAAACTCATATTAATTGAGATTTTAGTTTGATTTTTTTGGTTTAGTTTATTAATGTTTGAAAATTTAAAATAATACTGGGTTCACCAATATTTTAAAATTCGGAATAGCATAATGGTTGGACTGATAACAAACTAAATCAGATAAATGATTGGTTAGATTCTATTAAATTAGTGAACTATCAAATCAAATATATAACCGCTAACAACGATGAAAACCCGTTTGAGACAAATACAAATATTTAGGGGTGGACTTAATTCTCTTTCCGTTTTATCATGTTCCATCATGTCCTACACCCGTTCTCAAATTTCCGTTGCATAAAAGAAAACATTCTCAATATGGGACCAATTTGTATTTTCGATCAAAAACATACATTCTCAAACTCCCGTATAGAACAAACATAAATATAAATATAATTCATAGTATATTTATATCATATGTTATAATAAAAATATTACAAAATTAATTGACTTCTTTATTCTTATTATATACTCCCTTTGTATCATAAAGGATGATGTTTTAGTATTTTTTCTTGTATCATAAAGAATGATTTCCTGTATACTTTTATCAATTAATGTTAAAAAATTGTAAATTTCAAGAATCATTAAATGAGAATTTAAAAGTTTGATAAAATACTATTGGTTAATAATTATAAAATATGTTATTATAAATAAATAATACACTTATTGCTAAACATTAAATGTTTTTCTTAATTCAAGTAAAAATCCTAAAACATCATGTATTGTGATACAGAGGGAGTATTATATGGTTCATTGTTAAAGATAAGTTATAAATGAGGAAACATAGGCATGTATATTTTGGAAATCCCGTGTCCACCGAATGTAAATTTTTGTTATATAATTATTTTTTTAATTATTATTCGTTTGAAAAATATTTATATTAGTCCAGCGGATAAGAGATTGGGAAAATAATATCCGTATTTAATAGTCAAAAAAGAAAAGAGAAAGCTTCTAACGGGATATCCATGTTTTTCATTTGATTATTTAATTTTTACAAAATTACTACAAAATTAATGGAAATTACACAAACTTTCTTTATATTTTTTTAAAAACATTATCTGTTTTTTTTTTCCAAAAATAGCTGAATTCTACAAAATATATGTTCTTAAATTAACTCTTACTATAAAAAAAACACACTCTCTCTCTCGTCTCTCTCTGCGACACAAAAGGCGATCTACACAACCTTTTTTCTTCATCGGCTTTTACGGGCCGCCGGCATTTGCCGGTGGTTCTTCTTAGTTTTTTTTTAATTTGTTTTTCTTCTGTTTTTGATATTTGCCATGAGAGGCAGCCAATTATATCGGAATTCTTTCCGATCTATCTCCTTCTTCTGGATGTTGGCAACGCTTGTGTTTGTGTTCACACTCGATTCTCAGTTTCATGAAGAATCGCCGCCAAATCGGGAAGCAGAGGGTATTAACCGGTGTTCTCTCAAGCAATTCGTTTATGTAATTTCGATCTGGAAGCACTTTCGTTTCCAGTATATTCCTCCGTTTTTGGAGGCTATTCATTCATGGTTCGTTAAAATGTTTTCGTCTCCTGGCTTCACACACGACGAGCCTGTTCTCTCCGTGAAAAATCTCTTGATTTTTTATGATGACCGATTTCCACAATCCCCATCTCTAGAAGGGATTGAGTATAAAGTCCACAGAGTTTTATGGCATATTGATTGGCGATTGTGGGATCCAGGCATAACTATTCTATGGAGACTCGAAGAAATAATGCAAGAGAAGATTTTGAGTATCACCAGTGATATAAGACAACTATGGAATTTCTTCCATGAGAAGATAGCCAAGAACGACGATCTCATAATCTTGGGATTGATTCTAGAGAGGGAAAGAAACAGGTTTAATAATCTGTTGGCGAGTAAGGCTTTGTTAAAAGCATCGTGGAAAGTCGCTTCTCTATCGTTCTTTTTATTGATAGGTTATGAATTTGTGGATGTGTATTTTGATTTGCTCAGTGTTGGTGTAATTCTAATGTATCAACTCTTGTATAAGATTCTGAATCAATGAATGAGAATGTAGTGTTAAAAAAAAAAATTAACTCTTACCAAAATTATTAAGAATTTAAAATTTTAATGTTGCTATCTAAATTTTCTTATCTCATGTGGTATTTTTCGGGATAGTCCTGTTTTTAAAATTTATAGACTTTTTAAAGATAATGATGACTTAAAAACAAATTTCAAAATTACTGACTTATTTCAAGATTTATTAAAATAAATCATCTGTTTAAATTAAAATTAAATTATTTTCATATTACTATTAGAAATTAATTAGATACAGTTGTTATGGAAATCTTGTTAAATGATAAGTTTTATTAATTGCAAAACTCTCTTATTATTTTATAAAATTCTAATAACTATATAAAAATTCAAGGAATTGTTAATAGAAATAATTTTGTTTTTATTATAAAATTTTCATTTTGTAATCTTATTGGCTGTAATTTTTTTATAGCGAAGGTATGTCAAATATTTAAATTTATTATTTGTAATTAATATAATTTCATAAAATATAGGAATGTATCTTTTATAGTTAATATAGTTTCCTAAAATATTGGAAGAGTTAATCATTTATTTCTTTAGTAATTGTTACCATTTTTTTAGGGAAGTTTACTTATGAAAGAGTTAGTCATTTATTTCTTTTATAATTGTTACCATTGGTTTAGGGAAGTTTAATTTTTTTTAGTTTAATTATGTAGGAAAGTTGGTCTGTTTGGCAACATGGATATATGTCATGTTTTTTGTTTTTTTTTATCCCTAAGTGTACTCCCTAATTAATAGTATAGATACATGGTATACATCTAAAATATATAAATTGGACACTACATAATATATAGATGCAAAATACTATACATTTACAAAATACAAAAATTAGTTACATATATATAGTTAATCTACCAAACAAAATACATGTTGCATTTTTTAAAATAAATTTAGCCCCGCGGTGTACGGGTGAATATCTAGTTTTGTGTAAAACTACAAATGTCACATATTTTACAAATCCAACAATAGGTCATCATCAGCGTATGTATCTTTTAGATATGGTTATTAGTAACATTATTTCCCTCTTCTAGATATTACGCAGCGTTAATACTGATGCTGATTATGTTGTAAACAGTCTCCACTGTTGTATCAGCAAAACGTTATGATCAAACCCCGACCGGCGACGGTGCATAATAAATTGATTTTCTTAGAAAATTTATTTCTCTCTTTGTATTAATTGAAAAGGAGTTTTACCCCCTCTATTTCTGTTTTTTCTTAACATTCGTAGGTTTGGTGAGTTAATTGAATTAAAGAGTGGTTTGAAATATGTTTTAGAAAATACGTTTTACTTGAATGGTGCTGAATCTTTTACCTATAGTAAATTGGAATAATAATACATAATTATTTCTAAGGAAAAATGAGTTTTAAAAGTTCCCAATATTTTCTTTCGACGTTACTATCAAGTGGTGTAAACAATGGTTTATTTCCCAAACCTCATATCATACCTTCTTTGTTTTTTTTTTTTCTTTTGTTATTACTGAATCAATCAAGCCTGATCCATATCCGATCTCTCCTACGGAGAGTTCCGCGACTTAGTGGAATCGAACTCTGATGGGATTAGTTGCAGATGTAATGCTATAACCACTTGACTAAAGATACTTCCAATATTATACTTTTTTATATGGAAGATAGTAGAAAAAAGTGGACTCATCAATTCAGTGAGGAACAATCAGAGCAAATTTATTTACAAAATAGAAAATAAATATCTATAAAATTAATTTCAAAATTAAATATTTCTGAACAATAAGTTGCATAAATAAAAAATCTATTATATTTATATGAATTTCTTAAAAAGGTTATAAACAAAATTTTGTTTTAAAATAAAATTAAAATAGATACTATAATTTTATTATGAATGAAATTAATAACAAATTTAATTTTTAAAATATATTTCTATATGAAATAAAAACATTTATGAGTTTTAAGTGATATAATTACATAAGTATTACATATTGATTTAAATTAAATACTATACATTTCTTTTTTGAATAATGTTTCTAAAAAGGTAAATTATAATATCCAAATTAGTATGAAATCGTTTTAGATGCCATTCTCATATTTTAGTTTAATCTAGAAAATAAATTCATTACCATTCTTACTGTTCATTCCTAACTAAATTTATTTTACTCCTTTTATTCCTTAATTAAATAATTTATATATGTTTCCTTTCAACATTTTTATATTTTCACTCATATTTATTAGTTTTATCTTGTTAAACCATCAATTACCCTCACCAAACCAAATGGCATCTAAAACGATTTCTCTCATGCTCGTTTCGCTAATTCTTACATGTAAGTCTATATTATTTCGCTAAATGTACTGAATAAATTTGGTTTGCAATCACTAATGAAATCGATGTCTCGATATTAGGCATCAGATCAGTGACCATACCTGTAGCTGAAGCTCAAGTCAAATATCATAGCTGCTCGACCGTAGATGATTGCCAAGATGTTCATTGTTTAATTGCATCGGTAAAATGTATAGATTCTCATTGTCAATGTTTGCCGATTTCACCACCTTCAAGCAGAAAAAATCTTAATCTACTACCAGCTGAGACTCCATTACCGTGCAAGACAGCAAGTGATTGTGAGGATAAGCTTACTTGTGTTTTTGGAAAATTTATTTGCAAAAATTCACAATGTCGTTGCTTAGATAAATAGTTAGTGAACTTACAAAACTGAAAAATCTATGTTATGTCTTTGTGTGATGATTTTGATGATAAAATAAAATGAATTTAATAGAGATCATTTTTTTTTTGGTTTTCGAAATTTGTATGAAACTGTCAATATTTTTTTCTCACAATAGTAATAGTAATATAAAAACTTATGAAATTGAGGGAGTATTATAAGTTAATTTTCAACGTCAACATGTATTTAGTTGGTGGAAAAATTAATATCTACATAAATGAAACATGAGACTTATCCATCCTATTGCTTGGTAAGTAACTGTCAATTTGATTTCTAAGTGAAAGGAAAAAAATTCTTAGATTAATTTTGTTCTGATTCGCTTCAGAAAGTGGTGTTGCCACTAGTCACCTTTGCATGACTTTCCATTTTTTCTGCTAATATTTTAAAAAAACTTGGAAGGACATGTTGACCAAAAAATCTTATATTAATTGGTTACCTAATAATCAATGAGAAAACAATAAAAACATTTCAAACACCATAATAAATGTTTGAACAATCAAACACTGAAAATACGTTTCAAAGAGCACAATCAAAAAGTTACAATATATAGTCAGCGAAATCATTCCTCTAAACACACAAAGTCTAAAGAGAAAAAACAAAACTTTTCCACCTTCTATTCTATCAATGGCGACTAGACTAACATCGCTTTTCCTCTTCCTCTTTCTCATATCTTGTAAGTTTCCCTATTTAGATTTCTATTACATGCATCTATAACAACATCAATTTTGCAACATGTTTAAATAATTCGTTTGAAAATCATGTAGGCACATTTTTGTTGCATGAAACCAATGCATCAAGAAAAATAGGTAGAAGCTATATTCCACTGTGCGGATCAAGAGATGATTGTGATGGCATATGGTGTAAAGGAAAAGCAGGAAAGACTGGACAGTGTAACATGTGGACTTGTGACTTTGATGAATATTGTCGTAAGATTGTTCGTTGCGAAAACTTGCCAGGACCATATTGTATGGAAGGAATATGTACTTGTTAAAAAAAAATACTTTGTTTTGAAAATGCATAGTGCATTACTAAAATAAAGTAGTTTATTAGGTAATTCGTTTTCCTGCTCTTACGTTGTAGTCACTATATAAACACAATAACAACCAAAAATTTTGTTGCAATAGGGATTCAAACATAGAAGCACCATGTTTAGTATTATATATGTTAGCAAATTTTGCTGATTTTAATTTAGAGGGGATCTATGAACTTTACTACTTGTGAGCAGTCAAGAATTTTAAACGTCTTCTCTTATGTGACGATAATCGTTATTTATATAACCAAGTCTTTAGATATCATGCATTCACCTTTTGATAAGGTAATAGTGATTTATGTTTTATTTTATTTTGTTTTGATGCTTGGTCCATTGCAATCGCTATGACAAATTAATATAATCATCAAAATGTAAGGATAACCAATTAACCTTTTATTAATATATTGTATAACTAAACACACGTTTTTAGTGAATAAAATAAAATTAGATCATGTAACCGAATGAGTTTGATGTCAAATAAATTTGGTATCTTCACAATATATGAGTGAAAAGAATAAAATATCAAAATATATGAATGTCTAACAGTTAAGGTATTATAATCAGCCAAAAAAAGAGTAATATAATAAATTGAGTTTAAGTAAAATGTTTATATGTGTTATCAAAAACATCTTAATCATTAAATCTTCATAAATGTTAGATGGATATAGTTACTCTTTTTAATAAACCATATGATAATTAAGATCCATCCAGTATTAAAGAAAAAAATCAGTGTTCTTTACCCAAAAAGATGTACAATATAAATTGCAAGACCCAAGTCATAATTCTTTTAAAAATATTATGATATTATACTCAAATCATAAAAAAATTACATCAAAAGTAGTATTTCTGTCACACTCTGGTCTATAGTCTCACTAGCAGTTGGGCCTTTTCCCCTACCATGACCACGACCACAACCGCGTCCACGACCAGCAACAGCTCCACCTATAACCATTATCACTACCAAATATAGAAGGGTAAACTCATAATTAAAACCGCTTACATAAACACACAACTTACCATGGAATCTCATTGAAGGCTTGAAGATGATGTTATAGGACCCCATGCCACACACAATTGACTAATTCACATAATCAACTCAAGCATGCAATCCCAGACATCAACATCACAAGCTAAAATGAACCATAGACCTAGAACCGTAAGGGTTCTGATACCAAAATGAAACAACCCATCCTTTTTTTGTTTTTTTTCATTTTTTGACATTTAGCTAATGATCCCAGACTCACTAACAATCTAACAACAATAAACAACATCAGATAACATAAGCAATAGCAATAATCCTATAAATAACTCCAATAAAGAATAACCAAATCTTAAAGTCTCTCAATTTCAAATCCAACAATGTCAAGAAGCAAATAACCAGTGTCCTAATTCTACAACTAACCTCTAGCAACCTAACAAATTGCCTTCACCTGCACCAGAATCACACATTGTCTTTATCTGCACCACAAAAGATAGGTGTAACTATTACCTGAAATACTTAGCGAGGCGATCCTCCCATCTACTGGGCTATACAAACAAGCGAATAGATAAACATAAACAATACACAAAAACAAGCAAACAAAAAACTCTACCATAGGCGTCGACACACCCAAACGCTTAGATAAGCCATGGTCACGCACTCACCTCTAAAACCAACATATCTAAAAAAAAACAGCGAGATCCAAGCCTTCCAACGACCACTACTCGACACCCATGCTCAGACCTTCTTCTCCACATTCCGAAAACACCAAAAACCGACTTAGAAATCCACAGAAACCTCTCAAAAACGTTTTAGAACTTTTCTCTTCTTTCTCTTCTTCTAGGAACAAGACTAAAGAAAACTAAGTGGCGTAGAGTTTTCCCTTTAAATACTAGAGTCCCAGGTTTCCATCAACAAAACTGCGTCAACTCGGAGAAAATATAAATAATCTGAATACCAACCACCCGATTACGTCGATCAATGCACAAACCATATTTCTGGTTTGCGGGTGTTACAGATACGTTCATCATAGACATTGTTTTATTATTAAAAGTTTTTTCATTATTATATGTTGCAGGGTTTTCACATACATCTCAAAAATTATATATACATTATGTGTAATCTTTATGTTGGCATTCACGTGGGTAGGAAGACCTACGTTCATTATGTCGTTTCTACAAAAGAACAATAAAAATCCATGGACTCAATGATTCAAAATCTCTTTATTTGGTGAGGGTGCTTTCATGACTTTTTCAATGAAAAAGTATAGAAAATCTTAAACTAATCAATACAATAAAAATTGAATGTGTTTCTCTTCAGTGTTGACACCTCAGCTTTTTAGTTGAAGGAAGAGTTGACACATCAGTTAAAAGAGTTAGCCAATCAAATTATAAGGATTAATACAGCTCAATACTTTTGTCCAATAATAATCCTTCTCCATTCAGCAGAATTTCCTCTTTCTTTCTGGGCCCAACCCAATTACAATGGTGTCCACGAAAAACATTAAAAGAACCCAAATTAACCTGTGTATGGCAATTGACAACAGAGGAAGGTGACGAGCAGCACACACTCAACACCAGAGGAGAAAAAGGACATCAAAATCCTAATCGGATGTGTCATTCAAAGAGAAGAACAATAGTCTCACACCATGCTTGAAGCAAGTGAAGGCTATGTACGAGTCTCTCATACTTGATGCTATGTTTTGGATTTGGATACAAATTTGAACCTTAATATTCCTCTCTTTTTCTGTGTAGAAAATTCCAGTCTTTCCTTAGTTCTAAAACCCAAAGGAAGAAGATGAAGAATTCCATCATAAGAAGCCCCTAAAAAATCCTGCGAAGATCCAGTAGAGCACTGTAGTCCACCAACGAAGTGTGTGTTCAGACTTATTAGACGAGATCTCATCCTTCTCGCCATGGCGAAATATCCCAACCGTTGTTGTTATGAAACCTGGTGTTGGTGGGATCGTGGCGGGATCGAATCAGGGATAGAGTGGTGGTATCAAGTGTGTCAGTCATGGAAAAGACTATGTTTAAGATAAAATTAAAGTCTTTTGATGATTAAGCTAAAGGAGGTGAGAAGTTTTACATACATTAGGGTTAGTTATACTATTTATACAATGTAGTATTTAAATCTATCCGATTTAAATGTAAATATTTATAAGTCATCTTGAATTTGAGATTTTTCTATATTTATTTTATTAATGTATTTTTCTATCTTATCATTGTATAAACCATAGTTTTTACAGTTAATCAATTTTCTTAAAAAATATATTTTCAATAATTCAACATATATAAAAATCAAACATATTTATAAAAAGTATCCCACGGAAGAGTGCGGGTCTAACCTAGTAAGTATATAAAAGAGCAAGTCAATACTACAAACTCAAACGTCACCTGCAATATAACTCTTGTACATGTATAGATACTGTAAACCGTATAAATCCTTGTATGTGTAATAAAACTACGTTGTAGGTTTATCATTTTGTAATAGCATGTGCCCATAAAAAGAAGAGAAAGAAGGTTTATCATTTTGCATTACAAAACTGTATATAGTGAATTAAAATTAAAACTTACAATTTGAGTTATGAGTAAATGTATGAAAATATATGGTACATGTAAATATTTAGTTCTTTTTGCATAAGGATTACAATTATTTATGTTGACATTTTTCCTACATTCTTTTAAGGTTTTATAGCAGCTATACGTCCCTTGAACAAGATGTCGGCAGCAGTAGGCTTTCATGTTTGCTAAATAGCATGGATCTTTCAAAGGTGGTCTCGTAAGGTCTTTGAAGAAATTACCTATAAATAAGAAAATCATTTGAAAAATTATTCAATTGTTATAATAGAGGTGGCGATGATGATAACAATGAACAATAAACCACATCCCCTATATATTAATAGAGAAACACTCTCACAAAAAAGCTGAGGTGTCGCGCTCACAGAACTCCTGTACATTTTTAATTAAATGCTCTTATTTCTCATTGTTATTTACATAAATATGCCACTAAAATATTATGAGCCAGTGTTTTTCTATTAGTTTCTAAAAATGAAAGATTTAATCAACTATTAAATCCGAAAATGTATTTAATTATCATTTTCATAACCCATTTACTCATTAAAAATAACTACATTTCACAAAAAAGAAAAAAAATTATTCATTTATTTATCACTTTTTCATTTTTCTCATTGCATTTTTAAACTTAGGATTTGTTTAAATAAAATAAATTAGTTTAAAGATATTGGTTTATCTAATGTGAAACATAAATACGTGAATTAGATTTTTAGAAACACAAAAAGACATTAAAACTTTCTACACCACCATAAAATTATTTTCTAAGTTCAAATATTTCATGGGTGAAAGGTAATTTAAAGAAAATAAACGCAAATTTGAATAAACGAAAATAAATTTACTTACCTATTTTGTTTTATACAAACAAATCTTAAATCTCAAATAAAATGTTTACTCATAATATTTTATTTAAATCGATTTAAACCGCACATAGTGCGGGTTGGTACCTAGTATATATATAACATACATTCATGAAGGCTAGCCATGGAAACAAGGACGACACAAAAGATAGCAAATTTGAAAAATGACATTGTGATTCTTTTGACAAGAGATATGTTCTGTTGTTTTAAATTAAAAAGCTTACATATAAACACACAAATTTATACTATATACATATATATAAATTCTAAAAGTGGTATATTATTTTTGAGGGTTATCCGAAAAAACTGTAGTTATATTTGTTTGGTTAATCTTATTTTCTTTATCTCCTCAAATATCGATGGTTTATATTTAATTTTATATTAACCTTTTTTTAATCTTTTCTTATATTTAGAATAACCTAAAAGAAAAATCAACAACATCCACATGTTGATTAGCGATATATTAGCTACAAAGTTACTAAAATTTTCTAAAATTGATAAGCAGTAGTTCAGCTACAAATGTTCTTTAATACTCCCTCCGTTTCAGAAAGAGTGTCATTTTGACACATTTCACACAAATTAAGAAAAGTTTGAATTCTACATGTTTGACCCTGTTTAATAAGTAATTAATGATCTAAGTTCAATGAAAATAGCTTTGGGTTCAGGGGTAAAAAAAAATTAGCATTAAAATACTCATTGGAAATGTAAAATGACATTCTTTGTGAAACAAAAAAAATTCTCTAGAATGACACTCTTTATGAAACGGAGGGAGTATATGATTAAAAAGAATTCGATTATAGTCAATTCCTACTACGCATGGTAACCATTTCACTAAAGACAATTCCCCAATTTTATTCGAGTTTATAATGTATCTAATTAATGATGACTCAAACTTAAATTGTGGTTTATTCGTAATTATTGTCTTAAATTTTATATTTTTAAAGTGGGTTTAACGTTTCGGGAGGTGTTTAAATTATGGGTTTTTGCCAATTTAGCACATTGTTTGAAGAAGATTAAACTTAATACCAAAATATATGATTTCATTCAGCATAAATTAAAGAAACCAAAATAACTGTTTACCAAAAGCAAACCAAACCGACTAATATAGGTTAGAGTATCCAGTATCCATTACAATATGTAGTAGTCTAGAATTGGCAATGATTTTTTTTTTTTTTTACTTAGATTTTTAAAAAAATTTGGAACCATGTTTGAGCACTTTCCAACATATAGTAGCATTAAGAGACAAGCATGTAGACCTTTTGAAAGCAGTTAAAATCCCACCTAAGGCAAGAGTTCCTGATTAAAGATCCTGCTAAAAGAATAATAAAATTTCCTCTTTCAAACTAATACACCACTAGTTGTTAAGTTATACTAGTATTCAGTTGGAGGATACTTTCTAATTAATAAACTCCAATGGTATTTGATAAAAATGGAGTTTTGTTTTCTTTATGAAACAAAAGTATAATTTTATTTCTACATATATAGAACGGAGAGAGTAGTTAGCAACCAGTATCTTACAAGTCTAAGATATTAATCTATCAGGTTTGTAGTTTCATGACTTCTCAACATATATTGAAATCAGATAATTCCATTAGGAATGAACAAAAGGAACACAATCACACTACCTCTATGAACCCCACCCGAAAACATTTGAAAAACTATTTGAAAATCGATTGAATAAAGATAAATTTGTACCCAAAAAAAAGAAACTTAAGTAACTTAAATGGCTTCAACAACAAAAAAGATCATAGTGTCAAAACGACAAAAAACTCCAATAAGCTTTCTTCATCAATGTCTTAATCTTGTTTCCTCGAGCTAAGTTGACGAGCATAAGCCGCGACACGCTTTGCCCACTTGACGATCTCTACCTTGAGATATTATGATATTATACTCAAATCATAAAAATATTATGATATTATACTCAAATCATAAAAAAATTACATCAAAAGTAGTATTTCTCTTCCTCCTCTTACTCTTGATACCTTGTAAGTCTCTAAATCTCTCACAAGTCTTTTAGCTAAATATTTGTTGGAATTTTACATATAGCATATCTTATTGTGGACTGATATGTTTCACAATTGCTCAAACGTTTGCCCCTTGTAAGACCAGAGAAGAATGCAATGCTGCCGCCAATTGCAGAAGCAGGGAAGCTCTATGCATAAGGGAAAAATGCCATTGTATGAGTTCATCAACTCATTTTGGGAAACTTAACAACCTTAAGATGGTGAAAGATTTAAAGCCGTACAAGGCGAAAAACTGATAGTGATTATTTTATATGATATCAAAATGTGCCCAGGCTAGCTAGGCTCTCGATCATTTTGATAAAATTTGTTCTTCATAATATAACATATGTAAAGCTTGGTGCATTTATAGAAAATAATTCCAATTGCAAATGTCTTTTGTTTTAACGGGTGAAAGACTTAGCATCTATAATAATTGATCTTTATTTATTAAATCATGTGATTTATATGCTCAATGACAACGTCATCATGTAATACTAGTTAATTAATAAAAGTAGATATACAATATAATTGTAGTGGAATGTTTATAACTTAACTATATTAAACATGTTTAATTTACCTTAAATTTAGTTTTTTTTTGGATTTCCAGCAACAAAGATTGTACTTTCCGTATTACTTAGATGATTTTACAATCTTTTCTTTTTGCAAATATCTAGATAATTCAATGTATTTTTTTATATAGCAAAATTCTGAATAATTGCAAAATAACTAGATTTTTTAATTTAAACGAAATATGTTTTATCTAAGAAAAAAGGAAAAGGAGGTGGGCGTAATCTAATAACTCCTAATGTGGCTAACGTTGTCGTTTAATGTCTTTTTATTATAGCCGTTGGATTAAAATTCTAAGAATTAGAAAAAGAAAGTAACGGTTATGAATTTGGGTTTGATCGAAGCTTGGTGTGGTTAAAAAATGTAAGTTTTGTTGTTTAGTTGAATTGACCGACACGTCACTCTTCAAAACGGTCACAAATTGTGGACGTGAAACTTCATTTAAATCTGAAAAAGTAATCAATTTCGAAACAAAGGGAGAAAGAGAGAGATTAATCGATTTTGTGACCGTTGTTTGGGTTCTCAATTGATAAACCCAGAAGAAACTTCTCAATCAATCTTGTGACCGTTGTTTGGGTTCTCAACTGATAAACCCAGAAGAGACTTCTCAATCAATCTTGTGACCGTTGTTTGGGTTCTCGTCTTCCTTCTCTAAAAGTCCGAGAGAAAGAGAGAGAGAGAGAGCCATCTCCGATCAGGTCCTATGTTATCATCTCTTTGAATCTTTCAATTTTACCAATCTCTCTCTCACTCTATGATTCTCATATATGTTGCTTCTATTCTAGGGCTCCGTCATCGAAATTGTCAGCGCGATCAGGTTATGTTATCTTCTTGTTCTCTCTCTCTCTCTCTTTCAATTTCATCTCTCTCACGCTCCGCCATTGATGATTCTCATATATGTTGGTATACTAGGGTTTTTATAGGCAATCAAGGACGACGATTCTCCAAAAGAACGAAGATGATTTCATATCCTTCAATTTAGATTGATTTGAGATTTGATTCTGATTCATTGGCTCTTCGGCTCTGTTTTGATGAAAGGATTTTCTTGTTTTGTTTCCAACGGGACTTTGATGGCACATCCCACGGAGACACGCATAGTAGTAGTCTCGTCTCTTCTATGGTATTATTGTATCTTCTTTTATGTTTCTTCTGTGTTCTGAATCTTTGTCCTGAATCAAATTTGATTGCATACTGTCATGTTTTGTCTACTGAATCGTATACCTTTGGGTGTTTAGTTATAATACATGTTAAATGATTTTGAATTTTTTTGATGTATAACTTCCTTGCAAGGGAGCGATCCCTGTGATGCTGTGCATATTTGATAACATCCTATCTCTGCTATGGCACGTGTATAAGGCTCCGTTGAGTCTTATCTTCTCCTCTCTCATCATCTGTTCTGGTATGTTTCTTCTTCTTCTTTTTTTCCCCTAATTACTTTATGAGATTTGCTATTGTTGGCGAGGTATGATTTGTTCTCATGTTTCCAGCTTCATGAATTGGGTTTACAGCGAATCATGAAGACGCTTTTATTTACTTGACGTTATGTTGTTTCAGGTTTTGGATGATGCTTTGATGGACACGCATCTTTTCTGTGCAAGGGTTTTTAGGGTTTTTTTAGAATTCATCTTAACATGTCTTTTTCTTCTTCTTCTTCTTCTTCTTCTTCTTCTTGTTACTTACATTTCTTTCTTCATCTTGCAGGTTTTTTTGGAAGCAAACTAATCTTCGTGTATTCATTTCTCTATGCTACGTCTCCATCTCTATTTGCTTCTGAATTTTCACTTTGTTTCAGTGGTCTTTTTCTAATTACATGTTATTTACTTGTCGTTTTTGTCTTGGTTTTCCTGTGATTCACTTCTCACTCTGTTTTTCAGGTTTTGGATGATGCTTTTATCGATCAGTGATGGCTTTGATGGAGATACTTCGTCTCTGTAAAATGTCTTCTAGGGTTTTGTTCTTTCTTCCTCTTCACATGTCTTTTACTTTTCTTTTGTTTTGTTCCTTACAACATTTCTTTCTTCGTCTTGCAGGTGTTTTGGAAGCAAATTGTAATCTGATCCACGGGCATTCTTCTCCATGCTTCGTTTTCAGGCCTACTGAGTTTCTGAGAGTTACTATTGTTGGTGAGGTATGATTTGTTCTCCTGTGTTTTATTATGTTTTCCAGATTCTCTTTTTTTGTATACACGGTAGAGCTTCATGAATAGGGTTTACAGCGAATCAGGAGGACGGTAAGGATCTCATATTGTCAACATTCATATATTTTTTAGTCTCTTAGGTGGTATGCTTAAGTTTGAGCTCCTCGGATGCACAAGGTTAGACTTGTGGTTTAGTCAGGTATTTCCTCCTATTTCCCCTTTGGTATAAGTCTGCTATCTAATTGTTTTCATTAGCTGGATTTTGAGTTTTGTACTGCGCCATAAGCGAGTTTTTGTATTCAAAATGTTTTCATTAACTAATTTTTGTATTCAGTGTCTTTTTAACGAAAATATCTCTCTTTGATGCAGATGGTGGAACTGATATGATAAATCTTTCTTCAGGTATGTCTTTTTGTATTCAGTTTCTTCTGTGCTATATCTTTTCATTATCATCTTCTTTATTACAGCAACCACATGATCCTTTGTTTAGTTAATGTCTCAGTTTATCTTGAAAAATGTCGTCTCTCATACAAGAGTACTTTAAAATATTTCTTTTTTTTTGGGTCTGATTTTAGTTAATGCCCTGTTTTTCTTCATGATCTTAGTTAATCTTATACCTTCCTTTTGGGTTTTCAGGTGGCAGCGAGACATTCTGTGTTATGCAGGCTCTTTAAGATCTTATCTAAATCGTAAGATATCTTCTCTTTTTTTCCCCTGTCATAACTTTTTTGAAATGAAAGCTGAGAGAAATACACTGGTTCTAATTTGTATTGCATGCTAACTACGACAAGCCATAACAATTAATGAATAAAAACTTGGGATTATGTTTTGATTTTTGTCCAGGATATGGCCATGGTGTTTTGCGTAAAACGGTTCGAAGATATATGTGCCAAAGAGAGTTTACCTTCAAGCATCTACCTGATGATTCTCTTCTTCAGCTGGTAATATTTTGGTCATGCAACGTTTTTCAATGTTTCAGACTTCAAAATGGGTGTGTGCATTTTATGTCACTGTACTCTTTAGACTTTTTGAATTCATTTTTACAATTTCAAACAGACTAACTAATTTTGTTGTATTGATTCAGGTGGATGAGGCTGCAAAGCTAGTTAAAACGCTGTTTGAAGTTGCTATATCCAGGCAACCTTCTGTGATATATATGGATTTAGTATGTACTTTTTAAACTCCCGTGTCAGTTGGCATATATTCTGTTTTTCCCTAATGACTTTATGAGATTTGTTATTGTTGGTGAGTTCATGAATTGGGTTTACAGATGAGGTATGATTTGTTCTCATGTGTAAGGATCTCATCATTGGATGATGCTTTTATTTACTTGTCGTTCTGTTGTTTCAGGTTTTGGACGATGCTTTTATCGATCAGTGATGGCTTTGATGGACACACATTCCGATGAGAGATACTCCACAAATTTTTTTGCTAGACGAGTTTGTTCTTAAACTTTATCATATGTTTTAAGTCACAGGCAACGTTGTTCAATATGGTTCCTTGCTAAAATTGCATTTCTATTTGCTTCTGAATTTTCACTTTGTTTCAGTGGTCTTTTTTTAATTACATGTTATTTACTTGTCGTTTTTGTTCTGTTGGCCTAGGTTCCTGCTGATTTACTTCTCTGTAAAATGTCTTCAGGGGTTTTGTTCTTTCTTCCTCTTCACACGTCTTTTACTTTTCTTTTTTTGTTCCTTACAACATTTCTTTCTTCGTCTTGCAGGTGTTTTGGAAGAAAACAGTAATCTGAGCCACGGGTATTCTTCTCCATGCTTCGTTTTCAGGCCTACTGAGTTTATGAGATTTGCTATTGTTGGTGAGGTATGATTTGTTCTCATGTGTCTTATTCTGTTTTCCAGGTTCTCTTTCTATGTATACACGGTAGAGCATCATGAATTTGGTTTTTACAGCGAATCAGTAGAACGGTAACGATCTCAGATTGTCAACATTCATATATTTCTAAGTCTCTTAGGTGGTATGCTTAACTTTGAGCTCCTCTGATGCACAAAGTTGGTCTTATGGTTTATTCAGGTATATCCTCCTCTTTCCCCTTATGATGGTTTTATTTGCTTCTCGTTCTGTTGTTTCAGGTTTTGGATGATGCTTTTATCGATCAGTGATGGCTTTGATGGACACGTTTCTTCTCTGTTCAAGGGTTTTGTTCTTCCTCTTAACATGTCTTGTTCTTCTTATTCTTCTTGTTTTCTTTTTGTTACTTACATTTCTTTCTTCGTCTTGCAGTTTTTTTGGAAGCAAATTATGCTATGTCTTCATGACTTCTCATGTGTTCCTTGCTAAAATTGCATCTCTATTTGCTTGTGATTTTTCACTTTGTTTCAGTGGTCTTTTTTTAATTACATGTTATTTAGTTGTCGTTTTGGTCTGTTGGCCTAGGTTCCTGTGACTTACTTGTCACTCTGTTATATCAGGTTTTGGATAATACTTTTGTCGACCAGTGATGGCTTTGATGGAGATACTTCTTCTCTGTAAAATGTCTTCAGAGGTTTTGTTCTTTCTTTCTATTACAACGTCTTTTACTTTTCTTTTTTTTGTTCCTTACAACAAGTGTTTCTTCGTCTTGCAGGTGTTTTGGAAGCATGTTGTTATCTGATCCACGTGTATTCTTCTTTATGCTTCGTTTTCAGGCCTACTGAGTTTATGAGATTTGCTATTCTTGGTGAGGTATGATTTGGTTTCCTGTGCCTTATTCTGTTTTCCAGATTCTCTTTCTATATGTATACACGGTAGAGCTTCATGAATAAGGTTTACAACGGAATCAGGAGGACGGTAAGGATCTCAGATTTTCAACAGTCATATATATTTAAGTCTCTTAGGTGGTATGCTTAAGTTTGAGCTCCTCTTATGCACAATGTTGGAATTGTGGTTTATTCAGGTACATCTTCGTCTTTCCCCTTTGGTATATGTCAGCCATGTAATTCTTTTCATTAACTGGATTATGAGTTTTGTATTGCGCAGAAGCGAGTTTTTAACATGATTTGGTCTTTTTTTTTATTGGATGTTTCAGGTAATGTCGCTCATCTACATAGTGACGCTGGCATTAACGTTTTCTGTCTAATAACCTACCGTTTGCTACTATATATAGTCGGTGATGGCTTTGATTAATCGTTGTCAAGCGTTTTCTCCTTTTGGTTGTTCCTTTTTGCCCAATTATTATTCCTATGTAAGCGCTGTTGTTGTTGTGTATAAGCGCTGAAAGTATTTCCTCTCTTTGATGCAGATCGTCGTCGAATAAGAGGCACTGGGATTGCTCCGTTGAATCTTATCTTCTCCTCTATCACCATTTGTTCTGGTACGTTTCTTCTTCGTCTTTTTTTCCCCTAATGACTTTATGAGATTTGCTATTGTTGGCGACGTATGATTTGTTCTCATGTGTCCAGCTTCATGCATTGGGTTTTCGGCGAATCAAGAAGACGGTAAGGATCTCATCACTGGATGATGCTTTTATTTACTTGTCGTTATGTTGTTTCAGGTTTTTGATGATGCTTTTACCGATCAGTGATGGCTTTGATGGACACGCTTCTTCTCTGTGCCAAGGGGTTTTCAAGGGTTTTGTTCTTCCTCTTTACACGTCTTTTTCTTTCTCTTCTTCTTCTCTTTTTGTTACTTACATTTCTTTCTTCGGCTTGCAGGTTTTCTAGAAGCAAACTATGATCTGATCATCATGTATTCATTTCTCCAAAGAAAACCGTCGTAAAAAAATTTATAACCCTTCTCTCATACAAGTGTCAAAACCCTTGCAACTGTAAGACTCAAGAGTCAAAACCCTTGCAACTGTAAGACTCAAGAGTCAATACCCTTGGAACTGTTGGTGATGACATTCTTCTAAACAAACTAGTCTCTGATGTCTTTCTTTGAATCGATCATAGGACTTTCACTTGCTTGTTTTTTTTCCAGGGTTTGGTTTCTAACTTGTCGTTCTGTTTTTTTTCCAGGTTTTGTGATGATGTTTGTATCAATTAATGATGGCTTTGATGACATGCTTCTTCTTCCTTACGCCCGTCTCTGACTTTTTTTTTTGGGCTTGCAGGTTATCTTGGGAGCGAGAATCTTCAACATCGCTCCCCCGCTTTTTAATGCGTCTCTAACTTTTTTATTTTCTTTTGTTTGCCTAAGTAAAGTAAGTAAGTAAGTAAGTTTCTTCGTCTTGCAGGTTGTTTTGGGAGAGAGAGAGTCTATGATTCGACCTTGCTCCCCCGCTTCTGAGTTTTCACTCCCATGGATGATGATGCTTTGATCGTTATCGCTGATTTGCTTCTTCTTTTTTTCTGTATGTCTCTTAGGTCTGGTAAGTCTCAGCTCCTCTGATGCACAAGGCTGGACATGCTGTTTATTCAGGTTCTTGTTCTTATGTCTGCTATCTCTTTATTTGTTTCTTATAAACTAGATTTTGAAACTTAAAGTGGATACTAATTATGCATATTAATTGTTTGATGTTGTTGCAGGACAACAATTGGCTTTTGTGTTCATTCCGTGTGCTCGCGGCTGGTGCAGAGGTAAAAAGAACTCTTTGATGCAATCATCACTTCTATTTAAAATCACAGACAGAGAATGAAACTTTAGTGGATCATATGCATTTTCTTTTATCTTGCAGGACAACAGTTGGCTCATGTGTTCAATCCGTCTGTTCGCTGCTGGTGCAGAGGTGAAAGCTCTTTGACGCAATCATCTCTTTCTTTGTTAAAAAATCACAGACTGAGAATGAAACTTTAGTTGATCTTATGCATTTTGTTTTGATGTTGCAGGACAATAGTTGGCTCTTGCGTTCAATCCGTGTCGCTGCTCGCTGCTGGTGCAGAGGTAAAAAAGAACTTTTTGATGCAATCATCTCTTTTATTATAAATGACGCACAAGGTTCGTGAGTTCTCTTTTAGGTTTATTCAGGTTCGTGGTTTATTCAGATTTTGAATTTTGGCTTCCTGAGTTTTGGATTGTGCCATCATGGACTTTTCAACCATGATTTTGTCTTTCCATTGGACTGTGCCATCATGGACTTTTCAACCATGATTTTGTCTTTTCATTGGATGTTTCTAGGTTTCAAGTGAAAAACATGCATGTCTATCTTTGATGCAGATCGTCGAGATTACAGACTTACAGTGTGGGAGGTTCGAAGGGAAAGCATTGTGGGAGTGCCTATGGTTTCTGAGTTTTACTCTCAGGTTACCTCATCCATAAACCTTTTTGCTCTAAACGCATCTGTATTATTTGATTCTGAATATTCGCTTTGGTTCTGTCTTTTTTCTCTGATGCAGATCGTCGAGGCACCGGGATTACAATGTGGGAGGTTTGAAGAGAAAACTATGTGGGAGTTCGTATGATTTCTGATTTTAACTTTCAGGTTACCTCGCATCCATAAACTATTTGCTCTGGACGCATCTCTACTATTTGTTTCTGAATATTCACTTTGGTTCTGTTTTTTATTTTTTTTCATTCTAATAACATGTTATTCACTTGTTAAAAATACCTTTTATGTTTGATGCAGATCGTCACATCGAGTTAAGACACTGGGATTGCTTTGTTGATTCTTATCATCTCGTCTATCTGTTTAGGTAAGGTTTCTTCATATATCCCGGGATACATCTTCTTCTTGCCATGAGGGATTTTTCATACATGATTTGGTCTTTTCTTATTGAATGTTCCAGGTTTCAAGTAATGTTCCTCATCTTCCTTGTGACACGGGCAACTAGGCTTTTAGCCTGAGACCCTGTCTTTTGTTATAAGATATTCGAGGTTCTCTAAGAAGAAAAGCATCAAGTTATTTACTAACTGGTCTCTTTCCTCTTTCTTGTCCGTTTTGTATTTCTAATGCTACATCTATTCATACTTGTCCCTGTTATTTCCGGTTTTGGATGATGTTTTTATCGATAGTGATGGCTTTGATGGAGATACTTCTTCTATGTAAAATGTCTTGAGGGGTTTTGTTCTTTCTTCCTCTTCACACGTCTTTTACTTTTCTTTTTTTTGTTCCTTAAAACATTTCTTTCTTCATCTTGCAGGTGATTTGGAAGCAAATTGTAATCTGATCCACGGGTATTCTTTTCCATGCTTTGTTTTCAGGCCTACTGCGTTTCTGAGATTTGCTATTGTTGGTGAGGTATGATTTGTTCTCATGTGTCCTATTCTGTTTTCCAGGTTCTCTTTCTATGTATACACGGTAGAGCATCATGAATTTGGTTTTTACAGCGAATCAGTAGAACGGTAAAGATCTCAGATTGTCAACAATCATATATTTCTAAGTCTCTTAGATGGTATGCTTAACTTTAAGCTCCTCTGATGCACAAAGTTGGTCTTATGGTTTATTCAGGTATTTCCTCCTCTTTCCCCTTATGATGGTTTTATTTGCTTGTCGTTCTGTTGTTTCAGGTTTTGGATGATGCTTTTATCGATCAGTGATGGCTTTGATGGACACGTTTCTTCTCTGTTCAAGGGTTTTGTTCTTCCTCTTAACATGACTTGTTCTTCTTCTTCTTCTTCTTTTCTTTTTGTTACTTACATTTCTTTCTTCGTCTTGCAGTTTTTTTGGAAGCAAACTATGCTATGTCTTCATGACTTCTCATGGGTTCCTTGCTAAAATTGCATCTCTATTTGCTTCTGATTTTTCACTTTGTTTCAGTGGTCTTTTTTTAATTACATGTTATTTAGTTGTCGTTTTTGGTCTGTTGGCCTAGGTTCCTGTGACTTACTTGTCACTCTGTTATATCAGGTTTTGGATAATACTTTTGTCGACCAGTGATGGCTTTGATGGAGTCTGTAAAATGTCTTCAGGGGTTTTGTTCTTTCTTTCTATTACAACGTCTTTTACTTTTCTTTTTTTTGTTCCTTACAACATTTGTTTCTTCATCTTGCAGGTGTTTTGGAAGCATGTTGTTATCTGATCCACGTGTATTCTTCTTTATGCTTCGTTTTCAGGCCTACTGAGTTTATGAGATTTGCTATTCTTGGTGAGGTATGATTTGGTTTCCTGTGTCTTATTCTGTTTTCCAGATTCTCTTTCTATATGTATACACGGTAGAGCTTCATGAATAAGGTTTACAGCGGAATCAGGAGGACGGTAAGGATCTCAGATTTTCAACATTCATATATATATTTAAGTCTCTTAGGTGGTATGCTTAAGTTTGAGCTCCTCTTATGCACAATGTTGGATTTGTGGTTTATTCAGGTACATCTTCGTCTTTCCCCTTTGGTATATGTCAGCCATGTCATTCTTTTCATTAACTGGATTTTGAGTTTTGTACTGCGCCATAAGCGAGTTTTTAACATGATTTGGTCTTTTTTTTTATTGGATGTTTCAGGTAATGTCGCTCATCTACATAGTGACGCTTGAATTAACGTTTTCAGTCTAAGACCCTACCGTTTGCTACTATATATAGTCGGTGATGGCTTTGATTAATCGTTGTCAAGCGTTTTCTCCTTTTGGTTGTTCCTTTTTCCCCAATTCTTATTCCTTTGTAAGCAAGTTTTGTTGCTGCTGTTGTTGTTGTTGTGTATAAGCGCTGAAAGTATTTCCTCTCTTTGTTGCAGATCGTCGTTGAGTAAGAGGCACTGGGATTGCTCCGTTGAATCTTATCTTCTCCTCTATCACCATCTGTTCTGGTACGTTTCTTCTTCGTCTTTTTTTTCCCTAATGACTTTATGAGATTTGCTATTGTTGGCGAGGTATGATTTGTTCTCATGTGTGCAGCTTCATGCATTGGGTTTTCGGCGAATCAAGAAGACGGTAAGGATCTCATCACTGGATGATGCTTTTATTTACTTGTCGTTCTGTTGTTTCAGGTTTTTGATGATGCTTTTACCGATCAGTGATGGCTTTGATGGACACGCTTCTTCTCTGTGCCAAGGGTTTTCAAGGGTTTTGTTCTTCCTCTTAACACGTCTTTTCTTTCTCTTTTCTTCTCTTTTCGTTACTTACATTTCTTTCTTCGGCTTGCAGGTTTTCTTGAAGCAAACTATGATCTGATCATCGTGTATTCATTTCTCCAAAGAAAACCGTCGTAAAAAATTTATAAGCCTTCTCTCATACAAGAGTCAAAACCGTTGCAACTGTAAGACTCAAGAGTCAAAACCCTTGCAACTGTTGGTCATGACATTCTTCTAAACAAACTAGTCTCTCATGTTTTTCTTTGAATCGATCATAGGATTTTCACTTGCTTGTTTTTTTTCCAGGGTTTGGTTTCTAACTTGTCGTTCTGTTTTTTTTTTTCCAGGTTTTGTGATGATGTTTGTATCAATTAATGATGGCTTTGATGACATCTTCCTTACGCGCGTCTCTGACTTTTTTTTTGGGCTTGCAGGTTATTTTGGGAGCGAGAATCTTCAACATCGCTCCCGCTTTTTAATGCGTCTCTAATTTTTTTATTTTCTTTGGTTTTCCTAAGTAAAGTAAGTAAGTAAGTAAGTTTCTTCGTCTTGCAGGTTGTTTCTGTCTCGCCTAAGTAAAGTAAGTAAGTAAGTAAGTTTCTTGAGAAAACAATGTGGGAGTTCATCTTTCTCTTCAGTTTAGAATTTCAAATTTTTTCTCTTATAACTCGAAATTACCATCTCTTTTGTTCTTATGTAGTAACATATTTTATAGCTAACATACTTTCAGAATTCTATAGAGATTGAACAGGTTATAGACGGAAACACGGAGCATAATAATGTTATGGTCCTTGGTTCCTATAATAGCATAATCTAGGTCGATCTCTTATATCTCTTAGCACATAACATACATTTATGTTTAGTTTCTTGCATTCATGCATTTTTTCTTCCTTGATTTACAGCTTCATTCTTTACTTGCATCACAAACTGTCACTTCCTTGCTTAACTTGTGTTTGATTGTTTCTTTCACTAGTTGCATTCATGCATGGGTTGCTTCCTTTGATAGTTTGATTCATTGTTTGGTTATTTACTTGCATCATTAATCGTCACTTCCTTGCTTAACTTGCGTTTGCTTGTTTCTTTCACTAGTTGCATTTATACATGGTTGCTTCTTTGATTCTTTACTTGCATGATTAACTGTCACTTCCTTGCTTAACTTGCGTTTGCTTGTTTCTTTCACTAGCTGCATTCATACATGTTTGCTTCCTTGATTCTTTACTTGCATGATTAACTGTCTCTTCCTTGCTTAACTTGCGTTTGCTTGTTGCTTTCACTAGTTGCGTTCATACATGGGTGCTTTCATGCTAATTTAACAACTCATTTACACTAGTTGCTTTCATGCTAGTTTAATAAATGATGCTTTCTTTTTTTCTTGGTTGCTCATTTTCTCAGTTCATTTATTAACTTGTTTGCGTGCTTGCCTTTTGATTCTTTGTTTCCTTACTTCCTCCTTTCGTTATTTGGCTACATGCTTATCTTGTTTCCATCTCTGTTTCTTAGATCTTTGTTTACTATATATATCATTCGTTGCGTAACTTGTTTGTATGTTTCCTTACTTAATTCTTTCATTTTTTGCTTGCATGCTTGACTTATTTTCGCACTTTCCTCTTTGCTTGCTTCCACATGAGCTTCTTTGCTCTTTTCATTGCGTGCTTCATTCCTTAGTTCCCTTGTGCGTGCTTTCTTATTTCCTTCTTACTCGCATACATACATTCATGGATACACATGCATACATTCATAGACGAAAATGTGTATGTATACTTGCATACTTCCTTGTTTACGTACATAATTGATTCGCTGTTTTTTTCTTATTTGATTCCTTGATTTCTTAATGTATACTGGATCTCTCCGATGTAAATTGGTACCATAGGTAATCAATGTTATAAAATTTGATTATATATAAGTTAAAAACAAAATGATAAATGCATATATATATTTCTAAATGTAGTCGGTCCACGTTCTCGAACCTTTATAGTCTGGCATGACAATTGTTTTATAATTGTTTAGCTGACGACAAATCAAGTACATTATCATTCTATGGCCTAATCCATCTTGGGTTTCAAAGTACATTGTCCAACTACTCTCTTCTAGACCCTCTTGTATTGTTCTCTGTTGATTAGAGAATACTGTTCGCCTCACGCAGTTGCTTAGTGCTGAGTTTTCCATTGAGATCACTTTGCTAGATAAGAGGCCGATGAAGAGTAGTTTGATATTGTAGAAAGAAGATGTGAGAAGCTAAAAACGCTATCTAGACTTTTATTTGCCTAATTGGTTCTCTCAAATGTGCCCTCTATATAGTAATAAAGGAGGGGGGCAGAGGTCAAGAATGTTGTAGGTTTGGCACGATTCTGTCCCTTTGTTCTTATTATTTGTTTAACTATTCACATCCCCACATATAATACTATTATTCGTGGGTTTAGTATTCTATATGGCAGTTGAACAGATTGATTTCTTTATGTGCAAGAACAAAAGAAAGATACATAAGGGGAGTGGATCACCTTCTTGTTGGGTAGTGGAGAATAAAATGTACACAACAACCTTTTTTTATAACAGTACACATCAACTTGAGTTTGCTAAATTTTTACTCCTATTAGTTTACTCACAATGATATAAGATAAAAAAAATATATATAAAGAACTGTTAATGGATGAACCGAAACGTATTTTAATAGTTTTCAATAAAACGTGTTATTTCCTATAACTCATCATTTGAACGAGATACATATACTAATTTCATTCTAGCTTATATTTTCCGTATGCTATATGAATATTAAATTTATCTTGATTTACCGGAAACAATACTATTGAATTTGCCTTGCGAGTTTGGGTGTATCATTTATAAGTATACAGAAATGTAAAAAGTACAACAATTTATTGATATAGGGAAACTTCTTGCAAACAAATTTAAAATATAGTTTAGTCAATGATGTGGAGACATGTAATTCGTGGGGAACTGGTACTAAGTGTCAAACGATAATATATATGGTTTATAACGTGACAAGCAGATGATAGTCTTGATCTATTTGAAAAAAAAAAACTCAAAACAAAAAAACCAGAAAACGTGATGAAGGCAACATTACACATTAGGCTAAAAAAACGAAATGATAAATGCATATATATTTCTAAATGTAGTCGGTCCACGTTCTCGAACCTTTATAGTCCGGCATGACAATTGTTTTATAATTGTTTAGCTGACGACAAATCAAGTACATTATATTGCACTTTTAGTGGTGAGGTACGAATTCATTGTGTAAATTTGTAAAGTTAGTACCGAATCTTTGATAGATATTACAGTAATTGCCTCTTTGTTCTGCAATCTATGACGCATGGAGCTACGTTAGCTTACGTTTTGACATAACATAATTTGGACTTTGTCACAGTGAAACTGTATGACAACAACGAAGAAGGTGATGATGACCGATGCTGGCTGATATATCATATATGTGACAGTCTAGCTAGGATTTTGCAAATCATAAGATAATAATGACGTGCATGATGCATAACCAACAATGTAAATCAGAAACAAAACGGATGGTAGATTACACTACATTTGTTTGTGCATGCTGTGAGAAATTAATTATTTCAGATATAAAAATATATATATTTTTGAACCAGAAGTATAATGTTCCATGAAGAATACAAAAATATTACCTATTATTTTTATGATTGGTAATTAATCATTAGGATTATGATACGTATTATCAAGAATCATGATGTTTTATGTTAACATTAAACCAAAAAATAAAATAAAGAATCATGATGAACATGATGCTATGTAGTATATACCATCGACGACATTGAATTGAAAATCTTTGTTATCAAACAGATTACATTTTTTTTAAATGGGTCAAACAACTTAAAATTAATCATTTCGATTTTGTGACCCTTGTGTGCTCGCCCAATATCTTTTCTTCTAGAACATTGTTTTTCGTTGTCAAATTAATTTTTCTATAAGATGTGAAAATATATAAATATGTACATCAAATTAAGTAATCCAGGAGACATAATTTGGGATACAATGAGTTCTCACCCGACAAACGAAAGCTTTCTCTATAGCGAGCAGCCAAAAAAAAGAAAAAACTAAATTTACATATGGGATAATCTCACTTGAGAATAGACAAAAGACAAGAAGAGCATGTGGACAAAAGACCAAAGCTGTGAGCTTCGAAAAAGACAGTCTCATCCAACAAGTTCCTCAAACAATAATTTATATTATATTTGTTCAAAGTTCCTCATACAATATTTTAAGAAGAAAATTGGATATTATAGTTTATACTTTATAGCATAGTATTTTTACTTGTGGCTCCTATGAAGGACAAGTGCTTCTTTTTCTAGCGGACTTATATATGTTCATGAAATAAAAGCAAGAATCGGAGGAGGAGATTGAATCGATTCTCAATTGCTTATAGTTTGATGACTCCAGATGGATTCTTTTTCATTAGCGCAAGCAAAGGTATGATCTTTGATATGGATTGTTCTAAGTCTTTGATTGATTTGTATTTATAAATCTATGATCTTTATATGTAACTGCGGCTATTTTGGATAATGGATATTATGATTTGCATAGCGGATGTGCTTTGATGAATTGATTTGGCTGCCTCTTGTTATTTATCGTCTGTTTTGATTTTCTTGATTGATCTAATGGGAAAATTAGGATTGAAGAGTTGTCTACATTGTTGTAAAACTCTAGCGGAGTCGTCTTCTGACTTTTTGGATATTTAGATTCGAACCTGATGTTGAGGAATGAGCAAGGCTTTCTTGATTGTCAAAGTGACAAGTCCAAAGAAGCCATCAGGAGAAGCTCGAGAAGAAGACGAAGGTTGTCACTAAGGTAAACACAATTCTCTTTTTCTCTATGCCTTCCATTGCATCTGGTGATATATAGCATATAAAATTGTAGGGCTTTTGTTTAGATTGTTTGTTTTCATTATTGTACTACGCATGAAACAAATTGAGTTTGAATCTGAGTCAGTTCCATTTGAATAAGTCATTTTTGCTATGCAGTCTATACTCTGTTGACCAATGCATCATATGGGATACAATTTGGTTTTGTTTATTGATGTTGGAATAGTTCTTTGATTGATTAAGATTGGTTTTGCAGAGAAACTCATGTTTTAATGTCATGTCCATCAATAATTGAACATTATTGAGTTCATGTGTCTGCAGTTATCAATTGTTATTTTGAATAGTTTTGTGATTTAGAAACTCAAAATTGGCTCCTTTCATTAACCTCTTATTGTTTTCTTCTTTACCCTAGGAGGAGGCACAAGCAATCAAAGCAGCAGGCAAGGCTTGGTACCAGACTATGATCTCGACAGTGACTACACCGATTTTGATAACTTCACCAAGTGGCTCGGTGCCAGTCTGTTCGGTTTCCCTATGAAAACAAAAAAACTTCCAATCTTTTTGGTGGGTAAAAACTAAAAAGTTCCCTCTGTATTTTCATTATATTTTTATTACTTTTCTTTGTATTTTTCCTGAAGTGAAAAGAAAAAGTTGAGAGAGACATGGCTGCTTTGTTTGTAGATTATTAAGAATGTTTAACCAGAATCAACAACTTTAGTTTTTTTCTTTCTTCTTTTACAATATGTTGTAAATTTCTTGTAAATGTTATGTAGTAGAATACTAAATTACATTGATTTTTTCCTCATATAAATGTAATCCTTGATATTGTATACCACTTCTATTCTATTTAAAAATTTTAAATTTCAAAAAACAATATTTTCAAAAATAAGAGACCCAAAATTAGAACCTACCATTGGAGTAGAAAAATTTAATTAAGAGATCATGGGTTCTTATATTCAAAACAATACACAATTAATTCATAAAAAAATCAAACAGTGTTTAACAACCCACTTATAATAACCCATTGATAATCTTGCCCTTATATATGTGCATGAAATAAAGGCAAGAACACCATTTTACAATTTCTATTGACTAAACCATCCAGACCAGCTCCAGTTAGATCTTGTGGCGAAGTGCAAAAGCATACATTTAGGGTTCGACAAGTTTTGTTTACTGATATTTTCCAATACGATTCTCATTAATCTTGTTGGCTTCTGTTCGTAGTACTACACAACAATAAAGCCTTATTTATTATATTTGGTATAGACCACTTAAATATATACTAGTATGAAACATCAAATCATTTCTTTTACTTCATCTACGCCCAAAATTAAATATTAAAAATAAATAAACTAGTAGTGGAATTTCGTTTAACATCTGACCACCTGGAAGATTCGATCGTAGTAGGAGAAAAATCATATACCAAACGTGTTGGCGTGTTGCCGATATTGAAGCAACATATGCTATATGCTTTTCGAATCTTCACCCTATCATGTTGACATGTAGAATCGAGAAAGACATTTCTCATAGGCTCATAGCTTAAGCTAACAGTATACAATATTTCTCCGCAACAAGTGTGATCAATTAATCCAGCAGGTGATTGTAACTTTAGTGACAAATATTTCATTGATTCAATTTTTCTAGAAGTCAGAGTGTGAGGACAAATTACATTCACAGGCCAAGGATATGATCAGTATGAATTTTGGGCTTTCTGGATATTGAACCTTGTTTTTATTGTTATTGTTAATGGAAAAGTATATTGTTTGTTTTGGTTGTAAGTTGTAAGTCAAAAGCGACATTTCATACATGTACAATTTCAAAAGTGTCAATTTCTACCTATACAAAGATTCATTGCCAATTATTACCTGAACCCAAAATTAACAGATGTTGACTCATATGACATGTGTAAAACTGAGGTGACATCGTCTGAAATAAACGATCCCAGACTCGTACCGGGGTCCTCTACCAACTTAACACATAATTTTACCAACTGGCCACAACTTTTCTCGATAAGTTCTCTAAACCATTTATATTTATAACCTCAACAAATAATATATTATCTTCAAAATCCTCGTTTAATTCGGGAAAATAAACAAAGTTAGGGCTTTTAATTTGGGAAAAATGACAATTAAATCAAGAACTTACACAACAACGCCAATTAAACCCTGAACTTTCCCTAAGGTCATTTAAATCATTCAATTTCGTTGCCAAATCTAATTAAACATCACATTTTACTAAAAACACCAAATTACACATCGCGAAAAATTGGGTAACAAAGCAACTAACCTCCGTTTAATATAGGTCTAGGCATTTTAACCGAACCCGAACCGAAATAGGTAGTTCGGTTCGGATAGTACTAAATACCCGAACCCGATCGGATATCCGAATTATATTTGTTCAAAGTTTTTTTTCTTGGTTCAAAGTTCCTCATACAATATTTTAAGAAGGAAATTAGATATTATAGTTTATACTTTATAGCATAGTGTTTTTACTTGTGGGCTCCTATGAAGGACAAGTGCTTCTTTTTCTAGCGGACTATGTGCATGAAATAAAGGCAAGAACACCATTTTACAATTTCTATTGACTAAACCATCCATACCAGCTCCAGTTAGATCTTGCGGCGAATTGCAAAAAGCATACGTTAAGGTTTCGACATGTTTTGTTTACTGATATTTTCCAATACGATTCTCATTAATCTTGTTGGCTTCAGTTCGTAGTACTACACAACAATAAAACCTTATTTATTTATAGTTGGTATAGAAAGTTTATGAGGAAATTTACTGGTATCAAAAAAGCAGGAGCCGATGGATGCGGTTTGGTGACCATAACACCAGCTATTTCCATGCTCAGACAAAGCAGAGACGAGCTCGGAATCGCATTGTTGGTCTACATGACCAGCATGGTAATTGGAAGACAGAGGAAAGTGATATCCAGAATTTAGCGGTATCTTATTTCCAGGATTTATTTACTTCTTCGGACCCTTCGGATTTTGAAGAGATGCTAGATGAGGTTCAGCCTACTATTACCCATGAAACAAATGAATTTTTAACGCGCGGGGTTACTGAATAGGAAATTAAAAATGCTTTCTTTATGATGCATCCGGATAAGGCCCCATGTCCGGATGGGATGACAGCTCTGTTTTACCAAAAGGCATGGAATACGGTTAAAGCGGATCTGGTGCTTTTGGTCAATTCTTTCCTCCAGGATGGAGAGTTTGATTGAAGGCTAAATGTGACAAACATTTGTCTTATCCCGAAGGTGGATAAGCCGACCATGATGACAGAATTACGGCCTATAAGTCTCTGTAATGTTGGGTATAAAATTATTTCTAAGGTTTTGTGTCAGAGATTGTGTACTATCTTACCATCTCTTGTTTCGGAAACACAATCGGCGTTTGTGGAGGGTCATTTAATTTCAGATAACATTTTGATAGCTCAGGAGATGTTTCATGGACTACGCACCAACCCTTCATGTAAAGGGAAGTTTATGGCTATCAAAACGGATATGAGTAAGGCCTATGATCGGGTAGAATGGTCTTTCGTCGAACTTTTGCTCCGGCAGTTTGGTTTTTGCCAAAAATGGATATCTTGGATTATGTGTTGTGTAAAGTCGGTTCAATATAAGGTTCTTATTAATGGCCAAGCATATGGCTCTATTATTCCTTGTCGGGGATTGCGACAGGGGGATCCCTTGTCACCCTATCTTTTTATTTTATGCACGGAGGTACTATTGCACATTTTCGGAAGGCTGAGCAGATGAAACTGCTTACTGGTATTAGGGTTTCGACTGCTAGTCCTGCCATTTCTCATCTCTTATTTGCAGATGACAGTCTTTTTTTATGTCGGGCTACGAAGGAGCAATGTGAGGTGGTATTAGGGATCCTTAGGAAGTATGAACTGGCTTCTGGCCAACAAATCAATTTTCAGAAATCTTCGGTCCAGTTTGGACACACGGTAGATAATGATCTTAGGGAGGAGTTAAAAGGAGTCCTGGGGATCACAAATTTGGGTGGTATGGGATCTTACTTAGGTATTCCGGAAAGCCTAGGTGGGGCTAAGACGAAATTTTTTTCGATCGTTCAAGACAGGTTGCAATCATGGGCAAGTGGGTGGCCGGCTAGACTTTTATCAAAAGGCGGCAAGGAGGTAATGATAAAGTCTGTCGCTATGGCTGTTCCTACTTTTGTGATGTCATGTTTTCGAACACCTAAGACGGTAACGAGGAAGTTGACTAGTGCAATTTCTAATTTTTGGTGGAGCTCATCTGATCAATCACGAGGGCTACACTGGATGGCGTGGGATAAACTTTGTAGTGGTAAAGATGCGGGGGGTTTGGCGTTTGATCACCGTACCAGATTCACTTTTTGCACGGGTGTTTAAAGGTTGATACTATCGGCATTCTGATCCTTTGGATCCAATTAAATCTTACTCGCCGTCGTATGGTTGGCGGAGTATAGTTTCTGCTCGCTCTCTGGTTAACAACGGACTTATTAAACGGGTAGGTTCTGGTGCTTCCATTTCTGTATGGAATGACCCATGGATCCCTGCTCAATCCCGAGACCAGCACTGAGCACAGGGTCGCCTTCTGATCCTCTGCTCCGCGTTATAAATCTTATTGACAGGAGTTCTAATTCCTGGGACATGGCTCAGCTTACCGCTACCTTTGTACCGGAAGATGTGGCTATGATTTCTGCCTTACCGTTGCGACAACCGGATAAGCCGGATGTTCTGGGATGGCATTTTACTAAGTCTGGTAAATATTCGGTAAAATCAGGGTACAATGTGCTGCGTTCAAATGTGACGGCTCGTGCTGAGCCGAAAGTATTTGGGCCAAACATTATACCTCTCCAGGCCTTTGTGTGGAAAATTAGGTGTCCACCGAAGCTTCGTCACTTTCTGTGGCAAGTTCTTTCGGGTTGTGTGGTAGTTACAGCTAATCTACGGAAACGCGAAATAAGTTGTGATGCCATTTGTGGCCTTTTTGGTTTTCCGGAGGAGACGATTAATCATACCCTCTTCGAATGTCCGCCAGCTAGGCAGGTTTGGGCTTTGTCGCAGTTCCCGACGGCTCTGGGTGTATTTCCTTCGGAGTCAGTCTTTACAAATATGGATTTTCTATTTTGGCGATTTACAGATGTTCCAATGCAGGAATTCTTTCCCTGGATTATGTGGTATATCTGGAAAGCGCGCAATGATAAACTTTACAGTAATTTGGATTCAAACCCTTTGCAAATCTGCGGTTAGCGGAGGATGAGGCAAAAGCATGGGCCCTGGCTCAGACAGAGGATATGGTATTAGTATCGGATGTTAACACTGCGGTTGTTCCCTATAGAAGTGGGGGATTAGGGGTTCCTAGGTCTTTGTCGAGTTATACTTGTTTTGTAGATGGTTCTTGGAAAGCTACAGATCGATATGCGGGTAAAGGATGGTTTTGCACGTCGCCCTGGAGTGATGTCCCTACTATGGGAGCTGCCAACCTTCGCCGTAGTCTCTCCCCTCTTCATGCCGAGATTGAAGCCCTTGTCTGGGCTATGCGTTGCATGATTGGGGCGGATAACCAATCTGTAGTCTTTATCACCGACTGCTCCGACTTAGTGAAGATGGTGTCTTCGCCTTCCGAGTGGCCAGCTTTTACGCCTTATTTGGAGGACATACAGGCGGATAAAGAGGAGTTTGCTTCTTTTCCTTAGTCTACGTCCCTCGATCTCAGAATGGTAAAGCGGATAATTTAGCGCGACGAGTTCACACAGTTCCGCACTTGGTTACCTATGTAAACAATGTTCCTTCGTATTGGCTTGTTTAAGCCAATCTTGTTCTCTTGTTGTCAAAAAAAAAAAAAAAAAAAAATACCACTTAAATATATATTAGTACTAGATTTGGACCCGTGCTAGAACACAGATTAAAATTCCTTTTATATGTATTATAATTTCAAAATAATATATAGCTTATAAGACGGTTTAGTATTGTAAACTGAGAAATGATTGTTATTATTTTTTTTGTATGAATATGAGAGATGTATTTTGGTGAATGGAGATCTGAATGATTTATATCAATGTTTTTTAACCAGGACCGGACCGGCCGGTCGGTTCGATCCAACCACAACCCGATAGGTATTCCGGTCCCGGTAACCTCTAAAAACCTAACAAATAAAACCCACAAAAAACCAGAAAACCCCGCTAAAATCCTGTGAACCGGCGGGTCGGATCGGGCTGTCGGTCTCAAATTAAAATATTTTATTTTGGTCACACTTTAAACTTAAATCAAATTATAAATAAATGTTGTTATTTATAAAAGAATCAGTTAGTTATTTTATCTAATCATTTAAAAGTTTAATTTAGTTGTTTAGTACTTAATTATGTATGTTTTGTTCATATATTTATAGAAAAGTAGATGTTATATTCATAAAATGTAATCAATCTAATAAACTAATTGACACGTAATTCAACCGGTCCGACTTGTTAACCCAGTGACCCGAAAGACTTCCGGTTCACCTACCGGTCCGGTTTTAAAGACATTGATTTATATTAAAAGCTTGGAAGTGTGTTAGGTCAGATTTGGAATATCCCGTTTAAGATTTTCGGTTAAATTAAGGTTTTATTTGTTACCATTAATACATGAACTATCAACGTGTAACCAATTAATATATGGATTACTTTATAACCTATGTATAACCTATTTGTAACCATTTATAACCATTTATAACCATTTATTAAAATTATAAAGTCTACCAAAACAATGTTGTGTACTTCCCTTTATAAAAAAGGGGATGAAACATCAAATCATTTGTTTTACTTCATCTACGCCCAAAATTAAGTATTAAAAAGAAATAAACTAGTAGTGGAATTTCGTTTAACATCTGACCACCTGGAAGATTCGATCGTAGTAGGAGAAAAATCATATACCAAAAGTGTTAGCATGTTGCCGATATTGAAACAACATATGCTATATGCTTTTCGAATCTTCACCCTATCATGTTGACATGTAGAATCGAGAATGACATTTCTCATAGGCTCATAGCTTAAGCTAACAGTATACAATATTTCTCTGCAGCAAGTGTGATCAGTTAATCCAGCAGGTGATTGTGTTGTGTATTTGGTGAACAATATAAAATAAGTTTGATGAATGTTTAGTTTCCTCTACATGAGGACATCATTCATGTATTTGTATAACACACTATATCTATGCAATACTTATTGGGACAATTGCATTTTTAGTACCTTTATTTGCATTTAAATGAGCTCGTAGACCCCATATTCATTTTTCGAAAAACATAACCACTATGGGTGCTGAAATTACAGTTGACCCCCTTAAGACCAAACAAAAAATAGAAGCCAAAATGACAGATTTAACCCAATGAAGTCTGCAAAAGATATCTTTAAGGTTGATTTCAAATTGACGTCAAAGGGAAGACTTAAAAGTAAGTCTACTCCTTAATTATAGGTAAAATTTTAATTAAAAAAATTATAAAAAATAATTTAGTAAACCTATTGACCAAATAATAATCACATAGACTTCCTGCATTGTAATAAAATAAATTTACATATAAACTAGTAAAATTAAGGGAGGAAATACTGATTAGGTTAAAATTATTTGATTTAGGGTTTGCTTAAGTAGACTTCTCTGTAGACTATTGGTAATTGACTTTGTAATGCCATCAACTATTAATTAGTTCTGGGCGTTCGGTCAGAACCGAGAGAACCGAACCGATTAAACCGATATGTTCGGTTTTCGACAGCATCTGTGATAGGATTAACAAACCAATCGGCAAAATTCATTTGGTAATCGGTTCCCGATTCGGTTCGGTTTGGCGGGGCATAACCGATCGGTTTTAATTAACCGAGTTATATATACCTAATTTTCACTTGCCCTAATTTTACATACACTCTTTTATACTATCCTCGCCGCCGCTTTTGTATCCTTCTCTCTTGCTTTGCTCAAGCTCTCTCGGAAAAATCTGTAAAAGCTTCTCTCGTAAGAATCCATCTCTCTGAAAGTCTTTGAATTTCTCTGCCTCTTTAAATTCGTGATTACAAGATATTTAAAGAGATATTAGTTACAAAGAGAGTTTGATCTCCCTAAGATAGAGGAACTAAAGAATCGGACATATCAGTTCTGTATTTGACCAAGTTTGAATATCGAATATTTCATATTCGATCACCCTCCCGCAGTGAAATCGTCGGAGCTTCTGACGGTTAAGCTGGTCCGAAAGTCTTTGAACACTGTAGATGGTAAACCTTTAGTGAATATGTCTGCAAATTGTAGGGAAGAAGGCACATGAATGACTTTGACTTGACCGAGAGCTACTTTTTCACGAACAAAATGCAGATCAATCTCTATGTGCTTTGTGCGTTGATGCTGAACTGGGTTGTTGGAGAGGTAAACCGAGCTTATATTGTCACAGTACACCAAAGTTGCTGTCCGCATCGGGCAATGCATCTCGATAAGAAGATTGCGTATCCAACACGTTTCTGCAACAACATTCGCCACTCCCTTATACTCTGCTTCAGTGCTTGAACGGGACACCGTGGGTTGTCGTTTCGCTGACCAGGAGATGAGATTGTTGCCTAGATAGACGCAGTAGCCTGATGTTGATCACCGTGTATCTTTGCAACCTGCCCAATCTGCATCTGTGTAAGCCGTGAGAGAACCAACGCTTCCACGATATAACTGCAGACCATGTTGCAGAGTTCCTTGAATGTATCTGATGATCCGTCTCAAGGCTTGCATATGTGACACTCTAGGGTCATGCATGTACAAACAGATTTGCAGAACTGCATAAGAAATATCTGGTCTTGTAAATGTGAGATATTGTAACGCTCCTGCCAAACTTCGATATTCCTTTGGATTTGATATCTTGTCACCATCTTCACCTGAGAGCTTAGAATTTACATCTACCGGTGTCGTAACAGGCTTGAATTCACGCATTCCAGCTTTGATGATGATATCTTTTGCGTAATGAGACTGTGACAGCATGAGCCCAGCGTTGTTGTATTCAGCCTTGATGCCAAGAAAATGATGCAGTCGCCCACCATCCGTCATTGGAAATTCACTTTTTAGGGATGACGTGATATCCGCGAGAAGTCGCTTGCTTGAACCTGTGAGAATAATGTCATCCACATACAAGAGTAGATAAGCAATGTCAGTCCCATTCCTGTAGGTAAACAAGGAGTTGTCACTCTTGCTCATCTGAAAGCCCAACTTTGTCACAAAATTTTTGAACCTCGCATTCCAAGTTCGAGGAGCCTGTTTTAAACCATATATAGCCTTATTCAACTTGCAGACATGATGCGGCTTAGACTTGTCAACGAATCCTGGAGGTTGATGCATGTATATAGTCTCTTCAAGGTCACCATGGAGGAAAGCATTTTTTACATCCAGTTGCTTTGCATCCCAACCTTTGGAAACTGAAACATGTAAAACCGCTCTTATTGTTGCAGGTTTCACAACAGGAGCAAAAGTTTCAAAGAAGTCAATGCCTTCTTCTTGAGTTTTCCCATTCGCAACCAATCTTTCCTTGTAGCGAGCTAAGTTGCCATCTGCATCATATTTATGCTTAAACAACCACAGAGAATTGACAATGTTAGCATTCGGCGGACGAGGTACTAAGTTCCAGGTCTTAGCTTTAATTTGAGCATCATACTCATCTGTCACTGCCGGATTCCAGTTTTGATCTAATAAGGCTTTTTGGTGAGTGGAAGGAATTGGGGAAACAGAAGTTGTGTGAAGAGATAAGTGTTGTTTTGTTTTTCTGCAACCAGTTTGACTTCTTGTTTTCATTTGGTGGCGAATAGGCTGAGGGGTAGGAGCGTTGACGTGAGGTAAGTTATTTGAGGGCTCTGTATTAGTAGAAACCGGGGTTGAAACCGTTGGTGGTGTTTGTAGAATATCACGAAATATAGCTGACGGCTCATCGACTTGACTTAAAAAGTCATAAGTGGTCTTGACCGCAGAGTGATTAACTGCAGCCGGAAATGTATTCTCATCAAACACCACATGTCAACCTTGATTGTTTCGTTTGTTGTTATTGTTGTTGCGTTTCCAAGGTTTGTTGTTTTTGGATGAGCTACCTTGATTGTGGTTTGCGGAGGTGGTGGTCACAAGCGCTGTGGATGATGAAGCATGATCAGAATGTGCAGCAACTACCTTATGTGCCTTCTTTAATCGAGATTCCTCTTCTTGCAGCATAGACTTCGCATCATCAAACGACGGAAACGGCTTCTGATGCTTGATGACATTGATGATATTGTCAAACTTCTCGTTGAGTCCATTCAACATGTACATCACAAGATTGCAGTCATTGACAGGAGAATCCAGGTTGGAGAGAAGATCAGCCAGAGACTTCAGCGATTGGCAATAGACCTGGATTGTTAAAGGGTGAGGGACCAGGGTTGCTAGCTTGCCCCCATAGGCCCGAAGCTGGCCCTGCAGGGCATCGATCCTAACCCCTCACTGGGCAAATGGAACTATTCATCCAAATCCACAGTAGGTTATTGGTGCACCAGGCGTTCCTCGAACCCTGGTCCCCACCCTTTAACAACCTTCCCATAGGACAAGCTGTCACCAATTGACGACCTTTTTTTTATAATAAATAATAAATAGTAAATATAATATAATAATATAAACTACAACTAGTGGTCCCATACCCACTAGCCACCTATCCACAAACACATTCAACAGCAGAAATCAATACCAATATCCAAATATAATCCAATAATAAAATATAACAATATTCCAACTTAAACAGTATCCATCAACCAAATAACAGAAATCATAGAACCAGCAACCTAGCAATGTTCTAATGACCCAACTCTAGCAACCTAGCAATGCCAGACAACATAAAACCGAGTCTCTAGAACATCCTCCTCTTCATTGCCTGGATTCCACGATCACACTTTGCCTTTACCTGCACCACAAACACATATTGCAATGCATGAGTATTTTACAAACACTCAGTAAGGCAATCCTCCCATCTACTGGGCTATACACACAAGCAATAGAGTACCAATAACCACACACAACAATCAACACGCAACAATCCACGAACCAGGACTCGGCATCGACCGATGCAAACATGCATCGACCGATGTCAAATGAGGAAGCATCGACCGACGCAGAAGCTGCATCGACCGATGCAAGTGCAACTTGCATCGACCAATACCCAATCTGCATCGACCGACGCATGCTCGACGCAACACGAAAACCCTAAAGTTTATCGCGCCGTCCTCGCACTTGCATCGACCGATGCAAGCTATGTATCGATCGACGCAACGTCGAGCACCGTGATTTACCCGAAGCTTCTCGCCGGATTTCGTTCCTACAACCACAGAAACTCATTCCCAAGCAACAAGAAAGCTTCCTAACGTCCATACCAACAATCTAACAAGCCTAACAACACAAAACAAGCAAGTTAAAGGTTCCTCTAGCTTAGATAAGCCATGGTCATGCACTTACCTTTGCCACAGAAGAATCTGAACCTTAAACAAACAAGAACAAGCCTCTAGGAAGCTCCTACAACGATCCCAGCTACAGATCTCACCACGAAACGCCTCAAATCTCCAAGAAATCCTCAAGAACACTCACAAAACTCTTTCTCTCTTTCCTTACCTCGAAAACGGCCAAAACTCGCCGAATGGGACCAAAGTCGACTTAAGGGTTTTCCCTAACCCAAAAACGCAGCGTTTGACTTAAGTCAAAACGCAAGAATTCGACCTTGCGTCGACCGATGCAACTCCCAAACCGGGATTTTGGTTCACGGATGTTACAATTCTCCCCCACCAATCTAGATTCGTCCTCGAATCTCGAACAACCATCAGCCAAGAACTCCCGTGCAACCGTCTCCACGGCCCACACTCCTCCGACCGATCTACAGAAGGTCACCTCTAGGCGATAGACTCACGCTCCAGGCGTCATTTTCTCTCGACTTTCGGACTTTCCTTTTCTCATAGGCCTAAACCTTGAGTTTCTATTGGCTCCTCATCAGACATAAGTCTGCATGCCAAATGTTGGCTCCTCATCGGGCCTAAGCCCGCATGCCAATATATATAAGGAAAAGTCCAAACTCGTCTCTCGGGTTGCCACCCTACAGCGCGCCCCCGGATCGTCATCCGAAGTCGATATACCAACCATACTCCCGAGCCACAAAGTCTCTGAATATGGCAGTACTAGGAGAACCTAAGTCCCCCAAGAGTCGCGAGCAAACGATTCTGAACACGTCTGAGTCCTATCCCTATCCAGGTTTCCTTCCCATGGCTCGCGTAAAACATCACAATGTCCTACCAACCACATATCCCCTCACTGGAATACCACATGACCACACAAGGATCATATACCTGCCACAAGGGCCGCCACTAAGGCCAAACCAAATGTCCTAAAAAGGACCGCCACCAAGGCCAAACAAAATGTCCTAAAGCGGACCGCCACCAAGGCCAAACAAATGTCCTAAAGAGGACCGCCACCAAGGCCAAACAAATGTCCTAAAGAGGACCGTCACAAAGACACTATGGCTAAACAGCCCGCCACAAAGGCCATCTGTCCCGAAGGACCGTCACAAAGACACTCTGGCTAAACAGCCCACCACAAAGGCCATCTATCCCGAAGGACCGTCACAAAGACCATCTGTCCCGAAGGACCGTCACAAAGACACTCTGGCTAAACAGCCCGCCACAAAGGCCATCTGTCCCGAAGGACCGTCACAAAGACCATCTGTCCCGAAGGACCGTCACACAGACACTCTGGCTAAAAGCCCGCCACAAAGTCAATCTGTCCCGAAGGACCGTCACAAAGACCATCTGTCCCGAAGGACCGTCACAAAGAAAAGCCCGCCACAAAGGCCACAAAATGTCTAAAAAGACCGCCACACATGGCACATTGACCCGAAAGTCCGCCACAAAGGCCACACGAGCCCTCCCAGGCTCTCCACCGTTAAAATGGACAAATTCTAACTCCCGTAAAACTTTCCATATTTAGCACTTTCCATTTTGGAAACTTTCCACTTTAAGAAACTTCTATTCCAGAAACTTTCCCAAATCCCGCCTCACGGAAACTTTGTACCCCGACCACATCTTGTTACTGAGTCGCAAACCAACCACCCCAAGCGACCAAGTAAGAGAGATATGGAATACTCCATTCGCTCCAGCCACGGATTACAGACGGAACCAGGCTAGACAAGTTCAAGTCGCGGTTTGCTTCTCATACCACTTCTTAAACCTTGCCTTCATCCTTGCCTCAGGCTCCCAAGTCTGCTCCTCCACACCATCGCAGTCCCAAAGGACTCTCATCAAAGGAATCTTCTTCTTCCAAAGTTCCTTGATCCTCCTCAGAACCCTCACTGGTCTCGCCTCCAAAGTCACTGAAGATTTTCAGGAATCCTAGCCAACAACTGATCATCCTCACGGAGACATTTCCGCAACATAGACACATGGAATACCTTGTGGAAAACACGATGTCAAATCCAGTCTATATGCCACTGGTCCAACTCGCTCAATCACTCTGAACTGATATACCTGCTCAACTCCTCAGTGACATGTTCGGACCCTAACATGGCCATCTTGAGGACACTCTGTTCCTACCTGAAACTCAAGATCTCTTCTCCTCCTATCAGCATAACTCCTCTGCCAATCTGAGCCTCTTTCATGTTCAGCTTGAGAACCTGAATCTTCTCCACTGAACAAAATCTGCCCTACATGCTCCTCTCCTCCACCTCAAAGCATAATGGTGTACGACACGGCCTCCCATACAAAGCCTCATAAGGAGCCATACCAATACTCGCCTGATTTGCTGTTGTTTAACCAAACTCTACTAGGTTCAGGTGATCCCAATGGCCAAATCCAAAACACACATCCTCAGCAAATCCTCCAGCCGGATGTCCTCTCAGACTGTCCATCTGGGGATGATAAGCTTACTCATATGAACCTTTGCCCATCTCCCTGAAATGCCTGCCATAACACCGAAGTGAACTTAGAATCTCACAGACACAATGCTCGCTGGCACCCCATGCAATCTAACTATCTCCCTCACATACTTCTTAGACCGCTGCTCCATCAGTCTTCTTAATGGCCAAAAAATGGTGACTTAGTCAACCGGTCCACAATGACCCAAATAGCATCAAAAGTCCGTGACACTCAATCCTACCACAAAATCCATGGTATCATATCCCACTTCCGCTCAGGAATGGGTAAACTCTTTAGAACCCAAGGAACTGATGCTCAGCCTTCACTAGCTGCACACATCACACCTCGAAACCCAACTCTACATCCTTCTTCCCGACAATGATAGTACCTCTTGAGATCATCGGTTGATCTTCTTCGCTCCTCTGAAATGGACCTTCCTCTGAGGTATCAATTTTTTACGTTGTTGGTGAAAGATTGGATTTTTCAGATATTAGATTGGTTCAAGTTAGAGCAATATATATTTTTAACCTCTAGAGTCCTTTAAACGAATGAATTTGGAAAAATCATGGTCGATTTAAGGGTCTAATTCCATTAACTCATGTGTGATTTGAGCAGGGCAGAGAAGGACAATGTTTATTCAAACACAATCAACTCCGAATCCTTCTTCTCTGATTTTTTATCCTAACAAACCAGTCATGGAGGTTGGAAGCGCTGATTTTCCTAATGTTTGTTCCGCTTTGGGTTCGCCATTAGCCAGGGCTATTTACTCCATTGATGGTATTATTATCTCTTGTGTGTAACCTGTTTTTGTTTGTTTTACCAATCGGTCATATGTGATTTATGATGTTGTTTCTTTGATTTTTGCAGGTGTTGTTCGAGTTTTCTTTGGGTCTGATTTTGATACTGTTACAAAGACAGATGATGTATCATGGGATATTCTCTTGACCAACTCAAAATTCTTTTAGAATAGTTACCAGTTTGTTACAGGTTATTGATTAAGTTCTTTGCAGAAACAATGTACTTGGTAACACTTGGAAGGTGTTGTTTGAGCTGCGTTGGCCTGAGTTTATTGACCATGTCGAATCACCAGCTGATTGGCAACACCTTTACTGGGAGAAGCATCTCCAAAAGTATGCCAATTTGTTCTTTGTTCGATGATATCTCTTTGATGCTGCCTAGTTTTTTTGTGTTATCCTTGGTTTTTTCCATTGGTTGTGTATACATTTGCGTCTATGTGACTTGTCTGTTTCGTGGCAAACCTTTTAGTTACGAGACTGATGATTATGTTGCACAAAGCAAGAATTGGATAATGGATTCATCATTGCTTAATCGATAGTTTTTGTTCACAGAGTTATGTATAAATAATATGCTCATTTTAATACAACAAAAACAAACCGTCTCTCATGTATCTATACTAAGTGGTCAAGACAATATACCTTCTATCACATTTTGATCAAGACAATATACCTTCTATCACATTTTTCCAAAATTGAAACATCATTACACTTTACTTCTTCAACAGATTGAAACATCATTACATTTTGCCAAAATCACATTGAGCATTTAAGAAACTAAGAGGATCCATTCAGGAACTTGTCGACTCTAACCAAACCGAACCAAACCGAACCGAACCAAACCGAACCAAACCGAACCAAACCGAACCAAACCGAACCAAACCGAACCGAACCGACCCAACCGAACTGAAACCGACCCAAACCAAACCCAATCCTACACTCAAACCATTTGGTTAAGTTTCTTCTCAACCCAAATGGTTCGGTTTGGTTCGGTTTAAACCCAAACCGAACCGATAACCCAATGTGCTTTTTATTAATTAAATAATTAATAATATACATAATTATTGTATAATATATATTTATAATCTTATTCTCTATGAACTCATTTATGTTAGATTAGATTTAATTATTTCTAAAGCTGTAACCCTAGGTTTTAAAGAGTAAAATTGTAAAGACTTTAAAGGTTTTTAAAAGAAATTATACTTTTTTTTATCTTCTTACGCCATTTAGTTTGTTTCATTTTCATTTTTTTCTAATTACTAAATATTTAATATTGATATAGTTATCAGTTTTAGGTAAAATATTCATGGATTCTTTGAATTATTCAACTTACAAAGAACAATGAATTTTGTTTTGTTACATTAATTGATTTTTAAACCGAATAAAATCAAACTGAATTAAACCCAAACCGAACCAAACCAAACCGTATATAAACCGACCCAAACCCAAACCAAACCAAACTAACAATGGTTGAGTATGGTTAGAGTTTTATGAAAACCGAATTAACCAAACCGAACCGAACCCAAACCGAACCCGAACTTAAACCGAAATGCCCACCCCTAGAAGCAAGTACATAACATATATCAAAGAATACAACAAGAAAATCTTAAAAATTATTCACCAATTTGCAATAATTTGGTTTTCAAATAATGCTGACTTCATGTTCACATCAACTAGTAGACATAAAAAAGACTATACGAGGATAACTTCAAATGAAGTCTATTTCTTGGGGTCTATTTTTGCAATTACAATTTTACAAAGCAGACTGCGAATGAAGTTTACCATAACCGGTTGACTTCTTTTGTGGTCTTCCTTTGTTAATTTTTTGGTTAGTTTTGCAATTAAATAGATAAAACAAGGTAGACTTCAATGGAAAGTTCAACCGGTTAACTTCAAATATAGTCGACTATGGTTATTTTTGCAATTGACCAACCCATTGACTTTACAGTAGACTTCTGTCAATCAATGGTTTATATTTATACTATATACATATATATAAATTCTAAAAGTGGTATATTATTTTTGAGGGTAATCCGAAAAAAACTGTAGTTATATTTGTTTGGTTAATCTTATTTTCTTTATCTCCTCAAATATCGATGGTTTATATTTTATTTTATATTAACCTTTTTTAATCTTTTCTTAAATTTAGAATAACCTAAAAGAAAAATCAACAACATCCACATGTTGATTAGCGATATATTAGCTACAAAGTTACTAAAATATTCTAAAATTGATTAGCAGTAGTTTAGCTACAAATGTTCTTTAATACTCCCTCCATTTCAGAAAGAGTGTCATTTTGACATATTTCACACAAATTAAGAAAAGTTTGAATTATACATGTTTGACCCTGTTTAATAAGTAATTAATGATCTAAGTTCAATGAAAATAGCTTTGGATTTAGGGGTAAAAAAAATTAGCATTAAAACACTCATTGGAAATGTAAAATGAAATTCTTTGTGAAACAAAAAAAAATCTCTAGAATGACACTCTTTATGAAACGGAGGGAGTATATGATTAAAAAGAATTCGATCAATAGTCAATTCCTACTACGCATGGTAACCATTTCACTAAAGACAATTCCCCAATTTAATGATAAGTTATTCGAGATTTATAATGTATCTAATTAATGATGACTCAAACTTAAATTGTGGTTTATTCGTAATTATTGTCTTAAATTTTATATTTTTAAAGTGGGTTTAACATTTCGGGAGGTGTTTAACTTATGGGTTTTTGCCAATTTAGCACATTGTTTGAAGAAGATTAAACTTAATATCAAAATATATGATTTCATTCAGCATAAATTAATGAAACCAAAATAATTGTTTACCAAAAGCAAACCAAACCGACTAATATAGGTTAGAGTATCCAGTATCCATTACAATATGTAGTAGTCTAGAATTGACAATGATTTTTTTTTTTTACTTAGATTTTTTAAAAAATTTGGAACCATGTTTGAGCACTTTCCAACATATAGAAGCATTCAGAGACAAGGATGTAGACCTTTTGAAAGAAGTTAAAATCCCACATAAGGCAAGAGTTCCTGATTAAAGATCCTGCTAAAAGAATAATAAAATTTCCTCTTTCAAACTAATAGAACACTAGTTGTTAAGTTATACTAGTATTCAGTTGGAGGATACTTTCTAATTAATAAACTCCAATGGTATTTGATAAAAATGGAGTTTTGTTTTCTTTATAAAACTAAAATATAATTTTATTACTACATATATAGAACAGAGAGAGTAGTTAACAACCAGTATCTTACAAGTCTAAGATATTAATATATCAGGTTTGTAGTTTCATGACTTCTCAACATATATTGAAATCAGATAATTCCATTAGGAATGAACAAAAGGAACACAATCACACTACCTCTATGAACCCCACTCGAAAACATTTGAAAAACTATTTGAAAATCGATTGAATAAAGATAAATTTGTACCCTAAAAACAAAGAGAATTAAGTAACCTAAATGGCTTCAACAACAAAAATGATCATAGTGTTAAAACGACAAAAACTCCAATAAGCTTTCTTTATCAATGTCTTAATCTTGTTTCCTCGAGCTAAGTTGACGAGCATAAGCTGCGACACGCTTTGCCCACTTGACGATCTCTACCTTGAGCTTTTTGGAATCCATACGATTCAACGAAAATGGTTTCTTCTTCTCTTCCATTGATGACTCCATGAACGAGAATGACAAACATCGATAATAATGACTCGACTTGTGACTTCCATTGTTCTTACCCTCTAAAGCGTGTTTCTTCACAGACATGCCAAAAGATCTCCCGAGTGAAAATGAAGATTTTTTGTATATTTGTGTTGTGAGGCGCAGACAAAAGGAAAGAGAGTCTTACAAGTTATTAGACATATCACATATAATAGATGGTGTAAGGTAAAAGACGTGTAATCGAAGCATGTTGATTTTGTTGACGTGTAATAGAGTATAACTTAGGATCATAATCCTGAAAGGAAAGAGACTCGTTTGCTACTCTATCAGTCGCACTATTACAAACTCTTGGAGAGAACATAATTTTAGCCTCTAAAGATCTTAGAAGCAATTCTTTGATCTCTTGAAGTATGGGAGCATACGCTGGCCAGCTTCCATCATTGTTCAACATGTTGCCTCCATCCGGTCCACTGCCTCAAGAGGAAAATACTTGCGGTTGAACTCCTCCACAAAATCAACCAAGTCAAGTTCATCTTCACACTCTTGGCAGCAACTAACCTCCACCAAACATGGGCGTCATCTGCCAAGTGATTAACCTCTATGTCTGCCCGATACTCCTCAAGACATCTGAGAGACTAGAAGTTGCGTTCCAGCCTCGTCCTCCACGTATCAACCACGATAGGTTCGGTACTGCCTGAAAACTGAGTCGTACTGATCCTACCTATCACCCGCAGCATACCAACATACTAGGAATGAGATCCTGTTCCAGCAATGCTCGGCTACTGCACCTCCGCCACATCTGGCGGCACTATTTGAGCTTGCACCAGGACAGCTCGGCCAACCGCTGCGTCAACAAGTCAGCAATATGATCATCTCGACCAGGGGCTCCACCCGCTGCGAACACCACACATGGAATCCCAGCCCCACTGGCCAATCCGGCACCGACACCGCCCCCACTGGCTCCATCGGTACCACTAACGACACCTACTAATCGCTCCTGAAACGCATGCGACTCGCCGACGCCCTTTTCTGTCACACTCTGGTCTATAGTCTCACTAGCAGTTGGGCCTTTTCCCCTACCATGACCACGACCACAACCGCGTCCACGACCAGCAACAGCTCCACCTATAACCATTATCACTACCAAATATAGAAGGGTAAACTCATAATTAAAACCGCTTACATAAACACACAACTTACCATGGAATCTCATTGAAGGCTTGAAGATGATGTTATAGGACCCCATGCCACACACAATTGACTAATTCACATAATCAACTCAAGCATGCAATCCCAGACATCAACATCACAAGCTAAAATGAACCATAGACCTAGAACCGTAAGGGTTCTGATACCAAAATGAAACAACCCATCCTTTTTTTGTTTTTTTTCATTTTTTGACATTTAGCTAATGATCCCAGACTCACTAACAATCTAACAACAATAAACAACATCAGATAACATAAGCAATAGCAATAATCCTATAAATAACTCCAATAAAGAATAACCAAATCTTAAAGTCTCTCAATTTCAAATCCAACAATGTCAAGAAGCAAATAACCAGTGTCCTAATTCTACAACTAACCTCTAGCAACCTAACAAATTGCCTTCACCTGCACCACAATCACACATTGTCTTTATCTGCACCACAAAAGATAGGTGTAACTATTACCTGAAATACTTAGTGAGGCGATCCTCCCATCTACTGGGCTATACAAACAAGCGAATAGATAAACATAAACAATACACAAAAACAAGCAAACAAAAAAACTCTACCATAGGCGTCGACACACCCAAACGCTTAGATAAGCCATGGTCACGCACTCACCTCTAAAACCAACATATCTAAAAAAAAACAGCGAGATCCAAGCCTTCCAACGACCACTACTCGACACCCATGCTCAGACCTTCTTCTCCACATTCCGAAAACACCAAAAACCGACTTAGAAATCCACAGAAACCTCTCAAAAACGTTTTAGAACTTTTCTCTTCTTTCTCTTCTTCTAGGAACAAGACTAAAGAAAACTAAGTGGCGTAGAGTTTTCCCTTTAAATACTAGAGTCCCAGGTTTCCATCAACAAAACTGCGTCAACTCGGAGAAAATATAAATAATCTGAATACCAACCACCCGATTACGTCGATCAATGCACAAACCATATTTCTGGTTTGCGGGTGTTACAGATACGTTCATCATAGACATTGTTTTATTATTAAAAGTTTTTTCATTATTATATGTTGCAGGGTTTTCACATACATCTCAAAAATTATATATACATTATGTGTAATCTTTATGTTGGCATTCACGTGGGTAGGAAGACCTACGTTCATTATGTCGTTTCTACAAAAGAACAATAAAAATCCATGGACTCAATGATTCAAAATCTCTTTATTTGGTGAGGGTGCTTTCATGACTTTTTCAATGAAAAAGTATAGAAAATCTTAAACTAATCAATACAATAAAAATTGAATGTGTTTCTCTTCAGTGTTGACACCTCAGCTTTTTAGTTGAAGGAAGAGTTGACACATCAGTTAAAAGAGTTAGCCAATCAAATTATAAGGATTAATACAGCTCAATACTTTTGTCCAATAATAATCCTTCTCCATTCAGCAGAATTTCCTCTTTCTTTCTGGGCCCAACCCAATTACAATGGTGTCCACGAAAAACATTAAAAGAACCCAAATTAACCTGTGTATGGCAATTGACAACAGAGGAAGGTGACGAGCAGCACACACTCAACACCAGAGGAGAAAAAGGACATCAAAATCCTAATCGGATGTGTCATTCAAAGAGAAGAACAATAGTCTCACACCATGCTTGAAGCAAGTGAAGGCTATGTACGAGTCTCTCATACTTGATGCTATGTTTTGGATTTGGATACAAATTTGAACCTTAATATTCCTCTCTTTTTCTGTGTAGAAAATTCCAGTCTTTCCTTAGTTCTAAAACCCAAAGGAAGAAGATGAAGAATTCCATCATAAGAAGCCCCCAAAAAATCCTGCGAAGATCCAGTAGAGCACTGTAGTCCACCAACGAAGTGTGTGTTCAGACTTATTAGACGAGATCTCATCCTTCTCGCCATGGCGAAATATCCCAACCGTTGTTGTTATGAAACCTGGTGTTGGTGGGATCGTGGCGGGATCGAATCAGGGATAGAGTGGTGGTATCAAGTGTGTCAGTCATGGAAAATACTATGTTTAAGATAAAATTAAAGTCTTTTGATGATTAAGCTAAAGGAGGTGAGAAGTTTTACATACATTAGGGTTAGTTATACTATTTATACAATGTAGTATTTAAATCTATCCGATTTAAATGTAAATATTTATAAGTCATCTTGAATTTGAGATTTTTCTATATTTATTTTATTAATGTATTTTTCTATCTTATCATTGTATAAACCATAGTTTTTACAGTTAATCAATTTTCTTAAAAATATATTTTCAATAATTCAACATATATAAAAATCAAACATATTTATAAAAAGTATCCCACGGAAGAGTGCGGGTCTAACCTAGTAAGTATATAAAAGAGCAAGTCAATACTACAAACTCAAACGTCACCTGCAATATAACTCTTGTACATGTATAGATACTGTAAACCGTATAAATCCTTGTATGTGTAATAAAACTACGTTGTAGGTTTATCATTTTGTAATAGCATGTGCCCATAAAAAGAAGAGAAAGAAGGTTTATCATTTTGCATTACAAAACTGTATATAGTGAATTAAAATTAAAACTTACAATTTGAGTTATGAGTAAATGTATGAAAATATATGGTACATGTAAATATTTAGTTCTTTTTTGCATAAGGATTACAATTATTTATGTTGACATTTTTCCTACATTCTTTTAAGGTTTTATAGCAGCTATACGTCCCTTGAACAAGATGTCGGCAGCAGTAGGCTTTCATGTTTGCTAAATAGCATGGATCTTTCAAAGGTGGTCTCGTAAGGTCTTTGAAGAAATTACCTATAAATAAGAAAATCATTTGAAAAATTATTCAATTGTTATAATAGAGGTGGCGATGATGATAACAATGAACAATAAACCACATCCCCTATATATTAATAGAGAAACACTCTCACAAAAAAGCTGAGGTGTCGCGCTCACAGAACTCCTGTACATTTTTAATTAAATGCTCTTATTTCTCATTGTTATTTACATAAATATGCCACTGAAATATTATGAGCCAGTGTTTTTTCTATTAGTTTCTAAAAATGAAAGATTTAATCAACTATTAAATCCGAAAATGTATTTAATTATCATTTTCATAACCCATTTACTCATTAAAAATAACTACATTTCACAAAAAAGAAAAAAAATTATTCATTTATTTATCACTTTTTCATTTTTCTCATTGCATTTTTAAACTTAGGATTTGTTTAAATAAAATAAATTAGTTTAAAGATATTGGTTTATCTAATGTGAAACATAAATACGTGAATTAGATTTTTAGAAACACAAAAAGACATTAAAACTTTCTACACCACCATAAAATTATTTTCTAAGTTCAAATATTTCATGGGTGAAAGGTAATTTAAAGAAAATAAACGCAAATTTGAATAAACGAAAATAAATTTACTTACCTATTTTGTTTTATACAAACAAATCTTAAATCTCAAATAAAATGTTTACTCATAATATTTTATTTAAATCGATTTAAACCGCACATAGTGCGGGTTGGTACCTAGTATATATATAACATACATTCATGAAGGCTAGCCATGGAAACAAGGACGACACAAAAGATAGCAAATTTGAAAAATGACATTGTGATTCTTTTGACAAGAGATATGTTCTGTTGTTTTAAATTAAAAAGCTTACATATAAACACACAAATTTATACTATATACATATATATAAATTCTAAAAGTGGTATATTATTTTTGAGGGTTATCCGAAAAAACTGTAGTTATATTTGTTTGGTTAATCTTATTTTCTTTATCTCCTCAAATATCGATGGTTTATATTTAATTTTATATTAACCTTTTTTTAATCTTTTCTTATATTTAGAATAACCTAAAAGAAAAATCAACAACATCCACATGTTGATTAGCGATATATTAGCTACAAAGTTACTAAAATTTTCTAAAATTGATAAGCAGTAGTTCAGCTACAAATGTTCTTTAATACTCCCTCCGTTTCAGAAAGAGTGTCATTTTGACACATTTCACACAAATTAAGAAAAGTTTGAATTCTACATGTTTGACCCTGTTTAATAAGTAATTAATGATCTAAGTTCAATGAAAATAGCTTTGGGTTCAGGGGTAAAAAAAAATTAGCATTAAAATACTCATTGGAAATGTAAAATGACATTCTTTGTGAAACAAAAAAATTCTCTAGAATGACACTCTTTATGAAACGGAGGGAGTATATGATTAAAAAGAATTCGATCTATAGTCAATTCCTACTACGCATGGTAACCATTTCACTAAAGACAATTCCCCAATTTTATTCGAGTTTATAATGTATCTAATTAATGATGACTCAAACTTAAATTGTGGTTTATTCGTAATTATTGTCTTAAATTTTATATTTTTAAAGTGGGTTTAACGTTTCGGGAGGTGTTTAAATTATGGGTTTTTGCCAATTTAGCACATTGTTTGAAGAAGATTAAACTTAATACCAAAATATATGATTTCATTCAGCATAAATTAAAGAAACCAAAATAACTGTTTACCAAAAGCAAACCAAACCGACTAATATAGGTTAGAGTATCCAGTATCCATTACAATATGTAGTAGTCTAGAATTGGCAATGATTTTTTTTTTTTTACTTAGATTTTTAAAAAATTTGGAACCATGTTTGAGCACTTTCCAACATATAGTAGCATTAAGAGACAAGCATGTAGACCTTTTGAAAGCAGTTAAAATCCCACCTAAGGCAAGAGTTCCTGATTAAAGATCCTGCTAAAAGAATAATAAAATTTCCTCTTTCAAACTAATACACCACTAGTTGTTAAGTTATACTAGTATTCAGTTGGAGGATACTTTCTAATTAATAAACTCCAATGGTATTTGATAAAAATGGAGTTTTGTTTTCTTTATGAAACAAAAGTATAATTTTATTTCTACATATATAGAACGGAGAGAGTAGTTAGCAACCAGTATCTTACAAGTCTAAGATATTAATCTATCAGGTTTGTAGTTTCATGACTTCTCAACATATATTGAAATCAGATAATTCCATTAGGAATGAACAAAAGGAACACAATCACACTACCTCTATGAACCCCACCCGAAAACATTTGAAAAACTATTTGAAAATCGATTGAATAAAGATAAATTTGTACCCAAAAAAAAAGAAACTTAAGTAACTTAAATGGCTTCAACAACAAAAAAAGATCATAGTGTCAAAACGACAAAAAACTCCAATAAGCTCTCTTCATCAATGTCTTAATCTTGTTTCCTCGAGCTAAGTTGACGAGCATAAGCCGCGACACGCTTTGCCCACTTGACGATCTCTACCTTGAGATATTATGATATTATACTCAAATCATAAAAATATTATGATATTATACTCAAATCATAAAAAAATTACATCAAAAGTAGTATTTCTCTTCCTCCTCTTACTCTTGATACCTTGTAAGTCTCTAAATCTCTCACAAGTCTTTTAGCTAAATATTTGTTGGAATTTTACATATAGCATATCTTATTGTGGACTGATATGTTTCACAATTGCTCAAACGTTTGCCCCTTGTAAGACCAGAGAAGAATGCAATGCTGCCGCCAATTGCAGAAGCAGGGAAGCTCTATGCATAAGGGAAAAATGCCATTGTATGAGTTCATCAACTCATTTTGGGAAACTTAACAACCTTAAGATGGTGAAAGATTTAAAGCCGTACAAGGCGAAAAACTGATAGTGATTATTTTATATGATATCAAAATGTGCCCAGGCTAGCTAGGCTCTCGATCATTTTGATAAAATTTGTTCTTCATAATATAACATATGTAAAGCTTGGTGCATTTATAGAAAATAATTCCAATTGCAAATGTCTTTTGTTTTAACGGGTGAAAGACTTAGCATCTATAATAATTGATCTTTATTTATTAAATCATGTGATTTATATGCTCAATGACAACGTCATCATGTAATACTAGTTAATTAATAAAAGTAGATATACAATATAATTGTAGTGGAATGTTTATAACTTAACTATATTAAACATGTTTAATTTACCTTAAATTTAGTTTTTTTTTGGATTTCCAGCAACAAAGATTGTACTTTCCGTATTACTTAGATGATTTTACAATCTTTTCTTTTTGCAAATATCTAGATAATTCAATGTATTTTTTTTTATATAGCAAAATTCTGAATAATTGCAAAATAACTAGATTTTTTAATTTAAACGAAATATGTTTTATCTAAGAAAAAAGGAAAAGGAGGTGGGCGTAATCTAATAACTCCTAATGTGGCTAACGTTGTCGTTTAATGTCTTTTTATTATAGCCGTTGGATTAAAATTCTAAGAATTAGAAAAAGAAAGTAACGGTTATGAATTTGGGTTTGATCGAAGCTTGGTGTGGTTAAAAAATGTAAGTTTTGTTGTTTAGTTGAATTGACCGACACGTCACTCTTCAAAACGGTCACAAATTGTGGACGTGAAACTTCATTTAAATCTGAAAAAGTAATCAATTTCGAAACAAAGGGAGAAAGAGAGAGATTAATCGATTTTGTGACCGTTGTTTGGGTTCTCAATTGATAAACCCAGAAGAAACTTCTCAATCAATCTTGTGACCGTTGTTTGGGTTCTCAACTGATAAACCCAGAAGAGACTTCTCAATCAATCTTGTGACCGTTGTTTGGGTTCTCGTCTTCCTTCTCTAAAAGTCCGAGAGAAAGAGAGAGAGAGAGAGAGCCATCTCCGATCAGGTCCTATGTTATCATCTCTTTGAATCTTTCAATTTTACCAATCTCTCTCTCACTCTATGATTCTCATATATGTTGCTTCTATTCTAGGGCTCCGTCATCGAAATTGTCAGCGCGATCAGGTTATGTTATCTTCTTGTTCTCTCTCTCTCTCTCTCTTTCAATTTCATCTCTCTCACGCTCCGCCATTGATGATTCTCATATATGTTGGTATACTAGGGTTTTTATAGGCAATCAAGGACGACGATTCTCCAAAAGAACGAAGATGATTTCATATCCTTCAATTTAGATTGATTTGAGATTTGATTCTGATTCATTGGCTCTTCGGCTCTGTTTTGATGAAAGGATTTTCTTGTTTTGTTTCCAACGGGACTTTGATGGCACATCCCACGGAGACACGCATAGTAGTAGTCTCGTCTCTTCTATGGTATTATTGTATCTTCTTTTATGTTTCTTCTGTGTTCTGAATCTTTGTCCTGAATCAAATTTGATTGCATACTGTCATGTTTTGTCTACTGAATCGTATACCTTTGGGTGTTTAGTTATAATACATGTTAAATGATTTTGAATTTTTTTGATGTATAACTTCCTTGCAAGGGAGCGATCCCTGTGATGCTGTGCATATTTGATAACATCCTATCTCTGCTATGGCACGTGTATAAGGCTCCGTTGAGTCTTATCTTCTCCTCTCTCATCATCTGTTCTGGTATGTTTCTTCTTCTTCTTTTTTTCCCCTAATTACTTTATGAGATTTGCTATTGTTGGCGAGGTATGATTTGTTCTCATGTTTCCAGCTTCATGAATTGGGTTTACAGCGAATCATGAAGACGCTTTTATTTACTTGACGTTATGTTGTTTCAGGTTTTGGATGATGCTTTGATGGACACGCATCTTTTCTGTGCAAGGGTTTTTAGGGTTTTTTTAGAATTCATCTTAACATGTCTTTTTCTTCTTCTTCTTCTTCTTCTTCTTCTTCTTCTTTTTGTTACTTACATTTCTTTCTTCATCTTGCAGGTTTTTTTGGAAGCAAACTAATCTTCGTGTATTCATTTCTCTATGCTACGTCTCCATCTCTATTTGCTTCTGAATTTTCACTTTGTTTCAGTGGTCTTTTTCTAATTACATGTTATTTACTTGTCGTTTTTGTCTTGGTTTTCCTGTGATTCACTTCTCACTCTGTTTTTCAGGTTTTGGATGATGCTTTTATCGATCAGTGATGGCTTTGATGGAGATACTTCGTCTCTGTAAAATGTCTTCTAGGGTTTTGTTCTTTCTTCCTCTTCACATGTCTTTTACTTTTCTTTTGTTTTGTTCCTTACAACATTTCTTTCTTCGTCTTGCAGGTGTTTTGGAAGCAAATTGTAATCTGATCCACGGGCATTCTTCTCCATGCTTCGTTTTCAGGCCTACTGAGTTTCTGAGAGTTACTATTGTTGGTGAGGTATGATTTGTTCTCCTGTGTTTTATTATGTTTTCCAGATTCTCTTTTTTGTATACACGGTAGAGCTTCATGAATAGGGTTTACAGCGAATCAGGAGGACGGTAAGGATCTCATATTGTCAACATTCATATATTTTTTAGTCTCTTAGGTGGTATGCTTAAGTTTGAGCTCCTCGGATGCACAAGGTTAGACTTGTGGTTTAGTCAGGTATTTCCTCCTATTTCCCCTTTGGTATAAGTCTGCTATCTAATTGTTTTCATTAGCTGGATTTTGAGTTTTGTACTGCGCCATAAGCGAGTTTTTGTATTCAAAATGTTTTCATTAACTAATTTTTGTATTCAGTGTCTTTTTAACGAAAATATCTCTCTTTGATGCAGATGGTGGAACTGATATGATAAATCTTTCTTCAGGTATGTCTTTTTGTATTCAGTTTCTTCTGTGCTATATCTTTTCATTATCATCTTCTTTATTACAGCAACCACATGATCCTTTGTTTAGTTAATGTCTCAGTTTATCTTGAAAAATGTCGTCTCTCATACAAGAGTACTTTAAAATATTTCTTTTTTTTTTGGGTCTGATTTTAGTTAATGCCCTGTTTTTCTTCATGATCTTAGTTAATCTTATACCTTCCTTTTGGGTTTTCAGGTGGCAGCGAGACATTCTGTGTTATGCAGGCTCTTTAAGATCTTATCTAAATCGTAAGATATCTTCTCTTTTTTTTCCCCTGTCATAACTTTTTTTGAAATGAAAGCTGAGAGAAATACACTGGTTCTAATTTGTATTGCATGCTAACTACGACAAGCCATAACAATTAATGAATAAAAACTTGGGATTATGTTTTGATTTTTTGTCCAGGATATGGCCATGGTGTTTTGCGTAAAACGGTTCGAAGATATATGTGCCAAAGAGAGTTTACCTTCAAGCATCTACCTGATGATTCTCTTCTTCAGCTGGTAATATTTTGGTCATGCAACGTTTTTCAATGTTTCAGACTTCAAAATGGGTGTGTGCATTTTATGTCACTGTACTCTTTAGACTTTTTGAATTCATTTTTACAATTTCAAACAGACTAACTAATTTTGTTGTATTGATTCAGGTGGATGAGGCTGCAAAGCTAGTTAAAACGCTGTTTGAAGTTGCTATATCCAGGCAACCTTCTGTGATATATATGGATTTAGTATGTACTTTTTAAACTCCCGTGTCAGTTGGCATATATTCTGTTTTTCCCCCTAATGACTTTATGAGATTTGTTATTGTTGGTGAGTTCATGAATTGGGTTTACAGATGAGGTATGATTTGTTCTCATGTGTAAGGATCTCATCATTGGATGATGCTTTTATTTACTTGTCGTTCTGTTGTTTCAGGTTTTGGACGATGCTTTTATCGATCAGTGATGGCTTTGATGGACACACATTCCGATGAGAGATACTCCACAAATTTTTTTGCTAGACGAGTTTGTTCTTAAACTTTATCATATGTTTTAAGTCACAGGCAACGTTGTTCAATATGGTTCCTTGCTAAAATTGCATTTCTATTTGCTTCTGAATTTTCACTTTGTTTCAGTGGTCTTTTTTTAATTACATGTTATTTACTTGTCGTTTTTGTTCTGTTGGCCTAGGTTCCTGCTGATTTACTTCTCTGTAAAATGTCTTCAGGGGTTTTGTTCTTTCTTCCTCTTCACACGTCTTTTACTTTTCTTTTTTTGTTCCTTACAACATTTCTTTCTTCGTCTTGCAGGTGTTTTGGAAGAAAACAGTAATCTGAGCCACGGGTATTCTTCTCCATGCTTCGTTTTCAGGCCTACTGAGTTTATGAGATTTGCTATTGTTGGTGAGGTATGATTTGTTCTCATGTGTCTTATTCTGTTTTCCAGGTTCTCTTTCTATGTATACACGGTAGAGCATCATGAATTTGGTTTTTACAGCGAATCAGTAGAACGGTAACGATCTCAGATTGTCAACATTCATATATTTCTAAGTCTCTTAGGTGGTATGCTTAACTTTGAGCTCCTCTGATGCACAAAGTTGGTCTTATGGTTTATTCAGGTATATCCTCCTCTTTCCCCTTATGATGGTTTTATTTGCTTCTCGTTCTGTTGTTTCAGGTTTTGGATGATGCTTTTATCGATCAGTGATGGCTTTGATGGACACGTTTCTTCTCTGTTCAAGGGTTTTGTTCTTCCTCTTAACATGTCTTGTTCTTCTTATTCTTCTTGTTTTCTTTTTGTTACTTACATTTCTTTCTTCGTCTTGCAGTTTTTTTGGAAGCAAATTATGCTATGTCTTCATGACTTCTCATGTGTTCCTTGCTAAAATTGCATCTCTATTTGCTTGTGATTTTTCACTTTGTTTCAGTGGTCTTTTTTTAATTACATGTTATTTAGTTGTCGTTTTGGTCTGTTGGCCTAGGTTCCTGTGACTTACTTGTCACTCTGTTATATCAGGTTTTGGATAATACTTTTGTCGACCAGTGATGGCTTTGATGGAGATACTTCTTCTCTGTAAAATGTCTTCAGAGGTTTTGTTCTTTCTTTCTATTACAACGTCTTTTCTTTTTTTTTGTTCCTTACAACAAGTGTTTCTTCGTCTTGCAGGTGTTTTGGAAGCATGTTGTTATCTGATCCACGTGTATTCTTCTTTATGCTTCGTTTTCAGGCCTACTGAGTTTATGAGATTTGCTATTCTTGGTGAGGTATGATTTGGTTTCCTGTGCCTTATTCTGTTTTCCAGATTCTCTTTCTATATGTATACACGGTAGAGCTTCATGAATAAGGTTTACAACGGAATCAGGAGGACGGTAAGGATCTCAGATTTTCAACAGTCATATATATTTAAGTCTCTTAGGTGGTATGCTTAAGTTTGAGCTCCTCTTATGCACAATGTTGGAATTGTGGTTTATTCAGGTACATCTTCGTCTTTCCCCTTTGGTATATGTCAGCCATGTAATTCTTTTCATTAACTGGATTATGAGTTTTGTATTGCGCAGAAGCGAGTTTTTAACATGATTTGGTCTTTTTTTTTTATTGGATGTTTCAGGTAATGTCGCTCATCTACATAGTGACGCTGGCATTAACGTTTTCTGTCTAATAACCTACCGTTTGCTACTATATATAGTCGGTGATGGCTTTGATTAATCGTTGTCAAGCGTTTTCTCCTTTTGGTTGTTCCTTTTTGCCCAATTATTATTCCTATGTAAGCGCTGTTGTTGTTGTGTATAAGCGCTGAAAGTATTTCCTCTCTTTGATGCAGATCGTCGTCGAATAAGAGGCACTGGGATTGCTCCGTTGAATCTTATCTTCTCCTCTATCACCATTTGTTCTGGTACGTTTCTTCTTCGTCTTTTTTTTCCCCTAATGACTTTATGAGATTTGCTATTGTTGGCGACGTATGATTTGTTCTCATGTGTCCAGCTTCATGCATTGGGTTTTCGGCGAATCAAGAAGACGGTAAGGATCTCATCACTGGATGATGCTTTTATTTACTTGTCGTTATGTTGTTTCAGGTTTTTGATGATGCTTTTACCGATCAGTGATGGCTTTGATGGACACGCTTCTTCTCTGTGCCAAGGGGTTTTCAAGGGTTTTGTTCTTCCTCTTTACACGTCTTTTTCTTTCTCTTCTTCTTCTCTTTTTGTTACTTACATTTCTTTCTTCGGCTTGCAGGTTTTCTAGAAGCAAACTATGATCTGATCATCATGTATTCATTTCTCCAAAGAAAACCGTCGTAAAAAAATTTATAACCCTTCTCTCATACAAGTGTCAAAACCCTTGCAACTGTAAGACTCAAGAGTCAAAACCCTTGCAACTGTAAGACTCAAGAGTCAATACCCTTGGAACTGTTGGTGATGACATTCTTCTAAACAAACTAGTCTCTGATGTCTTTCTTTGAATCGATCATAGGACTTTCACTTGCTTGTTTTTTTTCCAGGGTTTGGTTTCTAACTTGTCGTTCTGTTTTTTTTCCAGGTTTTGTGATGATGTTTGTATCAATTAATGATGGCTTTGATGACATGCTTCTTCTTCCTTACGCCCGTCTCTGACTTTTTTTTTTGGGCTTGCAGGTTATCTTGGGAGCGAGAATCTTCAACATCGCTCCCCCGCTTTTTAATGCGTCTCTAACTTTTTTATTTTCTTTTGTTTGCCTAAGTAAAGTAAGTAAGTAAGTAAGTTTCTTCGTCTTGCAGGTTGTTTTGGGAGAGAGAGAGTCTATGATTCGACCTTGCTCCCCCGCTTCTGAGTTTTCACTCCCATGGATGATGATGCTTTGATCGTTATCGCTGATTTGCTTCTTCTTTTTTTCTGTATGTCTCTTAGGTCTGGTAAGTCTCAGCTCCTCTGATGCACAAGGCTGGACATGCTGTTTATTCAGGTTCTTGTTCTTATGTCTGCTATCTCTTTATTTGTTTCTTATAAACTAGATTTTGAAACTTAAAGTGGATACTAATTATGCATATTAATTGTTTGATGTTGTTGCAGGACAACAATTGGCTTTTGTGTTCATTCCGTGTGCTCGCGGCTGGTGCAGAGGTAAAAAGAACTCTTTGATGCAATCATCACTTCTATTTAAAATCACAGACAGAGAATGAAACTTTAGTGGATCATATGCATTTTCTTTTATCTTGCAGGACAACAGTTGGCTCATGTGTTCAATCCGTCTGTTCGCTGCTGGTGCAGAGGTGAAAGCTCTTTGACGCAATCATCTCTTTCTTTGTTAAAAAAATCACAGACTGAGAATGAAACTTTAGTTGATCTTATGCATTTTGTTTTGATGTTGCAGGACAATAGTTGGCTCTTGCGTTCAATCCGTGTCGCTGCTCGCTGCTGGTGCAGAGGTAAAAAAGAACTTTTTGATGCAATCATCTCTTTTATTATAAATGACGCACAAGGTTCGTGAGTTCTCTTTTAGGTTTATTCAGGTTCGTGGTTTATTCAGATTTTGAATTTTGGCTTCCTGAGTTTTGGATTGTGCCATCATGGACTTTTCAACCATGATTTTGTCTTTCCATTGGACTGTGCCATCATGGACTTTTCAACCATGATTTTGTCTTTTCATTGGATGTTTCTAGGTTTCAAGTGAAAAACATGCATGTCTATCTTTGATGCAGATCGTCGAGATTACAGACTTACAGTGTGGGAGGTTCGAAGGGAAAGCATTGTGGGAGTGCCTATGGTTTCTGAGTTTTACTCTCAGGTTACCTCATCCATAAACCTTTTTGCTCTAAACGCATCTGTATTATTTGATTCTGAATATTCGCTTTGATCGTCGAGGCACCGGGATTACAATGTGGGAGGTTTGAAGAGAAAACTATGTAGGAGTTCGTATGATTTCTGATTTTAACTTTCAGGTTACCTCGCATCCATAAACTATTTGCTCTAGACGCATCTCTACTATTTGTTTCTGAATATTCACTTTGGTTCTGTTTTTTATTTTTTTTCATTCTAATAACATGTTATTCACTTGTTAAAAATACCTTTTATGTTTGATGCAGATCGTCACATCGAGTTAAGACACTGGGATTGCTTTGTTGATTCTTATCATCTCGTCTATCTGTTTAGGTAAGGTTTCTTCATATATCCCGGATACATCTTCTTCTTGCCATGAGGGATTTTTCATACATGATTTGGTCTTTTCTTATTGAATGTTCCAGGTTTCAAGTAATGTTCCTCATCTTCCTTGTGACACGGGCAACTAGGCTTTTAGCCTGAGACCCTGTCTTTTGTTATAAGATATTCGAGGTTCTCTAAGAAGAAAAGCATCAAGTTATTTACTAACTGGTCTCTTTCCTCTTTCTTGTCCGTTTTGTATTTCTAATGCTACATCTATTCATACTTGTCCCTGTTATTTCCGGTTTTGGATGATGTTTTTATCGATAGTGATGGCTTTGATGGAGATACTTCTTCTATGTAAAATGTCTTGAGGGGTTTTGTTCTTTCTTCCTCTTCACACGTCTTTTACTTTTCTTTTTTTTGTTCCTTAAAACATTTCTTTCTTCATCTTGCAGGTGATTTGGAAGCAAATTGTAATCTGATCCACGGGTATTCTTTTCCATGCTTTGTTTTCAGGCCTACTGCGTTTCTGAGATTTGCTATTGTTGGTGAGGTATGATTTGTTCTCATGTGTCCTATTCTGTTTTCCAGGTTCTCTTTCTATGTATACACGGTAGAGCATCATGAATTTGGTTTTTACAGCGAATCAGTAGAACGGTAAAGATCTCAGATTGTCAACAATCATATATTTCTAAGTCTCTTAGATGGTATGCTTAACTTTAAGCTCCTCTGATGCACAAAGTTGGTCTTATGGTTTATTCAGGTATTTCCTCCTCTTTCCCCTTATGATGGTTTTATTTGCTTGTCGTTCTGTTGTTTCAGGTTTTGGATGATGCTTTTATCGATCAGTGATGGCTTTGATGGACACGTTTCTTCTCTGTTCAAGGGTTTTGTTCTTCCTCTTAACATGACTTGTTCTTCTTCTTCTTCTTCTTTTCTTTTTGTTACTTACATTTCTTTCTTCGTCTTGCAGTTTTTTTGGAAGCAAACTATGCTATGTCTTCATGACTTCTCATGGGTTCCTTGCTAAAATTGCATCTCTATTTGCTTCTGATTTTTCACTTTGTTTCAGTGGTCTTTTTTTAATTACATGTTATTTAGTTGTCGTTTTTGGTCTGTTGGCCTAGGTTCCTGTGACTTACTTGTCACTCTGTTATATCAGGTTTTGGATAATACTTTTGTCGACCAGTGATGGCTTTGATGGAGTCTGTAAAATGTCTTCAGGGGTTTTGTTCTTTCTTTCTATTACAACGTCTTTTACTTTTCTTTTTTTGTTCCTTACAACATTTGTTTCTTCATCTTGCAGGTGTTTTGGAAGCATGTTGTTATCTGATCCACGTGTATTCTTCTTTATGCTTCGTTTTCAGGCCTACTGAGTTTATGAGATTTGCTATTCTTGGTGAGGTATGATTTGGTTTCCTGTGTCTTATTCTGTTTTCCAGATTCTCTTTCTATATGTATACACGGTAGAGCTTCATGAATAAGGTTTACAGCGGAATCAGGAGGACGGTAAGGATCTCAGATTTTCAACATTCATATATATATTTAAGTCTCTTAGGTGGTATGCTTAAGTTTGAGCTCCTCTTATGCACAATGTTGGATTTGTGGTTTATTCAGGTACATCTTCGTCTTTCCCCTTTGGTATATGTCAGCCATGTCATTCTTTTCATTAACTGGATTTTGAGTTTTGTACTGCGCCATAAGCGAGTTTTTAACATGATTTGGTCTTTTTTTTTATTGGATGTTTCAGGTAATGTCGCTCATCTACATAGTGACGCTTGAATTAACGTTTTCAGTCTAAGACCCTACCGTTTGCTACTATATATAGTCGGTGATGGCTTTGATTAATCGTTGTCAAGCGTTTTCTCCTTTTGGTTGTTCCTTTTTCCCCAATTCTTATTCCTTTGTAAGCAAGTTTTGTTGCTGCTGTTGTTGTTGTTGTGTATAAGCGCTGAAAGTATTTCCTCTCTTTGTTGCAGATCGTCGTTGAGTAAGAGGCACTGGGATTGCTCCGTTGAATCTTATCTTCTCCTCTATCACCATCTGTTCTGGTACGTTTCTTCTTCGTCTTTTTTTTCCCTAATGACTTTATGAGATTTGCTATTGTTGGCGAGGTATGATTTGTTCTCATGTGTCCAGCTTCATGCATTGGGTTTTCGGCGAATCAAGAAGACGGTAAGGATCTCATCACTGGATGATGCTTTTATTTACTTGTCGTTCTGTTGTTTCAGGTTTTTGATGATGCTTTTACCGATCAGTGATGGCTTTGATGGACACGCTTCTTCTCTGTGCCAAGGGTTTTCAAGGGTTTTGTTCTTCCTCTTAACACGTCTTTTTCTTTCTCTTTTCTTCTCTTTTCGTTACTTACATTTCTTTCTTCGGCTTGCAGGTTTTCTTGAAGCAAACTATGATCTGATCATCGTGTATTCATTTCTCCAAAGAAAACCGTCGTAAAAAATTTATAAGCCTTCTCTCATACAAGAGTCAAAACCGTTGCAACTGTAAGACTCAAGAGTCAAAACCCTTGCAACTGTTGGTCATGACATTCTTCTAAACAAACTAGTCTCTCATGTTTTTCTTTGAATCGATCATAGGATTTTCACTTGCTTGTTTTTTTTCCAGGGTTTGGTTTCTAACTTGTCGTTCTGTTTTTTTTTTTCCAGGTTTTGTGATGATGTTTGTATCAATTAATGATGGCTTTGATGACATCTTCCTTACGCGCGTCTCTGACTTTTTTTTTTGGGCTTGCAGGTTATTTTGGGAGCGAGAATCTTCAACATCGCTCCCCCGCTTTTTAATGCGTCTCTAATTTTTTTTATTTTCTTTGGTTTTCCTAAGTAAAGTAAGTAAGTAAGTAAGTTTCTTCGTCTTGCAGGTTGTTTCTGTCTCGCCTAAGTAAAGTAAGTAAGTAAGTAAGTTTCTTGAGAAAACAATGTGGGAGTTCATCTTTCTCTTCAGTTTAGAATTTCAAATTTTTTCTCTTATAACTCGAAATTACCATCTCTTTTGTTCTTATGTAGTAACATATTTTATAGCTAACATACTTTCAGAATTCTATAGAGATTGAACAGGTTATAGACGGAAACACGGAGCATAATAATGTTATGGTCCTTGGTTCCTATAATAGCATAATCTAGGTCGATCTCTTATATCTCTTAGCACATAACATACATTTATGTTTAGTTTCTTGCATTCATGCATTTTTTCTTCCTTGATTTACAGCTTCATTCTTTACTTGCATCACAAACTGTCACTTCCTTGCTTAACTTGTGTTTGATTGTTTCTTTCACTAGTTGCATTCATGCATGGGTTGCTTCCTTTGATAGTTTGATTCATTGTTTGGTTATTTACTTGCATCATTAATCGTCACTTCCTTGCTTAACTTGCGTTTGCTTGTTTCTTTCACTAGTTGCATTTATACATGGTTGCTTCTTTGATTCTTTACTTGCATGATTAACTGTCACTTCCTTGCTTAACTTGCGTTTGCTTGTTTCTTTCACTAGCTGCATTCATACATGTTTGCTTCCTTGATTCTTTACTTGCATGATTAACTGTCTCTTCCTTGCTTAACTTGCGTTTGCTTGTTGCTTTCACTAGTTGCGTTCATACATGGGTGCTTTCATGCTAATTTAACAACTCATTTACACTAGTTGCTTTCATGCTAGTTTAATAAATGATGCTTTCTTTTTTTCTTGGTTGCTCATTTTCTCAGTTCATTTATTAACTTGTTTGCGTGCTTGCCTTTTGATTCTTTGTTTCCTTACTTCCTCCTTTCGTTATTTGGCTACATGCTTATCTTGTTTCCATCTCTGTTTCTTAGATCTTTGTTTACTATATATATCATTCGTTGCGTAACTTGTTTGTATGTTTCCTTACTTAATTCTTTCATTTTTTGCTTGCATGCTTGACTTATTTTCGCACTTTCCTCTTTGCTTGCTTCCACATGAGCTTCTTTGCTCTTTTCATTGCGTGCTTCATTCCTTAGTTCCCTTGTGCGTGCTTTCTTATTTCCTTCTTACTCGCATACATACATTCATGGATACACATGCATACATTCATAGACGAAAATGTGTATGTATACTTGCATACTTCCTTGTTTACGTACATAATTGATTCGCTGTTTTTTTCTTATTTGATTCCTTGATTTCTTAATGTATACTGGATCTCTCCGATGTAAATTGGTACCATAGGTAATCAATGTTATAAAATTTGATTATATATAAGTTAAAAACAAAATGATAAATGCATATATATATTTCTAAATGTAGTCGGTCCACGTTCTCGAACCTTTATAGTCTGGCATGACAATTGTTTTATAATTGTTTAGCTGACGACAAATCAAGTACATTATCATTCTATGGCCTAATCCATCTTGGGTTTCAAAGTACATTGTCCAACTACTCTCTTCTAGACCCTCTTGTATTGTTCTCTGTTGATTAGAGAATACTGTTCGCCTCACGCAGTTGCTTAGTGCTGAGTTTTCCATTGAGATCACTTTGCTAGATAAGAGGCCGATGAAGAGTAGTTTGATATTGTAGAAAGAAGATGTGAGAAGCTAAAAACGCTATCTAGACTTTTATTTGCCTAATTGGTTCTCTCAAATGTGCCCTCTATATAGTAATAAAGGAGGGGGGCAGAGGTCAAGAATGTTGTAGGTTTGGCACGATTCTGTCCCTTTGTTCTTATTATTTGTTTAACTATTCACATCCCCACATATAATACTATTATTCGTGGGTTTAGTATTCTATATGGCAGTTGAACAGATTGATTTCTTTATGTGCAAGAACAAAAGAAAGATACATAAGGGGAGTGGATCACCTTCTTGTTGGGTAGTGGAGAATAAAATGTACACAACAACCTTTTTTTATAACAGTACACATCAACTTGAGTTTGCTAAATTTTTACTCCTATTAGTTTACTCACAATGATATAAGATAAAAAAATATATATAAAGAACTGTTAATGGATGAACCGAAACGTATTTTAATAGTTTTCAATAAAACGTGTTATTTCCTATAACTCATCATTTGAACGAGATACATATACTAATTTCATTCTAGCTTATATTTTCCGTATGCTATATGAATATTAAATTTATCTTGATTTACCGGAAACAATACTATTGAATTTGCCTTGCGAGTTTGGGTGTATCATTTATAAGTATACAGAAATGTAAAAAGTACAACAATTTATTGATATAGGGAAACTTCTTGCAAACAAATTTAAAATATAGTTTAGTCAATGATGTGGAGACATGTAATTCGTGGGGAACTGGTACTAAGTGTCAAACGATAATATATATGGTTTATAACGTGACAAGCAGATGATAGTCTTGATCTATTTGAAAAAAAAAAACTCAAAACAAAAAAACCAGAAAACGTGATGAAGGCAACATTACACATTAGGCTAAAAACGAAATGATAAATGCATATATATTTCTAAATGTAGTCGGTCCACGTTCTCGAACCTTTATAGTCCGGCATGACAATTGTTTTATAATTGTTTAGCTGACGACAAATCAAGTACATTATATTGCACTTTTAGTGGTGAGGTACGAATTCATTGTGTAAATTTGTAAAGTTAGTACCGAATCTTTGATAGATATTACAGTAATTGCCTCTTTGTTCTGCAATCTATGACGCATGGAGCTACGTTAGCTTACGTTTTGACATAACATAATTTGGACTTTGTCACAGTGAAACTGTATGACAACAACGAAGAAGGTGATGATGACCGATGCTGGCTGATATATCATATATGTGACAGTCTAGCTAGGATTTTGCAAATCATAAGATAATAATGACGTGCATGATGCATAACCAACAATGTAAATCAGAAACAAAACGGATGGTAGATTACACTACATTTGTTTGTGCATGCTGTGAGAAATTAATTATTTCAGATATAAAAATATATATATTTTTGAACCAGAAGTATAATGTTCCATGAAGAATACAAAAATATTACCTATTATTTTTATGATTGGTAATTAATCATTAGGATTATGATACGTATTATCAAGAATCATGATGTTTTATGTTAACATTAAACCAAAAAATAAAATAAAGAATCATGATGAACATGATGCTATGTAGTATATACCATCGACGACATTGAATTGAAAATCTTTGTTATCAAACAGATTACATTTTTTTTAAATGGGTCAAACAACTTAAAATTAATCATTTCGATTTTGTGACCCTTGTGTGCTCGCCCAATATCTTTTCTTCTAGAACATTGTTTTTCGTTGTCAAATTAATTTTTCTATAAGATGTGAAAATATATAAATATGTACATCAAATTAAGTAATCCAGGAGACATAATTTGGGATACAATGAGTTCTCACCCGACAAACGAAAGCTTTCTCTATAGCGAGCAGCCAAAAAAAAGAAAAAACTAAATTTACATATGGGATAATCTCACTTGAGAATAGACAAAAGACAAGAAGAGCATGTGGACAAAAGACCAAAGCTGTGAGCTTCGAAAAAGACAGTCTCATCCAACAAGTTCCTCAAACAATAATTTATATTATATTTGTTCAAAGTTCCTCATACAATATTTTAAGAAGAAAATTGGATATTATAGTTTATACTTTATAGCATAGTATTTTTACTTGTGGCTCCTATGAAGGACAAGTGCTTCTTTTTCTAGCGGACTTATATATGTTCATGAAATAAAAGCAAGAATCGGAGGAGGAGATTGAATCGATTCTCAATTGCTTATAGTTTGATGACTCCAGATGGATTCTTTTTCATTAGCGCAAGCAAAGGTATGATCTTTGATATGGATTGTTCTAAGTCTTTGATTGATTTGTATTTATAAATCTATGATCTTTATATGTAACTGCGGCTATTTTGGATAATGGATATTATGATTTGCATAGCGGATGTGCTTTGATGAATTGATTTGGCTGCCTCTTGTTATTTATCGTCTGTTTTGATTTTCTTGATTGATCTAATGGGAAAATTAGGATTGAAGAGTTGTCTACATTGTTGTAAAACTCTAGCGGAGTCGTCTTCTGACTTTTTGGATATTTAGATTCGAACCTGATGTTGAGGAATGAGCAAGGCTTTCTTGATTGTCAAAGTGACAAGTCCAAAGAAGCCATCAGGAGAAGCTCGAGAAGAAGACGAAGGTTGTCACTAAGGTAAACACAATTCTCTTTTTTCTCTATGCCTTCCATTGCATCTGGTGATATATAGCATATAAAATTGTAGGGCTTTTGTTTAGATTGTTTGTTTTCATTATTGTACTACGCATGAAACAAATTGAGTTTGAATCTGAGTCAGTTCCATTTGAATAAGTCATTTTTGCTATGCAGTCTATACTCTGTTGACCAATGCATCATATGGGATACAATTTGGTTTTGTTTATTGATGTTGGAATAGTTCTTTGATTGATTAAGATTGGTTTTGCAGAGAAACTCATGTTTTAATGTCATGTCCATCAATAATTGAACATTATTGAGTTCATGTGTCTGCAGTTATCAATTGTTATTTTGAATAGTTTTGTGATTTAGAAACTCAAAATTGGCTCCTTTCATTAACCTCTTATTGTTTTCTTCTTTACCCTAGGAGGAGGCACAAGCAATCAAAGCAGCAGGCAAGGCTTGGTACCAGACTATGATCTCAGACAGTGACTACACCGATTTTGATAACTTCACCAAGTGGCTCGGTGCCAGTCTGTTCGGTTTCCCTATGAAAACAAAAAAACTTCCAATCTTTTTGGTGGGTAAAAACTAAAAAAGTTCCCTCTGTATTTTCATTATATTTTTATTACTTTTCTTTGTATTTTTCCTGAAGTGAAAAGAAAAAGTTGAGAGAGACATGGCTGCTTTGTTTGTAGATTATTAAGAATGTTTAACCAGAATCAACAACTTTAGTTTTTTTCTTTCTTCTTTTACAATATGTTGTAAATTTCTTGTAAATGTTATGTAGTAGAATACTAAATTACATTGATTTTTTCCTCATATAAATGTAATCCTTGATATTGTATACCACTTCTATTCTATTTAAAAATTTTAAATTTCAAAAAACAATATTTTCAAAAATAAGAGACCCAAAATTAGAACCTACCATTGGAGTAGAAAAATTTAATTAAGAGATCATGGGTTCTTATATTCAAAACAATACACAATTAATTCATAAAAAAATCAAACAGTGTTTAACAACCCACTTATAATAACCCATTGATAATCTTGCCCTTATATATGTGCATGAAATAAAGGCAAGAACACCATTTTACAATTTCTATTGACTAAACCATCCAGACCAGCTCCAGTTAGATCTTGTGGCGAAGTGCAAAAAGCATACATTTAGGGTTCGACAAGTTTTGTTTACTGATATTTTCCAATACGATTCTCATTAATCTTGTTGGCTTCTGTTCGTAGTACTACACAACAATAAAGCCTTATTTATTATATTTGGTATAGACCACTTAAATATATACTAGTATGAAACATCAAATCATTTCTTTTACTTCATCTACGCCCAAAATTAAATATTAAAAATAAATAAACTAGTAGTGGAATTTCGTTTAACATCTGACCACCTGGAAGATTCGATCGTAGTAGGAGAAAAATCATATACCAAACGTGTTGGCGTGTTGCCGATATTGAAGCAACATATGCTATATGCTTTTCGAATCTTCACCCTATCATGTTGACATGTAGAATCGAGAAAGACATTTCTCATAGGCTCATAGCTTAAGCTAACAGTATACAATATTTCTCCGCAACAAGTGTGATCAATTAATCCAGCAGGTGATTGTAACTTTAGTGACAAATATTTCATTGATTCAATTTTTCTAGAAGTCAGAGTGTGAGGACAAATTACATTCACAGGCCAAGGATATGATCAGTATGAATTTTGGGCTTTCTGGATATTGAACCTTGTTTTTATTGTTATTGTTAATGGAAAAGTATATTGTTTGTTTTGGTTGTAAGTTGTAAGTCAAAAGCGACATTTCATACATGTACAATTTCAAAAGTGTCAATTTCTACCTATACAAAGATTCATTGCCAATTATTACCTGAACCCAAAATTAACAGATGTTGACTCATATGACATGTGTAAAACTGAGGTGACATCGTCTGAAATAAACGATCCCCAGACTCGTACCGGGGTCCTCTACCAACTTAACACATAATTTTACCAACTGGCCACAACTTTTCTCGATAAGTTCTCTAAACCATTTATATTTATAACCTCAACAAATAATATATTATCTTCAAAATCCTCGTTTAATTCGGGAAAATAAACAAAGTTAGGGCTTTTAATTTGGGAAAAATGACAATTAAATCAAGAACTTACACAACAACGCCAATTAAACCCTGAACTTTCCCTAAGGTCATTTAAATCATTCAATTTCGTTGCCAAATCTAATTAAACATCACATTTTACTAAAAACACCAAATTACACATCGCGAAAAATTGGGTAACAAAGCAACTAACCTCCGTTTAATATAGGTCTAGGCATTTTAACCGAACCCGAACCGAAATAGGTAGTTCGGTTCGGATAGTACTAAATACCCGAACCCGATCGGATATCCGAATTATATTTGTTCAAAGTTTTTTTCTTGGTTCAAAGTTCCTCATACAATATTTTAAGAAGGAAATTAGATATTATAGTTTATACTTTATAGCATAGTGTTTTTACTTGTGGGCTCCTATGAAGGACAAGTGCTTCTTTTTCTAGCGGACTATGTGCATGAAATAAAGGCAAGAACACCATTTTACAATTTCTATTGACTAAACCATCCATACCAGCTCCAGTTAGATCTTGCGGCGAATTGCAAAAAGCATACGTTAAGGTTTCGACATGTTTTGTTTACTGATATTTTCCAATACGATTCTCATTAATCTTGTTGGCTTCAGTTCGTAGTACTACACAACAATAAAACCTTATTTATTTATAGTTGGTATAGAAAGTTTATGAGGAAATTTACTGGTATCAAAAAAGCAGGAGCCGATGGATGCGGTTTGGTGACCATAACACCAGCTATTTCCATGCTCAGACAAAGCAGAGACGAGCTCGGAATCGCATTGTTGGTCTACATGACCAGCATGGTAATTGGAAGACAGAGGAAAGTGATATCCAGAATTTAGCGGTATCTTATTTCCAGGATTTATTTACTTCTTCGGACCCTTCGGATTTTGAAGAGATGCTAGATGAGGTTCAGCCTACTATTACCCATGAAACAAATGAATTTTTAACGCGCGGGGTTACTGAATAGGAAATTAAAAATGCTTTCTTTATGATGCATCCGGATAAGGCCCCATGTCCGGATGGGATGACAGCTCTGTTTTACCAAAAGGCATGGAATACGGTTAAAGCGGATCTGGTGCTTTTGGTCAATTCTTTCCTCCAGGATGGAGAGTTTGATTGAAGGCTAAATGTGACAAACATTTGTCTTATCCCGAAGGTGGATAAGCCGACCATGATGACAGAATTACGGCCTATAAGTCTCTGTAATGTTGGGTATAAAATTATTTCTAAGGTTTTGTGTCAGAGATTGTGTACTATCTTACCATCTCTTGTTTCGGAAACACAATCGGCGTTTGTGGAGGGTCATTTAATTTCAGATAACATTTTGATAGCTCAGGAGATGTTTCATGGACTACGCACCAACCCTTCATGTAAAGGGAAGTTTATGGCTATCAAAACGGATATGAGTAAGGCCTATGATCGGGTAGAATGGTCTTTCGTCGAACTTTTGCTCCGGCAGTTTGGTTTTTGCCAAAAATGGATATCTTGGATTATGTGTTGTGTAAAGTCGGTTCAATATAAGGTTCTTATTAATGGCCAAGCATATGGCTCTATTATTCCTTGTCGGGGATTGCGACAGGGGATCCCTTGTCACCCTATCTTTTTATTTTATGCACGGAGGTACTTATTGCACATTTTCGGAAGGCTGAGCAGATGAAACTGCTTACTGGTATTAGGGTTTCGACTGCTAGTCCTGCCATTTCTCATCTCTTATTTGCAGATGACAGTCTTTTTTTATGTCGGGCTACGAAGGAGCAATGTGAGGTGGTATTAGGGATCCTTAGGAAGTATGAACTGGCTTCTGGCCAACAAATCAATTTTCAGAAATCTTCGGTCCAGTTTGGACACACGGTAGATAATGATCTTAGGGAGGAGTTAAAAGGAGTCCTGGGGATCACAAATTTGGGTGGTATGGGATCTTACTTAGGTATTCCGGAAAGCCTAGGTGGGGCTAAGACGAAATTTTTTTCGATCGTTCAAGACAGGTTGCAATCATGGGCAAGTGGGTGGCCGGCTAGACTTTTATCAAAAGGCGGCAAGGAGGTAATGATAAAGTCTGTCGCTATGGCTGTTCCTACTTTTGTGATGTCATGTTTTCGAACACCTAAGACGGTAACGAGGAAGTTGACTAGTGCAATTTCTAATTTTTGGTGGAGCTCATCTGATCAATCACGAGGGCTACACTGGATGGCGTGGGATAAACTTTGTAGTGGTAAAGATGCGGGGGGTTTGGCGTTTGATCACCGTACCAGATTCACTTTTTGCACGGGTGTTTAAAGGTTGATACTATCGGCATTCTGATCCTTTGGATCCAATTAAATCTTACTCGCCGTCGTATGGTTGGCGGAGTATAGTTTCTGCTCGCTCTCTGGTTAACAACGGACTTATTAAACGGGTAGGTTCTGGTGCTTCCATTTCTGTATGGAATGACCCATGGATCCCTGCTCAATCCCCGAGACCAGCACTGAGCACAGGGTCGCCTTCTGATCCTCTGCTCCGCGTTATAAATCTTATTGACAGGAGTTCTAATTCCTGGGACATGGCTCAGCTTACCGCTACCTTTGTACCGGAAGATGTGGCTATGATTTCTGCCTTACCGTTGCGACAACCGGATAAGCCGGATGTTCTGGGATGGCATTTTACTAAGTCTGGTAAATATTCGGTAAAATCAGGGTACAATGTGCTGCGTTCAAATGTGACGGCTCGTGCTGAGCCGAAAGTATTTGGGCCAAACATTATACCTCTCCAGGCCTTTGTGTGGAAAATTAGGTGTCCACCGAAGCTTCGTCACTTTCTGTGGCAAGTTCTTTCGGGTTGTGTGGTAGTTACAGCTAATCTACGGAAACGCGAAATAAGTTGTGATGCCATTTGTGGCCTTTTTGGTTTTCCGGAGGAGACGATTAATCATACCCTCTTCGAATGTCCGCCAGCTAGGCAGGTTTGGGCTTTGTCGCAGTTCCCGACGGCTCTGGGTGTATTTCCTTCGGAGTCAGTCTTTACAAATATGGATTTTCTATTTTGGCGATTTACAGATGTTCCAATGCAGGAATTCTTTCCCTGGATTATGTGGTATATCTGGAAAGCGCGCAATGATAAACTTTACAGTAATTTGGATTCAAACCCTTTGCAAATCTGCGGTTAGCGGAGGATGAGGCAAAAGCATGGGCCCTGGCTCAGACAGAGGATATGGTATTAGTATCGGATGTTAACACTGCGGTTGTTCCCTATAGAAGTGGGGGATTAGGGGTTCCTAGGTCTTTGTCGAGTTATACTTGTTTTGTAGATGGTTCTTGGAAAGCTACAGATCGATATGCGGGTAAAGGATGGTTTTGCACGTCGCCCTGGAGTGATGTCCCTACTATGGGAGCTGCCAACCTTCGCCGTAGTCTCTCCCCTCTTCATGCCGAGATTGAAGCCCTTGTCTGGGCTATGCGTTGCATGATTGGGGCGGATAACCAATCTGTAGTCTTTATCACCGACTGCTCCGACTTAGTGAAGATGGTGTCTTCGCCTTCCGAGTGGCCAGCTTTTACGCCTTATTTGGAGGACATACAGGCGGATAAAGAGGAGTTTGCTTCTTTTTCCTTAGTCTACGTCCCTCGATCTCAGAATGGTAAAGCGGATAATTTAGCGCGACGAGTTCACACAGTTCCGCACTTGGTTACCTATGTAAACAATGTTCCTTCGTATTGGCTTGTTTAAGCCAATCTTGTTCTCTTGTTGTCAAAAAAAAAAAAAAAAAATACCACTTAAATATATATTAGTACTAGATTTGGACCCGTGCTAGAACACAGATTAAAATTCCTTTTATATGTATTATAATTTCAAAATAATATATAGCTTATAAGACGGTTTAGTATTGTAAACTGAGAAATGATTGTTATTATTTTTTTTTTTGTATGAATATGAGAGATGTATTTTGGTGAATGGAGATCTGAATGATTTATATCAATGTTTTTTAACCAGGACCGGACCGGCCGGTCGGTTCGATCCAACCACAACCCGATAGGTATTCCGGTCCCGGTAACCTCTAAAAACCTAACAAATAAAACCCACAAAAAACCAGAAAACCCCGCTAAAATCCTGTGAACCGGCGGGTCGGATCGGGCTGTCGGTCTCAAATTAAAATATTTTATTTTGGTCACACTTTAAACTTAAATCAAATTATAAATAAATGTTGTTATTTATAAAAGAATCAGTTAGTTATTTTATCTAATCATTTAAAAGTTTAATTTAGTTGTTTAGTACTTAATTATGTATGTTTTGTTCATATATTTATAGAAAAGTAGATGTTATATTCATAAAATGTAATCAATCTAATAAACTAATTGACACGTAATTCAACCGGTCCGACTTGTTAACCCAGTGACCCGAAAGACTTCCGGTTCACCTACCGGTCCGGTTTTAAAGACATTGATTTATATTAAAAGCTTGGAAGTGTGTTAGGTCAGATTTGGAATATCCCGTTTAAGATTTTCGGTTAAATTAAGGTTTTATTTGTTACCATTAATACATGAACTATCAACGTGTAACCAATTAATATATGGATTACTTTATAACCTATGTATAACCTATTTGTAACCATTTATAACCATTTATAACCATTTATTAAAATTATAAAGTCTACCAAAACAATGTTGTGTACTTCCCTTTTATAAAAAAAGGGGATGAAACATCAAATCATTTGTTTTACTTCATCTACGCCCAAAATTAAGTATTAAAAAGAAATAAACTAGTAGTGGAATTTCGTTTAACATCTGACCACCTGGAAGATTCGATCGTAGTAGGAGAAAAATCATATACCAAAAGTGTTAGCATGTTGCCGATATTGAAACAACATATGCTATATGCTTTTCGAATCTTCACCCTATCATGTTGACATGTAGAATCGAGAATGACATTTCTCATAGGCTCATAGCTTAAGCTAACAGTATACAATATTTCTCTGCAGCAAGTGTGATCAGTTAATCCAGCAGGTGATTGTGTTGTGTATTTGGTGAACAATATAAAATAAGTTTGATGAATGTTTAGTTTCCTCTACATGAGGACATCATTCATGTATTTGTATAACACACTATATCTATGCAATACTTATTGGGACAATTGCATTTTTAGTACCTTTATTTGCATTTAAATGAGCTCGTAGACCCCATATTCATTTTTCGAAAAACATAACCACTATGGGTGCTGAAATTACAGTTGACCCCCTTAAGACCAAACAAAAAATAGAAGCCAAAATGACAGATTTAACCCAATGAAGTCTGCAAAAGATATCTTTAAGGTTGATTTCAAATTGACGTCAAAGGGAAGACTTAAAAGTAAGTCTACTCCTTAATTATAGGTAAAATTTTAATTAAAAAAATTATAAAAAATAATTTAGTAAACCTATTGACCAAATAATAATCACATAGACTTCCTGCATTGTAATAAAATAAATTTACATATAAACTAGTAAAATTAAGGGAGGAAATACTGATTAGGTTAAAATTATTTGATTTAGGGTTTGCTTAAGTAGACTTCTCTGTAGACTATTGGTAATTGACTTTGTAATGCCATCAACTATTAATTAGTTCTGGGCGTTCGGTCAGAACCGAGAGAACCGAACCGATTAAACCGATATGTTCGGTTTTCGACAGCATCTGTGATAGGATTAACAAACCAATCGGCAAAATTCATTTGGTAATCGGTTCCCGATTCGGTTCGGTTTGGCGGGCATAACCGATCGGTTTTAATTAACCGAGTTATATATACCTAATTTTCACTTGCCCTAATTTTACATACACTCTTTTATACTATCCTCGCCGCCGCTTTTGTATCCTTCTCTCTTGCTTTGCTCAAGCTCTCTCGGAAAAATCTGTAAAAGCTTCTCTCGTAAGAATCCATCTCTCTGAAAGTCTTTGAATTTCTCTGCCTCTTTAAATTCGTGATTACAAGATATTTAAAGAGATATTAGTTACAAAGAGAGTTTGATCTCCCTAAGATAGAGGAACTAAAGAATCGGACATATCAGTTCTGTATTTGACCAAGTTTGAATATCGAATATTTCATATTCGATCACCCTCCCGCAGTGAAATCGTCGGAGCTTCTGACGGTTAAGCTGGTCCGAAAGTCTTTGAACACTGTAGATGGTAAACCTTTAGTGAATATGTCTGCAAATTGTAGGGAAGAAGGCACATGAATGACTTTGACTTGACCGAGAGCTACTTTTTCACGAACAAAATGCAGATCAATCTCTATGTGCTTTGTGCGTTGATGCTGAACTGGGTTGTTGGAGAGGTAAACCGAGCTTATATTGTCACAGTACACCAAAGTTGCTGTCCGCATCGGGCAATGCATCTCGATAAGAAGATTGCGTATCCAACACGTTTCTGCAACAACATTCGCCACTCCCTTATACTCTGCTTCAGTGCTTGAACGGGACACCGTGGGTTGTCGTTTCGCTGACCAGGAGATGAGATTGTTGCCTAGATAGACGCAGTAGCCTGATGTTGATCACCGTGTATCTTTGCAACCTGCCCAATCTGCATCTGTGTAAGCCGTGAGAGAACCAACGCTTCCACGATATAACTGCAGACCATGTTGCAGAGTTCCTTGAATGTATCTGATGATCCGTCTCAAGGCTTGCATATGTGACACTCTAGGGTCATGCATGTACAAACAGATTTGCAGAACTGCATAAGAAATATCTGGTCTTGTAAATGTGAGATATTGTAACGCTCCTGCCAAACTTCGATATTCCTTTGGATTTGATATCTTGTCACCATCTTCACCTGAGAGCTTAGAATTTACATCTACCGGTGTCGTAACAGGCTTGAATTCACGCATTCCAGCTTTGATGATGATATCTTTTGCGTAATGAGACTGTGACAGCATGAGCCCAGCGTTGTTGTATTCAGCCTTGATGCCAAGAAAATGATGCAGTCGCCCACCATCCGTCATTGGAAATTCACTTTTAGGGATGACGTGATATCCGCGAGAAGTCGCTTGCTTGAACCTGTGAGAATAATGTCATCCACATACAAGAGTAGATAAGCAATGTCAGTCCCATTCCTGTAGGTAAACAAGGAGTTGTCACTCTTGCTCATCTGAAAGCCCAACTTTGTCACAAAATTTTTGAACCTCGCATTCCAAGTTCGAGGAGCCTGTTTTAAACCATATATAGCCTTATTCAACTTGCAGACATGATGCGGCTTAGACTTGTCAACGAATCCTGGAGGTTGATGCATGTATATAGTCTCTTCAAGGTCACCATGGAGGAAAGCATTTTTTACATCCAGTTGCTTTGCATCCCAACCTTTGGAAACTGAAACATGTAAAACCGCTCTTATTGTTGCAGGTTTCACAACAGGAGCAAAAGTTTCAAAGAAGTCAATGCCTTCTTCTTGAGTTTTCCCATTCGCAACCAATCTTTCCTTGTAGCGAGCTAAGTTGCCATCTGCATCATATTTATGCTTAAACAACCACAGAGAATTGACAATGTTAGCATTCGGCGGACGAGGTACTAAGTTCCAGGTCTTAGCTTTAATTTGAGCATCATACTCATCTGTCACTGCCGGATTCCAGTTTTGATCTAATAAGGCTTTTTGGTGAGTGGAAGGAATTGGGGAAACAGAAGTTGTGTGAAGAGATAAGTGTTGTTTTGTTTTTCTGCAACCAGTTTGACTTCTTGTTTTCATTTGGTGGCGAATAGGCTGAGGGGTAGGAGCGTTGACGTGAGGTAAGTTATTTGAGGGCTCTGTATTAGTAGAAACCGGGGTTGAAACCGTTGGTGGTGTTTGTAGAATATCACGAAATATAGCTGACGGCTCATCGACTTGACTTAAAAAGTCATAAGTGGTCTTGACCGCAGAGTGATTAACTGCAGCCGGAAATGTATTCTCATCAAACACCACATGTCAACCTTGATTGTTTCGTTTGTTGTTATTGTTGTTGCGTTTCCAAGGTTTGTTGTTTTTGGATGAGCTACCTTGATTGTGGTTTGCGGAGGTGGTGGTCACAAGCGCTGTGGATGATGAAGCATGATCAGAATGTGCAGCAACTACCTTATGTGCCTTCTTTAATCGAGATTCCTCTTCTTGCAGCATAGACTTCGCATCATCAAACGACGGAAACGGCTTCTGATGCTTGATGACATTGATGATATTGTCAAACTTCTCGTTGAGTCCATTCAACATGTACATCACAAGATTGCAGTCATTGACAGGAGAATCCAGGTTGGAGAGAAGATCAGCCAGAGACTTCAGCGATTGGCAATAGACCTGGATTGTTAAAGGGTGAGGGACCAGGGTTGCTAGCTTGCCCCCATAGGCCCGAAGCTGGCCCTGCAGGGCATCGATCCTAACCCCTCACTGGGCAAATGGAACTATTCATCCAAATCCACAGTAGGTTATTGGTGCACCAGGCGTTCCTCGAACCCTGGTCCCCACCCTTTAACAACCTTCCCATAGGACAAGCTGTCACCAATTGACGACCTTTTTTATAATAAATAATAAATAGTAAATATAATATAATAATATAAACTACAACTAGTGGTCCCATACCCACTAGCCACCTATCCACAAACACATTCAACAGCAGAAATCAATACCAATATCCAAATATAATCCAATAATAAAATATAACAATATTCCAACTTAAACAGTATCCATCAACCAAATAACAGAAATCATAGAACCAACAACCTAGCAATGTTCTAATGACCCAACTCTAGCAACCTAGCAATGCCAGACAACATAAAACCGAGTCTCTAGAACATCCTCCTCTTCATTGCCTGGATTCCACGATCACACTTTGCCTTTACCTGCACCACAAACACATATTGCAATGCATGAGTATTTTACAAACACTCAGTAAGGCAATCCTCCCATCTACTGGGCTATACACACAAGCAATAGAGTACCAATAACCACACACAACAATCAACACGCAACAATCCACGAACCAGGACTCGGCATCGACCGATGCAAACATGCATCGACCGATGTCAAATGAGGAAGCATCGACCGACGCAGAAGCTGCATCGACCGATGCAAGTGCAACTTGCATCGACCAATACCCAATCTGCATCGACCGACGCATGCTCGACGCAACACGAAAACCCTAAAGTTTATCGCGCCGTCCTCGCACTTGCATCGACCGATGCAAGCTATGTATCGATCGACGCAACGTCGAGCACCGTGATTTACCCGAAGCTTCTCGCCGGATTTCGTTCCTACAACCACAGAAACTCATTCCCAAGCAACAAGAAAGCTTCCTAACGTCCATACCAACAATCTAACAAGCCTAACAACACAAAACAAGCAAGTTAAAGGTTCCTCTAGCTTAGATAAGCCATGGTCATGCACTTACCTTTGCCACAGAAGAATCTGAACCTTAAACAAACAAGAACAAGCCTCTAGGAAGCTCCTACAACGATCCCAGCTACAGATCTCACCACGAAACGCCTCAAATCTCCAAGAAATCCTCAAGAACACTCACAAAACTCTTTCTCTCTTTCCTTACCTCGAAAACGGCCAAAACTCGCCGAATGGGACCAAAGTCGACTTAAGGGTTTTCCCTAACCCAAAAACGCAGCGTTTGACTTAAGTCAAAACGCAAGAATTCGACCTTGCGTCGACCGATGCAACTCCCAAACCGGGATTTTGGTTCACGGATGTTACAATTCTCCCCACCAATCTAGATTCGTCCTCGAATCTCGAACAACCATCAGCCAAGAACTCCCGTGCAACCGTCTCCACGGCCCACACTCCTCCGACCGATCTACAGAAGGTCACCTCTAGGCGATAGACTCACGCTCCAGCGTCATTTTCTCTCGACTTTCGGACTTTCCTTTTCTCATAGGCCTAAACCTTGAGTTTCTATTGGCTCCTCATCAGACATAAGTCTGCATGCCAAATGTTGGCTCCTCATCGGGCCTAAGCCCGCATGCCAATATATATAAGGAAAAGTCCAAACTCGTCTCTCGGGTTGCCACCCTACAGCGCGCCCCCGGATCGTCATCCGAAGTCGATATACCAACCATACTCCCGAGCCACAAAGTCTCTGAATATGGCAGTACTAGGAGAACCTAAGTCCCCCAAGAGTCGCGAGCAAACGATTCTGAACACGTCTGAGTCCTATCCCTATCCAGGTTTCCTTCCCATGGCTCGCGTAAAACATCACAATGTCCTACCAACCACATATCCCCTCACTGGAATACCACATGACCACACAAGGATCATATACCTGCCACAAGGGCCGCCACTAAGGCCAAACCAAATGTCCTAAAAGGACCGCCACCAAGGCCAAACAAAATGTCCTAAAGCGGACCGCCACCAAGGCCAAACAAATGTCCTAAAGAGGACCGCCACCAAGGCCAAACAAATGTCCTAAAGAGGACCGTCACAAAGACACTATGGCTAAACAGCCCGCCACAAAGGCCATCTGTCCCGAAGGACCGTCACAAAGACACTCTGGCTAAACAGCCCACCACAAAGGCCATCTATCCCGAAGGACCGTCACAAAGACCATCTGTCCCGAAGGACCGTCACAAAGACACTCTGGCTAAACAGCCCGCCACAAAGGCCATCTGTCCCGAAGGACCGTCACAAAGACCATCTGTCCCGAAGGACCGTCACACAGACACTCTGGCTAAAAAGCCCGCCACAAAGGCAATCTGTCCCGAAGGACCGTCACAAAGACCATCTGTCCCGAAGGACCGTCACAAAGAAAAGCCCGCCACAAAGGCCACAAAATGTCTAAAAAGACCGCCACACATGGCACATTGACCCGAAAGTCCGCCACAAAGGCCACACGAGCCCCTCCCAGGCTCTCCACCGTTAAAATGGACAAATTCTAACTCCCGTAAAACTTTCCATATTTAGCACTTTCCATTTTTGGAAACTTTCCACTTTAAGAAACTTCTATTCCAGGAAACTTTTCCCAAATCCCGCCTCACGGAAACTTTGTACCCCGAGCACCACCTCATCTTGTTACTGAGTCGCACAACCAACCACCCCAAGCGACCAAGTAACAAGAGAGATGGGCTGGAATACTCCATTCCCGCTCCAGCCACGGATTACAGACGGAACCAGGCTAGACAAGTTCAAGTCGCGGTTTGCTTCTCATACCACTTCTTAAACCTTGCCTTCATCCTTGCCTCAGGCTCCCAAGTCTGCTCCTCCACACCATCGCAGTCCCAAAGGACTCTCATCAAAGGAATCTTCTTCTTCCAAAGTTCCTTGATCCTCCTCTCGAGAACCCTCACTGGTCTCGCCTCCAAAGTCATGTTAGGCTGAAGATTTTCAGGAATCCTAGCCAACAACTGATCATCCTCACGGAGACATTTCCGCAACATAGACACATGGAATACCTTGTGGAAAACACGTATAACCTCAGGTAACTCCAGTCTATATGCCACTGGTCCAACTCGCTCAATCACTCTGAACGGATATACCTCGGACTCAACTTAGTCTCAGTCAATGACATGTTCGGACCCTGCAACATGGCCATCTTGAGGTACACTCTGTCTCCTACCTGAAACTCAAGATCTCTTCTCCTCCTATCAGCATAACTCCTCTGCCTATCCTGAGCCTCTTTCATGTTCAGCTTGAGAACCTGAATCTTCTCTGAGGTCTCCTGAACAAAATCTGCCCCGTACATGCTCCTCTCCTCCACCTGAGTCCAGCATAATGGTGTACGACACGGCCTCCCATACAAAGCCTCATAAGGAGCCATACCAATACTCGCCTGATAGCTGTTGTTCTAAGCAAACTCTACCAGGTTCAGGTGATCCCAATGGCCACCCCAATCCAAAACACACATCCTCAGCAAATCCTCCAGCGTCTGGATCGTCCTCTCAGACTGTCCATCTGTCTGGGGATGATAAGCTGTACTCATATGCACCTTAGTGCCCATCTCTGCCTGAAATGCCTGCCATAACACCGAAGTGAACTTAGAATCTCTGTCAGACACAATGCTCGCTGGCACCCCATGCAATCTAACTATCTCCCTCACATACTTCTTAGCCAAGACCGCTGCTCCATCAGTCTTCTTAATGGCCAAAAATGTGCTGACTTAGTCAACCGGTCCACAATGACCCAAATAGCATCAAAAGTCCGTGACACTAGCAATCCTACCACAAAATCCATGGTAATCATATCCCACTTCCGCTCAGGAATGGGTAAACTCTTTAGTAACCCGCCAGGAACCTGATGCTCAGCCTTCACTAGCTGACACACATCACACCTCGAAACCCAACTAGCTACATCCTTCTTCATCCCGACCCAATGATAGTACCTCTTGAGATCACGGTACATCTTAGTCGCTCCTGGATGAATAGACAACTTGCTCGCATGAGCCTCTCTCAGAATATCCTGTCTCAACTCCTCATCCTTGGGCACACAAACCCGACCGTGCACCAAGATAGTACCATTATCTGAGACCTGATACTCTGAATCCACATCCTTAGAGGCGTTCACTAGCCCCAAATCCTTCTCCTGAGCCATCCGCACTCTACTCAGAAGATCTGCTCTGTCAACTGCTTCCAAACCCAACGGTTCCAGTGAAACAGCACACAAACTCAAAGCACTGATCTCCCCTACCAGAGACTCCATCTCCTGCTCCTGAGCCGAAGCTACCCTCTTCCGGCTCAGAGCATCTGCAACCGTGTTAGCCTTACCAGGATGATAGGCTATCTCCATATCATAATCCGCCACAAGCTCCATCCACCGCCTCTGTCTCAAATTCACCTCAGGCTGAGTGAATATATACTTCAGGCTCTTATGATCTGTAAACACATGTACCTTTGCACCATAAAGATAAGATCTCCAAATCTTCAGGGCAAAAATTACAGCACCCATCTCCAAATCATGAGTAGAATAGTTGCCCTCACGCACCCGCAACTGCCGCGAAGCATAGGCAATCACCTTCCCATGCTGCATCAGAACACACCCCAGACTAACTCTAGATGCATCTGTATAAACCACATAGGGTTCTCCCTGCTCAGGCAAAGCCAACACTAGCGCAGTAGTCAAATTCTCCTTCAGGCTTGCAAAACCTTCCTCACACTCTTCTGACCAGACAAAAGGAACATCCTTCCCTATCAACTTAGTCATAGGACGTGCTCAAATCCCTGCACAAATATCCTGTAGTAACCTGCGAAAAACTGCACTTGCTCCACTTAGCAAACAACTTCTGCTCCCGCAGCTTCTCCATAACTGCCCTCAAAAGCACTGCATGCTCCTCAGGACTCTTAGAATAAACCAGGATATCGTCTATGAAAATGATGACAGATATATCCAGAAACTCCTGAAACACACTGTTCATCAATCTCATAAACGCTGATGGCGCGTTAGTCAACCCGAAAGGCATTACCACAAACTCATAGTGTCCATACCTCGTCCTGAAAGCAGTCTTCCTCACATCTGCCTCATCTATCGGTATCTGATGATAACCCGACGCCAGATCTACCTTAGAGAACCAAGTAGCACCCCTCAACTGATCCAACAACTCATCGATCCTAGGAAGAGGGTACTTGTTCTTCACAGTGACCCGGTTCAAACCCCGATAATCAATGCACAACCTGAAACTCCTATCCTTCTTCTTAACAAATAACACCAGTGCTCTCCACGGTGAAGTGTTAAGACAAAAGGGTCCCCTGCTCAACCAATCCTCTAGCTGCGTCTCCAACTCTACTAGACAAATAATCAAGTATGCCCACAACAACTCACCACCACTCGGATATTAACATCTCTTGTCCATCGAAGAACCTCTAGTAACTTGTTTTCTTAGGGAAACTTCCACAAGATAGCTTATTACAAAGTTAGCTTTTTGCTTAGCAATTCTCCACAGCAAATCATCAACACGAACGTAATAAAACAAACAAGTACCATACGTTCGCACATTCTAATTCACCGCGTCAAATGCTTTGCAAGCCGCCAACTCAAACCTCTTGCCTTGCCTCCCTCAGCAAGCTTACCAAAACCTTGAATCTTGCAACCCTGTCCATCTCCAATGAACGTAATCCAACATCGTCGCAACGATTAGATTATCCTGCCATGAAGGCTTCTCATGAACTTATGTATCTGGCAAACATGCCTTTCATGGCTCAAACCTGCTGTAACTCCCCTTCCCGGGATTCCAGCAACACCGGCCTCACAATCCTGGCTCACAGCCAAACATTCATAACCGCTCTGGTCATAAAACCCTGACCCATTGGTCAACACATCCAAAACCCGAGATTAAACCACCGTCAATCTCTCGAGGTATACATTCAATCGTTATGTTTATACTCACGTCCTAGGCATTGCTTGCTCCCAACTCCTCCACCCTTAAGTCGCAACCTTCGAGCCATACCGATCTCACTCTCAGACCAACGTCTTCGAGTTATACCGTCTCACTCTTGGACCACAATCCTCAAGATCTCGGTATCAGGGGAACTACTCATCCCCTCAGGAGAACAACATCCCCTCTGCCACTCTCGGAGCCCTCAACCCCTCGAGCTATCGGTATTCAGGGGAATCACCATCCCCTTGGGAGCAACAATCCTTAACGAATATAAACATCTCTCGACACAAGTACCTCCTGTGGTCCAAGTATAACATTGCAATGTTACACCTGCCCACTCAACTTATAATATCCAACTGGATTAACCACCAAGCAGAGAAATATCTGCTCCAACTGCATATGTCCACCTATCCGCCTCTCTAGGCTCGATACCCCTTGAGAATAATCTCATACCGGTCATCTACAACCGTTCATCCTCTTATCATAAGATGGAAACTCCTCAACATCCGCATCCCTCGGCTGCACCCCGCCACATGCGGTACAACTGGAGCCTGCACTAGTACCCCCTCTTGGTAACCGCTCCCACAGCACTCCAATAGATCTGCCAAGCAATCATCTCGACCCTGGGCTCCACCTGCTGCAACCCCACACCTGGGTTCCCAGCACCCCCGGCATTCACACCGGGTAACCCTCTCTGGTCCCTCCTGATACGCTTGCGACCCTCTGACGTACCTCCTCGTGGAACTCTGGACCACACACTCGCTGGCCTCGGGACCCGCCCAACCATGACCACGTCCCCGTCCACGAACAACAACTCAAACACCTTTAACCACTGCACTTTCAAGAACAGAGGCTAACAAGCAATCTTAACATAACACAAAAACACAAAAACACAAACTCACCGTGGAATCACACAGTCGGCTCAAATAGGATGTTCTATGACTCCATGCCACACACAATTGACTAACTCACATAATCAATCAAAGCATGCAATCCCAAACATCTACAACAGAAACCTAGTGAACCCAAACCTAGAACCGTAAGGGCTCTGATACCAAAATGAAACGACCGACCTTTTTTTATAATAAATAATAAATAGTAAATATAATATAATAATATAAACTACAACTAGTGGTCCCATACCCACTAGACACCTATCCACAAACACATTCAACAGCGGAAATCAATACCAATATCCAAATATAATCCAATAATAAAATATAAAAATATTCCAACTTAAACAGTATCCAACAACCAAATAACAGAAATCATAGAACCAGCAACTTAGCAATGTTCTAATGACCCAACTCTAGCAACCTAGCAATGCCAGACAACATAAAACCGAGTCCCTAGAACATCCTCCTCTTCATTGCCTGGATTCCACGATCACACTTTGCATTTACCTGCACCACAAACACATATTGCAATGCATGATTATTTTACAAACACTCAGTAAGGCAATCATCCCATCTACTGGGCTATACACACAAGCAATAGAGTACCAATAACCACACACAACAATCAAAATGCAACAATCCACGAACCAGGACTCGGCATCGACCGATGCAAACATGCATCGACCGATGTCAAATGAGGAAGCATCGACCGACGCAGAAGCTGCATCGACCAATACCCAATCTGCATCGACCGGCGCAACTCCCAGACCGGGATTTTGGTTCACGGATGTTACACTTTGTTGTTGCGGAACTGATTTTCTACACGAAGCCATATGTCTCTTGCAGTTCCTCCAGTTTTGAATGTTGATTTGAACAATGGTGGAGCAAGGGTGCCATAAATCCAAAGTTTGACCAACCCATCACGCTTCAGCCATGGTTGATCGTTAGCATTTGCCGGAGTGGAGGAACCATCAACGTGTCCTAGGACATCAAAGGTGATGCAGTGGGTGAGGAACAGTTCACGCCACGCATCGTAGTTATGATCATCCATGTCTAGAATCAGCGGGATGTGCGATTTGATGTTGGTTACACCAAATGCTCTTTCTGCAGGAACGGCCATTGAAACAGAGAACAGAAAAGAGAAGAAAAAAAAAAGAAGAAAGAAATGAAAGAGAGATGATTGAAAGAACTGAGAGAAAAAAAAAGAATAGAGAGACTGGATCAAAAAAGACTTGGCTTTGATACCATGAAAGTCTTTGAATTTCTCTACCTCTTTACAATCGTGATTGCAAGATATTTAAAGAGAGATTAGTTACAAAGAGAGTTTGATCTCCCTAAGATAGAGGAACTAAAGAATCGGACATATCAGTTCTGTATTTGATTCGATTACAAAGAGAATTTCTCTGCCTCTCTCTCTCTCTGGAGATTCGATTACAACAAAAATTGAATGTGTTTGGAGCTAGATACGGCGGCGGATTTGGATAGGGTGTTGTTTTATTTTTCCGTTTATGGATCTGACTGGAGAGTTAAGAAGAAGGTCTCTCTCTCTGTTTGTCTCTCTTTATCTCTTGGTATCGCTTGTAACCTCTCTTTCGCGACTCGGGTGTCGCGAGATCGTTTCTAGACGAAGTACTGTTTCTTCTTCCTCTATTGTGCTATCTCGTCGCTCGCTTTTCATCTCTGCGACCAATTGACTCGATTTTCGGGCGACAAATTCTCTTCTTACCTCATCTTCTTGATCTTCTTCACTTCCTCTGAAATGGACCTTCCTCGGAGGTATCAATTTTTTACGTTGTTGGTGAAAGATTGGATTTTTCAGATATTAGATTGGTTCAAGTTAGAGCAATATATATTTTTTTAACCTCTAGAGTCCTTTAAACGAATGAATTTGGAAAAAATCATGGTCGATTTAAGGGTCTAATTCCATTAACTCATGTGTGATTTGAGCAGGGCAGAGAAGGACAATGTTTATTCAAACACAATCAACTCCGAATCCTTCTTCTCTGATTTTTTATCCTAACAAACCAGTCATGGAGGTTGGAAGCGCTGATTTTCCTAATGTTTGTTCCGCTTTGGGTTCGCCATTAGCCAGGGCTATTTACTCCATTGATGGTATTATTATCTCTTGTGTGTAACCTGTTTTTGTTTGTTTTACCAATCGGTCATATGTGATTTATGATGTTGTTTCTTTGATTTTTGCAGGTGTTGTTCGAGTTTTCTTTGGGTCTGATTTTGATACTGTTACAAAGACAGATGATGTATCATGGGATATTCTCTTGACCAACTCAAAATTCTTTTAGAATAGTTACCAGTTTGTTACAGGTTATTGATTAAGTTCTTTGCAGAAACAATGTACTTGGTAACACTTGGAAGGTGTTGTTTGAGCTGCGTTGGCCTGAGTTTATTGACCATGTCGAATCACCAGCTGATTGGCAACACCTTTACTGGGAGAAGCATCTCCAAAAGTATGCCAATTTGTTCTTTGTTCGATGATATCTCTTTGATGCTGCCTAGTTTTTTTGTGTTATCCTTGGTTTTTTCCATTGGTTGTGTATACATTTGCGTCTATGTGACTTGTCTGTTTCGTGGCAAACCTTTTAGTTACGAGACTGATGATTATGTTGCACAAAGCAAGAATTGGATAATGGATTCATCATTGCTTAATCGATAGTTTTTGTTCACAGAGTTATGTATAAATAATATGCTCATTTTAATACAACAAAAACAAACCGTCTCTCATGTATCTATACTAAGTGGTCAAGACAATATACCTTCTATCACATTTTGATCAAGACAATATACCTTCTATCACATTTTTCCAAAATTGAAACATCATTACACTTTACTTCTTCAACAGATTGAAACATCATTACATTTTGCCAAAATCACATTGAGCATTTAAGAAACTAAGAGGATCCATTCAGGAACTTGTCGACTCTAACCAAACCGAACCAAACCGAACCGAACCAAACCGAACCAAACCGAACCAAACCGAACCAAACCGAACCAAACCGAACCGAACCGACCCAACCGAACTGAAACCGACCCAAACCAAACCCAATCCTACACTCAAACCATTTGGTTAAGTTTCTTCTCAACCCAAATGGTTCGGTTTGGTTCGGTTTAAACCCAAACCGAACCGATAACCCAATGTGCTTTTTATTAATTAAATAATTAATAATATACATAATTATTGTATAATATATATTTATAATCTTATTCTTTATGAACTCATTTATGTTAGATTAGATTTAATTATTTCTAAAGCTGTAACCCTAGGTTTTAAAGAGTAAAATTGTAAAGACTTTAAAGGTTTTTAAAAGAAATTATACTTTTTTTATCTTCTTACGCCATTTAGTTTGTTTCATTTTCATTTTTTTCTAATTACTAAATATTTAATATTGATATAGTTATCAGTTTTAGGTAAAATATTCATGGATTCTTTGAATTATTCAACTTACAAAGAACAATGAATTTTGTTTTGTTACATTAATTGATTTTTAAACCGAATAAAATCAAACTGAATTAAACCCAAACCGAACCAAACCAAACCGAATATAAACCGACCCAAACCCAAACCAAACCAAACTAACAATGGTTGAGTATGGTTAGAGTTTTATGAAACCGAATTAACCAAACCGAACCGAACCCAAACCGAACCCGAACTTAAACCGAAATGCCCACCCCTAGAAGCAAGTACATAACATATATCAAAGAATACAACAAGAAAATCTTAAAATTATTCACCAATTTGCAATAATTTGGTTTTCAAATAATGCTGACTTCATGTTCACATCAACTAGTAGACATAAAAAAGACTATACGAGGATAACTTCAAATGAAGTCTATTTCTTGGGGTCTATTTTTGCAATTACAATTTTACAAAGCAGACTGCGAATGAAGTTTACCATAACCGGTTGACTTCTTTTGTGGTCTTCCTTTGTTAATTTTTTGGTTAGTTTTGCAATTAAATAGATAAAACAAGGTAGACTTCAATGGAAAGTTCAACCGGTTAACTTCAAATATAGTCGACTATGGTTATTTTTGCAATTGACCAACCCATTGACTTTACAGTAGACTTCTGTCAATCAATGGTTTATATTTATACTATATACATATATATAAATTCTAAAAGTGGTATATTATTTTTGAGGGTAATCCGAAAAAAACTGTAGTTATATTTGTTTGGTTAATCTTATTTTCTTTATCTCCTCAAATATCGATGGTTTATATTTTATTTTATATTAACCTTTTTTAATCTTTTCTTAAATTTAGAATAACCTAAAAGAAAATCAACAACATCCACATGTTGATTAGCGATATATTAGCTACAAAGTTACTAAAATATTCTAAAATTGATTAGCAGTAGTTTAGCTACAAATGTTCTTTAATACTCCTCCATTTCAGAAAGAGTGTCATTTTGACATATTTCACACAAATTAAGAAAAGTTTGAATTATACATGTTTGACCCTGTTTAATAAGTAATTAATGATCTAAGTTCAATGAAAATAGCTTTGGATTTAGGGGTAAAAAATTAGCATTAAAACACTCATTGGAAATGTAAATGAAATTCTTTGTGAAACAAAAAAATCTCTAGAATGACACTCTTTATGAAACGGAGGGAGTATATGATTAAAAAGAATTCGATCAATAGTCAATTCCTACTACGCATGGTAACCATTTCACTAAAGACAATTCCCAATTTAATGATAAGTTATTCGAGATTTATAATGTATCTAATTAATGATGACTCAAACTTAAATTGTGGTTTATTCGTAATTATTGTCTTAAATTTTATATTTTTAAAGTGGGTTTAACATTTCGGGAGGTGTTTAACTTATGGGTTTTTGCCAATTTAGCACATTGTTTGAAGAAGATTAAACTTAATATCAAAATATATGATTTCATTCAGCATAAATTAATGAAACCAAAATAATTGTTTACCAAAAGCAAACCAAACCGACTAATATAGGTTAGAGTATCCAGTATCCATTACAATATGTAGTAGTCTAGAATTGACAATGATTTTTTTTTTTACTTAGATTTTTTAAAAATTTGGAACCATGTTTGAGCACTTTCCAACATATAGAAGCATTCAGAGACAAGGATGTAGACCTTTTGAAAGAAGTTAAAATCCCACATAAGGCAAGAGTTCCTGATTAAAGATCCTGCTAAAAGAATAATAAAATTTCCTCTTTCAAACTAATAGAACACTAGTTGTTAAGTTATACTAGTATTCAGTTGGAGGATACTTTCTAATTAATAAACTCCAATGGTATTTGATAAAAATGGAGTTTTGTTTTCTTTATAAAACTAAAATATAATTTTATTACTACATATATAGAACAGAGAGAGTAGTTAACAACCAGTATCTTACAAGTCTAAGATATTAATATATCAGGTTTGTAGTTTCATGACTTCTCAACATATATTGAAATCAGATAATTCCATTAGGAATGAACAAAAGGAACACAATCACACTACCTCTATGAACCCCACTCGAAAACATTTGAAAAACTATTTGAAAATCGATTGAATAAAGATAAATTTGTACCCTAAAAACAAAGAGAATTAAGTAACCTAAATGGCTTCAACAACAAAATGATCATAGTGTTAAAACGACAAAAACTCCAATAAGCTTTCTTTATCAATGTCTTAATCTTGTTTCCTCGAGCTAAGTTGACGAGCATAAGCTGCGACACGCTTTGCCCACTTGACGATCTCTACCTTGAGCTTTTGGAATCCATACGATTCAACGAAAATGGTTTCTTCTTCTCTTCCATTGATGACTCCATGAACGAGAATGACAAACATCGATAATAATGACTCGACTTGTGACTTCCATTGTTCTTACCCTCTAAAGCGTGTTTCTTCACAGACATGCCAAAAGATCTCCCGAGTGAAAATGAAGATTTTTTGTATATTTGTGTTGTGAGGCGCAGACAAAAGGAAAGAGAGTCTTACAAGTTATTAGACATATCACATATAATAGATGGTGTAAGGTAAAAGACGTGTAATCGAAGCATGTTGATTTTGTTGACGTGTAATAGAGTATAACTTAGGATCATAATCCTGAAAGGAAAGAGACTCGTTTGCTACTCTATCAGTCGCACTATTACAAACTCTTGGAGAGAACATAATTTTAGCCTCTAAAGATCTTAGAAGCAATTCTTTGATCTCTTGAAGTATGGGAGCATACGCTGGCCAGCTTCCATCATTGTTCAACATGTTGCCTCCATCCGGTCCACTGCCTCAAGAGGAAAATACTTGCGGTTGAACTCCTCCACAAAATCAACCAAGTCAAGTTCATCTTCACACTCTTGGCAGCAACTAACCTCCACCAAACATGGGCGTCATCTGCCAAGTGATTAACCTCTATGTCTGCCCGATACTCCTCAAGACATCTGAGAGACTAGAAGTTGCGTTCCAGCCTCGTCCTCCACGTATCAACCACGATAGGTTCGGTACTGCCTGAAAACTGAGTCGTACTGATCCTACCTATCACCCGCAGCATACCAACATACTAGGAATGAGATCCTGTTCCAGCAATGCTCGGCTACTGCACCTCCGCCACATCTGGCGGCACTATTTGAGCTTGCACCAGGACAGCTCGGCCAACCGCTGCGTCAACAAGTCAGCAATATGATCATCTCGACCAGGGGCTCCACCCGCTGCGAACACCACACATGGAATCCCAGCCCCACTGGCCAATCCGGCACCGACACCGCCCCCACTGGCTCCATCGGTACCACTAACGACACCTACTAATCGCTCCTGAAACGCATGCGACTCGCCGACGCCCTTTTCTGTCACACTCTGGTCTATAGTCTCACTAGCAGTTGGGCCTTTTCCCCTACCATGACCACGACCACAACCGCGTCCACGACCAGCAACAGCTCCACCTATAACCATTATCACTACCAAATATAGAAGGGTAAACTCATAATTAAAACCGCTTACATAAACACACAACTTACCATGGAATCTCATTGAAGGCTTGAAGATGATGTTATAGGACCCCATGCCACACACAATTGACTAATTCACATAATCAACTCAAGCATGCAATCCCAGACATCAACATCACAAGCTAAAATGAACCATAGACCTAGAACCGTAAGGGTTCTGATACCAAAATGAAACAACCCATCCTTTTTTGTTTTTTTCATTTTTTGACATTTAGCTAATGATCCCAGACTCACTAACAATCTAACAACAATAAACAACATCAGATAACATAAGCAATAGCAATAATCCTATAAATAACTCCAATAAAGAATAACCAAATCTTAAAGTCTCTCAATTTCAAATCCAACAATGTCAAGAAGCAAATAACCAGTGTCCTAATTCTACAACTAACCTCTAGCAACCTAACAAATTGCCTTCACCTGCACCACAATCACACATTGTTTTCTGCACCACAAAAGATAGGTGTAACTATTACCTGAAATACTTAGTGAGGCGATCCTCCCATCTACTGGGCTATACAAACAAGCGAATAGATAAACATAAACAATACACAAAAACAAGCAAACAAAAAACTCTACGATAGGCGTCGACACACCCAAACGCTTAGATAAGCCATGGTCACGCACTCACCTCTAAAACCAACATATCTAAAAAAAAACAGCGAGATCCAAGCCTTCCAACGACCACTACTCGACACCCATGCTCAGACCTTCTTCTCCACATTCCGAAAACACCAAAACCGACTTAGAAATCCACAGAAACCTCTCAAAAACGTTTTAGAACTTTTCTCTTCTTTCTCTTCTTCTAGGAACAAGACTAAAGAAAACTAAGTGGCGTAGAGTTTTCCCTTTAAATACTAGAGTCCCAGGTTTCCATCAACAAAACTGCGTCAACTCGGAGAAAATATAAATAATCTGAATACCAACCACCCGATTACGTCGATCAATGCACAAACCATATTTCTGGTTTGCGGGTGTTACAGATACGTTCATCATAGACATTGTTTTATTATTAAAAGTTTTTTCATTATTATATGTTGCAGGGTTTTCACATACATCTCAAAAATTATATATACATTATGTGTAATCTTTATGTTGGCATTCACGTGGGTAGGAAGACCTACGTTCATTATGTCGTTTCTACAAAAGAACAATAAAAATCCATGGACTCAATGATTCAAAATCTCTTTATTTGGTGAGGGTGCTTTCATGACTTTTTCAATGAAAAAAGTATAGAAAATCTTAAACTAATCAATACAATAAAAATTGAATGTGTTTCTCTTCAGTGTTGACACCTCAGCTTTTTAGTTGAAGGAAGAGTTGACACATCAGTTAAAAGAGTTAGCCAATCAAATTATAAGGATTAATACAGCTCAATACTTTTGTCCAATAATAATCCTTCTCCATTCAGCAGAATTTCCTCTTTCTTTCTGGGCCCAACCCAATTACAATGGTGTCCACGAAAAACATTAAAAGAACCCAAATTAACCTGTGTATGGCAATTGACAACAGAGGAAGGTGACGAGCAGCACACACTCAACACCAGAGGAGAAAAAGGACATCAAAATCCTAATCGGATGTGTCATTCAAAGAGAAGAACAATAGTCTCACACCATGCTTGAAGCAAGTGAAGGCTATGTACGAGTCTCTCATACTTGATGCTATGTTTTGGATTTGGATACAAATTTGAACCTTAATATTCCTCTCTTTTTCTGTGTAGAAAATTCCAGTCTTTCCTTAGTTCTAAAACCCAAAGGAAGAAGATGAAGAATTCCATCATAAGAAGCCCCCAAAAAATCCTGCGAAGATCCAGTAGAGCACTGTAGTCCACCAACGAAGTGTGTGTTCAGACTTATTAGACGAGATCTCATCCTTCTCGCCATGGCGAAATATCCCAACCGTTGTTGTTATGAAACCTGGTGTTGGTGGGATCGTGGCGGGATCGAATCAGGGATAGAGTGGTGGTATCAAGTGTGTCAGTCATGGAAAATACTATGTTTAAGATAAAATTAAAGTCTTTTGATGATTAAGCTAAAGGAGGTGAGAAGTTTTACATACATTAGGGTTAGTTATACTATTTATACAATGTAGTATTTAAATCTATCCGATTTAAATGTAAATATTTATAAGTCATCTTGAATTTGAGATTTTTCTATATTTATTTTATTAATGTATTTTTCTATCTTATCATTGTATAAACCATAGTTTTTACAGTTAATCAATTTTCTTAAAAAATATATTTTCAATAATTCAACATATATAAAAATCAAACATATTTATAAAAAGTATCCCACGGAAGAGTGCGGGTCTAACCTAGTAAGTATATAAAAGAGCAAGTCAATACTACAAACTCAAACGTCACCTGCAATATAACTCTTGTACATGTATAGATACTGTAAACCGTATAAATCCTTGTATGTGTAATAAAACTACGTTGTAGGTTTATCATTTTGTAATAGCATGTGCCCATAAAAAGAAGAGAAAGAAGGTTTATCATTTTGCATTACAAAACTGTATATAGTGAATTAAAATTAAAACTTACAATTTGAGTTATGAGTAAATGTATGAAAATATATGGTACATGTAAATATTTAGTTCTTTTTTGCATAAGGATTACAATTATTTATGTTGACATTTTTCCTACATTCTTTTAAGGTTTTATAGCAGCTATACGTCCCTTGAACAAGATGTCGGCAGCAGTAGGCTTTCATGTTTGCTAAATAGCATGGATCTTTCAAAGGTGGTCTCGTAAGGTCTTTGAAGAAATTACCTATAAATAAGAAAATCATTTGAAAAATTATTCAATTGTTATAATAGAGGTGGCGATGATGATAACAATGAACAATAAACCACATCCCCTATATATTAATAGAGAAACACTCTCACAAAAAAGCTGAGGTGTCGCGCTCACAGAACTCCTGTACATTTTTAATTAAATGCTCTTATTTCTCATTGTTATTTACATAAATATGCCACTGAAATATTATGAGCCAGTGTTTTTTTCTATTAGTTTCTAAAAATGAAAGATTTAATCCCCTATATATTAATAGAGAAACACTCTCACAAAAAAGCTGAGGTGTCGCGCTCACAGAACTCCTGTACATTTTTAATTAAATGCTCTTATTTCTCATTGTTATTTACATAAATATGCCACTGAAATATTATGAGCCAGTGTTTTTTTCTATTAGTTTCTAAAAATGAAAGATTTAATCAACTATTAAATCCGAAAATGTATTTAATTATCATTTTCATAACCCATTTACTCATTAAAAATAACTACATTTCACAAAAAAGAAAAAAAATTATTCATTTATTTATCACTTTTTCATTTTTCTCATTGCATTTTTAAACTTAGGATTTGTTTAAATAAAATAAATTAGTTTAAAGATATTGGTTTATCTAATGTGAAACATAAATACGTGAATTAGATTTTTAGAAACACAAAAAGACATTAAAACTTTCTACACCACCATAAAATTATTTTCTAAGTTCAAATATTTCATGGGTGAAAGGTAATTTAAAGAAAATAAACGCAAATTTGAATAAACGAAAATAAATTTACTTACCTATTTTGTTTTATACAAACAAATCTTAAATCTCAAATAAAATGTTTACTCATAATATTTTATTTAAATCGATTTAAACCGCACATAGTGCGGGTTGGTACCTAGTATATATATAACATACATTCATGAAGGCTAGCCATGGAAACAAGGACGACACAAAAGATAGCAAATTTGAAAAATGACATTGTGATTCTTTTGACAAGAGATATGTTCTGTTGTTTTAAATTAAAAAGCTTACATATAAACACACAAATTTATACTATATACATATATATAAATTCTAAAAGTGGTATATTATTTTTGAGGGTTATCCGAAAAAACTGTAGTTATATTTGTTTGGTTAATCTTATTTTCTTTATCTCCTCAAATATCGATGGTTTATATTTAATTTTATATTAACCTTTTTTTAATCTTTTCTTATATTTAGAATAACCTAAAAGAAAAATCAACAACATCCACATGTTGATTAGCGATATATTAGCTACAAAGTTACTAAAATTTTCTAAAATTGATAAGCAGTAGTTCAGCTACAAATGTTCTTTAATACTCCCTCCGTTTCAGAAAGAGTGTCATTTTGACACATTTCACACAAATTAAGAAAAGTTTGAATTCTACATGTTTGACCCTGTTTAATAAGTAATTAATGATCTAAGTTCAATGAAAATAGCTTTGGGTTCAGGGGTAAAAAAAAATTAGCATTAAAATACTCATTGGAAATGTAAAATGACATTCTTTGTGAAACAAAAAAAATTCTCTAGAATGACACTCTTTATGAAACGGAGGGAGTATATGATTAAAAAGAATTCGATCTATAGTCAATTCCTACTACGCATGGTAACCATTTCACTAAAGACAATTCCCCAATTTTATTCGAGTTTATAATGTATCTAATTAATGATGACTCAAACTTAAATTGTGGTTTATTCGTAATTATTGTCTTAAATTTTATATTTTTAAAGTGGGTTTAACGTTTCGGGAGGTGTTTAAATTATGGGTTTTTGCCAATTTAGCACATTGTTTGAAGAAGATTAAACTTAATACCAAAATATATGATTTCATTCAGCATAAATTAAAGAAACCAAAATAACTGTTTACCAAAAGCAAACCAAACCGACTAATATAGGTTAGAGTATCCAGTATCCATTACAATATGTAGTAGTCTAGAATTGGCAATGATTTTTTTTTTTTTACTTAGATTTTTAAAAAATTTGGAACCATGTTTGAGCACTTTCCAACATATAGTAGCATTAAGAGACAAGCATGTAGACCTTTTGAAAGCAGTTAAAATCCCACCTAAGGCAAGAGTTCCTGATTAAAGATCCTGCTAAAAGAATAATAAAATTTCCTCTTTCAAACTAATACACCACTAGTTGTTAAGTTATACTAGTATTCAGTTGGAGGATACTTTCTAATTAATAAACTCCAATGGTATTTGATAAAAATGGAGTTTTGTTTTCTTTATGAAACAAAAGTATAATTTTATTTCTACATATATAGAACGGAGAGAGTAGTTAGCAACCAGTATCTTACAAGTCTAAGATATTAATCTATCAGGTTTGTAGTTTCATGACTTCTCAACATATATTGAAATCAGATAATTCCATTAGGAATGAACAAAAGGAACACAATCACACTACCTCTATGAACCCCACCCGAAAACATTTGAAAAACTATTTGAAAATCGATTGAATAAAGATAAATTTGTACCCAAAAAAAGAAACTTAAGTAACTTAAATGGCTTCAACAACAAAAAGATCATAGTGTCAAAACGACAAAAACTCCAATAAGCTCTCTTCATCAATGTCTTAATCTTGTTTCCTCGAGCTAAGTTGACGAGCATAAGCCGCGACACGCTTTGCCCACTTGACGATCTCTACCTTGAGATATTATGATATTATACTCAAATCATAAAAATATTATGATATTATACTCAAATCATAAAAAAATTACATCAAAAGTAGTATTTCTCTTCCTCCTCTTACTCTTGATACCTTGTAAGTCTCTAAATCTCTCACAAGTCTTTTAGCTAAATATTTGTTGGAATTTTACATATAGCATATCTTATTGTGGACTGATATGTTTCACAATTGCTCAAACGTTTGCCCCTTGTAAGACCAGAGAAGAATGCAATGCTGCCGCCAATTGCAGAAGCAGGGAAGCTCTATGCATAAGGGAAAATGCCATTGTATGAGTTCATCAACTCATTTTGGGAAACTTAACAACCTTAAGATGGTGAAAGATTTAAAGCCGTACAAGGCGAAAAACTGATAGTGATTATTTTATATGATATCAAAATGTGCCCAGGCTAGCTAGGCTCTCGATCATTTTGATAAAATTTGTTCTTCATAATATAACATATGTAAAGCTTGGTGCATTTATAGAAAATAATTCCAATTGCAAATGTCTTTTGTTTTAACGGGTGAAAGACTTAGCATCTATAATAATTGATCTTTATTTATTAAATCATGTGATTTATATGCTCAATGACAACGTCATCATGTAATACTAGTTAATTAATAAAAGTAGATATACAATATAATTGTAGTGGAATGTTTATAACTTAACTATATTAAACATGTTTAATTTACCTTAAATTTAGTTTTTTTTTGGATTTCCAGCAACAAAGATTGTACTTTCCGTATTACTTAGATGATTTTACAATCTTTTCTTTTTGCAAATATCTAGATAATTCAATGTATTTTTTTATATAGCAAAATTCTGAATAATTGCAAAATAACTAGATTTTTTAATTTAAACGAAATATGTTTTATCTAAGAAAAAGGAAAAGGAGGTGGGCGTAATCTAATAACTCCTAATGTGGCTAACGTTGTCGTTTAATGTCTTTTTATTATAGCCGTTGGATTAAAATTCTAAGAATTAGAAAAAGAAAGTAACGGTTATGAATTTGGGTTTGATCGAAGCTTGGTGTGGTTAAAAATGTAAGTTTTGTTGTTTAGTTGAATTGACCGACACGTCACTCTTCAAAACGGTCACAAATTGTGGACGTGAAACTTCATTTAAATCTGAAAAAGTAATCAATTTCGAAACAAAGGGAGAAAGAGAGAGATTAATCGATTTTGTGACCGTTGTTTGGGTTCTCAATTGATAAACCCAGAAGAAACTTCTCAATCAATCTTGTGACCGTTGTTTGGGTTCTCAACTGATAAACCCAGAAGAGACTTCTCAATCAATCTTGTGACCGTTGTTTGGGTTCTCGTCTTCCTTCTCTAAAAGTCCGAGAGAAAGAGAGAGAGAGAGAGAGCCATCTCCGATCAGGTCCTATGTTATCATCTCTTTGAATCTTTCAATTTTACCAATCTCTCTCTCACTCTATGATTCTCATATATGTTGCTTCTATTCTAGGGCTCCGTCATCGAAATTGTCAGCGCGATCAGGTTATGTTATCTTCTTGTTCTCTCTCTCTCTCTCTCTTTCAATTTCATCTCTCTCACGCTCCGCCATTGATGATTCTCATATATGTTGGTATACTAGGGTTTTTATAGGCAATCAAGGACGACGATTCTCCAAAAGAACGAAGATGATTTCATATCCTTCAATTTAGATTGATTTGAGATTTGATTCTGATTCATTGGCTCTTCGGCTCTGTTTTGATGAAAGGATTTTCTTGTTTTGTTTCCAACGGGACTTTGATGGCACATCCCACGGAGACACGCATAGTAGTAGTCTCGTCTCTTCTATGGTATTATTGTATCTTCTTTTATGTTTCTTCTGTGTTCTGAATCTTTGTCCTGAATCAAATTTGATTGCATACTGTCATGTTTTGTCTACTGAATCGTATACCTTTGGGTGTTTAGTTATAATACATGTTAAATGATTTTGAATTTTTTGATGTATAACTTCCTTGCAAGGGAGCGATCCCTGTGATGCTGTGCATATTTGATAACATCCTATCTCTGCTATGGCACGTGTATAAGGCTCCGTTGAGTCTTATCTTCTCCTCTCTCATCATCTGTTCTGTATGTTTCTTCTTCTTCTTTTTTTCCCCTAATTACTTTATGAGATTTGCTATTGTTGGCGAGGTATGATTTGTTCTCATGTTTCCAGCTTCATGAATTGGGTTTACAGCGAATCATGAAGACGCTTTTATTTACTTGACGTTATGTTGTTTCAGGTTTTGGATGATGCTTTGATGGACACGCATCTTTTCTGTGCAAGGGTTTTTAGGGTTTTTTTAGAATTCATCTTAACATGTCTTTTTCTTCTTCTTCTTCTTCTTCTTCTTCTTCTTCTCTTTTTGTTACTTACATTTCTTTCTTCATCTTGCAGGTTTTTTTGGAAGCAAACTAATCTTCGTGTATTCATTTCTCTATGCTACGTCTCCATCTCTATTTGCTTCTGAATTTTCACTTTGTTTCAGTGGTCTTTTTCTAATTACATGTTATTTACTTGTCGTTTTTGTCTTGGTTTTCCTGTGATTCACTTCTCACTCTGTTTTTCAGGTTTTGGATGATGCTTTTATCGATCAGTGATGGCTTTGATGGAGATACTTCGTCTGTAAAATGTCTTCTAGGGTTTTGTTCTTTCTTCCTCTTCACATGTCTTTTACTTTTCTTTTGTTTTGTTCCTTACAACATTTCTTTCTTCGTCTTGCAGGTGTTTTGGAAGCAAATTGTAATCTGATCCACGGGCATTCTTCTCCATGCTTCGTTTTCAGGCCTACTGAGTTTCTGAGAGTTACTATTGTTGGTGAGGTATGATTTGTTCTCCTGTGTTTTATTATGTTTTCCAGATTCTCTTTTTTTGTATACACGGTAGAGCTTCATGAATAGGGTTTACAGCGAATCAGGAGGACGGTAAGGATCTCATATTGTCAACATTCATATATTTTTTAGTCTCTTAGGTGGTATGCTTAAGTTTGAGCTCCTCGGATGCACAAGGTTAGACTTGTGGTTTAGTCAGGTATTTCCTCCTATTTCCCCTTTGGTATAAGTCTGCTATCTAATTGTTTTCATTAGCTGGATTTTGAGTTTTGTACTGCGCCATAAGCGAGTTTTTGTATTCAAAATGTTTTCATTAACTAATTTTTGTATTCAGTGTCTTTTTAACGAAAATATCTCTCTTTGATGCAGATGGTGGAACTGATATGATAAATCTTTCTTCAGGTATGTCTTTTTGTATTCAGTTTCTTCTGTGCTATATCTTTTCATTATCATCTTCTTTATTACAGCAACCACATGATCCTTTGTTTAGTTAATGTCTCAGTTTATCTTGAAAAATGTCGTCTCTCATACAAGAGTACTTTAAAATATTTCTTTTTTTTTGGGTCTGATTTTAGTTAATGCCCTGTTTTTCTTCATGATCTTAGTTAATCTTATACCTTCCTTTTGGGTTTTCAGGTGGCAGCGAGACATTCTGTGTTATGCAGGCTCTTTAAGATCTTATCTAAATCGTAAGATATCTTCTCTTTTTCCCCTGTCATAACTTTTTGAAATGAAAGCTGAGAGAAATACACTGGTTCTAATTTGTATTGCATGCTAACTACGACAAGCCATAACAATTAATGAATAAAAACTTGGGATTATGTTTTGATTTTTTGTCCAGGATATGGCCATGGTGTTTTGCGTAAACGGTTCGAAGATATATGTGCCAAAGAGAGTTTACCTTCAAGCATCTACCTGATGATTCTCTTCTTCAGCTGGTAATATTTTGGTCATGCAACGTTTTTCAATGTTTCAGACTTCAAAATGGGTGTGTGCATTTTATGTCACTGTACTCTTTAGACTTTTTGAATTCATTTTTACAATTTCAAACAGACTAACTAATTTTGTTGTATTGATTCAGGTGGATGAGGCTGCAAAGCTAGTTAAAACGCTGTTTGAAGTTGCTATATCCAGGCAACCTTCTGTGATATATATGGATTTAGTATGTACTTTTTAAACTCCCGTGTCAGTTGGCATATATTCTGTTTTTCCCCCTAATGACTTTATGAGATTTGTTATTGTTGGTGAGTTCATGAATTGGGTTTACAGATGAGGTATGATTTGTTCTCATGTGTAAGGATCTCATCATTGGATGATGCTTTTATTTACTTGTCGTTCTGTTGTTTCAGGTTTTGGACGATGCTTTTATCGATCAGTGATGGCTTTGATGGACACACATTCCGATGAGAGATACTCCACAAATTTTTGCTAGACGAGTTTGTTCTTAAACTTTATCATATGTTTTAAGTCACAGGCAACGTTGTTCAATATGGTTCCTTGCTAAAATTGCATTTCTATTTGCTTCTGAATTTTCACTTTGTTTCAGTGGTCTTTTTTTAATTACATGTTATTTACTTGTCGTTTTTGTTCTGTTGGCCTAGGTTCCTGCTGATTTACTTCTCTGTAAAATGTCTTCAGGGGTTTTGTTCTTTCTTCCTCTTCACACGTCTTTTACTTTTCTTTTTTTTGTTCCTTACAACATTTCTTTCTTCGTCTTGCAGGTGTTTTGGAAGAAAACAGTAATCTGAGCGACGGGTATTCTTCTCCATGCTTCGTTTTCAGGCCTACTGAGTTTATGAGATTTGCTATTGTTGGTGAGGTATGATTTGTTCTCATGTGTCTTATTCTGTTTTCCAGGTTCTCTTTCTATGTATACACGGTAGAGCATCATGAATTTGGTTTTTACAGCGAATCAGTAGAACGGTAACGATCTCAGATTGTCAACATTCATATATTTCTAAGTCTCTTAGGTGGTATGCTTAACTTTGAGCTCCTCTGATGCACAAAGTTGGTCTTATGGTTTATTCAGGTATATCCTCCTCTTTCCCCTTATGATGGTTTTATTTGCTTCTCGTTCTGTTGTTTCAGGTTTTGGATGATGCTTTTATCGATCAGTGATGGCTTTGATGGACACGTTTCTTCTCTGTTCAAGGGTTTTGTTCTTCCTCTTAACATGTCTTGTTCTTCTTATTCTTCTTGTTTTCTTTTTGTTACTTACATTTCTTTCTTCGTCTTGCAGTTTTTGGAAGCAAATTATGCTATGTCTTCATGACTTCTCATGTGTTCCTTGCTAAAATTGCATCTCTATTTGCTTGTGATTTTTCACTTTGTTTCAGTGGTCTTTTTTAATTACATGTTATTTAGTTGTCGTTTTGGTCTGTTGGCCTAGGTTCCTGTGACTTACTTGTCACTCTGTTATATCAGGTTTTGGATAATACTTTTGTCGACCAGTGATGGCTTTGATGGAGATACTTCTTCTCTGTAAATGTCTTCAGGTTTTGTTCTTTCTTTCTATTACAACGTCTTTTCTTTTTTTTGTTCCTTACAACAAGTGTTTCTTCGTCTTGCAGGTGTTTTGGAAGCATGTTGTTATCTGATCCACGTGTATTCTTCTTTATGCTTCGTTTTCAGGCCTACTGAGTTTATGAGATTTGCTATTCTTGGTGAGGTATGATTTGGTTTCCTGTGCCTTATTCTGTTTTCCAGATTCTCTTTCTATATGTATACACGGTAGAGCTTCATGAATAAGGTTTACAACGGAATCAGGAGGACGGTAAGGATCTCAGATTTTCAACAGTCATATATATTTAAGTCTCTTAGGTGGTATGCTTAAGTTTGAGCTCCTCTTATGCACAATGTTGGAATTGTGGTTTATTCAGGTACATCTTCGTCTTTCCCCTTTGGTATATGTCAGCCATGTAATTCTTTTCATTAACTGGATTATGAGTTTTGTATTGCGCGAAGCGAGTTTTTAACATGATTTGGTCTTTTTTTATTGGATGTTTCAGGTAATGTCGCTCATCTACATAGTGACGCTGGCATTAACGTTTTCTGTCTAATAACCTACCGTTTGCTACTATATATAGTCGGTGATGGCTTTGATTAATCGTTGTCAAGCGTTTTCTCCTTTTGGTTGTTCCTTTTTGCCCAATTATTATTCCTATGTAAGCGCTGTTGTTGTTGTGTATAAGCGCTGAAAGTATTTCCTCTCTTTGATGCAGATCGTCGTCGAATAAGAGGCACTGGGATTGCTCCGTTGAATCTTATCTTCTCCTCTATCACCATTTGTTCTGGTACGTTTCTTCTTCGTCTTTTTTCCCTAATGACTTTATGAGATTTGCTATTGTTGGCGACGTATGATTTGTTCTCATGTGTCCAGCTTCATGCATTGGGTTTTCGGCGAATCAAGAAGACGGTAAGGATCTCATCACTGGATGATGCTTTTATTTACTTGTCGTTATGTTGTTTCAGGTTTTTGATGATGCTTTTACCGATCAGTGATGGCTTTGATGGACACGCTTCTTCTCTGTGCCAAGGGGTTTTCAAGGGTTTTGTTCTTCCTCTTTACACGTCTTTTTCTTTCTCTTCTTCTTCTCTTTTGTTACTTACATTTCTTTCTTCGGCTTGCAGGTTTTCTAGAAGCAAACTATGATCTGATCATCATGTATTCATTTCTCCAAAGAAAACCGTCGTAAAAATTTATAACCCTTCTCTCATACAAGTGTCAAAACCCTTGCAACTGTAAGACTCAAGAGTCAAAACCCTTGCAACTGTAAGACTCAAGAGTCAATACCCTTGGAACTGTTGGTGATGACATTCTTCTAAACAAACTAGTCTCGATGTCTTTCTTTGAATCGATCATAGGACTTTCACTTGCTTGTTTTTTTCCAGGGTTTGGTTTCTAACTTGTCGTTCGTTTTTTCCAGGTTTTGTGATGATGTTTGTATCAATTAATGATGGCTTTGATGACATGCTTCTTCTTCCTTACGCCCGTCTCTGACTTTTTTTTTGGGCTTGCAGGTTATCTTGGGAGCGAGAATCTTCAACATCGCTCCCGCTTTTTAATGCGTCTCTAACTTTTTTATTTTCTTTTGTTTGCCTAAGTAAAGTAAGTAAGTAAGTAAGTTTCTTCGTCTTGCAGGTTGTTTTGGGAGAGAGAGAGTCTATGATTCGACCTTGCTCCCCTTCGAGTTTTCACTCCCATGGATGATGATGCTTTGATCGTTATCGCTGATTTGCTTCTTCTTTTTCTGTATGTCTCTTAGGTCTGGTAAGTCTCAGCTCCTCTGATGCACAAGGCTGGACATGCTGTTTATTCAGGTTCTTGTTCTTATGTCTGCTATCTCTTTATTTGTTTCTTATAAACTAGATTTTGAAACTTAAAGTGGATACTAATTATGCATATTAATTGTTTGATGTTGTTGCAGGACAACAATTGGCTTTGTGTTCATTCCGTGTGCTCGCGGCTGGTGCAGAGGTAAAAGAACTCTTTGATGCAATCATCACTTCTATTTAAAATCACAGACAGAGAATGAAACTTTAGTGGATCATATGCATTTTCTTTTATCTTGCAGACAACAGTTGGCTCATGTGTTCAATCCGTCTGTTCGCTGCTGGTGCAGAGGTGAAAGCTCTTTGACGCAATCATCTCTTTCTTTGTTAAAAATCACAGACTGAGAATGAAACTTTAGTTGATCTTATGCATTTTGTTTTGATGTTGCAGGACAATAGTTGGCTCTTGCGTTCAATCCGTGTCGCTGCTCGCTGCTGGTGCAGAGGTAAAAGAACTTTTGATGCAATCATCTCTTTTATTATAAATGACGCACAAGGTTCGTGAGTTCTCTTTTAGGTTTATTCAGGTTCGTGGTTTATTCAGATTTTGAATTTTGGCTTCCTGAGTTTTGGATTGTGCCATCATGGACTTTTCAACCATGATTTTGTCTTTCCATTGGACTGTGCCATCATGGACTTTTCAACCATGATTTTGTCTTTTCATTGGATGTTTCTAGGTTTCAAGTGAAAAACATGCATGTCTATCTTTGATGCAGATCGTCGAGATTACAGACTTACAGTGTGGGAGGTTCGAAGGGAAAGCATTGTGGGAGTGCCTATGGTTTCTGAGTTTTACTCTCAGGTTACCTCTATTAGAGCACACATTGAAGGCCCAGTTAGTGTCTCAGGAAGCAGCCCATTAGCCCATGTGTTTAGGGTTTCCATCAAGATAGAATCATATATAAACTTGAGTAATGTGGAGAAGAGATGTATCTTTGAGAGTTGCCTCTTGTGGTAACTCTCCTCTTTAATCATTGTATGAAATTCAATCAAAATACATTTTGTTCTTGAAGACAACCTAAAGCTTCTCCCTCTCTTGTTCTTTCCATTTGAATAAAGCTCTAAGAGCTATTGTAATTTCAGTTTTAGATTTCTCTTTCAATAAACTCTTTAAGAGCATTATCTATCTTGTTTTGAGATTACTTTCATGGTATCAGAGCCAAACGGTTCATGGGTTTTACTTCATAGCTTCCACATCTGTTTAGAAGAAGATTTATCTCTCGCCAGTCACAAAAAAAAAAAAAAAAAAAAAAAAAAAAAAAAAAAAAAAATCGAACCAGCAACGGATCTGCTAGTTCCAAAGTCAGACTGGTGACGCCTTCTAGACCATCGTCTTGTCTGTTACTAGGGATCATCAAGGTCACGAGCTAAAGGAAGCCAACTAAGAGAAGATAATGGAGTCTCCAACGGCTGAAGCTTAAAGCAAATATTTTTTGTTTCTTTCTCCTAGAGACAGAACATGGTCTCCAACGGCACACCGGTAATGTTTTTCTTTCCCTTAGAGACAGAACATAGAGTGAGCGTTGCTTTTTCATAGCTTGATAAAGGGGAAGAAGCGGTTTAGCGTTATAGGCTTGGAATTATGCTGGTTGCGTTTATTTGGTGGTTTTTGCTGGCTGGTTTAGATTATAAGATTCAACTTAGAAGCTGAAAAGCAAACAGATGATCTTGGATTTCATAAGGATGAGTTTTGGCAACAATTTTTCTGGTTTTGCTGAGCGCACACAAGGTGTTTGTTACAATGTCAAAGAGAGAAACATATTGGTTTTATGCTAAGTGCAGTTGCTTAATAGATGAGAAGCAAATAACAAGGAAGATTGAAGTAGTTGTGGGAAGAGAAATTTTATTTGTCATGACAGATTAGAAGAGTTAAACGGGTAAAGGAAACTTGAGCTCTTAGTGAGACAGAGAGGTCACAAATACCTCTGAGTGAGATCGACTAAGCTCTCCAAGTCTAGAAGAACCTCTGAGTGAGCCATGCGATACTCTCCAAGTATAGACTGAACTGATCTCACACTTATGTTTGTTCTCCGTGGTTAGTTAGAGCCATATGCCTACATCACAACAATCTTACTTCCACAATGCATTCTCACATGTGCCAAGCTCACCTTCAGCTGCGACAACCTACTACTTGCTAAAGCTTGATGATGGTCGTCCTTTGTGCATACAAACTTAGCATCGTTGCTTTCACACCCGCTGCTAACTTTGCGGGGGAGTATTAGAGCACACATTGAAGGCCCAGTTAGTGTCTCAGGAAGCAGCCCATTAGCCCATGTGTTTAGGGTTTCCATCAAGATAGAATCATATATAAACTTGAGTAATGTGGAGAAGAGATGTATCTTTGAGAGTTGCCTCTTGTGGTAACTCTCCTCTTTAATCATTGTATGAAATTCAATCAAAATACATTTTGTTCTTGAAGACAACCTAAAGCTTCTCCCTCTCTTGTTCTTTCCATTTGAATAAAGCTCTAAGAGCTATTGTAATTTCAGTTTTAGATTTCTCTTTCAATAAACTCTTTAAGAGCATTATCTATCTTGTTTTGAGATTACTTTCAACCTCATCCATAAACCTTTTTGCTCTAAACGCATCTGTATTATTTGATTCTGAATATTCGCTTTGGTTCTGTCTTTTTTCTCTGATGCAGATCGTCGAGGCACCGGGATTACAATGTGGGAGGTTTGAAGAGAAAACTATGTGGGAGTTCGTATGATTTCTGATTTTAACTTTCAGGTTACCTCGCATCCATAAACTATTTGCTCTAGACGCATCTCTACTATTTGTTTCTGAATATTCACTTTGGTTCTGTTTTTTATTTTTTTCATTCTAATAACATGTTATTCACTTGTTAAAAATACCTTTTATGTTTGATGCAGATCGTCACATCGAGTTAAGACACTGGGATTGCTTTGTTGATTCTTATCATCTCGTCTATCTGTTTAGGTAAGGTTTCTTCATATATCCCGGGATACATCTTCTTCTTGCCATGAGGGATTTTTCATACATGATTTGGTCTTTTCTTATTGAATGTTCCAGGTTTCAAGTAATGTTCCTCATCTTCCTTGTGACACGGGCAACTAGGCTTTTAGCCTGAGACCCTGTCTTTTGTTATAAGATATTCGAGGTTCTCTAAGAAGAAAAGCATCAAGTTATTTACTAACTGGTCTCTTTCCTCTTTCTTGTCCGTTTTGTATTTCTAATGCTACATCTATTCATACTTGTCCCTGTTATTTCCGGTTTTGGATGATGTTTTTATCGATAGTGATGGCTTTGATGGAGATACTTCTTCTATGTAAAATGTCTTGAGGGGTTTTGTTCTTTCTTCCTCTTCACACGTCTTTTACTTTTCTTTTTTTTGTTCCTTAAAACATTTCTTTCTTCATCTTGCAGGTGATTTGGAAGCAAATTGTAATCTGATCCACGGGTATTCTTTTCCATGCTTTGTTTTCAGGCCTACTGCGTTTCTGAGATTTGCTATTGTTGGTGAGGTATGATATGTTCTCATGTGTCCTATTCTGTTTTCCAGGTTCTCTTTCTATGTATACACGGTAGAGCATCATGAATTTGGTTTTTACAGCGAATCAGTAGAACGGTAAAGATCTCAGATTGTCAACAATCATATATTTCTAAGTCTCTTAGATGGTATGCTTAACTTTAAGCTCCTCTGATGCACAAAGTTGGTCTTATGGTTTATTCAGGTATTTCCTCCTCTTTCCCCTTATGATGGTTTTATTTGCTTGTCGTTCTGTTGTTTCAGGTTTTGGATGATGCTTTTATCGATCAGTGATGGCTTTGATGGACACGTTTCTTCTCTGTTCAAGGGTTTTGTTCTTCCTCTTAACATGACTTGTTCTTCTTCTTCTTCTTCTTTTCTTTTTGTTACTTACATTTCTTTCTTCGTCTTGCAGTTTTTTTGGAAGCAAACTATGCTATGTCTTCATGACTTCTCATGGGTTCCTTGCTAAAATTGCATCTCTATTTGCTTCTGATTTTTCACTTTGTTTCAGTGGTCTTTTTTTAATTACATGTTATTTAGTTGTCGTTTTTGGTCTGTTGGCCTAGGTTCCTGTGACTTACTTGTCACTCTGTTATATCAGGTTTTGGATAATACTTTTGTCGACCAGTGATGGCTTTGATGGAGTCTGTAAAATGTCTTCAGGGGTTTTGTTCTTTCTTTCTATTACAACGTCTTTTACTTTTCTTTTTTTTGTTCCTTACAACATTTGTTTCTTCATCTTGCAGGTGTTTTGGAAGCATGTTGTTATCTGATCCACGTGTATTCTTCTTTATGCTTCGTTTTCAGGCCTACTGAGTTTATGAGATTTGCTATTCTTGGTGAGGTATGATTTGGTTTCCTGTGTCTTATTCTGTTTTCCAGATTCTCTTTCTATATGTATACACGGTAGAGCTTCATGAATAAGGTTTACAGCGGAATCAGGAGGACGGTAAGGATCTCAGATTTTCAACATTCATATATATATTTAAGTCTCTTAGGTGGTATGCTTAAGTTTGAGCTCCTCTTATGCACAATGTTGGATTTGTGGTTTATTCAGGTACATCTTCGTCTTTCCCCTTTGGTATATGTCAGCCATGTCATTCTTTTCATTAACTGGATTTTGAGTTTTGTACTGCGCCATAAGCGAGTTTTTAACATGATTTGGTCTTTTTTTTTATGGGATGTTTCAGGTAATGTCGCTCATCTACATAGTGACGCTTGAATTAACGTTTTCAGTCTAAGACCCTACCGTTTGCTACTATATATAGTCGGTGATGGCTTTGATTAATCGTTGTCAAGCGTTTTCTCCTTTGGTTGTTCCTTTTTCCCCAATTCTTATTCCTTTGTAAGCAAGTTTTGTTGCTGCTGTTGTTGTTGTTGTGTATAAGCGCTGAAAGTATTTCCTCTCTTTGTTGCAGATCGTCGTTGAGTAAGAGGCACTGGGATTGCTCCGTTGAATCTTATCTTCTCCTCTATCACCATCTGTTCTGGTACGTTTCTTCTTCGTCTTTTTTTCCCTAATGACTTTATGAGATTTGCTATTGTTGGCGAGGTATGATTTGTTCTCATGTGTCCAGCTTCATGCATTGGGTTTTCGGCGAATCAAGAAGACGGTAAGGATCTCATCACTGGATGATGCTTTTATTTACTTGTCGTTCTGTTGTTTCAGGTTTTTGATGATGCTTTTACCGATCAGTGATGGCTTTGATGGACACGCTTCTTCTCTGTGCCAAGGGTTTTCAAGGGTTTTGTTCTTCCTCTTAACACGTCTTTTTCTTTCTCTTTTCTTCTCTTTCGTTACTTACATTTCTTTCTTCGGCTTGCAGGTTTTCTTGAAGCAAACTATGATCTGATCATCGTGTATTCATTTCTCCAAAGAAAACCGTCGTAAAAAAATTTATAAGCCTTCTCTCATACAAGAGTCAAAACCGTTGCAACTGTAAGACTCAAGAGTCAAAACCCTTGCAACTGTTGGTCATGACATTCTTCTAAACAAACTAGTCTCTCATGTTTTTCTTTGAATCGATCATAGGATTTTCACTTGCTTGTTTTTTTTCCAGGGTTTGGTTTCTAACTTGTCGTTCTGTTTTTTTTCCAGATTTTGTGATGATGTTTGTATCAATTAATGATGGCTTTGATGACATCTTCCTTACGCGCGTCTCTGACTTTTTTTTTTGGGCTTGCAGGTTATTTTGGGAGCGAGAATCTTCAACATCGCTCCCCCGCTTTTTAATGCGTCTCTAATTTTTTTTATTTTCTTTGGTTTTCCTAAGTAAAGTAAATAAGTAAGTAAGTTTCTTCGTCTTGCAGGTTGTTTCTGTCTCGCCTAAGTAAAGTAAGTAAGTAAGTAAGTTTCTTGAGAAAACAATGTGGGAGTTCATCTTTCTCTTCAGTTTAGAATTTCAAATTTTTTCTCTTATAACTCGAAATTACCATCTCTTTTGTTCTTATGTAGTAACATATTTTATAGCTAACATACTTTCAGAATTCTATAGAGATTGAACAGGTTATAGACGGAAACACGGAGCATAATAATGTTATGGTCCTTGGTTCCTATAATAGCATAATCTAGGTCGATCTCTTATATCTCTTAGCACATAACATACATTTATGTTTAATTCTTGCATTCATGCATTTTTTCTTCCTTGATTTACAGCTTCATTCTTTACTTGCATCACAAACTGTCACTTCCTTGCTTAACTTGTGTTTGATTGTTTCTTTCACTAGTTGCATTCATGCATGGGTTGCTTCCTTTGATAGTTTGATTCATTGTTTGGTTATTTACTTGCATCATTAATCGTCACTTCCTTGCTTAACTTGCGTTTGCTTGTTTCTTTCACTAGTTGCATTCATACATGGTTGCTTCTTTGATTCTTTACTTGCATGATTAACTGTCACTTCCTTGCTTAACTTGCGTTTGCTTGTTTCTTTCACTAGCTGCATTCATACATGTTTGCTTCCTTGATTCTTTACTTGCATGATTAACTGTCTCTTCCTTGCTTAACTTGCGTTTGCTTGTTGCTTTCACTAGTTGCGTTCATACATGGGTGCTTTCATGCTAATTTAACAACTCATTTACACTAGTTGCTTTCATGCTAGTTTAATAAATGATGCTTTCTTTTTTTCTTGGTTGCTCATTTTCTCAGTTCATTTATTAACTTGTTTGCGTACTTGCCTTTTGATTCTTTGTTTCCTTACTTCCTCCTTTCGTTATTTGGCTACATGCTTATCTTGTTTCCATCTCTGTTTCTTAGATCTTTGTTTACTATATATATCATTCGTTGCGTAACTTGTTTGTATGTTTCCTTACTTAATTCTTTCATTTTTTGCTTGCATGCTTGACTTATTTTCGCACTTTCCTCTTTGCTTGCTTCCACATGAGCTTCTTTGCTCTTTTCATTGCGTGCTTCATTCCTTAGTTCCCTTGTGCGTGCTTTCTTATTTCCTTCTTACTCGCATACATACATTCATGGATACACATGCATACATTCATAGACGAAAATGTGTATGTATACTTGCATACTTCCTTGTTTACGTACATAATTGATTCGCTGTTTTTTTCTTATTTGATTCCTTGATTTCTTAATGTATACTGGATCTCTCCGATGTAAATTGGTACCATAGGAAATCAATGTTATAAAATTTGATTATATATAAGTTAAAAACAAAATGATAAATGCATATATATATTTCTAAATATAGTCGGTCCACGTTCTCGAACCTTTATAGTCTGGCATGACAATTGTTTTATAATTGTTTAGCTGACGACAAATCAAGTACATTATCATTCTATGGCCTAATCCATCTTGGGTTTCAAAGTACATTGTCCAACTACTCTCTTCTAGACCCTCTTGTATTGTTCTCTGTTGATTAGAGAATACTGTTCGCCTCACGCAGTTGCTTAGTGCTGAGTTTTCCATTGAGATCACTTTGCTAGATAAGAGGCCGATGAAGAGTAGTTTGATATTGTAGAAAGAAGATGTGAGAAGCTAAAAACGCTATCTAGACTTTTATTTGCCTAATTGGTTCTCTCAAATGTGCCCTCTATATAGTAATAAAGGAGGGGGGCAGAGGTCAAGAATGTTGTAGGTTTGGCACGATTCTGTCCCTTTGTTCTTATTATTTGTTTAACTATTCACATCCCCACATATAATACTATTATTCGTGGGTTTAGTATTCTATATGGCAGTTGAACAGATTGATTTCTTTATGTGCAAGAACAAAAGAAAGATACATAAGGGGAGTGGATCACCTTCTTGTTGGGTAGTGGAGAATAAAATGTACACAACAACCTTTTTTTATAACAGTACACATCAACTTGAGTTTGCTAAATTTTTACTCCTATTAGTTTACTCACAATGATATAAGATAAAAAAATATATATAAAGAACTGTTAATGGATGAACCGAAACGTATTTTAATAGTTTTCAATAAAACGTGTTATTTCCTATAACTCATCATTTGAACGAGATACATATACTAATTTCATTCTAGCTTATATTTTCCGTATGCTATATGAATATTAAATTTATCTTGATTTACCGGAAACAATACTATTGAATTTGCCTTGCGAGTTTGGGTGTATCATTTATAAGTATACAGAAATGTAAAAAGTACAACAATTTATTGATATAGGGAAACTTCTTGCAAACAAATTTAAAATATAGTTTAGTCAATGATGTGGAGACATGTAATTCGTGGGGAACTGGTACTAAGTGTCAAACGATAATATATATGGTTTATAACGTGACAAGCAGATGATAGTCTTGATCTATTTGAAAAAAAAAAACTCAAAACAAAAAAACCAGAAAACGTGATGAAGGCAACATTACACATTAGGCTAAAAAAACGAAATGATAAATGCATATATATTTCTAAATGTAGTCGGTCCACGTTCTCGAACCTTTATAGTCCGGCATGACAATTGTTTTATAATTGTTTAGCTGACGACAAATCAAGTACATTATATTGCACTTTTAGTGGTGAGGTACGAATTCATTGTGTAAATTTGTAAAGTTAGTACCGAATCTTTGATAGATATTACAGTAATTGCCTCTTTGTTCTGCAATCTATGACGCATGGAGCTACGTTAGCTTACGTTTTGACATAACATAATTTGGACTTTGTCACAGTGAAACTGTATGACAACAACGAAGAAGGTGATGATGACCGATGCTGGCTGATATATCATATATGTGACAGTCTAGCTAGGATTTTGCAAATCATAAGATAATAATGACGTGCATGATGCATAACCAACAATGTAAATCAGAAACAAAACGGATGGTAGATTACACTACATTTGTTTGTGCATGCTGTGAGAAATTAATTATTTCAGATATAAAAATATATATATTTTTGAACCAGAAGTATAATGTTCCATGAAGAATACAAAAATATTACCTATTATTTTTATGATTGGTAATTAATCATTAGGATTATGATACGTATTATCAAGAATCATGATGTTTTATGTTAACATTAAACCAAAAAATAAAATAAAGAATCATGATGAACATGATGCTATGTAGTATATACCATCGACGACATTGAATTGAAAATCTTTGTTATCAAACAGATTACATTTTTTTTAAATGGGTCAAACAACTTAAAATTAATCATTTCGATTTTGTGACCCTTGTGTGCTCGCCCAATATCTTTTCTTCTAGAACATTGTTTTTTCGTTGTCAAATTAATTTTTCTATAAGATGTGAAAATATATAAATATGTACATCAAATTAAGTAATCCAGGAGACATAATTTGGGATACAATGAGTTCTCACCCGACAAACGAAAGCTTTCTCTATAGCGAGCAGCCAAAAAAAAGAAAAAACTAAATTTACATATGGGATAATCTCACTTGAGAATAGACAAAAGACAAGAAGAGCATGTGGACAAAAGACCAAAGCTGTGAGCTTCGAAAAAGACAGTCTCATCCAACAAGTTCCTCAAACAATAATTTATATTATATTTGTTCAAAGTTCCTCATACAATATTTTAAGAAGAAAATTGGATATTATAGTTTATACTTTATAGCATAGTATTTTTACTTGTGGCTCCTATGAAGGACAAGTGCTTCTTTTCTAGCGGACTTATATATGTTCATGAAATAAAAGCAAGAATCGGAGGAGGAGATTGAATCGATTCTCAATTGCTTATAGTTTGATGACTCCAGATGGATTCTTTTTCATTAGCGCAAGCAAAGGTATGATCTTTGATATGGATTGTTCTAAGTCTTTGATTGATTTGTATTTATAAATCTATGATCTTTATATGTAACTGCGGCTATTTTGGATAATGGATATTATGATTTGCATAGCGGATGTGCTTTGATGAATTGATTTGGCTGCCTCTTGTTATTTATCGTCTGTTTTGATTTTCTTGATTGATCTAATGGGAAAATTAGGATTGAAGAGTTGTCTACATTGTTGTAAAACTCTAGCGGAGTCGTCTTCTGACTTTTTGGATATTTAGATTCGAACCTGATGTTGAGGAATGAGCAAGGCTTTCTTGATTGTCAAAGTGACAAGTCCAAAGAAGCCATCAGGAGAAGCTCGAGAAGAAGACGAAGGTTGTCACTAAGGTAAACACAATTCTCTTTTTCTCTATGCCTTCCATTGCATCTGGTGATATATAGCATATAAAATTGTAGGGATTTTGTTTAGATTGTTTGTTTTCATTATTGTACTACGCATGAAACAAATTGAGTTTGAATCTGAGTCAGTTCCATTTGAATAAGTCATTTTTGCTATGCAGTCTATACTCTGTTGACCAATGCATCATATGGGATACAATTTGGTTTTGTTTATTGATGTTGGAATAGTTCTTTGATTGATTAAGATTGGTTTTGCAGAGAAACTCATGTTTTAATGTCATGTCCATCAATAATTGAACATTATTGAGTTCATGTGTCTGCAGTTATCAATTGTTATTTTGAATAGTTTTGTGATTTAGAAACTCAAAATTGGCTCCTTTCATTAACCTCTTATTGTTTTCTTCTTTACCCTAGGAGGAGGCACAAGCAATCAAAGCAGCAGGCAAGGCTTGGTACCAGACTATGATCTCAGACAGTGACTACACCGATTTTGATAACTTCACCAAGTGGCTCGGTGCCAGTCTGTTCGGTTTCCCTATGAAAACAAAAAAAAACTTCCAATCTTTTTGGTGGGTAAAAACTAAAAAAGTTCCCTCTGTATTTTCATTATATTTTTATTACTTTTCTTTGTATTTTTCCTGAAGTGAAAAGAAAAAGTTGAGAGAGACATGGCTGCTTTGTTTGTAGATTATTAAGAATGTTTAACCAGAATCAACAACTTTAGTTTTTTTCTTTCTTCTTTTACAATATGTTGTAAATTTCTTGTAAATGTTATGTAGTAGAATACTAAATTACATTGATTTTTTCCTCATATAAATGTAATCCTTGATATTGTATACCACTTCTATTCTATTTAAAAATTTTAAATTTCAAAAAACAATATTTTCAAAAATAAGAGACCCAAAATTAGAACCTACCATTGGAGTAGAAAAATTTAATTAAGAGATCATGGGTTCTTATATTCAAAACAATACACAATTAATTCATAAAAAAATCAAACAGTGTTTAACAACCCACTTATAATAACCCATTGATAATCTTGCCCTTATATATGTGCATGAAATAAAGGCAAGAACACCATTTTACAATTTCTATTGACTAAACCATCCAGACCAGCTCCAGTTAGATCTTGTGGCGAAGTGCAAAAAGCATACATTAAGGGTTCGACAAGTTTTGTTTACTGATATTTTCCAATACGATTCTCATTAATCTTGTCGGCTTCTGTTCGTAGTACTACACAACAATAAAGCCTTATTTATTATATTTGGTATAGACCACTTAAATATATACTAGTATGAAACATCAAATCATTTCTTTTACTTCATCTACGCCCAAAATTAAATATTAAAAATAAATAAACTAGTAGTGGAATTTCGTTTAACATCTGACCACCTGGAAGATTCGATCGTAGTAGGAGAAAAATCATATACCAAACGTGTTGGCGTGTTGCCGATATTGAAGCAACATATGCTATATGCTTTTCGAATCTTCACCCTATCATGTTGACATGTAGAATCGAGAAAGACATTTCTCATAGGCTCATAGCTTAAGCTAACAGTATACAATATTTCTCCACAACAAGTGTGATCAATTAATCCAGCAGGTGATTGTAACTTTAGTGACAAATATTCCATTGATTCAATTTTTCTAGAAGTCAGAGTGTGAGGACAAATTACATTCACAGGCCAAGGATATGATCAGTATGAATTTTGGGCTTTCTGGATATTGAACCTTGTTTTTATTGTTATTGTTAATGGAAAAGTATATTGTTTGTTTTGGTTGTAAGTTGTAAGTCAAAAGCGACATTTATACAATTTCAAAAGTGTCAATTTCTACCTATACAAAGATTCATTGCCAATTATTACCTGAACCCAAAATTAACAGATGTTGACTCATATGACATGTGTAAAACTGAGGTGACATCGTCTGAAATAAACGATCCCCAGACTCGTACCGGGGTCCTCTACCAACTTAACACATAATTTTACCAACTGGCCACAACTTTTCTCGATAAGTTCTCTAAACCATTTATATTTATAACCTCAACAAATAATATATTATCTTCAAAATCCTCGTTTAATTCGGGAAAATAAACAAAGTTAGGGCTTTTAATTTGGGAAAAATGACAATTAAATCAAGAACTTACACAACAACGCCAATTAAACCCTGAACTTTCCCTAAGGTCATTTAAATCATTCAATTTCGTTGCCAAATCTAATTAAACATCACATTTTACTAAAAACACCAAATTACACATCGCGAAAAATTGGGTAACAAAGCAACTAACCTCCGTTTAATATAGGTCTAGGCATTTTAACCGAACCCGAACCGAAATAGGTAGTTCGGTTCGGATAGTACTAAATACCCGAACCCGATCGGATATCCGAATTATATTTGTTCAAAGTTTTTTTCTTGGTTCAAAGTTCCTCATACAATATTTTAAGAAGGAAATTGGATATTATAGTTTATACTTTATAGCATAGTGTTTTTACTTGTGGGCTCCTATGAAGGACAAGTGCTTCTGTTTCTAGTGGACTTATATATGTGCATGAAATAAAGGCAAGAACACCATTTTACAATTTCTATTGACTAAACCATCCAGACCAGCTCCAGTTAGATCTTGCGGCGAAGTGCAAAAAGCATACATTAAGGTTTCGACATGTTTTGTTTACTGATATTTTCCAATACGATTCTCATTAATCTTGGTGGCTTTTGTTCGTAGTACTACACAACAATAAAGCCTTATTTATTATAGTTGGTATAGACCACTTAAATATATAATAGTATGAAACATCAAATCATTTATTTTACTTCATCTACGCCCAAAATTAAATATTAAAAAGAAATAAACTAGTAGTGGAATTTTGTTTAACATCTGACCACCTGGAAAATTCGATCGTAGTAGGAGAAAAATCATATACCAAACTTGTTGGCGTGTTGCCGATCTTGAAACAACATATGCTATATGCTTTTCGAATCTTCACCCTATCATGTTGACATGTAGAATCGAGAAAGACATTTTTCATAGGCTCATAGCTTAAGCTAACAGTATACAATATTTCTCAGCAACAAGTGTGATCAGTTAATCCAGCAGGTGATTGTGTTGTGTATTTGGTGAACAATATAAAATAAGTTTGATGAATGTTTAGTTTCCTCTACATGAGGACATCATTCATGTATTTGTATAACACACTATATCTATGCAATACTTATTTTTGTATTAGTTATTTTCTGTGTTAGAAATTACATTGAAAATCAATAACAATGTTTAGTTTTTCTTTAATTCCAAAAAAATCATTTTAATTAAAGATATGATTCGATGCAGCAAAAAAAAAAAGAAAAAATCAATAATAATCTGCACCACTAAAAAAATGCATTCTAAATACAACATTTTCACAAAATAATATCTTCTGTTTTTTTTTTTTCTTTTTCTTGAATCTGCAAAAGTGAGATGTATTGGTGAACAATAATATAAAACGAGTGCGATGAATGTTTAGTTTCCTCTACATGACTACCTCATTCATGTATTTGTATTTATTTATTTTTTGTTCAAAACATTCATGTATTTGTATAACACACTATATCTATGCATTACTTATTTTTGCATTAGTTATTTTATGTCAAAAATTACATTGAAAATCAAAAACACAATGTTCAGTTTTTCTTTAACTCCAAGAAAATCATTTTAATTATAGATATGATTCCATGCAGCAAAAAAGAAAAAACAATAATAATATATCTCATTAAGCTGCACAAAATTTATAAAGTCTTCAGCAAAATCCAAAGCTTAGACTCTTCTCTTATCATGCTTGTTGTTCTTCTTCTTCTTCACGCCATCTTTCACAGTGATAACATCGACGCGGCTCATCTGAAGTTGAAACGCCGGAACAATCTTGCTTCCACAGCTACAATAACTCCCCGACCAGTCAAAGCTTCCAACCTTAGCGCTACACTTAGGACACAATAACTTCCCTTCAGACACAAAATCTTCCACTGTGTTCATCCATACGATAGGCTCTACGAATATGGAAGTACATTGGTTCGGATCACCGGGGTTCTTGTTGCGAACCTCTCCTATCATGTTTTTGAACATGTCATCGAACTCTGAATCAGCCTCACCTGGAGTATGATCAATAACTTGCTCTTGAAACAACAAAATTCTCTTGCACTTCTTGCAATGGTACGTACTACCACTACTCTCATTCGACATTACTTCCGGATCAGCTCTCAACTTCAATCTATCAAATTTCTTATCCTTGCTATATAAGTAACCTAAAGCTTTTAGACGGAAGTGCTTGTAAATAGGGCTGGAACGGTCGACTTTGAAGTTCATTCTCTCAAACAAATCTAACTGTTTTAAGAAGCCAGGATTGGGACTAGCCTGAGCGCATTGTCTCAATGATGCTAAAGCTTCTTTCCCGGAGAGCTTTTCCATCCTCATCAGATACGCAATAACCATAGAAGCACTACGAGATTGTCCAGCAAAGCAATGAACTAACACACCTTTCTCTTTGCGGCCAGCATCGATAAAATCCAAACAAAGATCGAAAAAATCAAGCATATTCTCGCATTCTTCATCGTAAGCAAACACAACCATTCGTGTAAACTCGAGATCTTTCCCAGTACGCTCAAGAGAATATAAAAGTTTACCTGATGGTAACGCGCTCTCTATCGCAAACTCTTTGCCTTGTAATGAGTCTTGACCATCACCATCACCATCATCACCACCACCACCAACGTACACTTCCTTGATTTCTTTTGATTCTAGTTTCACGTTACGCCATTCCTCGAAGACAGATATGGAAGGGCGGTGCAAAACCGTAAGAACATGTGAAATCTCAGAGCTACCGTTCTTGAGAATCTCAGCAGCTGCGCATATATCGCCTAGGTATAGATTCTCCCTAACTAGGTCAAGCTTCTGCATTCTTTGATAACAAAAACCTAATTACGACAATAAGAAGAGATCGATCTATACGGAATCCAAAACCCTAATTGCACTAATTCCCAAATATTTCCTTTTCGCCGATTTGTTTGTGATGATGATCAATGATCAATGAATCAACAAAATCACTCGAACAAGGGTTACTAGTTATATATACATGTCTACTAACGAAGACCTAATGGAACTTTAACTCCGTTAGTTAAGTTGACGCACCGTCTTATGAAATTTTTAATATTAAACCCCTCAATTCCTTTTATTTACAAAAGAGACCAATTTTAATTGAGCCTTCTCGTTTTGCTCTGATTCTTTTTATTTCTGCGATTATTATTCACTGGGACTCTCCTCTTCTCTCCGCCGAAGTAGTCACAGTTCCGGCCACCAGGTAAATTAGCTTCACCATCATTCTCTTAAGCCGTCGTGATACTCGCAACCCTTAATTATGCCGGAAACTTCTGAAACTAGTATTCGAAATCTGTTGATTTAGGGCTTTGCTCCTCCTCTAGTTCTTGTAATGCGTTTGGGAACTAGGGTTTAGTGTTCTATAGAGCTTACATTCCTTTTTCTTGTACTGACCCTGGTCTCAATTTTTGATCTTTCGGAAGGCAAAGAAGAGAGGAAACGACCTGTCTCAAGTAATGGCTCCAAGTTCAAGGTCTCCTTCACCACGGACGAAGAGACTGAGAAGAGCTCAAGGCGAGAAGGAAGGTGGGAGAAGTAGAGAGAGAGAAGACGAGAGGCATGACGGAAGAGGAAGGGAGAAGAGAGACAGTAGGGATGGAGAAATGGGAAGAGATAGGGACAGAGAGAGGAAAAGACAAGGAGAAACAGATAGGGAGCTTGGGGATAAGAGAAGACGCTCAGGGAGAGAGGACAGTGGTGAAAGGAAAAGGGATGATGAGAGACACTCTAGAGGAAGGCATGAGAGGTCTACTTCACCGTTAGATAGGAGTCACAGGAGTAGTAGTAGGCGTTCAGAAGAGAGATCTATTGCCTCAAGGGATGATGAGGTATTTCTGCGTCTTTCTTTAGCTTGGATATGTTGGTAATCTTAGAATGTTTATTTGTGTTTTATTAATTGGGAATATCCATATTCTGCTTCAAAAGATAATGTGGTTGAAATTGTTTAGCTTTGGTGTATGCTAGTAAAGGTTAGCCTTTACTGCTTGGTTCACTTAATAGTTTGTTTGAATCCTGTGATTTAGCTTTTCGCCTGAGTCTATAACTAGAACCTGCAGCCAGCTATTTTTGTGCTGCTAAATGACTATAGATAGTGTCTTTCATTCCTTTCAGCATATCCAGTAACGTCACTTCTCATGTTTCTTTTCTTTTAGTAAAAGCTCATTATATAGATTATAGTCGCTTTTTGCAGATTTATTATTTTCTGCGAGCCACAGATTTTTCGTCAGTCATTTTGATTACCTTGTTTTCTTTTCAGGGGTCTATTGAAAGAAGGGGCGGCGAGGAGCTGTGAGTGTTCTTCTTATCAGATTAGCCTTTACACTTTTTCATTTTTTTTTCTCTTAACCATGTTATGGGTTTTCTACACCAGAAATGCCGAGGAAGATTCAGTCGCGAGGATGAGAGCAGTTGAAGAGGCTCTGGCAGCGAAGAAAAAGGTATCATATCAAGCATCTATTGAATTTCAATTTCCAATGTCATTTTGAGGTTTCTTGGCTTATCTATGCATTTACACTTCAAAACCAATTTTGATATATCTTGCAGGAAGAACCATCATTTGAGCTATCAGGGAAACTTGCTGAAGACACCAACAGATACAGAGGTGATATTTCTGATCCAGGCATTTGATTAAAGAAAATCAACTGTTACCATTACCCTGTGGTATTGCCATAGTATCTTCATTGCCTGTTTGAACTGTGAAACATCTTCCTTTGTTATCAGGTCATATTTTCTTTATTTTGTATGCATTTGTGTCTGTCATTGCGTGAAAGTTTTCATTGGTCAATAGTTAATAGCTAATGAGACTAGGAGCTTCAATATATAAGCATCTGCATTAGCAGCTATTCTTTTGACTGCCAACTCCGTTTTTGCTCCCAAGAATGGAGATGGAGGTTTATCGCATTAAATTTCACAATAGGCATGCTTCCGTGACTGATTGAATCCTTTGCAGGTATCACACTCCTCTTCAGTGAGCCTCCGGAGGCTAGAAAGCCCAGCGAAAGATGGAGACTCTATGTCTTTAAGGATGGTGAACCACTGAATGGTGAGTCTTTTAATCCTCTCTCCATCTGTCGAAGTAGTGGTTCATTTCTCTTCTATGTATTTCACTTAAATTAGCTTTCTGTGGTGAACGTCAAATATTTGTCCACAAAATATGCAGTATAACATGTAATGAGATTGATGCTCGAGAACGTTTGATAGAGTCTAGCCTTGTAAACCTAACTGTGGTCTTGACGGTTGTGTATCCAGATATTAGCATGATTACTAAAAGTAGCCACATTATTGCTTGATACTTGTCAATTTAACTACAATGAATATTATTACGCAATGCTCATGGCTGTAATAGGAACATTAGCTTCTTTGATCTGATACGTTTGTGACTAGTTTGCCGTGTCATTCTCGGTTTGAATCCTTGAACATTGTATTGTATTTGTAGTTTAGTGACTATGTATAGTCAGATTTAGTATTTTGTTTCTCATTTCTATTTACTTCTAACTCGTAAATCCCTGAATGAGTTTTCTTGATGTATGTGATTTTTGTGCTTGTGAAATGTGTTGGATTAACAGAGCCTCTCTACCTACATCGCCAAAGCTGCTATCTCTTTGGACGTGAGAGAAGGATTGCTGATGTTCCCACTGATCATCCATCGTGTAGCAAACAACATGCTGTTATTCAGTACCGGTAGGTTCCTGACGTGTAGTTCTCCTTTTGAATAGTAAAATTGATGACAATAATGAGAATAAGGGTTTTAAGGTTAACACATATATCTCACTGTGAATGTGCTTTTCGCAGGGAAGTGGAAAAGGAGAAACCGGATGGAATGATGGGGAAGCAAGTGAAGTAAAAACCTGTTTACTCTTTCATTTTGCTTTAAATTTGCTCCTCTTCGGGCTATAGGCTAAATTTTAATTTCCCATAATATCTCACCTTGCAGGCCTTACATAATGGATCTTGGCAGTACCAACAAAACATATATCAATGTAAGTGCCCGATTGTATTCCTTCTTGCTTGCTTCTTTATTATGGTAGATTCGAATGTTTGTAATCAGAACTTCTTTTACCTTTTTCAGGAAAATCCTATTGAGCCACAGAGATATTATGAGCTTTTTGAGAAAGACACCATAAAGTTTGGCAACAGCAGGTATGCTAATGGAAACACTTTCAGTTCTGGTTTTCCATTATAAATCATTATCGTATACATTCTCTTTGTAATTATATGTGCTTGTTTGTGCACCTTATTTGGGTTAACATCTGAATGCTCCTGTTCTTGACATGTTTGTTTTCTTTTGGTGCAGCCGAGAGTACGTACTGTTGCACGAGAATTCTGCTGAGTGAATGAATCCAGAGTCAAGCAGCAACTGATATCGATTAGATACTTGCGTTTCTCAGGGATTTTAGAGATCTTTGAGCAGCTGCATGTCTGCTTTCTACTGTACTGAATCTACTGATGACAATCTCAGACATCATGTTAATAACCATTTAGAAAGCTTTTGCGTACTTGTTTTATAACAATTGATGATGAACGATTGGTAAGAGAAAAAGGTTAACTTTTGGTATAAGATCAATCTCTACTTTAAAGTTGCAGCTCCCTGAGGCTTTGGACCAAACTTAATGTAAGACAACTGAGATTTAGTCATTTAGACTAGAGGTACACAAAAACAGACATCACTTTCTTTGTAAGAAAGAGCCAACTCTGACAAAGAAATGACATTTTTGTCAAGCCTTTTGAGTGAGGGATCCAAGGATCAAGTCACGGATCTCCTCGCTGCTGGCTCGGTCAAGAGCGGTTCTGCCATCAGCGTCCTTAACCGTGTAGTCAGCACCAGCTCTGAGAAGCTCTTCAATCTTAGGCTTGTCTCCTTCTGAAGCTGCTAGCATTAAAAGGATGTCGACAGGGTGAATATTCTGGTTGAGAAGAGCCTCCATCTTATCATAGGTACCTTCCGCCGCAAGCATCCCCATGTAGTTGAAATACTGCAAAACACCAAGAAACGACAATAAAGTTATATCTAAAACATTTCCTCTGTTTTAATTGACAATTGCGTTTGCGTTTCAAAACGCCATCTTTAACTACTTTCTGCGATTCAAGAACTTAGAAGTGAAAACAAACCTGTTCAACGTCGTCTCTGTCAAAATCGTCACGTGACTGGCTGCCATAGATTCCAGCATTCTCAGCATCGACGCCATTCTTTCCAAACTTGAACCAGCAAGTAGCTCTCGATCCATTGGAGGGTCCGAGTCGGAGCGGGAGCTTCACAACCCGAGTTCCAAGAAACCGAGAAGGGAGCTTAAGTGAGAAAGAAGAAGAAGAAGAAGAAGAAGTGTTGGTGGTAGGGAAGAATAAGCTCGCAGAAGGAGCTGTGCATGAAATGGAAGCCATGGGGGCTGGCGGGCTGCTTCCAAGCTTCGTCCAGGACTTTAATTGATAACATCCACTCGTTTTCGTTTTTTGATAAGATTAGTTGTTTTCTCATTGGTTAGTTTTCCACCATTGGATTGTTAGATATCTTGGAGAATACTCTATTTGGTGCAGAGGCTCCCTATCTATGTAATAGTAATGTTAGTGCCAGGCAAAATTGTGAAGTTAAAATCACTTACTACTCTTCAAGCAATGTCACAAACCTACTACTTACACAGCAATATGTTTTAACATAAAAAAAAAAAAAAAAAAAAAAAAAATGGAGACAATTAGCATTCATTAGGATAAAGAAAATGACCCTTTTTCACAGATATATGAACAGATTTTCACAGGGCCAATGAGACAAACAAAAATCCTCAAAGCTCTGCCTCATTGTTAGGTTTTTTAGTATTTTCCACTTATTTGCCAGCATACCAGTTCTGAGCACACTTAGCATCAACAGATAAGTCGACTGAGAGAATATTCTTGCCGTTGAAGGGTTCACTCATGCACTTCACTACTATGTTTTTAGCATTATCCGCTGACTCACTAGGTCCTTCCAAAATTACTTCATCATGAATCTGTGTGTAGCCCAAAAGGAATCATTTAGATAAACAATCAATCATCTAAGCTTTTCGTTATGTAAAGAATCTGTGAGAACTGAGAAGTATTTACTTGTAGAAGCAATTTCCAACCAAGCTCTTTTAGACGTTGATTTGTTGATATCTCCAGCATAGCGCACATAGCAACATCAGCTGCGCTTCCCTGTAATAATAGTGGTGATTGGGGTTTAGAGTCGTTAGAGTTCAAGATGGTTAAGATCTGATGTCAGCGCAAACAAACCTGAACAGGAGTGTTGATTGCTGCTCGTTCGATATGGTTCTTCTGGGCACGTGAACGGTATACAGGGAATTTACGAGCCCTTCCCAACAAAGTGACTACATACCCATTTTTTATAGCTTCTTTCTTGCGTAGTTCTTGCCATTTGCGGACTTCTTGTCTGTCATTATACCAGAGATTAACTGTTTCTTGAGCTTCTTCTCTTGAAACCTAAAAGGTGGAAAATAAGCTACTGTAAGCTTATTATAATAAATCAACCATGTTCATATCAATTTTCACGGCTTAATATACCTTCCAATCTCTAGAAAGTCCAACAGCAGTCTTCCCATACGCAATCGAGAAGTTAAGCATCTTTGCTTTTCTTCTCTCAGAAGCAAAAGCATCCTGAATAAGTAAGAAAATAATTTGCCAGCTTTTAGAAGAATTCAGGAACAAAGTCTAGCTTCCCCCGGTTCAGCACTAATAGAATTATTCTTTTTAAGCTATATAAGCAAAATGAATAAAAGACTTAGAAACCAAGCTTTCTAAGGTTTTCCCCAAAAATCACTGTTAAAACATAAAACAAGGATTCACCTTCAATAACGGCACTGGCGGCTTCTCTTGTCCAGGTTGTGGATGCCATTCAAGGAGCACTTCACCATTTTCAACAGCTTCACGAATATGTGGATACATATTCATGGCTGTTCTCGAGTGGAAGTCTCCACCAGCTATGAAAGCTTCCATCATGCTTTTGCAACCAGTAAGATGTGCTAGAATTCTAAGTTCAAGCTGAAGATAAAAAAAACCCGCCTCACAGTCAACAAGTGAATTAGCCCACTGGTCATAAAAAAAAGTAGATATAACAATAATTTCACCTGTCCATAATCAGCAACAATCAGTGAATTTCCAGGTGATGCTATGAAGGCCTGACGGATCTTGTACCGATCTTTCTCCAATGCAGGTTGGTTCTAGACAGAAAACGATTAAACTCTACACACAAATTCGAGATGTACTATGCTTCCAAGTAAAAATAGACATTGCGCATTTCGAATCCAAAGATGTACTAGCTCATCATACCACAACATTTTAATTTTCTACAAAGGGTTCATCAGTAGAGAAATTAGAGAAGCTTAGTTACTTGATTGCATCTCCATTCAAGCTAACTCTTAAACTAAGTTCAAGCCATGTACCTGCAAATTTGGCCTTCTAGCAGATAAGCGACCAGTTTCAGTGTTAATATTCAGGGAGCAGTGGACACGACCATCTTTTCCTGACACATTACTTCCCTGTCATTTAGAAAACCAATTCCATAAAAAAATAACCTGAAAGGATACGCTATTGGAAAATAATTCAGTAGCTCAAAATCCAGGGAACATTGTTTTAAAAGAAAAACATACCTGCAAAGGAAGAATAAAATTTGATATTAAGGAATCAATGGAGCAAACTTCACATAGTGCGGCAATAGCATGGCAAGCCTCCTTTCCACTTTCACCCCCTCCAAACCCATCAAATGCTGTTCCATAAGCAGATGTGTTTGATTCATCAGAGGTATTGGAGTGTTGTGTTTCTAAAATTTCATCTGGTAGCGAAATAAAATCATCATCTCCAGTGTTTTCTTCTAGAGAAGTATCTAAAACGCCATCCGTATAGTCATATTCTGCAGACACTTTCCCAGCTAAGGCTTTCAAGGTGTCTCCACTAACAGAGGGCCAGCCTGAGGCAGTGAACTTTTCAGTGGGTAGAGGATTGTCGCTAATCCTATGCAGTTTGATATTCCGGAACTTTGTCGCTGTCTTTTTTCCTTCTTCAATCACCTTATCAACATTAGGAACTTTGAAAAGTTTTTCATATGGAAGATCCTCACCATTACAACTGTAACAGAAATTAACAAAATTTAGTATCAGTAATAAGCACTAAGAAATGAAATTATGTATTCTTATTTGGCATCATAAACTCAATCTGAGAGCTGCATGTATGTGTTTGGTTTTAGCAAGGAAATAGATTACTATCTTCACCAAATTCTGAGACAAGAGTGTCATGCACTTAGTTTTCTTTGTAATAAAATGATATGGTACATGTCAAATTCCAAAATATCATGGTTTTTTCCAAAGATAACATCTATTTGACACATACATGGAAACATAAGGCAGTCCAAACCAAGACTTGCAAGAAGCATACCTGTTAGTAATGCCACCAAAAAAGAGTTGTCGCAATTGCGTGTCACTGCCAACATTCATATGCTTCGCATCTGGACAATGTTTCGAAGCCCAATTTCGGAACCTCGAAACAGCAATTTCTTTTTCTGCTTTGGCTACAATCTCAATCTCCGCCAAATAATCCCTATCTACAAGAATTCCTTCCGCTTCCATTTTGGCAAGAAGTTCAGCAAAAGGTTGCCAATATTCTTGGTAGAAATCAAACATGTTCTTTTTTGAAATGAGATGTCCATCAAGAAACCATTGCTTCACTTGCAGTTGTTTCTTCATGCTCTCATAAAGCTTTAGTGTGCTTATTGAATCCAACGCCGAGTAGGAAATCCAAGCTTCTCGATCCTCCTTTTGTAGCTCTTCAACAGGAGGAACGATCACCAATTTCCCCTCTGATCCATCTTTTTTCAATTTCCCTTGCCGAAAATCTTCTTCATTGATATTTTACCAAATAATTCTGCTTCTTCCTTTGTCTCAGTTCCCCCAAGAACTCTTGGGTCACTTGTAAGTGCTTCGAGCGAATAACCACCAGATATCCGTCTAGATGAATCCCACAATCGTGCCATGTGCATCGTATCACCATGAAAACCAGAAAGCTTGATTCCATAATTTCTGATAATGTGGTGATCGAAGCTGTAGTTATGCCATACCTATAAGTACAAGAAAAGGTCAAGCTTATAAGCGTTGATTTACTGATCGTGAAAACATTTGCAAATGATTTACACACAACAAAAACAAAACATGATTCAGAAGTCAGTAGTGCCTTCAACTAAACAAAAAAGAGGCCAGGTGAAGAAATAGCCAATCGTTTTTTCAAGAAAACACACAACAAGAGAGAAAGCCAAATAAGATTTGTAACACCAAATTATCCAGAATTCACTGAATAAATGGGAAACACAGCAAGTTGTTTCTCGTTTTAGCTTACTTTTTTTATTGACGAGTCTTCGAAAAATGGCTTAAACTCTGCCAAGATATCCCTTCCATTTTCGCCAAGCAAATCTACCCAGATACATGATTTTCCATCTCCAAAATCTGCTTCTGATCCACAATATAAACTGAAACATATCATCTCCCCATGGTCCACAGGTGTTTCAGTCTTCACATCAATCCTGGACACCTACAGAATTGATTATGAGAGTACAACAAGCAGTATTAAAAGAAGCGTCTAGAGCATTAGCATTTCTAAGCCATGTGAACAACAATGTATTAGCAAACAAATGACCACATACCTCTGTATCGCAAGCATGGACAAGATTCCTATATTCATTCATGAGCTTAGCCACGGTTTTCTTTGCAGTATACACATCATCAACAACAAAAACTCTCTCATATATTTTCTTGAGGTTTGCTCGGACTTTCGACAGGTTGGTGCATTTTTCCACTTGGGAAACGGTTGCTGATTTCTTATAGCTTGCACTGTCAAGAGACGAATCACTTTGTTTTCCATGTGCATCCTTATCTCCTCTCAGAGTCATGTCTGTTTTCCCCTCAACCTCAATATCCTTGCTTGGTAATGCAACGACCGGTCTTCTTATACTATTAGTTTGCATAAATCCATTCAATTCTCTATCAAGTGTGGTAATATCAGTTCCTTGCTTCAGCTTGTAATCAAAGTTCTGGCCGTTTCCATAAGATTGGACATCATCTATTTTAGGGACAAAGCCTTTGAAATAATAACTGCCGTTACCAAAAGCATCATCTTGGTTGTTGTTAGCATGTTCGCCATTTCTTCCTCTGAAGTTATTGACTTCATCCCTCCAAGCACTCACAGCTCCAGCTTGTTTCACAGTTGGCGGAACCATTCTTGCCGTCTTAGAACCCAAATTAAGTTTCCACTCTCCACTAAACTCAACAGAGGACGACCGTTGATGACCCGAATGCTGAAATCCATGGGAACCCCCACAATCAGTAACAGTGGTATATCCAGAATTTCCATTGATGATAGCTATTTTCCTGCAAATCATAAAGCACCAAAAAATGTTATCAACACAAAGAGAAACACCTTCAAGCTCAGAATAATAACCAAACCACCTCTAACTTAAATACACATTGCCCTTCTTAAACAACACCCGAATCCTAAAGTACTTTTGACACTCGAGAATGAAACCTTCAGAAGAACAACTTAGCCTCCTAAGTGAGAAACTGAATAGTAGTACCCACAACTTGAACTGCTTTTTCAACTACCCAAAAACTTGAATCGTCACTATATATACCCCCAAACAATAGACTTACGAAACAGAGCAATTGACGAATAAGTAAGCTAAATTCTCGACGAACCCTTCAACTAAACTTCAACCAAACCACAAAAAATGAGAGTAAGAGAACAGATAACAAAAAAAAAAGGGGTGTAAACCTGGAAATGATTCTACGGCGAGGCACAAGAAAAGAAAGAATTGAAGAAGAAGAAGAAACACGAGGACGACGCGAAACCCAGAAAGAGGAAGGAGAGAGGTGACGAAGAGAAACCCCCATGGCCGTAAGCGAAGCTAATCTCCCCAGCTTGAAGGAGGAATTGCGTCTTCTTCCAGAGAGTAGGGTTTATCGTTTGTCGATTTTGTCGTTTTTTTCACAAAGCTGAGCTGGTCGCCATTACTTACTACTCTATGACAAACCCTTAAACCCCTTTACCCCTTTTATCTTCTTAAATTAATCAACACAATAAAATTAAAAAAGACATTTTTCCAAAAAAGTTGGGATTTTTTTTTAATTCTTAACAACGAAACGATGAGTAAAGTCTGAAACTTTCGCTAAAATCCAGAGACCATCATCGATTAATAGAACATTATGATTCTCAGCAAATCCGTTATAATGTTCTTTCGTAAACTCGAAAAGTCCTCAAATTTCCTAAAAACCGATCATTTAAAATTACAAAACAAACAAACTCAAAGTTTGGATCTTTCGTCTTCTTGTTGTTCTTGTTCTTCTTCTTCTACAGTTTGTCCATCTTCTTCGGTTTTGGTCATGGCTAAGTACTCGAGCGCAGTGACTACATCGCTCATCATTGGTCTCGTTGCTGCTTCTTCTTGAAGACACATTGCTGCTACTGCAAGCGCTTGATACAATCCTTTTATTGGATACTTTCCTTCTAGCAATGGATCCGCCATTAACGTGAACTTTCTCCTATCTTTGAACAGTGGACTCGCCTACGCATTGTATAAGCAAAACCCCAATTAAGAAAAACAAATCAGATTGAAAAAAATTGAAGAACTTTTGCATTATTGTTATACCCAAGTGACTAAGTTCTGTTCTTCAGTTGGTTTTGTGGTGTCAATGACTCTTCTTCCTGTGATCATCTCCAAGAACACGACTCCGAAGCTGTATACATCGGATTTCACAGTGAGCTGTCCTGTGAGAGCATACTCCGGCGCACAATACCCGTATGTTCCCATCACTCTCGTTGACACATGAGTCTCCCCACCTGTCGGACCAACTTTAGCTAAACCGAAATCTGAAAGCTTTGGGTTGAATTCTTCGTCAAGCAATATGTTAGAGGCCTTGAAATCTCTGTAGATCACAGGAGGATCAGCTGTTTCGTGTAGATACTCAAGCCCTCTCGCTGCTCCTGCTGCAACTTTCATTCTTGTGTCCCAATCCAACGGCTTCTTCTTGTTCCGCACCAGTTCTGAAGTATATAGGTAATCTTTAGAAATGTGTGAATGTATGTGAAAGTACATGTAGTTATGGTGTTTAGACTGTTATGTTACCTAGAAGATGATCCTCTAATGAGCCATTTTGCATGTATTCATAGACAAGAATCCGTTGATCCCCGTCTGCGCAGTATCCAACCAAATTGACAAGGTTTTGATGATGTAAGAGACTCAACATCATGACTTCCACAAGAAACTCTCTATTCCCTTGGTAACCATTCCTGTCTAGCTGCTTAACTGCAACAACCTAAACATGAAAGAATCAGAATCAAACCGCTGAAGAGAGAATAATGAAGGAGAGGTGTTTATATGGGAGAAGTACTTTCTCCGGGGTCTCTATGTGGCCTTTGTAAACCCTTCCAAATCCGCCTTCACCGAGCTGATTATCAGGGTTGAAGTTTTTGGTGGCGACGCAGAGCTCTCTGAATGTAAAGATATGAGCACTGATGTTCCCTTTCCCGAGTTTTGCTATCTCCTCGGCTATGTATTTTCGCCTACTGCTATCTGCAGGTATGTGCAAATACGTCTCAGCTTTGTTTAGATAGAAAGCTTTTTAAGGAATTTGAGAATATATATCTACATAATGAGAAAGGTTAAAAGAAACTGGGACAGACCTGTTTTAAAAGAGATGTTTTCAAATGTAGTTATATTGTTCTTTGCATCAATGCAGTCTTTGATGCTTTGTCTTGATGATGATCGTCTGGTGAACCGTTTCTCAGACATACAACAGAACAAGCAATTTATTTTCATTCTGTATCTGTGTGTTGTTTTATCTGTATCTTCCTGGATTGTTACTACAAGAAGATGGTTGATTACTCCAAGTTCATGAATGTTCTTGAAACCTCGGATCCAAAAGGGATCGAGATAATTCTCAGACGAACAGATTCTTTCTTTTCTTTTTTTTTTTTGTGTAAGATGGCAGAAGGGTTTGCTGAGAAAATAAGAAAAAAGGTTTGGCCTTTGAAGAAACCAAAAATGAATCTGGTCTCTTTTGGCCTCAAAAGAAGAAGGAACAAACAAAATTGAGAAATAGTTTTTTGCTACTAAGAATCCTTCCCTTATGTTTCACTGTTGATTTTGTTTTCTTTTTTCTTTGAAAAAAAGAGAGAGAGATGGATGGTTAAATTTGGGTGAAGAATCCATTGGAAGAGAGTTAAAAGATCAAATAAGCTAAATTTAGTTTTGTTGGATTTTCAAAACATGTTTATCCATTTCTATATTCCTATTAATATCCTCTTCTAAATTTGACATGTTAGAAGAATGATATACTAAAACACTTACAACCTCGTCGCTAAATGTTTCAACGTAAACACTTGTCTGGTTTTGTTGATTAGTAGCTCTCTTCAGCTCATCTAGTACAGCATCAACCACGCTTCCTTGATGTTCCAGTATATATGCTGCATTCTAAGAAACGGAAAATAATATATCAAGAAAAGAATCATGTGTTGTTCTTATTGACAGACAAGATTTGCAGCAAAGCTCCTACCTCCACTTCTATCAAGATGCCTAAGAGAGAGCTGTAACCGTTTGAAATATTCAAGAACTAGGATATTGTAAGAAGTTTTTCAGCGTTTTTGTTTCTTGGGTTTCTGATCAAACCGGAGTTCCTAAAAGGATTCGAAATAGTGGCTGCAATAAAAGGAGAAACAGAGCCCAATTCAGATATAATCTTCATTCAAAGTCTTTATATTGAATCTTGATTTTGCTCTTACGCTTCAAGGTTTGTATTTGAGACATGGTCAGGCTGAAAGTGTAGATCCCTTTGTTCTGTTGAATCTCTGTAGCTACTGATGACAGATTTCTGAAGCTAGTTTCGATGACATTAGTGCTGTTCATAAGATCAATGGAGCTCAGACAAAAGGGGATCTTGTCTTTAGACATCTGGACATTGCAATCAAGAATGTCAACCCGTCGTTTGCAGCTCTCTGGTACGCCAAGTCAGTACAGCCCGGGAAATCTCCACTCGCTCCATTCTTCGAGATAATACTGTAGTTATCTTAGCTGCAAGACCAAACGGTTAAGTGCAATTAAAATATTTAGAAATCACATATATAAATGGGTTGCTCTTGTGCATTACCTTTGCTCCTTTGCTTTTTTTGTGTCCAAATGAGAGAAGCAATCTTGGAAAGAAAACAAGAATCATAGCTAAAGTTATATGCAATACATTCCAATGCATTGGGAAGAGAAATAAAATTTGAGTTCTGTTTTACTTACTGATGGCTCGATATGGAGTTACCGGAAAGTCTGATAGGAAACCATCAACGGAGAAGTTTCCGTTGTCAATGAAAGATAGATACTCAGCCGTTGGATCATAGCTGTAGTTATAAGCAATTACATAATCATTAGCAAACTCCGAGGCGAAAACTTTTAAACCTTCTTTATGAGCATCAGTGACAAGCGACGTGTGGGGTTGTAGGTAAAGATATGAATCTACGAGCCATATATATGAAAGATTTTGGAACAAGAATTCCAGAAGAAAACGTTTTTATATAACTTAGATTCTTGGCAAGAGAGCCGTAAGATTGGTTGGTGAAGGGTTCTATTTGGTCTTGGTTCAGAAACCTAAAGATGAGTTTTGTCACAGTCGGCTTGACACTTTTCTTCATTTTTTTTTTTTAATAAAGACACTTTTCTTCATGCTCTTCAAGAAACTGATCTCTGGAGAAGATATGAAGTTGAATCTCACGCGTCTTGACATCGAGACAACATATTTTCTCATATTCAAACTGTGCTGTGCGTAGAAAGCACTGTCCTATAAGTTAAATGTAGAAACGATAAGTAGAGGGAGAAGATGACTTATGATGTTATATATGGAAAGCATGTTGAGCAATAAAAGAGTGTATGATAAATACATTATACCTGAATGTTCAACCAGAGGCTTGCAGCTGCCGTTTCTTCCACTTTTGTTATCGGCCAATTATCATCGAATATTGGTGTTCTTGAGTAAACACCCTGGCTCACTGTTGAGGGGTAAAGACTAGAGTTAAGAGCATGTGCATCGGTGTCGTTTTCACCCGTCCCCCAATTTAAAAAAAAAAAATGAAAAAAAGCAAAAAACCCAAAAAACGCTTCTTAAAACGCGACGTTTTTCTATCGTCGACTTGGGGACGTGGAAGCTTGTGATTGGCTCGGTGTTTTGGTAGGATTAGCAATCGACGAAGGAAGGAGAGATTAATTTTCGAGATTCCTCTCATTTCTCTCTCGTTTCTCGACGGCGACGGAATTCCCTCGTCTATGTCTTCCTCTGTTCCACCGATTTCACCGCTTTGAAGCCTATCTCCACCTTCTGTGTCTCCCGTAGCTTGTCCTCCCTTCCATCTCGACGGCGACGAAGGACCACCAATTGCAAGCCGATCTCCAAATTCTGTGTCTCCCGAAGCTTCTCCGGCGGTTCAATTGTGCGAAATTTAAGGTATGTTTTCTTCCTCCAATTTGAGATATATATGATTTGCTTCAGGGTTAGTTTTGTGTATAGCTTGTTCATAGCTTTTTGTGTAGGATTATCGATTTAGCTAAAGTTTGGTTAATTGGTAGCTAAAGTTTGGTTAATTGCTAAAGTTTTGGTTAATTGGTAGTCTTTGTGTATAGCTTGTTCTAACTAGTAATTGATAGCTAACGTTTGGTTAACATCAAGTCTTTGTATATAGCTTGGTGTAACTATTCATTGCTAAAGCAATTGTTAATTGGTATGCTTGATGTTAACCAATTCATTGTATATAGCTTTGTATATAGCTTGATGTTAACATCAAGTCTTTGTATATAGCTTTGTATATAGCTTGATGTTAACTATTCATTGCTAAAGCAATTGTTAATTGGTATTTCTTGTTGGGTGACATTTTTGTGTGGTATGTTCATTGTGCATGCGTATTTGTTCATTGTTCATGCGTTTTTTTTGTGTGGTTTGTTCATTGTTCATGCGTATTTGTTCATTGTTCATTAGCATTTTTGTGTGGTTTGTTCATTGTTTATGCGAATTTTTACAAGTACTATGTACTTGTAAGTAAAGACACCAACCGTGTAGATAGTAATACCAACTTCATATCCGTTTTTGCCTTCTTTAAATTGAATGAGCCATTAACGAGTACTTCATAGCTGTTTTTGAATTGTACTTCTCATAAATTTTGATTAGACTGTGGTTGTTAGCTCATTATGTGTTGTAAGTTATTGCAAGTTACCTTTTTACTTATTAAACCCCAACCAACTTCTCACTTTTTCCATTATAAATCTCTCTCATTCTCTAATTCTTTTCTATACTCATTCTCTTAGCTAATCCCTTCTTTTCTATACTCATTCTCTTAGCTAATCCCTTCTTTTCTATACTCATTCTCTTAGCTAATTCCTTCTACTATATACTCATTCTCTAAGTATTTTCATATGGATTCTACGAATCCATATTATCAGTCTTCTTCTTACTTAAACTTGCTTAACAGTCAAGAATCCGTTGGTAGTTTTGAAAATATTATTAATTTAATCGGGGGACCAAATACAAGTATACACCAATGCTCATATCAAAAATAAGAAACTCTCAAAATAATAATATTATACTTGGGGGACCAAAACCAAACATACACCAATGCCCATGCTCTAAGAAATCAGAAACGTTGAACTGAAACACTTGCTTGATACATTGGGTATAGTTTACATTAAATTTTATATAAATATAAATTGTAGGTGTGATTGTTTATATATGGCAGCAAATTAGTCATTTTTTGGTTCTTTGAAATATTGAATATATATTAGAAAAAAACTAAGCAAAACATATGCAAAATATAAACAAAATATAAGTAAAATATTTTTACATATGTGTTTTATAATGTATTGGATGTTAAGTAAAACTGAAAAACCACATGAAAGCTGAAAATTTGCAACCGCACTAACAAAATACTAATGTATCAATAAAAAATAGATGGCATGATATTTGAGAGTCTATTTTATTTGTTATTACACATTAGCATTTAGTTAGTTAATTAATAATATCTTTTCGTATAAATTTTTAAGTTCTCAACTTTTATGTAGTTTTCATTTTATTTCAAACATTTAATAAATTATATAATACTTTAATAATGCAAATAAAAGATTATGAAATATGAAATAAGAAGAATTAATAACAAGCGAAATATTATAGATTTTTAAAATAAAAAAACGTAAACACATTTTCAAACTAAATACATAAGCTAACTTAAAAAGATATATGTGGCCTTACAATTCTTTTATATTATGTGGCCTATACATGAGGCACGGCACTGCTAACCACTCAACGTTCGCCAAGAACTTGATAAAGCAGTTTGTAAAATGAAGAACTTGATCAGAATCAGAAGAACCACTGTAGGGCATGCCATGGTAGTGGAGAGCTTTCAGTGCTTCTTTTTTTACTTTCTTTTCGCTGAAGATGGAATGAAGAATAAGTGACTAATTGATGAACCCGTGAGCTGTTTAGCAATACAAACTACTACGTCCGTTGAATGGAAGATTTAGCTAAAAACGTAATCAGATTATGCGGTAGCATTAATTGAAAATTTGCTACGTTTGTGTCAATAATGTCACTATTTTGAAAATGGGATAAAAAAGAGCTTATCTTAGCTGTCAACTGGTTAAGTAAAAATTACTAGCATGATAAATCTATACTATGAAAGGGGGTGAACTCTCTCCTTCAGCATGACACGTCAGCATTTAAGAGTGCGCCACGTCTAAACTTATTTATACATATTTATTTTGGAGCACCATTGGTAAGAAAAAATCAATCAGTGTCTTATTTATAACCAAAACAAAAATTACTCTGGAATAATATTAATTAAGATTGAAAATATGTATAATAATAAAAGTATTGAAAAATATTGAAATAATAGTATGTGAGTTTTGGTTATAATAAAAAATACAAACAACAAACAAAATTAATAATAATTAGACATCAAATCATATAATTTGTAATATATATATATATATATATATATATACATTTATAATAAACTCAAAAGAGGTACTTGAACGTTGTGTGGTAATTAGTGGTTTACTGCTTCAAATTTATTCATTTACATAATGCAATAGTCTACAAATATATAGTATGACATTTAATTCGCAGCAACCGGACAATTAATATTCAAATTAAAAACGTACTCAGACTTGGCTTAACAATTTGGATATAGAATAAATAAATTTTAGAAAAGAAACCTCATCCATTTCAATAATTTAAATATAACTATTACACCACGTACTTGAAATTACATAATTAGATTCCTAATTGTCATCTATAACGACAGTAATAAAGAACATAATAATATGGAGAGAATGTAACCACTAAACTTTTCATCTACTTAAGTCGCAAAAGTATAGCAAGAGTTTGGTGCATGTTAAAAACCCAATACAGTAGTGGGTTAATTATAAATTTATAAGTAATAAAATGAGCAACATTAAATCACATATCCACGATTAGGCTGTTACAAATTTTAATAATTGGACGTTACTTATATAAATTAAATTTATGGTAACTAAAAAAAACAAACCATTACATTTTATAATTATATATATTTATTAGTTAAAAATGAGATTCTTCAACTTCACATCTTTTATTTTTGTGGGCTTCTTCAACTTCACATCAATATAAATATTCAACGTTATTGTATCATTAGAAAATATCCAACACCAATATAAATTTGCCTATCCACACCCATTCTCCACCCACAAAGCTTATCGTTCATAATTACATAGAAAACAGGTAATTCACTACATTCTCTTCTACCTTCTTTCACCACTTTTTAATTTTGAAAATAATCCGGTGGGTACTTGCAAAATAGATCCCACTGAAACTAAACTAATCACTTTTATTACTTTGATATTGCTAAATCAGAATCACTTTCTATCAATATGGCTGCCAAACAATTAACATCTTCAGAACGTCAACATGAATCTATTGCTATAGATAAGCTAACAATTGGGACTTCTATGCAACATATTACTGTCCGACTTATGCGTATGTGGGAAGCTTAAAAGAAACGGAGAGCTTCTGAGTCTAGATCTCCTTCTCCTTGATACAACACTATTAAAATGACAACATATGATATTTATTCTGGAAAACACTTTTTACCATTACCTGACCACCTAACAACATCTAGGATTCCCTAATATAAGCTTGTATTCGCCATCATCGCATCCCTCAATACATGGATCTCTTTAAAGAAGGCCAAGTTTACACCATGAGAAATTTTGAAGTCATCCCGGTATATGAGCGTTATAGGGTTATACCGAAAATAACAACGCTATACGATTCACCGACAATACAGAAGTTTGTAAAAAAGATGAAAATATGTGCATTATCAAAAGGAAACTTTCAGAATGTTCACATATGCAGAATATGTATCATACGCCAACAGCAACCATTCAGTTACCCGGTATTTCACGTCCGACTTTTGTAGCCCAAAATCATGCTCAAACATTTATTTCCCCACAAATTAATAGCAGTCAATCGTCTGTTTTAATACATAAAAGTAGTTATAAAAATAAAATCAAGAAACTCTATTTAATTTCTCGCAGATGTTATAGGCCAGATACTAAGCGTCCAAAGATCTAATCTGGAAGACCTAAATAGTACAGAGAAAATCATAATCGTTCTCTTAATATTTTAATGTTCTTAAAATATGATTAACATGCATTAAAAAAAACCCTAAATCATATATACAAATAAACAAGTAATCCCGAAAACAGGTACAAGTTAAAAAAATAAAATCATATTTACAAAATGATTTACTTCATTATTAAGGTACAAGGTCGAGCTTGCAGTTCATGATGGGGAGAGCGTTGCTACGTTCGTTATATCAGAAAATGACATAACAAAACTGATAAAAAAAACACCAACGACAGTAATGGAGATATGGTAAGTAAACACCAAAATTTACACACTTTCAACCAACTAAGATAACAATAACATAAATATTCACTTTCATATATTGTAGCGAAATGGAGCCCACACACATAACTTCCCAAATTGCTTAAGTGACCTAGCTGGGAATGAATACAAAGTAGTATAGCTATAAAGAATAGGGTCAATTTGTGGTATAACCAAAAGGATCAATTTGTGGTATAACCAAAATCACTAATATAATTAAAAATGTAACAGTATATTTGAAAGAATTAAGAAACTAACATAGAGGGTAGGAGAAATTACCATCTTAGTGTTCTTTTGTAGAAATTTTTTTTTACCCCATCATATTCTTTTGGATCATTTATACTATTTATAAAATGATTCAAAATTTCAAATCTATTTCAATTTTTTCTGCATAAATTAAAATTTTCAAATCAGATATAAAAAATTATAATAGCAAATACTGTTTGTAGTTAGATACAAATTATACTATATAGAACATATATAAATAGAATAGTATACTATACTATTTTTTTGGAAACATTAATTAATCAAAAAAAAAATGTTTGTAACAACAATATTTTCTTATCTAAATAGAACACACAAAATGGGATAGTATAAACAACATAAAAATATATATAAAACAAGTTGTTTCCAAAAAAATATACAACATATGAAACCTATATAGAACACATAAATAATGGAATAGTATAAAGTGAAATGAAATGTATGAAACAAGTTGTTTACTAAGAAAGATATGACATATGAAAATAACATATATACTGAGTTCAATAGTTTCCTAAAAAAAACACTATACCCTAAGGGATACAACATAGAGAACCCAAACAAATAATTTAAACGCACAACGACTAAGAAATTTATATCCTAAGAGATACAATAAAAGAACTCAAACGACCAAACTAATCGCATACCGAGTATTTTACGTTGTATCCTAAGTGGTAATAATTATGAAAAATTTTGGAACAAAAAATAAAGATTATAATATAAGAAATACAACGTAAGAGAATTTATAAAATGTTCATTTGAGTAATAGCATTTTTTCAAGCCCAAAACATATGTTTAAAAGAAGTCCAAATAAATTCAAAATTTGTAATTTTTTTTTTTTAAATAGAATAGAATAGAACATTTTTTTTGTTCTATATAATAAGAGACCTCATCATAATCAAATTAGTTTGTTTAAAAAAAAACACGAATCATAGTATAAACAAAACTGTCACTAATACATATAATATACGAAATATTGTAGTTTGATGGTTAGAGTGGTTAGACAATAAATTATAGTTTTTTTGTTGGTTATACATTGCATTTCCTCTAAAGAATACTAATTCCCAACAACAACCATAATAATATCCACAAAAAGAAAAGGATAACTTCGAAGGAGAAAAAAAAAACTCGCATCAATTTACTTATTTTGTTTACAGTTTTCAATATATTGAGAAAAACAAAAATGGTGTTCTAAAAAAAATGAAAAAGTTATATTTATATTATGAAGTTATTTTATTAATATAATGAAGTTAGTTTATATGACTAAGAAACAAACTGTACAACATTCATATATTTGCTAAATATGAGCAACAAAAAAAACAAAAACAAAAAAAAAAACAGACCAAACCAAAGTAGGAAAAACAAACAGAAATCTACAAACATCAAATTCAAAAATTAACAATTTTTAAAACAAAAACCCATTTATAGCAACAAAATATGTATACAAACTAGGATTTCATCCGCGGTACACCGCAGGACTAATTATAAATTATTGTATTTTAAATAATAATTTTTAATTTATTTAGTTTACAAATTCTCAATTAATTAACTTTTTCTAATTAATTTAGAATTTTGTTTAGAATTTTTTTCTTCTTCTTACGCTTTTATAAAGTTTATAACCTAATTACATTAAATTTTTTTATTAGATATAATATAAAATTCTAGATTTGTTCTGTTCTCTAGAATTAAACAGACGTATATGCCTAATATATGGTATGTTAGTGTATATTTTTATATGTATTTATTTTTATTTTTGAATATTAAGAATGTGTTATAGTATATGTAATATTTTGTAGTTCATATACTAAATAATTTATAATTTAATTTTCCAAACTATGATTACAAAGCTATAGTATATATGAAATAATAGTTTTAGTGTTGAATCTATATTCCAAACCCGCCATGCTAGGCGGGTCGTGCAACATGTTCAAAGATTTTTAATCCGTAAAAATTCATCATACAAAACCCTTAAAAGTAAAAATAGTATGTGAGGCTAAAAATCACTTTTTATCAAATTAATTCTTCAAATTTTTATCAAGTAAAAATATAACTTTTAAAACTAAATATTTTATTAAAATCTATATCTTATTTGATACATGAGAGATCAAATAAAATAACTAAAAGACTCATTACTATATTCATGAATTTGGTACCTTATATATAATAATTATATCTATATAACCTCATATTTTTGGATTTTCACCAATATATCACATTAATATATACATACATACTACAATAGTTGTTGATCCATTTTTCACCAATATATTATATTAATATATACATACATATACTACAATATATATATATATATACATTTTTGGAAATCGAAATCTTGATACTATTTAAATTAATTACCAAGTTAATATTTAATATTTAATGCTAATGGCATAATTGTAAATAAGCGTGAACTTCAAGATTTATTTCATAAATGTCTCAAAAAATGTATATATAAATATGAACAATTTTGAAAACACAAGCCATAACAAAAACCCGCGCGTAGCGCGGAAACTCATCTAGTTATTTCTAAAGAGCACATTGGGTCTCCATAATTAACATTTCTAGTGTGAAAGAAAAAAAAACCCACATTTTCTAAGACTATGTGTCACCTCCACTAATAGGACCTTTAGCTTAAATTCCCCATTTCATCAGGGCACAGCCTTTTCTCCAACTTCTGCAAAGAATCATCGCATAACTTGGCTCCAGCTTCAATATTCTTGCAAAAGTTAACTTGCAGTCATGAATCAATGAATACTTAAGGAGAGATCAAATACAGTTCAAAATTTGTTGTTATAATGCCACAAGGTACTAAGAAGTTTAGAGGATCAACTTCCATATGGATCATTTTCCATTTTTTATTTTTATACAAGTGTGTATCAAAACGTCAGATATCTTCATATATATAATATGGCTCAACACAGTTTGTGGTTAACAAAAACACGATGACAAGAAACTAATCTCAGAAACACATAAGACCATACGCAATTCTTTGACTAATACAAGCTATGAAGGTGTTATGACAGCAGCATTGTCAACAACACCATAAAGTTTTCTAATCGACAAATTCAACAACAGTGAGTATCATCCAGAAAAAAACCATAACTTGCATAACCATCATTCAGTTTTTGATGGGAATTTATTGCCACCAGTCGCAATCTTGTATACGTAGAAACAGGTCATGAGAGCACTGCCATACAGAAATGGTTCTAAGGTTAAAATGCAGTAAAAACTCAAAATACCAAATCTTGGATGCAAACAACAATAAATACCAAATTTGAGTTTTTTTTACCTGATCCCACCAACCAAACCAGCCGGCATAATCTTTCCAGTCAGCAAGTAACGTTGTCCCATGACTAGTGTGAGAGCAGCTGCGATTACTGTATCAGAAAAAAATGAAACAATCAGATCAGTTTCAGTCACTGGAGATTCTTCAAATAGATAAACGCAAATTTTGTCTAAGGTTGATGATGCTGTGTCAATCAATGGCAAGAACACTAATTAAAAAGCAGGAATCTACTCAACTACAACATCTTACAAATCAAAGAAGACACCACCCTTATCAATTATTAACCTTGTTGTTGTAACCAATGCATTCTGAATGTTTCATTTGCAATAAATGAGAAACACTATTAATACTGCTACAATTGAAGACCCAAACACAACAACAACAAAAACAAAAATGTTGGCTTTTCATCTTTAATTAGCAAATCTAGCATCATCATCACACAAACCAGATCATCATCATAGTCATATAACCAGACTACTTAATTCAGATCTCTAGATCATTAGTCTTCCAATAAGATCCTTAACCTTAAATAACAAAATCAAACCATTCCTTAAATAAGTCAAGTAAATAAAAAACCCAGATCGCTGAAAAGGAAAGAAAGAATTTTTCGAACCTGTCTGAATAACAATAGCGATATACGAATTCTTCTTCTTCTCAAAAGCTTTGAGACTGATATAGCCAGCGAGGATGAGTAACAACCCAGTGCCTGCACCTCCGGCGAAAGACGTAATACTTCCTTTTTTCATGTACCCGATTAATCCCCCGCCGATTAGAATCATCCCGTACGGGATAGTAAAGCAAAAATCATGCATTTTTCTTTCTGGAAACTTGGGTTGTTGGATTATAATATTCTCGGGTGATGAAGAAACCTGTTAAAGAAGCGATCGTAATCTGAAAGAGACGATCTATGGAGTTTTTGATTGATGATTTATAAAAAGAAAAAAAAAAGAGAGTAGTGTGTGTGGTGAGCGCGTGGAAAAGGTCCGCCTTTGTTGTTCTTTCGTCAACGGTATTCAGACAACTAATCCCCCACTTACGGTCCATCATTTTTAATTTAATGGCCTAATTGTTCATTAATTATTTATTTGTTATTTCATTACTATAAAAAATATATAAAATTTTAAGTTATATTCAAAAGATTAATTTTATTTCATTAGATTTTACACTTCATCTTGTAATACAATTTCTTTGTATATTATATAATAATAAAATTAGATTTTAATTCTATGCACTCAATCCCAATGAGAAAAAATTATAATTTTCATATAAAAAAATATGCATTGTATCAAATTTATATCTTACTTAATATTGTAAAGAAAATAAAAATTAATAAAATATAATTCTCAAAGAAAAAACTGAAAACTGAGTTTATCTCATATTTGAAAAAGTAACAATATCTTAAGTATATTTGTTTCATATTTTGTAATCTCATACGTAATAGTTTGACTACTTGTCCAAATAGTTTTAAATAAAATTATACTAACAATATCATAAATTAATCAAAAATTTAAAGACGTTATTATGAGAAAAATTATTTGTTTATGTAAAAGTGAGTATTTACAATCCTTTTTCTTTTAGGATTAATAATTGACAGTATAATTTATTAAATTATAGTATTATAGTAATTAATTGTATAATTTTATTAATTCTTTTTCTTATAGAATTAGTAATTTAAAATTAGAATTAGTATTATTATTTTATATATATATGAACTATCTTTTATATTTTAATTTCTTATAATTTACAAATATCTTAAAACAAAGTTTTTGTATAACACAAGACAAAATCTTTAATTGTAAAAATTGACAAGTGTTGCGATCACATTAGTCACTAACTTTGTTCTTCGTTGATCTGATCGGTTTTTGCTTCAATAACATCTCAGACTTTATGGACTTTGAGTGCAATCTTCATCTTCATCGCCCATACAGTATAGTTTGTCGTGTTTAGCATGGGACAAACAATGGAGGACGAGCCTCCTCCTTCTTTAGGTCGTGGTGACGCGACTGTGAGTTCGGACATGCCTTCTTTGATGATCGAGCAGAGCTCTAATACCAAATATAGAATTTAGAAGTTCGTTAAGAACACAAGATTAAAAGTATAACTCACTTTATTAGCTTAAGAAAATCTCTTAAAACTTAAGCTCTCAATCTCTCTTTCTCTCGAAACCTCATAAGTTATGTCACACCTCAACATATCCTTATATAAGACTTTGTTAATCCTAATCCTAACATGAATCACACATATTTAGATATCTCCTACTTAGTAAACCCAATTAAAGTAGGAGTAGGACTAACTTCCTTCTCAAGCCTTTCTTAAGCTTACTCCAACAGATAAACCCATCATTTTCAGGAAAGACTGATTTCTTACTGATGAAAACCGAGCCTACAAAATTCTTGATGTCTTTGATTGCGGAATCTTCTGCATCGCGAATGTTTTCATCTACTCTATAGACCAGCTCTTTATGATGATTGTTGTTCTTCTCTTTAAAACTCATCAAGACAGATTTATCAGTAGACTGGATCAATATTTTCCTCGCACTTGTCTGGTTTTGTATTTATTATATATGAACTATCTTTTATATTTATGAAATTTTTTAAAATTTTAATTTCTTAGAATTTACAAACTATTCTTGATGTCTCTGATTGCGGAATCTTCTGCACCGTGGATGTTTTCATCTACTCTATAGACCAGCTCTTCATGATTCATGTTGTTCTTCTCTTTAAAACTCATCAAGACAGACTTATTAGTAAACTGGATCCATATTTTCCTTGCACTTGTCTGGTTTTGTATTTATTATATATAAACTATCTTTTATATTTATTAAATTTTAAAAAAATTTAATTTCTTATAATTTACAAATTCTTTTTGATGTCTCTGATTGCGGAATCTTCTGCATCGCGGATGTTTTCATCTACTCTATAGACCAGCTCTTCATGATTCATATTGTTCTTCTCTTTAAAACTCATCAAGACAGACTTATCAGTAGACTGGATCAATATTTTCTCGCACTTATCTGGTTTTGTATTTATTACTAGGACCGGATCCGCGCTACAGCGCGGGGGAATGTTCACTAATACATAACTTCGTACCGGATTGATATATGTTATATTTTATTTCACAGTCAATAGAATATATATATTTTTGTAATGAGTTTGGACATTGGATAAAATAATAGAAAGAAAAAAATAGTAAATGATAATACAAAAGTACAAATTACAAAAAAGTAACTTACAAAATATATAATCTGGTGCTGTAACATGGGGTATCACCCAGTTCTTTTATAAAACTCAAATACACACGCACACGTTAGTACGTTAAATGCGAACGAACAAAGCGTGTTCCATATCGTATTAATCAAGCCCCACAATTTTATCGAGTAATCATTTTGTCAATATAGGGTAAATCTTCATAACTAAGACTTTGGAAAAAAAAATGCTATACACAAATAGAAATGTGGCGGTTAACCTCGCGACTGCCGCAGTGTTAGGAGGAACAGCCCTCGCCTCAGGTGACTATTATTTTAATTATACTCTGGGTTTGTTTTTATCATGTTAATTACTAATTTTAACACTTTTTTTTCAGCATCACTAATTTTATCTCATTAAACCTTTTTATACTTTAATCACTTTTCTGTATAAATTTCTTTTTATTATATATTATTATAATAATAAATAATTGCAATTAAATTGCAAATATTTTCCTTAATAATTGCACATATTTTCCTATTAAAATTAGTAATTTAATAGATAACTTTCCTATTAAAATTAGTGATATAATAGATTACTTTTGGTTTTATATACTTTTTAAAAATATTAATTGTTCTCCTTTTATTTTTTAAAGATTTTTTTTTTTAATTTTCCTAATAATTATTATATAAAATTTCTTTTCATACATATCAAAATATTATCGATATATATGACACATGTCGTAGTCTTAACACATGTCGCGATTACATGAATTACTAACTTTAAAAACTAAATGAATTACTAACTTTGAAAACTAAAGTGTATAAAGTGTATATAATAAGATAGATTAATGTGATGGTCGAATGTTTTGGTACGGCGTTGAAAGATAATGACAGTTGTTGTACCTAACGAGTGAAGAGAATTTTTCAACATTGTTTGTTTATGTATGACACATTCGTTGAACCCGTAAAGGTTGCGATTCGCGTGCTTCTAGAGACCTTTTGATTATAAATATGGGAAAACAACACAAAACAGAGAGTTCAAGTTTACAAAAATTTTAAAGTTGGAACTATTATTGTCTATGGAGTTGATAACAAGCTTTATAAGGTTTCTATATATACGTACTTAATGGACTACTATTTTACTACAAATCTCACTTTATGGTTCCAAGAGCATTTTCCTGAGTTCTTCATGCCTTTTCTTCAAACATCCCGAGTTCACAAGAGAGTTTAACCAAACTTCATCAGACCTTGTTGGCTCGTCATCGTCGTTTCTATGCCAGGTCCAAAGCGCGTGGCTTGAATTCACCATCTGTAGCTCCCCATGTCCAAAGCTTGCTTCCCTGAATACTGACCACTCTGGCGACGGATCTTTGTACCTGAAAGTGAACAACCAACCATGATATCTTTTAAGATAAATTTATCAACTACTTTCATTATATAACAAGGGCATTCAAAGTGTGATTAGTTTCATGTAGATAATATATGTTGAATTAGCTCAAGAATCTTAGACATTGACTACGTACACCATCAGAGGATTCTTGTTCATAATTTTGTACTAATAACATTGAAATAAATGAAAGCATTAAGTAACCAGTTTGAGGAATTACTTGCGAGCCAGCCCTTCTCTGTTTCCTCCATCACCTATGGTTATGTGTACCGGACCACATGGATCTGATTTACCATTGTTGACACGTTTCTGTTGAACAGCACAATTAACCAATTAATATCATAGCTGACATAAGTTGTTTCTGATGACTAATAAAAGAAGCTAACACAATTTTGAGCATACCGTGCGTTCATAAGCATGGACATGACCAGTAAATACGATATCAACACCGCTCGCATAAAGCAAAGGCTCCATTTCAGCCATCATATCATCACCTTCATGCTGATGTGCATCGTTACTGTTATACCACGGTACATGGAAAAGGACTATTAGCCACGGAGTTCTTTCTCTGTCCACTTTTGCTAGATCAGCCTACACATATCATAAATAACACCAAAATTAAGTCCACGAACTAAAACATCATCTGCTGATAGGAAGCAGTGACAGCTGAATCTACCATGTCAAAATATCATAGAACAACACAGTGCTATGGTTACTAACTGCTTAGAGATGAACCACAAGTGGCAACAAAAGGTAAATAGACATAACAAAAGGATGATAAGTAAGAATTATCACCTTTAACCAACGGTATTGATCGGAGTAGCGATCGTAATCAGTGTATGAGCCAAGCATGATGGCATGGACACCCGCAACCTCAAAAGAATAATAAAGATTTGAATTCGATCCACTTTCCTCATACGGCATCTTCCACCTCGAGTTAAAAGATACAAACTCATCCACTATAAAAGGAATATTCTCTTTCTCATGGTTTCCTTGAGTCACCATCCACGGCCTTACACTTGCTAAAGGCTGAACCAGCTCCCCAAACGTGTCCCACTTGTGCTGCATATAGTCAGCGTAAGAAAGATCCCCGGGAAGTAGATGCACAGCGTATTTGCATTGATCGATATGATCTAGAGTCGACTTGGTCCAACCGGTTTGTCCAAGATCCCCAGCCACAGCAAAAGTAATAGGGAAATGAGCTGGTGGTGTTTTCAGATGGAACTCAGGTCCTGCTCCGCCACAACGGTAGTAATAAACAGTGTCCGCTTCCAAAGGCCCGATGACTGTATGATGTATCTTCCCTGACCTGTACATTATATAGCTGTAGGAGGTGCTCTCACCTTGACCAAGATACGAGTATTTCCCGGGAGATGTTCCATATTCAACAAAGGAAGGAGAGGATTTGTCACTGGTAACCCAAGTCACTCGCATATGTTTATCTCCAGCCAATGAGATATGCACCTGCAAGTATGAAATCTCGGTATAAGAAACATGACCAGAACGATCTGAAAAACAGAACATATGATGAATGGTGTTCATTGTTCAATATCAATTGAATCATGCACTTCGTAGCTATAATTTCATTCAAACACCAATCTTTACTTCAGAATGAAACATCATTTTAGGAATTGTTTCCAAAGTCATATGAATTACTAATTGTAGGAGCAACACTACAGAGTAATCAGATTTATCCATTTGAAAACAGTATTGTAAATGACTTCAGGACAGGAGCAAATGGTATTCCCTGGAGTAAGTATCAACCACAAAAAAAATCGGATTTCGGAGAAAACGAACAGAGACCCACATGCAGGCTAAGTATAGACAGAGATCAGACCATACAAAACATGACTTTTTTCGGAAACGGATCAAATCAAGAACAGAGGAGCACAAGAGTACCTGCTCGGGTTGAGAAGAGGACTTTCGTTCCCATGGAAACTGCAAGGCTTCACGAGGTTTAGGCCGGACGTAATCATCAGCCGCCACAGAAGCGAAGATTATTAACAGAGACAATGTAAGGAGGAGCAGCGACCTTGCCCACTTTTCCATATCTAAGAAGAGGGAGCTTTTCTTTCTTTCAGATTCAGTGGGAAAAAGGAATCTTATAGCTAAGCGGGTTTGCCACGTCGATGACCAAATTGCCCTTGCTTATATCTCGTGTGAATGCGTTGATTTTTATTTCAGATTGGATAAAATCGATAATTGCTGTCTATTGTCTTGTCCAATTCCAATGTGTAGTTTTATTACTTTTGTTGTCTTGTCCCCAAAAACCTTTTTTAATTTTTATTTATTATAGTGTGATAAGGATTTGCGGATAATCTGCTTTTTTTTCTTTTCTTTCTGAATGGTAGCTTAAAAATCGTGAAAATAAAACTAACCAAAATTAAAGAAAAAGAAAGAGGTAAATGATATAAAAATGGAAAGCTAGAGAAAAAGCTTAAAACAGTAAATTGGGGTGGTGACCAAAATGACAAAGGGGAGAAAAAAATCCTTAGCTTGTACGCAAAGAAGATAAAACAAAAATAAATGCCAAAAGTTCATGTCGACCAACATAAAACAATAATGATCTAACACATTTAGGACTAAAAAAACCTACAAAAATGATAATGGATACGGTTCTCTTTTTGGTTCCTCTCTTTTAATGATACTAGGATGTCGGTCTGTGCGTTGCCGCACGGGAAAGTAAAAACTTGAAATAATTAACATTATTAATTTTATATTTCAAGTAAAAAACGAAACAAAACATTTGTTTGATCAAAACATTGCAACTTTATATAAATAAAGAGTAACAAAAAACATAAAGGTGTGAAATAAAAATGTGTAAAAATTAATAGATGTGATCTTTGAAACACTGAGGTACAACAAAGAGATGTAAACATAGAAGTATGAAATAAAAAAGGTGTAAAAATAAATAGATGTGATTTTTGAAACATGGAGGTACAACAAAGAGATGCAAAACTTAAGAGGTGTGATTTTTGAAAGATGGGGACACGACGAAAAGACACGATTAATAATATGCAACTGTTGGGATCATTAATAATTTTAAACCGTTAGATGGAAAAGTGGAACTAATCTCATCCATTGGATTAAAGTTGACACAAAAAAGTGGGTTTGCTATTATATATTTAAAAAATTAAAAAAAAAAACAATTCAATAAAACAATTCTTTAGTTTTACTTATTAACTTGTAAGTTTTGAAAATACTCAGTAAACAGTTTTCCGAAACTTGTTTATGTTGTCCAGGAAAGTTTCCATATAATAAACAAAGAGGTGTAAAACATAGAGGTGTGAAATAAAAAGGTGTAAAAATTAATAGATGTGATCTTTGAAACATGGAGGTACAACAAAGAGGTGTAAGCATAGAGGTGCGAAATAAAAAATGTGTAAAAATAATAGATGTGATTTTTGAAACATGGAGGTACAACAAAGAGATGCAAAAATTAAGAGGTGTGATTTTTGAAAGATGGGGGTACGACGAAAAGACACGATTAATAATTTGCAACTGTTGGGATCATTAATAATTTTAAACCGTTAGATGGAAAATTGGAATTAATCTCATCCGTTGGATTGAAGTTGACACAAAAAAGTGGGTTTGCTATTATATTAAAAAAAAACACTTCAATAAAACAATTCTTTAGTTTTATTTATTAACTTGTAAGTTTTGAAAATACTCAGAAAACAATTTTTCGAAACATGTTTATGTTGTCCAGAAAAGTTTATATATAATAAACAAAGAGCTGTAAGATATAGAGGTGTGCAATAAAAAAGTGTAAAAATCAATGGATGTGATCTTTGAAACATGGAAGTATAACCAAGAGATGTAAACATAGAAGTATGAGATAAAAAAGTGTAAAAATAAATAGATGTGATTTTTGAAACATGGAGGTACAACAAAGAGATGCAAAACTTAAGAGGTGTGATTTTTGAAAGATGGAGGCACGACGAAAAGACACAATTAATAATTTGCAATTGTTGAGATCATTAATAATTTTAAACCGCTAGATGGAAAAGTGTGTGCGGTTTTCACTAGATTGAAGTTTATATCCGTATATCCACCATATATTAGGAATTGATTTCCCACTTATGTTTATGAATCAGTACCATCATGTTCTTCAATCAACAACAGCAAAAACGAAGTCGATGTGGTGAAACATGTGATAATAATATCTCACCTTTTGATGTTTTCTTCTTTGGGTTAAACACTAATTTTAGAAATTAATTGCATTTTCTTTTTTTTTGGCAGATTCCAGATCACTCTAAAGTGACTGTTATACATTATGTTTTTAAAAAATTGTATATACAGATTAATTAGAAAGTCATCAAAGACTAAATAAGTTACCTTTAGTAGATCTTTTCTTTCTAACTTGACTTCTCATTTGGTCGTGCTTACGCTTTCTAGAATTTGATTTTGTATTGTCACAAGTATGTCTGACTTTTTCTTCAACACTCTCTATTTTCATGCTCATTTGTAATATTTCTATATATTATCAAAATGTTTGATACCCAGAAAGTATAATAAATTAAAATTCAACTAAAATTTTAAAAGAAAAGAATGGAAACTAACCTGGATCATTTATATCTAATGGACATCCTACATAAAAAAAAAAAGATTTTTACATTTATACCATGTTTGTTAAAAAAAAAAATAGGTTAAATAATAGAACATATATAAATTTATAATTATACCATGTTTGTTAAAAAAATTTGGCTTAGCATCACTGCATATCATCGTGCCTCTCGTATCTTAGTTTTGGTTTTTCCAGAAAGTCAAAAAATAAAATTTGCACATTGAGAATTAGAAACATTAGCCATGCAAAAAATATAGCATGCGTATTTATTCAACGAATTAAAAACATGAAAACCGGAAATGCTAAAAATATTGAAGAGACTAAAAGTTTACAAAACTAAGATTAATGTATGAACTTAGTAGTGTCGACTAACAATAATAATAATCTAACCGAAGAAACACTACAGGTCAGCGAAAATATTAAATTACCTTGAAATAGAGATTGATGTTTGTTAGTTAAAAAACACTTCAATTAAATAATCTTTTAGTACTCAGAAAACAATTTTTGAAACTTATGTTGTCCAAAAAAATTAATATATAATAAACAAAGAGGTGTAAGACATAGAGGTGTGAAATAAAAAGGTGTCAAAATTAATAGATGAGAAACATGGAGATACAACAAAGAGGTGTAAGACATAGAGGTATGAAATAAAAATGTGTTAAAATTAAGAGGTGTAATTTTTGAAAGATGAGGGGTAATGAAAAGACATGAATAATAGGTACAACAAAGAGGTGTAAGACATAGAGGTACAACAAAGAGGTGTAACACATAGAGGTGTGAAATTAAAATGTCTAAAAATTAATGGATGTTATTTTTGAAATCAGGAGGTACAACAAAGAGATGCAAAGACTAAGAGGTGTGATTTAAAAGGTGTAAAAATGAATGGATGTGATTTTTGAAACCAGGAGGTACAACAAAGAGATGCAAAAACTAAGAGGTGTGATTTTTGAAAGATGGGGGTGCGACGAAAAGACACGATTAATAATTTTAAACCGTTCGATTAAAACTGGAACCAATCTCATCCGTTGGATTAAAAGTTGACACAAAAAAAGTGGATTTAAAGATGGGGGTGTAATGAAAAGACATGAATAATAGGTACAACAAAGAGGTGTAACACATAGAGGTGTGAAATTAAAATATGTAAAAATTAATGGATGTGATTTTTGAATCTAGGAGGTACAACAAAGAGATGCAAAGACTAAGAGGTGTGATTTAAAAGGTGTAAAAATAAATGGATGTGATTTTGAAACAAGGAGGTACAACAAAGAGATGCAAAAACTAAGAGGTGTGATTTTTGCAAGATGGGGGTATGACGAAAAGAAACTATGTGTTACACCTCTTTGTTGTACCTATTAATCATGTCTTTTCATTACACCCCCATCTTTCAAAAATCACACCTCTTAATTTTAACACCTTTTTATTTCATACCTCTATGTCTTACACCTCTTTGTTGTATCTCCATGTTTCTCATCTATTAATTTTGACACCTTTTTTTTCACACATCTATGTCTTACACCTCTTTATTTATTATATATTAACTTTTTTAGACAACATAAGTTCAAAAATTGTTTTATGAGTACTAAAAGATTGTTTAATTGAAGTGCTTTTTAACTAACAAGCATCAATCTCTAATTCAAGGTAATTTAATATTTTCGCTGACCTGTAATGTTTCTTCGGTTAGATTATTATTATTATTGTTAGTCGACACTACTGAGTTCATACATTAATCTTAGTTTTGTAAACTTTTAATCTCTTCAATATTTTTAGCATTTCCGGTTTTCATGTTTTTGATCCGTTGAATAAATACGCGTGCTATATTTTTTTGCATGGCTAATGTTTCTAATTCTCAATGTGCAGATTTTATTTTTTGACTTTCTGGAAAAACTAAAACCAAGATACAAGAGGCACGATGATATGCAGTGATGCTAAGCCAAATTTTTTTAACAAATATGGTATAATTATAAATTTATATATGTTCTATTATTTAACCTAATTATTTTTTTTAACAAACATGGTATAAATGTAAAAATCTTTTTTTTTTATGTAGGATGTCCATTAGATATAAATGATCCAGGTTAGTTTCCATTCTTTTGTAAATAAAGCTTTTAAAATTTTAGTTGAATTTTAATTTCTTATATTTCTGGGTATCAAACATTTTGATAATATATAGAAATATTACAAATGAGCATGGAAATAGAGAGTGTCGAAGAAAAAGTCAGACATACTTGTGACAACACATAATCAAATTGTAGAAAGCGTAAGCACGAGCAAATGACAAATCAAGTTAGAAAGAAAAGATCTACTAAAGGTAACTTATTTAGTCTTTGATGACTTTCTAATTAATCTGTATATACAATTTTTTAAAAACATAATGTATAACAGTCACTTTAAGAGTGATCTTGAATCTGCCAAAAAAAAAAAATGCAAGTAATTTCTAAAATTAATGTTTAACCCAAAGAAGAAAACATCAAAAGGTGAGATATTATTATCACATGTTTCACCACATCGACTTCATTTTCGCTGTCGTTGATTAAAGAACATGATGGTACCGATTCATAGACATAAGTGGGAAATCAATTCCTAATATACGGTGGATATACGGAGATAAACTTCAATCTAGCAAAAACCGCACACACTTTTCCATTTAGCAGTTTAAAATTATTAATGATCCTAACAGTTACAAATTATTAATCGTGTCTTTTCGTCGTGCCTCCATCTTTCAAAAATCACATCTATTTATTTTTACACTTTTTTATTTCATACCTCTATGTTTACATCTCTTGGTTGTACCTCCATGTTTCAAAGATCACATCCATTAATTTTTACACCTTTTTATTGCACACCTCTATGTCTTACACCTCTTTGTTTATTATATATAAACTTTTCTGGAAAAAATAAACATGTTAAAAATTGTTTTCTGAGTATTTTCAAAACTTACAAGTTAATAAATAAACATGTTTGCTTGTTTGTCTTTACTTCAGTCTCTATTTTTCTGCTTACTCTAATTTTTTTTCTTCCTTTTTTCTTTATTTGTTTTCATCATCTGTTTGCTTGTTTCTCTTTACTTCAGTCACCATTTTTCTGCTTTCCATAATTTTATTTTTTTCTTCTTTCTTTATTTATTTCCATCATCTGTTTGCTTGTTTCTCATTATCTGTTTGCTTGTTTATCTTTATTTCAGTCTACATTTTTCTTTTTTTCTCTAATTTTAATTCTTTCTTCTTTCTTTATTTGTTTTCATCTTCTCTTTGCTTGTTTCTCTTTACTTCAGTCTCCATTTTTCTTTTTTCTTTTATTTTATTTCTTTCTTCTTTCTTTATTTATTTTCATCTTCTATTTGATTGTTTCTCTTTACTTCAGTCTCAATTTTTTTTTCTCTAATTATATTTTTTTCTTCTTTCTTTATTTGTTTTCATCATCTTTTTGCTTGTTTCTCTTTACTTCTGTCTCCATTTTTCTGTTTTCTCTAATTTTATTTCTTTCTTCATTCTTTATTTGTTTTCATCATCTGTTTGCTTCTTTCTCTTTACTTCAGTCTCCATTTTGTTTTTTTCTCTAATTTTATTTTTTTTCTTATTTCTTTATTTGTTTTCATCATCTGTTTGCTTGTTTCTATTTACTTCAGTCTCTATTTTTTCTGTTTTTTCTTATTTTATTTCTTTCTTCTTTGTTTATTTGTTTTCATCATCTGTTTGCTTGTTTCTCTTTACTTCAGTCTCCATTTTTCTGTTTTCTCTAATTTTATTTCTTTCTTCTTTCTTTATTTATTTCCATCATATGTTTGCTTGTTTCTCTTTATTTCAGTCTCATTTTTTTATTTTCTCTAATTTTATTTCTTTCTTCTTTCTTTATTTGTTTTCATCATCTGTTTGCTTGTTTCTCTTTGCTTCAGTCTCCATTTTTCTTTTTTCACTAATTTTATTTCTTTCTTCTTTCTTTATTTGTTTTCATCATTTGTTTACTTTTTCTCTAATTTTATTTCTTTCTTCTTTCTTTATTTGTTTTCATCATCTGTTTGCTTGTTTCTCTGTACTTCAATCTCCGTTTTTCTTTTTTCTTTTTCTTCTTTCTTTATTTGTTTTCATCATCTGTTTGCTTGTTTCTCTTTACTTCAGTCTCCATTTTTCTTTTTTCTCTAATTTTATTTCAATCTTCTTTCTATATTTGTTTTCATCATGTGTTTGCTTGTTTCTCTTTACTTCAGTCTCCATTTTTCTGCTTTCTCTAATTTTATTTCTTTCTTCTTTATTTATTTGTTTTCATCATCTGTTCGCTTGTTTCTCTGTACTTCAATCTACTTTTTTTTTTCTCTAATTTTATTTCTTTCTTCTTTCTTTATTTTTTTTCATCATCTGTTTGCTTGTTTTCTTTACTTAAGTCTCCATTTTTCTTTTTTTCTCTAATTTTATTTCTTTTTTCTTTCTTTATTTGTTATCATCATCTGTTTTCTTGTTTCTCTTTACTTCAGTCTCCATTTTTCTGCTTTCTCTAATTTTATTTCTTTCTTCTTTCTTTATTTATTTCCATCATATGTTTGCTTGTTTCTCTTTACTTCAGTCTCCATTTTTCAGTTTTCTCTAATTTTATTTCTTTCTTCTTTCTTTATTTGTTTTCATCATCTTTTTGCTTGTTTGTCTTTACTTCAGTCTCCATTTTTCTGTTTTCTCTAATTTTATTTCTTTCTTCTTTCTTTATTTGTTTTCATCATCTTTTTGCTTGTTTGTCTTTACTTCTGTCTCCATTTTTCTGTTTTCTCTAATTTTATTTCTTTCGTCTTTCTTTATTTGTTTTCATCATCTGTTTGCTTGTTTCTCTTTACTTCAGTCTCCATTTTGTTTTTTTCTCTAATTTTATTTTTTTCCTCTTTCTTTATTTCTTTTCATCATCTGTTTGCTTGTTTCTATATATTTCTGTCTCCATTTTTCTGTTTTTTCTAATTTTATTTCTTTCTTCTTTATTTATTTGTTTTCATCATCTGTTTGCTTGTTTCTCTTTACTTTAGTCTCCATTTTTCTTTTTTCTCTAATTTTATTTCTTTCTTCTTTCTTTATTTGTTTTCATCATGTGTTTACTTGTTTCTCTTTACTTCAGTCTCCATTTTTTTGCTTTCTCTAATTTTATTTCTTTCTTCTTACTTTATTTTTTTCATCATCAGTTTGCTTGTTTCTCTGTACTTCAATCTCATTTTTCTTTTTTCTCTATTTTTATTTCTTTCTTCTTTCTTTATTTGTTTTCATCATATGTTTACTTGTTTCTCTTTACTTTAGTCTCCATTTTTCTTTTTTTTCTCTAATTTTATTTCTTTCTTCTTTCTTTATTTGTTTTCATCATCTGTTTGTTTGTTCCTCTCTACTTCAGTCTCCATTTTTCTTCTTTCTCCAATTTTCTCCTTTCAGTAATTTTATTTCTTTCTTCTTTCTTTATTTGTTTTCATCATCTGTTTGCTTGTTTCCTTTTACTTCAGTCTCCAATTTTCTCCTTTCAGTAATTTTATTTCTTTCTTCTTTCTTTATTTGTTTTCATCATCTGTTTGCTTGTTTCCTTTTACTTCAGTCTCCATTTTTCTGCTTTCTATAATTTTTTTCTTTCTTTTTTCCTTAGTTGTTTTCATCATCTCTTTGCTTGTTTCTCTTTACTTCAGTCTCCATTTTTCTTTTTTCACTAATTTTATTTCTTTCTTCTTTCTTTATTTTTTTTCATCATCTGTTTGCTTGTTTCTCCGTACTTCAATCTCCGTTTTTCTTTTTTCTCTAATTTTATTTCTTTCTTCTTTCTTTATTTGTTTTCATCATCTGTTTGCTTGTTTCTCTTTACTTCAGTTTCCATTTTTCTTTTTTCTCTAATTTTATTTCTTTCTTCTTTCTTTATTTGTTTTCATCATGTGTTTGCTTGTTTCTCTTTACTTCAGTCTCCATTTTTCTGCTTTCTAAAAATTTTATTTCTTTCTTATTTCTTTATTTGTTTTCATCATCTGTTTGGTTGTTTCTTTGTACTACAATCTCCGTTTTTCTTTTTTTCTCTAATTTTATTTCTTTCTTCTTTCTTTATTTGTTTTCATCATCTGTTTGCTTGTTTCTCTTTACTTCAGTCTCCATTTTTTTTTTCTCTAATTTTATTTCTTTCTTCTTTCTTTATTTGTTTTCATCATCTGTTTGCTTGTTTCTCTTTACTTCAGTCTCCATTTTTCTGCTTTCTCTAATTTTATTTCTTTCTTTATTTATTTCCATCATATGTTTGCTTGTTTCTCTTTACTTCAGTCTCCGTTTTTCTGTTTTGTCTAATTTTATTTCTTTCTTCTTTTTTTATTTGTTTTCATCATCTTTTTGCTTGTTTGTCTTTACTTCTGTCTCCATTTTTCTGTTTTCTCTAATTTTATTTTTTTCGTCTTTCTTTATTTGTTTTCATCATCTGTTTGCTTGTTTCTCTTTACTACCGTCTCTATTTTGTTTTTTTCTCTAATTTTATTTTTTTCCTCTTTCTTTATTTCTTTTCATCATCTGTTTGCTTGTTTCTATTTACTTCTGTCTCCATTTTTCTGTTTTCTCTAATTTTATTTCTTTCTTCTTTATTTATTTGTTTTCATCATCTTTTTGCTTGTTTGTCTTTACTTCTGTCTCCATTTTTCTGTTTTCTCTAATTTTATTTTTTTCGTCTTTCTTTATTTGTTTTCATCATCTGTTTGCTTGTTTCTCTTTACTACCGTCTCTATTTTGTTTTTTTCTCTAATTTTATTTTTTTCCTCTTTCTTTATTTCTTTTCATCATCTGTTTGCTTGTTTCTATTTACTTCTGTCTCCATTTTTCTGTTTTCTCTAATTTTATTTCTTTCTTCTTTATTTATTTGTTTTCATCATCTGTTTGCTTATTTCTCTTTACTTCAGTCTCCATTTTTCTGCTTTCTCTAATTTTATATCTTTCTTTTTTCTTTATTTGTTTCATCATCTATTTACTTGTTTCTCTTTACTTCAGTCTCCATTTTTTTTTCTCTAATTTTATTTTTTTCTCTAATTTTATTTTTTTCTTCTTTCTTTATTTGTTTTCATCATCTGTTTGTTTGTTTCTCTTTACTTCAGTCACCATTTTTCTTTTTTTTTTTCTCTAATTTTATTTCTTTTTTCTTTCTTTATTTGTTTTCATCATCTGTTTGTTTGTTCCTCTCTACTTCAGTCTCCATTTTTCTGCTTTCTCCAATTTTCTCCTTTCAGTAATTTTATTTCTTTCTTCTTTCTTTATTTGTTTTCATCATCTGTTTGCTTGTTTCCTTTTACTTCAGTCTCCATTTTTCTGCTTTCTATAATTTTTTTCTTTCTTTTTTCCTTAGTTGTTTTCATCATCTCTTTGCTTGTTTCTCTTTACTTCAGTCTCCATTTTTCTTTTTTCACTAATTTTATTTCTTTCTTCTTTCTTTATTTGTTTTCATCATTTGTTTGCTTTTTCTCTAATTTTATTTCTTTCTTCTTTCTTTATTTTTTTTCATCATCTGTTTGCTTGTTTCTCTTTACTTCAGTCTCCTTTTTTTTTTTGCTCTAATTTTATTTCTTTATTCTTTCTTTATTTGTTTTCATCATCTGTTTGCTTGTTTCTCTTTACTTCAGTCTCCATTGTTCTGCTTTCTCTAATTTTATTTCTTTCTTCTTTCTTTATTTGTTTTCATCATCTGTTTGCTTGTTTCTCTTTACTTCAGTCACCATTTTTTTTTCTCTCTAATTTTATTTCTTTCTTCTTTCTTTATTTGTTTTCATCATCTCTTTGCTTGTTTCTCTTTACTTCAGTCCCCATTTTTCTTTTTTTTTTCTCTAATTTTATTTTTTTCTTCTTTCATTATTTGTTTTCATCATCTGTTTGCTTGTTTCTCTTTACTTCAGTCTCCATTTTTCTGCTTTCTCTAATTTTATTTCTTTCTTTTTTCTTTATTTGTTTCCATCATCTGTTTGCTTGTTTCTTTTTACTTGAGTCTCCATTTTTATTTTTTCTCTAATTTTATTTCTTTCTTCTTTCTTTATTTGTTTTCATCATCTTTTTTTTTTTTTACTTTAGTGAATATATTTATATACATAGTGGTGGAATTGTAGATGAATATATAATACAAACAACTATCGTTTTGTAGACAAAACATATGATATATAAAAAGTCTAAAGTCATTAAATATTTTGACAATTCTAATAGATTATATATATATTGTTAATCCAATATTAAATGTACTTACTACTTATTTTTCTCCGTACAGAATGTTGGTTATTTATCTAGTTTTTTGGAAAGGTAAAAACAATTATGAGTGAAAAAAATACAAACAGATTTATAATCTAAATGACTTCATTAAAATTGAAAACTTTATTTTTAAGAAAAATCCATAAACCTTTAGTTAAATCAATAAGCCTTACAAAAAAATCATTCTTATAATAATATATATTTAGTAATTTTAAAAACTACTTGCAAATAGTTGATTATTAAAAATTTGGAACAATTGAAATATTAATATAAAAATGAAAACAATGTTTTCTCAGTAACTTACACATAAATAGGACTGCACTTACATGATTAGTAAATGAATGCAGAGTTTCTCCGAGTGATCTGATCTTAAATATGAAATTTACCAAATATTTCAATGCTTCAATTAAATGGTTAGGATAATTTCTTTTAATATGTATTAATAAATAAAGATAATTTATGAAGAATTATACTTAGTTAAAGATGTGAACATTTGAATAGACACAACTGTTCAGAAAAATTACAACTGTTCGTAAGAGACACAACTTTACAGTTAACATACATTTACAATTTTTCAAAAAGACGCAACAATATAATTTTTTGTCAAAAAAGATTATTTTTTTTTTTTTTTTTTTGAAAGTCATAATGAAAAGACACAATTGTTTTTCGCATTTATACAGCTTGCTATTATCATATGTTAAAAAAGAAAATTAAAAATTTCCCAAAAGAAGAACAAATGTATATAATCCTAAAGACGTGTACATTTGAACTAAAAGGAAAGTTGATTGTTACAAAAGAAGAACAAATTATATAGATTACTAAAGATATGAATATTTGAATAGGTGTGATTTTTGAAATCATGTTTAAAATATGATTCCAGGAGGTACAACAAAGAGATGCAAAAACTAAGAGGTACAACAAAGAGATGTTTACACGGTTTAAAATCATGTTTCCAGGAGGTACAACAAAGAGATGCAAAAACTAAGAGGTGTGATTTTTGAAAGATGGGGGTGCGACGAAAAGACATGATTAATAATTTTAAACCGTTGGATTAAAACTGGAACCAATCTCATCCGTTGGATTAAAAGTTAGACACAAAAAAGTGGGTTTAAAGATGGGGGTGTAATGAAAAGACATGAATAATAGTTACAACAAAGAGGTGTAAGACATAGAGGTACAACAAAGAGGTGTAACACATAGAAGTGTGAAATTAAAATGTGTAAAAATTAATGGATGTGATTTTTGAAACCAGGAAGTACAACAAAGAGATGCAAATACTAAGATGTGTGATTTAAAAGGTGTAAAAATGAATGGATGTGATTTTTGAAACCATGAGGTACAACAAAGAGATGCAAAAACTAAGAGGTGTGATTTTTGAAAGATGAGGGTGCGATGAAAAGACATGATTAATAATTTTAAACCGTTGGATTAAAACTGGAACCAATCTCATCCGTTGGATTAAAAGTTTACACAAAAAAGTGAGTTTGCTATTATATATAAATATACGTTTGAAACACCTTTATTTCACTTTTTTTTTATGTAAAACAAATATGGTCCACTTATCATTTTGGATGATATAATACTGTATGTAAGAAAATTCTAGCAAATATGTAAAAAGAGTAAATATTTTTTTAAAATTGAACTAAATTATATATAGTTTTGTAAATAAATGCCTAACGCTTGATATTAGAGCAGATGGGCGTTGTTGGGAAACCGCTCAACCAAATTTCATTATGGGCTCAATTTTTTGACGGCCCATTTATTATATCGTTCTGATTTATTTTTTCAGTGGAAAAAGTTATCACCGACCGCATGAATGAATGAAACTATCACTTGAAATATTTTTAAAATGATGATTTTGTGCGCTAAGGCGGGCAAATTTCACGAAATCTCAAGCTTCTTTGGTACACCAACGCGCCAATTCCATGTCTATTGAAGACTCTTCCTCTTCCTCTTCCTCTCCAATCCCTAATTCATTCTCATGGATTCAATTGAGCCGCCATCATTTTCGCTAGGGTTTGATCTTGATGCTGCATTGGATCCCCAATCTGATTCCCATCAAAACCCTAGCTTCTCCGGCGAGCATTTAATTGGGGACGAGCCAGAGCCTGGACTCACGGTCCCAGATTCCGATCAGGAGCTTGAACCAGATTATGCGAGCCCTGTTCTCAAGCGGCTGCGACGAGGGATTAATCCCAACAAGTGTCCTGCGAAAGATGACAGAGGCGTGGCCAGTGAGTTGCTAGGTTTCAGGGAGGATCGGGATGATGATGACATCGAGGAGTTCTCTTCTCCAGAGGATTCTTCTCACACGAGTAAATTTTACTTTCTGAGCTTTTGCTTTCTCTTCCCGAACTGATGTAATTGAATCGAGCATTGTTAGATTTCATATTAAACCTTTATGAGCTAATAAGCATTTTCACTCTTTGGGTCTATATTCGAATTGCATTGGGAAACTGGAAACTTAGGCTTCTTGGATCGGAGATACATTGATAATGAAAGACCATTCCTAGTTTACTGAGTCTTTAGGAAGTTGATGCAAACCCTCTTCTAGTTTAGTTATCTGGATCAGTTTGATGTGGCGCAAAGATGAAAACTTGATTGCAGTTGTTGACACTAGTAGGTAGAGTGGGTTTGGTGGAGTCTTCAGGCTGAGAATTTTGTATTTGCTAGGACATTAATTTGACTTGATTAAGTTTCATTCCACTTAAACTAGTTTCGTTTAGATTTCTTTAGTGGATAGATGCTTAACATAATTCTCTCTAGGCTGCTTGTGATGTATTTACTCTTCCATCTTTTGTTGGTTTCATCTTGGTATACTTCTTCGCAGATGCACCTGCATCAACAAGGAGTCATTTTTCTAGTTGCAGCTCAAGGGTGCCACTTCATGGTACTGGGGTCTTGTCTAATCAGCCTTCTATCTCCCGGGGTAAAAGAAAGCAGTCGGATGTTCCAGCATCTGCTGGCTCTGGGATTAGTTCTGTTGCATCTCTGTTTCAGAGGTCAACTCGTAGTCCTCTGCGAAGGTTCCAGCTTCTAGATTCAGATTCAGAAGATGACCATCCATCCGCTAGCAGAGATTTAAGCGGAGTAACTACAACAACTAATTCATCCTCAAAGGATAACCTATCTGTTCCAAGTAAACCAAAGAGAAAGGAACCTGGATCTATCCCCAGTATTAAAGATCTGTGGAAAGATTTTTGCCCGGCAAGTGCCAAGATTCAAACGCCAGCTTTGGATGATGTTTGTCAGGACTATTTTAGCTCTATCAAGACGACTAACGCAGCTCAGAAACAAAGCAGCGCTGTGGCAAGTAGTAGCAATAGCGGAGATCATAACGTCACTGGCTTTCAGCAAACTGGGCAATTTTTGGATTTGTCCCAACCTTCTCCTCCATCTCATCGTTTCTTCTTGCATAGTGATCCAAGAATCAGAAATCTAGCTCGACAGCGGTTACCAAACTTTTTTCCCCTTGGAATTGTCAATGATAGGGAGAGCCAGCGAGAGGTGTTCCTTGTTGATTATATGTAGGTTACTCCTAATGCCTTTCTTATTTTGATACTTACAATCTTCTGCTTTCTGGGGATTGACATGTCTTTCGAATGCCATTGCAGGAATCAATTTGGCAGCAACGGGAGTTCTAAAACTGGAGCCTCTAGCAGCAAAAGCTCCAGAAGAGGGCAAACAAAGTCAAAGGTTTCAAAGGGCCAAGAGAGCGCACACACTTCTGGAGGCTGGTTGAATCCTAAAACGAGTTCTGCAGCTCCCATGGATGCTGGGAAAAGACGTGTATCAGCTAAGAGTGGCTCTGCAGGTCACTGGTTCACATCCGCAGAAGGAAGGAAGGTAGGTTTCTGTTTCCACAATTAAGAAAAACTACATAGAAATGTATGTAACTGGAACAAATGTGTAAATCATACACGCAGACGTGTTTTTAAGCATGGGAACTATTTGTTTCAGAACACACAGACGCAAGGGACGTCTGAAACTTTTCTAGTCTCTGATATTACTTGCTCTTGTAGGTTTATATCTCTAAAACCGGACAGGAGTTCTCAGGTCAAAGTGCATATAGATGTTACAAAAAGGTCAGCATCTACTGAAGCTGGTTGATACCATCTAATAATGTTAATCTTCTCTGTGAACTAATTCATTGAACTTTATTATTGTCCGCAGGAGACAGGAGGCGGGTTAAAGAAGCCCAGAAAGAAACGACAGCCAAAGAAGAAGGCGAAGAGCTGAAGGAAGGAAGCCATTGTTTCCTTCTAAGAACTCAGGTAGGATACTGCGAACACAAACTCTCTTTGACACATATGTATACGTTGTATTAGTTTAACATTATTGGAACCAACAACTTAATCAGCAAACGTGTGTTCGTTAGGAAGACTTTAGTGGTCCATGATGATATATATTAGCAACGTGTTTCATTTTCAGTCTTGATAAAACAAACGTATTTTATTTGTGTAGCACACCCCCATTGACTCCTTCCTATCTTTTAATTTCCACCTCTGATATATGAATCTTGGAGTTTTGCTCTCTATATATCAGACAATGTATACAACAGATGCAAAGAACCTGGAAAGTCCATGTGTCTGTGATCCGAAAGTTTCTCTAGATTCAGAGACTGATGGGTTTCTTCTCAAATATTTTCAGCTGTTTCGCAAAGGAATCCTCTGGATCTAGAGACTACATCTGTGACGGTGGTGTTTGTGTTCTACGAAGATCCAAGACCCCGAAGCTTCAAAAGGGTTAATACATTTACTTTTTAGTTCTTGAAGTTATGTAATCGATATTTTGTATTTTCCAATTTGTAAAGATGCAAACCGAAAGAAATGCACCGGTTAGCACATATTTAACTTTATATGTTATACAATTTGGTCAGAAATCATCATGATTCATGAAATTTGTTGACTAAAAATTTGAATTTGATCCTTGAGATCCTAATCATAAATTCCAATACCGATGAGTGCCGGTTATCATCGTTTTTCATGTACCAATTTTTGTAAACCGAAAGACTGAATTTTAACCGGATTTTTATAATATCCGTCTTGGTTCAACGAACAGCTTCTGTTTAGCAGTTTAGTAAATCAACAAGTCAATGGAGAAGGTGCGGAAGGTGGTGAACGAAATCGCATACACGAGAGACCATAGTAAATCCCCTGCACTTCACCGGTCTCTCGTTCCCATCCTCACACTCGCTTCTTCTCTATACAGAGTCGCTCTCCAAATCCGCCGCTCTCTCTACCGCTTCTCATTGGTACAGAAACACCGGTGAGTACTTCTCTCACTCGATCAATTTGAATCATGTTTTTTCTTTATTAATCGATTTGATAATATAAATAACATATCTGGAATTAAAAAAATTGATGGTGAAGATTACCGGTTCCGGTGATCAGCGTTGGGAATCTGAGCTGGGGAGGTAATGGGAAGACGCCAATGGTGGAATACATTTCTCAATTCCTCGTTGATTCTGGACTTTCACCTCTTATCCTCACTCGTGTAAATCCCCTCCCATTCTTCTTCTAATTGTTGTTATATATTACTTTTGAAATTCGAATTTTAGATTAACTTGTAAAATTCAAAAATACTTCACTGGCAGGGTTATGGTGGTGGAGATGAAGCCAAAATGCTTGAAAGACATCTTAGAGGTGGACGGGCAAAGATTGGCGTTGGTGCAAACCGAGCAGCTACTGCTGCTTTGTTTTTCGAAAAGTATGGTTGTGTTGATCCTTCTAGTATAAGGACATTCTTTGATCTCCAGGAAAGAGGAGAAGCTATGAACATTTCGCGGAAAATTGGAGTAGTTGTTCTAGATGATGGGATGCAGGTATATTCAAAACTGTAGCTTTGTTATTAGCCAAAAGGAATCTGAAGATTTTTTGCACCTTGTTTGTTGAGGCTGTTTACTGCATTTTTAAAGACTTGCTCTCTTGTTTGGTAGATAGCATTGGAGTTTGTCTCGTGATCTCGAGATTGTGATGCTTAACGGGATGAATCCGTGGGGAAATGGTCATTTAGTTCCCCTTGGTCCCTTACGTGAACCTCTTGTGGCGCTTGAGCGGGCAGATGTTGTTGTAGTACACCACGTGGACTTGGTGCGCTGACAACTCTCTGTTTCCGTTTTTGTTTATTTCACCTTTTTTTTGGTGATGATGATTATTGAGCTTTGTTGTTTTTGATCATTTTAGATAACTAAACAAAGCCTCAGAGATATTGAGAACATTGTACAAGGATTCAAAAAGTCGATACCGATTTTTTACTCCAACATGGTGCCGAAATACCTGTTCGATGTAAAAAATGCTAAGTCACATCTAGCTTTAGAAGCATTGCGATTTGCCTCTGTGCTATGTGTTTCCGCAATTGGATCCGCTGACGCATTTGTCAAGACCATCGAGATGGTAAGTTGTTTTGTGCTGATCTGTAGTCTCATGCTCACTGGATTTTGTTACAAAGATTCAGTTTTAGCTACCCTAAGTTTCTAACTAGTGAGTTTTACCTTTGACAGACAGGAGCACGTTATGTTGATAGACTTGATTTCAGTGATCATCATTTATTTAAAACACAGGTACAATGCTACTACTTTCACAGCTATTTTATGCGTTATTCTCTATTTATTTTAGTGCCATAAACGTGGATAGACACAGATTCTTTTTACTTAAAATCAAATTGGTTTTGATTAATATCATAATGATAAATGCAGGATGTGGAAAATATGATGAGGAGAGCAAAGGGGCTAGAGCAAAAAACTAATTCCAAGCCTATCATTGTGCTAACTGAAAAGGTGAAGACAAGTTTCTGTTTCTTGTTGTTACTTGCATTCATTATTAAGTTTCAAGTCCAGAGGCATGAATCTAACTCCATTTTTATCTTTTTTTTTTGGGAAATTAGGATTATGATAGAGACCCGGACATCCTCAAATGTCTGGACTCTTACACAGTCTTGGTTCTATGCTCTGAGTTGCAAATAACTCATTTTAGAGGAACTGATGGGGATAGCTTTAAATCTACACTTACGAGAGTAGCTGCTAAGTTTTGTGTTTCTAATTAGATTCAAGGTTTTATCTTACTGCATTTTGTTGTTGTGGATAGGAATTTGATGATGTAATTAGTTTAGAAGGAATTATATTTTTTAGTAAGTGAAAAAAAGCAAAAGAAGTCCTTGAATGATCTTAAAACGGTATGTTGTTAAGGTTTAGTTTATCGATCTCTCTACAAACGCTATTTTTGCATTTCTACTTTTTTATGTGTTCAAGTTACATTTAGACTTATTCCCTCTAATTTATTTCCACTTATTGGTTTACTCAAAAACTGAAACCTCAAGTCAAAGATAGAGATAATGAGATTGTCAAAGAAAAAGAAGAAGGATGACGATGAGGAAACAAATTAATAATGCGGTTTGGTTTTTGCATGTGTAAATCTGATTTTTATATATGCACGCACGCATGAAAAGCTACACTCATATACAGTATATATATAGAACTTGACTTGGAGTTATGTTCTACAGTATTTAATTTTGTACTTTGAAGTGTGATGATGATCCCTTATTATATATCGACAAGCGTGTTTGCTGAGATGTCTCCACTCTCCTCCAGTACTAGAGAATCACTGGAATTTAATTTGGCGAAAAGATTTTGGACCCCAAAAATCGCGAGATAGATACATGACGTGTCGTAATCGTTAGGTGGCATTATGCATGGGGTGAAGATGCAAAAGGTTGTTAAATTTTGATGGATGTATCGCTTTATATAAACATGCCAGTATGCCACCATTATTACATTGTACAGTTCTTCTTCGCTACAACTTCCAAGACATCTTGCATCAAGAATAACAAACTACAAAGCCATGGGTTATGGTTTATTTTAGGGGGTGGACATCTCTCGTTTATGATCAGCTGGTTTTGGCATATTATTGGTTGGTTTACATAAAAATAGATCATTTTAAAACCGTGAGTAGTTTTTTAGTTTTCTTTCAGTGTTCCAAAAATATTCATTCTAGTCAATTAACACAATTTGTGTTACACAAACATAATCCTTTTATATGGTTGCTACTTGCTAGTGACTTTTAACGAATTATTAGTGTCATCAGACAAAATATAATAAAACCTAGCTAGCTCTGGGACAATTATTTTGAAAATTTTGCTTCATTTCCCCCCCCCTCCTGCCAAAACATTTGTTAAGCCAATGAAAGATTGATTCTCTTATTCTTGTTACCAAATTGATTTCTTGAGAAAGTATTTTATGTGTTAGTGAGTCGATAATATTTGACATGTGTAAAACAAAATATTTGCAAACATATAACCGTAAGATATCTTATTAACATAACTATAACTACTACTTAAGTAAAGATAGACATACCTTACTTGCATAGGACACAAAATAATTGTAAACCAAATGCTATCAGAAAAATGAGAGAATCAAAATAAGTAAATAATGTTAGTTTGATTAAATTTTTATTGGTAGAAGATTTGGTAGCGTGTATTTAATTGTTATAATAAAGCTACATCAAAAAATGAACCTATCAACATATCTTATCTTTTTCCTTCTCCCATATTCAAGCTAGGAGTAAACCAAACAACATCTCTCAAGCATATCATAATATTCTATTGTATAAAAATTATGTTTTCTAGACTATTGAACTAAAACCAAAGAAGTTGTGGTTTTTTCCTCTTTTCAAACTGGTTTAGAGTAAATAAGATACTTATATATAGATGTGTTGCTTCATTTTCATTTAAAAGTGAATCCTTTTCAAAAAGAAGAAAAAAAACATGTGAACAAAAGTGACACTCTCATGGCAATTATATATGTAATATGGGTGCAAAACAAATGAGGTGTCATTTGGAGTGACATTTTTTTAATATGAAGGTGAGAAATATGAATTAGCTTCACATAAATCAGTCAAATATGAGGATTTTTTTTTTTTTTGCCAAATTATTCTATATTTCAATTATAGTCTAAACCCACTCAATCCATCCATAACTACTATATTCATACAATTATAAAACAACATACCATAAGATGATAATCTGATAAATCAAACAATGTTAATGTTAACGATGATGAATCATCATTGCCTTCTGAAAAGGTAAAACTATATATATCTCCCCGATTAGTAGAAATTAATTACTTTGACTCCTCTATGTTGGAGAGTTCTAAAAATGGATTAATTTTTGTTCAATAATGTAAAATAAATCATTTGATATTAAATATATACAGCAAACACTTAAAAAGAAATTGTAACATATAATATAATATATTGTCTCATCGCAAGTGATTGACCCGTGGTACATTGTAAAGTAATTGTATGTAATTGATATTCATTGTTTTATAATAAAATATTAAATTTTTATATTTGATTTACTGTTTTTGCAAACATTTACGATATCAATTATTAAATAAATAGGTATTGAATTTGAAAGAATTATAAGTATGTATATTTTATTAAGAATAACTAAATAAGTAATTTTATTAAATTTTAATATCTAGTAATTAATTTTGATTTAAATAATTTTGGTTTTATGTTATAATTTTAGATTAAATGATTAGAATTTTGATGAATATTAAGATATTTATTAATTACCATATTTATTGTTAATGATAGAAATTAAAAGTATTAGGATATTGATGAATGACCATATATACAAAAACTATTATAGTTAATGAGATTCCAAATCATTGAATCGGGTTATACATTTCAATTTTGATTTGATCCGTAAAGATAACACAAAAATGTATTTCAACAATGTTAAGATATATTGCCATGTGTGTGTGTAGATTTTGTTCACATATTTTTTCTTTTCTTTTTGAAAAGGGTTCACTTCAAAGTGAAAATGAAGCAACAAAGCCATGAGTATTTCTAAAGGGTGGTTATTTGTTTATTGATTTGTAAATCCATATAGGATTTGAAAATCTTTATTGATTATGAAAATCAAAATAATATGTTTTTATCCTAGGATTTGAATCCTTTTACTTTTTCACTTTCAATACCATTCAAATCCATTTAGGGGAGGGTGGAGGGTTATTGGTTCATGGAGGTTAATGGATTTTGAAATGTAAACAAAAATAATGTGTTAATCAATCATTGATTTTAAAATAATAACCATAATGTGTTATTGGTTCTATGATTTAAAAATACTAGTTAAAATTTTATGTTATTTGTTTAGTGATTTGATTTTAAATTTCAAAATCCACATTATATCTTTTTCAGCTTGCTCAAGTATGCGCGCTTGTCTTGACAGAGGTACTTGTCAATAATCTCTTTGTATCTGGCAGGAGAAACCGTCGACAAAGAATTACACAAGTAGTGCAACAGATCTTTAATGTCTTTGAGATGACCCATTCTTCTCTTGGCAGCAGCGAAACTCTGTGAGAGTTCCTGTTCATTGTTTGAAACAAGTTGGAGTATACTATCCAACATCTCCCCACAGTATTTAATTTTGTACTTTGAAGTGTGATGATGATCCTTTATTATATATCGACAAGCGTGTTTGCTAAGATGTCTCCACTCTCCTCCAGACTCCAGTACTAGAAAATCACTGGAATTTAATTTGGCGTTACGAAAAGATTTTGGACCCTAAAACGTTGTGCGTACGTGGCGGTGGCCTTAGCTTTTTAGTTGTATAGTTTGTAAATATGAAGATATTAATGTTTTAGAGAAAAAGAAAGAAAAGACAATAGTAGTATGAGATAAAGAGAATCTCATCATTACATCGTTGGAATTATATTTTCTCTCCTCAATTATGTTTGTAAATCGTTAAAGACATGAATATATTTAATTACGCTAAAACCACCACCCAGAAAATAAATAAAAAGAATCCTTAAATTAAATTCTTAAAACATATCAGATTATATTTTCACATTAACGGTCAAATGTGTGAGGATCATGCAATTATAAGAATTTATCCAAAAAAAAAAGAAAAAAGGGAATATACATTTGTAACAGTGTAAGAACAAAGTAGTGTATATATACAGAGAGAGAGGAAATAAAAATAAAATATTCAGGATTTTTTGTGGTGTGGAGGAAAAAAACGAAAATGTGTTAGTATAGTGAGGAGGTGAATTGGTTTTTGCTTGATGATTAAAATAGAGATTGTATATTTTTTTTGGAAGACGAGAAATTCAAATATATAATGTAACTAAATTAAAATAGCAATTATATTGTTTTTGATATTATCTCTATTTTTGGGTATCAAGTTGTGAATTTAGATTACTCTACAGTCTTGGGATTGTTGTGAATAGTTTGTTGTACTTTTAGCTTTATTGTTGTAGGGAAGAGTCTTGGATCGTCCATAATAGTGAATTGGTGTTTGCTACTATATGATTGGGGTGGAAAACGATAAGAGTAAAATAATAATACTCTCTACTCTCTCTAGAGTAATGTTGTAATAAGAATACTAAGTATGTACATATATTGTTTCGCTAATTATCGAACAAGAACAACAACCAATACTATATAAGAGAGAGGAAAGAAATTAAACTTAAAAATATTCAGGAAATAAATTAATTAAAAATGAGTAGTAGCGAAACACCAATTCAGACAAATTATTTTTAGACTACCTTAAAAGTTGATGTATGTGTGTTGTGTCAATTCTTACAAATGCAATTAATGATTCAAACTTTGGTGTTTATTTAATGCGACTGTATGTTAAATTAAATAGTAGTACAAATTTTGTAATGATCAGTTGATACTATTCAAGATGATCAACCACATATAGTCATATACTAATATACTACGTGTATATAACATTATGTTTTTTTAAAAAACGATTTTTAAATATGGAGATTACATTATATAAAATAGCCTTTTAAAATATATAATGGTAAATTAAAATCCTTATATTAGTTTATATAAAAAAATTATTCTACGTTTTATATGAATATTATTATATTGGATAATGGAAAAAGCAATAGTTACTAAGCAAAAAGCAATATTCGAATGCATGGCATAGGCGCATGTGTGCGTGGGATGTGTTTAATTTGTTCTTATTGTATAAAGAACGAGAGAAGTGACACCTGGCTTTGTGGATTCTCCTTTACAGGAAAGACCGAGAAAGACAGGTGCAAATTAGCATTTGACACTATTATCTCCCATTCTCCAATTACATTGCAGTTTGTGTCGTGTAGTGTTGTCCCTTATTTTTCCCATTGGTTAAGAACAATCTGGCCTTCGTTACATAAGACCAAAAAAAGTCAAGTTAAAGTGGGTTTTGCAAATTAAATGAAGCTTTATCGTTTACTCACTTTTTCTTTTTTTAAATGAGGGATTTCCATATTAAATGATTATAAAACTGATTAAAATGTATATAATTTCTACGCGGTGGACTTATTAAAAATGTTAGTAAATGTTATCAGATACATATATACCTTCACATAAATCAGTCATAAAACACGAACATATATGAGACTATATATACCCATTTGTATAAGTTAAATTTGTTTTTAGGAGATATGCATGCATTTGTACTTGTGTCAGAACAAAATATTACTTATGTCTCACAAAAATTGATATTTTGGGATATTTTTTTGTCTCACAAAAATTTATGTTTTGTAAACTTCAAAAAGTAATCATTGAAAATATTTAAATTTTTGAATTGTTATTGGTTTATATTTTCTCTCTTTACCAAAAAGTAATTATAAATTAATTTATAAATAAAAACTAAAATTTTCTTAATATGTGTAAAAGTGTCAAAACATCAATCTTTGTGAGACAGAGAAAGTAGTAGATAAGAGAGGAGAAAGAAATTAATGAAAAATATTGTTGTGTGTGGGTAAAAAAACTAATAGGGTGAGTTTAGCTGATAAGGGGTAGTGCTGAAGAGAGATAGTGAGTATGACAAAAACAAATAGGAGAAGAGACAGAGTGTAACATCCGCGAACCAGAATTTGGGATTTTGGAAGGAGTGTCGATCGACACCCTAGTGGCATCGATCGACACCACTAATTTCTGGGTTCGACCGGTTTGATTTAATTGCCGAATTGGTTCGGTTTGGTTCAGGGAAATCCCTAATTCGAGTTTTAGAGAAAAGAAACGACCTAGGGTCGTGTTATTTTTGTTGTGTCGCCGTTTTCAAAGAAGAACAAAGAGAGAAAACAGTTCCTAAGGTTCTTGAGAGAGTTTGTGAGATTTCAAGGCATTTTTGGTGAGATCTTGCTGTGGGATTGAAGATCCAAGGCTAGGAACGTGTTGGGAGGGTGCTAGGGGTGTTGAATTCGTTTTGGCTGGTCAGAATCTTCTTGAGAAAAGGTGAGTGCTTGACCATGGTTGATCTAAGCATGAGATCCCTCTTGTTTTGTGTGATTTCTTGTTGTTTGTGTTGTTCTGTTGTTTGGGTTCGTGTTTATGTGCTTTTTAGTGAGTTCCGAGTTGTTTGGACATGATTGGAGTCGATTTTGGGTTGATTGGAGTCGGAGTTCGTCGCTGAGTTTCGCGCAGATCGTGGTTGCAGAGGAAGCATCGATCGACACTCACGAGCATCGGTCGACACCATTCTGAGGGGCATCGGTCGACACTGTTTGGCATCGGTCGACACCATTGATTGTAGCATCGATCGACACCGTTTGGCATCGGTCGACACTAGTCGTATCCGAGACTTGTTTTCCTGGTTTGATGTATTATTGTGTGTTGTTTGTTTTGCTTGAACTTGAGGGTCTCATCTGCTTGTGTGTATAACCCAGTAGATGGGAGGATGGCCTCACTAAGTATTTGTGATAATACTTACGCATCTCAATTGTTGTTTGTGGTGTGAAGGTATAGGAAAAGTGTGATCGTGGAATCAAAGGCGATGAGGAGGAGGATGTTCTAGAGGCTTGATTGATTGTGGTCTAGCTATTGTTAGGTTGCTAGATTAAGTCGATGGAACATTGTAGGATGTTAGTTGTTGGTTATTTCCTATTTGGATTATGTTGCTATTGAGGATTTGTTTATTGTTGTTGGAATTCTTTGGTTTAATGGAATTGGTTTTATTTGGTTATCCGCTGTTATTGATTGCTGTTAGGTTGTTAGTGGGTATGGGACCACTAGTAAATTAAAGTATATAAAAAAAAAAAAACGGGAAGGGTTGTTTCATTTTGGTATCAGAGCCCTTACGGTTCTAGGTCTAGGGTTCATTGTGCTTTTGCTGTTGATGTTTAGGATTACATGCTATAATTGATTGTGTGAATGGCAATTGTGTGTGGCATGAAGTCCTAGAACATCCTCTTCGAGCCTGTTTTGTGATTCCACGGTAAGTTGTGTTTTTGTGTAATAGAGTTATTGTTTGCTTAGCCTTCTGTTCTTGTATGACACAGATGGTTAGAGGTGGGGTTGCTGCTGGTCGCGGGCATCGTCGTGGTCGTGGTCGTGGTCGAGGTCGTGGTCGTGGTCGTGGTCGTGGTCGGGGACGAGGTCAGGTTCCTGTGGCCAGTGAGAGTGAGACCCAGAGCATGGCCAGTGAGGAGTGTCACAGGCTGATCCTATAGTGTCTGGAGACCAGGCTGGTTTGGGTGACGGTGTTGGTCACGGTGTTGCCCCGGGTGTGGGGGTTGCAGCAGGAGGTGCTCCGGGCAGGGAGGATGTCTTGATTGACTTGCTAGCTCAGGTGGCTCAGGCTTTTCAGCGACTTCCAGCAGCTGTGCCGCCAGTGGTTGGTGGGCAGGGTCCAGTGGTGCCGCCAGTGGTTGGTGGGCAGGATCCAGTAGTGCCGCCGGTGGTTGGTGGGCAGGATCCAGTAGTGCCGCCAGTGGGTGGTGGACAGGTTCCAGTGGTGCAGCCTGCAGCGGGTTTGCAGGCAGGTGTGCAGCCGGGGACCGAGGTAGTGGATGCACAGTATGTGCGGATGATGGAGCAGCTGCGGCATGTGGGAGCAGGGTATTTCTCAGGGAGTACCGATCCGAGTGTAGCGGATGAGTGGAGAGAGCGGATGGAGGATATTTTCCTTTCGCTTAGGTGTCCCGACCGGTACAGAGTGGATCTGGCAGTGTTTTACTTGTCAGGAGATGCACGTGTGTGGTGGAGGTCGGTGACAGCACGGAGGGTGCAGCAGGGTATGTCTTGGGGAGATTTTGTGAGGGAGTTTAACTCCAAGTATTTTCCTCAGGAGGCTCTTGATCGCATGGAGGCACGGTTCTTGGGGTTGACTCAGGGAGACCGTACAGTGCGGGAGCTGGATGCAGAGTTCAATCGGCTTGTGGGGTACGCAGGCAGGGCATGGGAGCCAGAGTCGGCTCAGGTGCGGAGGTTTCTGTTGGCTCTGCGGGATGATTTGAGGACTCGGTGCAGAGTGAGGAGCTATGCTACGAGAGCCGAGTTGGTTGAGGTTGCAGCTGGGATAGAGGATGACTTAAGGTCACAGGTGATTGTGGTCAGTTCTTCAGTGCAGCCACAGCAGTCTCAGCCGTCTTCTGTTCCTAGCAAGGGCGGCAAGCCTGCGCAAGGGCAGAAGCGGAAGTTCGATGTCATGCAGAGATCGAGGCAGGGAGGTGCGAGATGCTTTGGTTGTGGTAGCAGAGACCACAAGTTGACTAGCTGTCCACAGAGGGGTGAGCAGCGGGTAGTGTCAGAGCAGCGGGCGGTGACAGAGCCGCGGGCAGATACTCGAGTGTGTTACTACTGCAGAGAGACGGGGCATATCAAGCCTCGTTGTCCCAAGTTGCAGCAGAGGGCAGTAGCAGTGTTGCAGGCTGGAGCTCAGCCAGGGATGCAGCAGGTTGTGCAGCACGGTGTGCAGCCGGTGGGTTGGATCGAGCCGACGTCTCAGGTGTACTCGTCTCAGGAGGCTGGTGGCACTAGTGCAGGAGCGATCACAGGTATAACTACTGAGATTCGAACTTGGTTAATTCAATAGTCCAATTATTTTTGTTTTGCTTGTGGTCAAGTGTTAGGTTCTCAACACATAGGGTTTGTGTAGGGACCTTGTTGGTGGGCGGGTTTAAGTCCCATGTTATGTTTGATTCTGGAGCTTCTCATAGCTTCATTACTCCGGAGTGTGCCGAGAGTGCGGGGATCAGAGGGGATCCTGGAGAGTGTTCAGGAGTTGTCAGAGTTGCGGGAGGCAAGTTCCTGAGGGTTATTGGACGAGCTGGAGGAGTTGATATCCAGATCGCAGGGGAGTCATGGCCAGCGGATTTGCTTATCAGTCCAGTGGAGTTATATGATGTCATTCTTGGTATGGATTGGTTGCATCGGTACAAGGTGCATTTGGATTGCTATCGGGGTAGAGTGGAGTTTGAGCGTCCAGGAGGGAAGTTGGTTTTTCAGGGTATTAGACCGACTTCGGGAAGTCTCGTGATCTCAGCCGTTCAGGCGGGGAAGATGATCGAGAAGGGCCGTGAGGCTTATCTGGTTACTATATCTATGCCAGAGTCGGTGGGGAAGTCTACGGTTAGCGGTATTCCGGTTGTGGAGGACTTTGAGGATGTGTTCCAGTCATTGCAGGGATTACCACCATCTCGGTCGGATCCTTTTACTATTGAGCTGGAACCGGGGACGATGCCGTTATCCAAGGCTCCTTACAGGATGGCTCCAGCAGAGATGGCAGAGCTGAAGAAGCAGCTGGAGGATTTGTTGGGCAAGGGTTTTATCCGTCCTAGTTGTTCACCGTGGGGAGCTCCGGTGCTGTTTGTTAAGAAGAAGGATGGGAGTTTTCGGTTGTGTATTGACTATCGGGGTTTGAACCGAGTTACTGTGAAGAACAAGTACCCTCTCCCGAGGATTGATGAGTTGTTGGATCAGTTGAGGGGTGCTACTTGGTTCTCCAAGATCGATTTGGCGTCAGGATATCACCAGATTCCTATACATGAGGCAGATGTGAGGAAGACAGCCTTCAGGACGAGGTATGGACACTACGAGTTTGTGGTGATGCCGTTTGGGTTGACAAACGCGCCAGCTGCGTTTATGAGATTGATGAACAGCGTGTTCCAGGAGTTTCTGGACGTGTCAGTCATCATTTTCATCGACGACATCCTGGTGTATTCTAAGAGTCCTGAGGAGCATGCAGTACACTTGAGGGCAGTGTTGGAGAAGCTGAGGGAGCAGAAGTTGTTTGCTAAGCTGAGCAAGTGCAGTTTCTGGTAGCGTGAGATGGGGTTCTTAGGACACATTGTTTCTGCAGAGGGAGTTTCAGTGGATCCAGAGAAGATTCAGTCCATCAGAGAGTGGCCGAGGCCGCAGAGTGCCACTGAGATTCGGAGTTTCCTGGGGTTAGCAGGTTACTACAGGAGGTTTGTTCGGGGTTTTGCGAGTATGGCACAGCCGATGACTAAGCTTACAGGGAAGGATGTCCCATTTGTGTGGACACCAGAGTGTGAGGCAAGTTTTGCAAGTCTCAAGCAGATGTTGACTACCACGCCGGTGTTAGCACTGCCTGAGCAGGACGAGCCTTATGTTGCGTATACAGATGCTTCTAGAGTGGGGTTGGGTTGTGTACTTATGCAGCAGGGGAAGGTTATAGCTTATGCTTCGCGGCAGTTGCGGAAGCATGAAGCTAATTATCCTACTCATGATTTGGAGATAGCAGCAGTGATCTTTGCTCTTAAGATTTGGAGATCCTATCTGTATGGTGGGAAGGTGCAGGTGTTTACAGATCACAAGAGCCTGAAGTACATTTTTACTCAGCCTGAGCTGAATTTGAGGCAGAGGCGTTGGATGGAGTTAGTAGCAGATTATGATCTGGATATAGCTTACCACCCTGGTAAAGCTAATTTGGTTGCAGATGCCTTGAGTCGGAAGCGGGTGGCTTCGGCTCAAGAGCAGGATATGGAGGTGTTGGTAGGTGAGATCAGTGCATTGAGTTTGTGTGCTATCTCACAGGAACCTTTGGGTTTGGAGGCAGCTGATAGAGCGGATTTGTTGAGCAGAGTGAGGTTAGCTCAGGGGAGCGATGAGGGGCTGATGAATGCCTCTAAGGCTACGGGTGCAGAGTATCAGGTTTCTGCTAATGGTACTATCCTTGTGCATGGTCGGATTTGTGTGCCCAAGGGTGAGGATTTGAGGCAGGAGATACTAAGAGAGGCTCATTCGAGCAAGTTCTCTATTCATCCAGGGGCGACCAAGATGTACCGTGACCTCAAGCGGTATTATCATTGGGTCGGGATGAAGAAGGACGTAGCGGACTGGGTGGCGAAGTGTGATACTTGCCAGCTGGTGAAGGCAGAGCATCAGGTTCCTGGTGGTTTATTGCAGAGTTTGCCTATTCCAGAGTGGAAGTGGGATTTGATCACGATGGACTTCGTGGTAGGTTTGCCTGTGTCGAGGACGTTTGATGCTATTTGGGTCATTGTGGACCGTTTGACTAAGTCTGCACATTTTCTGGCCATCAAGAAAACGGATGGAGCAGCGGTTTTGGCCAAGAAGTATGTGAAGGAGATAGTCAGATTGCATGGTGTGCCTGCTAGTATTGTGTCTGACAGGGATTCCAAGTTCACTTCGGTGTTCTGGAGGGCATTTCAGGCAGAGATGGGCACGAAGGTGCATATGAGTACAGCCTATCATCCTCAGACGGACGGTCAGTCAGAGAGGACGATCCAGATTTTAAAGGATTTGTTGAGGATGTGTGTGCTGGATTGGGGTGGTCATTGGGCAGATCACTTGAGCTTGGTGGAGTTTGCTTATAACAACAGCTACCAGGCTAGTATTGGGATGGCTCCTTATGAGGCTTTGTATGGGAGGCCGTGTCGTACACCGTTATGTTGGACTCAGGTGGGGGAGAGGAGCATATTTGGTGCAGATTTTGTTCAGGAGACCTCGGAGAAGATCCGGGTTTTGAGGCTGAACATGAAGGAAGCTCAGGATCGGCAGAAGAGTTATGCTGATAGGAGGAGAAAGGATCTTGAGTTTCAGGTTGGTGATAGAGTGTACCTCAAGATGGCCATGTTGCGGGGTCCGAACAGGTCATTGCCAGAGACTAAGTTGAGTCCGAGGTACATGGGTCCGTTCAGAGTGGTTGAGCGGGTGGGACCAGTGGCATATAGGCTGGAGTTGCCTGAGGTTATGCGTGCGTTCCACAAGGTATTTCATGTGTCGATGCTGAGGAAGTGTCTTCACGAGGGTGATCAGTTGTTGGCTAAGATTCCTGAGGATCTTCAGTCTAACATGACTTTGGAGGCGAGACCATTGAGGGTGCTCGAGAGGAGAGTCAAGGAACTTCGGAAGAAGAAGATTCCTTTGATGAGAGTCCTGTGGGACTGTGACAGAGTAGAGGAGCAGACTTGGGAGCCCGAGGCGAGGATGAAGGCAAGGTTTAAGAAGTGGTTCGAGAAGCAGACCGCGACTTGAGCTTGTCTAGCCGGGTCCGAGTTGTAGTCCGTGGCTGGAGCGGGTACGGAGTATTCCAGCCCATCTCTCTTGATATTTGGTCGCTTAGGGGTGGTTGGTTGTGCGACTAAGTATCAAGATGAGGTGGTGCTCGGGATGCGGGTTGATGGCTCCGGATATTGTATTTTTGGTTTTCTGATGTATTTGCGTTGAGATTGTAAAGATTATGACATTTAGAGATTAATAAGATGAGCATTTTCTTATGTTTTGACTGTTAATGTCATGGGAAAAGAGAAATAGTTCGGGTTTCTATTTTTGGAAGTTTGCATAAATAGAAAGTTTCCACAAAAGGAAAGTTCCAGAATTAGAAAGTTTTCTAGAAAGGAAAGTTTTGTGGAAATGTTGAGGTAGACCTAGCCGGGAGATACTCGTTGGCATCAGTATTTGTTTTGCTCGAGGCCGTGTGGGCCCAACTCACGTGATACCGATAGCTCGATGGACTTTGTGACCAGAGAGTGGGAGTGGTATGTTGCTTCGGATGACGATCCGAGAGCGCGCTTGAGGGTGACGACCCAAGAGCGGGATATGTGAGGCTCCCTGGATACCGTAGCTGTGAGCCGAGGCTCGGCAGTGAGCCGGTATGACTCGAGGGTTGCGACCCGAGAGCGGGGGGAGTGGGTGTGAGTGACTTCCTGGATGCCGTAGCTTAAGGCGGTTGGCCTGATAGCAAGCCGACATGATTCGTTGGTTGCGACCACGGACGGGGGAAGCACTGAGTTGTGAGCAAATAGTGTTATGATGCGAGTATATTGGCTAGAGGGAGACCTCGAGGGTCAGTCGGAGGTGTGCGGGCTGTTGCGACAGTGGCACGGGAAACCTTGACTGATGATGTTTAGTCCGGTCTGGGGACGTGCGGGCCGTGATGACGGTGGCACGGATGTCCTTGGCAGATGGACGGTATTGCGGGATTCGGGGACGAATCCATATTGGTGGGGGAGAATTGTAACATCCGCGAACCAGAATTTGGGATTTTGGAAGGAGTGTCGATCGACACCCTAGTGGCATCGATCGACACCACTAATTTCTGGGTTCGACCGGTTTGATTTAATTGCCGAATTGGTTCGGTTTGGTTCAGGGAAATCCCTAATTCGAGTTTTAGAGAAAGGAAACGACATAGGGTCGTGTTATTTTTGTTGTGTCGCCGTTTTCAAAGAAGAACAAAGAGAGAAAACAGTTCCTAAGGTTCTTGAGAGAGTTTGTGAGATTTCAAGGCATTTTTGGTGAGATCTTGCTGTGGGATTGAAGATCCAAGGCTAGGAACGTGTTGGGAGGGTGCTAGGGGTGTTGAATTCGTTTTGGCTGGCCAGAATCTTCTTGAGAAAAGGTGAGTGCTTGACCATGGTTGATCTAAGCATGAGATCCCTCTTGTTTTGTGTGATTTCTTGTTGTTTGTGTTGTTCTGTTGTTTGGGTTCGTGTTTATGTGCTTTTTAGTGAGTTCCGAGTTGTTTGGACATGATTGGAGTCGATTTTGGGTTGATTGGAGTCGGAGTTCGTCGCTGAGTTTCGCGCAGATCGTGGTTGCAGAGGAAGCATCGATCGACACTCACGAGCATCGGTCGACACCATTCGAGGGGCATCGGTCGACACTGTTTGGCATCGGTCGACACCATTGATTGTAGCATCGATCGACACCGTTTGGCATCGGTCGACACTAGTCGTATCCGAGACTTGTTTTCTGGTTTGATGTATTATTGTGTGTTGTTTGTTTTGCTTGAACTTGAGGGTCTCATCTGCTTGTGTGTATAACCCAGTAGATGGGAGGATGGCCTCACTAAGTATTTGTGATAATACTTACGCATCTCAATTGTTGTTTGTGGTGTGCAGGTATAGGAAAAGTGTGATCGTGGAATCAAAGGCGATGAGGAGGAGGATGTTCTAGAGGCTTGATTGATTGTGGTCTAGCTATTGTTAGGTTGCTAGATTAAGTCGATGGAACATTGTAGGATGTTAGTTGTTGGTTATTTCCTATTTGGATTATGTTGCTATTGAGGATTTGTTTATTGTTGTTGGAATTCTTTGGTTTAATGGAATTGGTTTTATTTGGTTATCCGCTGTTATTGATTGCTGTTAGGTTGTTAGTGGGTATGGGACCACTAGTAAATTAAAGTATATAAAAAAAAAAAAAAAAACGGGAAGGGTTGTTTCACAGAGAGTCGGGGAAAAGTAATCTGTAGAAAGTAATAGTATAGTACTTGTGATTTTGTGTTTCTTTTTGTTTTTGATACTTCATAGATAGTTTTGTGGGGTATAAAAATCCTATTGGAAAGAATAAAGAAATGAACAAGGAATGAATATTGGTAAGAGAGATGGGAGAAAGAAACTGAGGCCGGCCAAAACCTAAAATAGAAGGAACATAAAACATTGAATTAAATTGATTGATATCTCTACGATGTGACAACTAAGTGGTTACTACACTTACATACATATGTCTATCATAACATTCAAGGAAACATTTATGTGAGGGTCTATACTATATTTTAGTAGTATTATAGAGTAAGGAAAGAAACAAAGCTTTATGAAGATTGGTGGATAACTATAAAGTAATATAATCATAATAATAAAATTCTCTTATACTATATGTGACACATAGAACAAATTGGACTGATGCGCCTCTAGGGACACAACTCATATGATAATAGTGTTAGGAGAAAATGAGGAGAAACGGTGGCCAAAAGAACAAAAACATTGAATTTCGGGTCTAGGGATGTAACACAACTTATAATGTATATGTATAAAAAAAAGAGTTAATGAATTGGTGTTTTTGCTTTATAATTGGGGGAAAAATTTTAGTATTAGAGTAAAATAATTCCCTTTATAATAAAACGGAAATACACAACATTGTTTTGATAGACTTTATAATTTTAATAAATAGCTATAAATAGGTTATACATAAATTATAAATTAATCAATATATTAATTGTAACAAATAAAACCTTAATTGTAACAGAAAATCTTAAACGGGTTATTTCAAATTGATAGTTCATGGATATTTCAAATTTTATTTTCGGAAGATCACGTATATGGTTCCAAATATCTAGAATCACAATATTATCAAATTATTTTCCACAGATTTTATTGATAAACCACATCAATAAAACAAATATTAAAAGGATAAAAATATATTTCAATCATAAAAGAAGGAATCAAATCTCGCTAATTTAACAAGATTAATTGTGATCTTCGTGAATGTATTCAGAAATTGAAAATTAAACCTTAATGCTAGATTATGACCGTGCTAGAGCACGGGTTGAAATTTCTTTTATTTATATTATAATTTTAGAATAAAATATAATTTATATGATTGATTTTAAAAGTTTTTAAGGTGCTAATCTAAAATTAATCGTGATCTTCATAATCGTATTTTATTCTAAAATTATAATATAAATAAAATGAATTTTAACTCGTGCTCTAACACGTGTACTAATCTAGTAATTATTTATTAGCAAAGTACTACTACACTACTACTAGTAATTACTAATTAGTAAGTAGTAGTAATATTCGCTGCGAAATATCATCTCATCATCGAACGAACAAGGCGCCAATTTCCAAATCCCTAATTTTCGCTGCATCATCGGATCTCCTTCAACTGGGTTCCATATGCTCGCCTGGCGTTCGATTCATCGGAGACTGCGACGTGGAGGTCGAGCCAGTGTCGCCGTCTCAGATTCCATACGGGAGCTTGGACCAGGTGTTTCGACAGCCCTGTTCTCTCCAATCGAGCAATTTTATTAGAAGCGTCCCCATTAATCGGGATGATGATGAATCACGTAGAAGAGTTCTCTGCTCCTGAAGATTTTTCCCGGCGGGTAATTTACACTTAAAGCGGATGCGACGAGGGATTAACCCCAACAAGTAATTGATATTTGTTGTTTTTTAATAAAATATTAAAGTTTTATATTTGCTTTATTGCATTTGCAAACATTTACAATATCAGTTATTAAATAAATAGGTATTGAATTTGAAAGAATTATAAGTATGTATATTTTATTAAGAATAACTAAATAAGTAATTTTATTAAATTATAATATCTAGTATTTAATTTTGATTTAAATAATTTTAGTTTTAAGTTATAATTTTGGATTAAATGATTAGAATTTTGATGAATAATAGGATATTTATTAATTAACATATTTATTGTTAATGATAGAAATTACAAATATTTGGATATTGATGAATGACCATATATATTAAAAACTACTATAATTAATGAGAATCCAAATCATTGAATTGGGTTCTATATTTTAATTTTGATTTGATCCGTAAAGATGACACAAAAATGTATTTCAAAAATGTTAAGATAGATTGCAATGTGAGTGTGTAGGTTTTGTTCACATTTTTTTTTCTTTTTGAAAAGAATTCACTTCAAAGTGAAAATGAAGCAACAAATCCATGAGTATTTATATGGGGGTGTTATTTGTTTATTGATTTGTAAATCCATATAGGATTTGAAAATCTTTATTGATTAAGAAAATCAAAATAACATGTTTTACTCTTGGATTTGAATCTTTCTATTTTTTCACTTTCAATACCATTCAAATCCATTTAGAGGGTAATTGGTTCATGGAGGTTAATGGATTTTGAAATGTAAACAAAAATAATGTGCTAATTAATCATTTATTTAAAATAATAATTATAATGTGTTATTGGTTCTATGATTTAGACTTGGATCACGGGTGATGAGATCCATGAAGTACTTAGTTTCCTTTGCCAGAATCTCACAATCTAGTGGAATGTCCAGCAGATTCTTGAAGAGTAGGACTAAAAATCCTACAAAAATGATAATGGATAAGATTTGTTTTTTTCTTTTTTGGTTCATTTCTTTTGATTATATAAATATACGTTTGAACCATATTTACTTTATTTTTTTTTATGTAAAACAAATATGGTCCACTTATTTTCCTTGGATGATAATATGTAAGAGTTTAGCAAATATATAAAAAGTGTAAATAATTTTTAAATTGAAAGTACTAAATTACATTACGAATTATATAGCTTTGTTGTAAATAAATGCCTAACGCTTGATATTAGGGTAGATGGACGTTGTTAGGAAACCGCTCAACCAAATTTCATTATGGGCTCAATTTTTTGACGGCCCATTTATAACATTGTTTTGATTTAGTTTTGAGGGGAAAAGGTTACTATCACCGACCGCATGAATGAAAATGAAACTATCACTTGAAATATTTTAAAATGATGATTTGTGCGCTGAGGCGGGCAAATTTCACGAAATCTCAAGCTTCTTTGGCACACCAACGCGCCAATTCCATGTCTGTCAAGACTCTTCCTCTTCCTCTCCAATCCCTAATTCATTCTCATGGATTCAATTGAGCCGCCATCGTTTTCGCTAGGGTTTGATCTCGATGCTGCATTGGATCCCCAATCTGATTCCCATCAAAACCCTAGCTTCTCCGGCGAGCATTTAATTGGGGACGAGCCAGAGCCTGGACTCACGGTCCCAGATTCCGATCAGGAGCTTGAACCAGATTATGCGAGCCCTGTTCTCAAGCGGCTGCGACGAGGGATTAACCCCAACAAGTGTCCTGCGAAAGATGATAGAGGCGTGGCCAGTGAGTTGCTAGGTTTCAGAGAGGATCGGGATGATGATGACATCGAGGAGTTCTCTTCTCCAGAAGATTCTTCTCACACGGGTAAATTTTACTTTCTGAGCTTTTGCTTTCTCTTTCCGAATTTATGGGTCTTACTTAAATCAAGCATTGTTAGGTTTCTTATTGAACTTTTATTAGCTAATTAGCCTTTTCACTCTTCGGGTTTATGTTCGAATTGCATTGGGAAAATGGGAAACTTAGGCTTCTTGGATCGGAGATACATTGATATTGAAAGACCATCTCTAATTTATCATCATTAAGAACTAAAAATTGAGTATTTAGGAAGTTGATGCAAAACCCTCTTCTATTTTAGTTATCTGGATCAGTTTGATGTGGTTCAAAGATGAAAACTTGATTGCAGTTGTTGACACTAGTAGGTAAAGTGGGTTTTGTGGAGTCTTCAGGCTGAGAATTTGGTATTTGCATGGACATTAATTTTACTTGATTAAGTTTCATTCCATTCAAGTGGATTGATGCTTAACAAAATTCTCTCTAGGCTGCTTGTGATGTATTTACTCTTCCATCTTTTGTTGGTTTCATCTTGATATATACCCTCTTGTCTTGCTACATGCAGATGCACCTACATCAACAAGGAGTCATTTTTCTAGTTGCAGCTCAAGGGTGCCACTTCATGGTACTGGGGTCTTGTCTAATCAGCCTTCTATCTCCCGGGGTAAAAGAAAGCAGTCGGATGTTCCAGCATCTGCTGGCTCTGGGATTAGTCTCTGATATTACTTGCTCTTGTAGGTTTATATCTCTAAAACCGGACAGGAGTTCTCAGGTCAAAGTGCATATAGATGTTACAAAAAGGTCAGCATCTACTGAAGCTGGTTTATACCATCTGATAATGTTAATCTTCTCTGTGAACTAATTCACTGAACTGTATTATGGTCCGCAGGAGACAGAAGGCGGGTTTGAGAAATCCAGAAAGAAACGACAGCCAAAGAACAAGGCGAAGAGCTGAAGGAAGGAAGCCATTGTTTTCTTCTAAGAACTCAGGTAGGATACTACGATTTCAAGCTTCTTTCACATAACTATACGTTGTATTAGTAATTAGTTTAACATTATTGGAACCAACAACTTCATCAGCAAAGGTGTGTTCGTTAGGGAGACTTAGTGGTCCATGATGATATATATTAGCAACGTGTTTCATTTTCAGTCTTGATAAAACAAACGTATTTTATTTGTGTAGCACACCCATATTGTCACATCTAGCTCTAGAAGCGTTTCGCTGTGCCTCTGTGCTATGTGTTTCCGCAATTGGATCCGCTGACGCCTTTGTCAAGAGCGTCGAGATGGTAAGTTGTTTTGTGCTATTATGTAGTTTCATGCTCACTGGAACTTGTTAAAAAAGATTCAGATTTTGCAATGCTAGGTTTCTAACTAGTGGTTTATACTTTTTACAGACAGGAGCAGGTTATGTTGATAGACTTGATTTCAGTGATCATCATTTCTTTGAAGCACAGGTACTTTCACAGATATGTTATGCGTTATTCTCTATTTATTTTAGTGCCATAAACGTGGATATACACTGATTCTTTTTACTTAAATCAAATCAGCTTTGATGAATATCGTAATGAAAAATGCAGGATGTCTGAAACTATGAGGAGGAGAGCAAAGGGACTAGAGCGAAAATCTAATTCCGAGCCTATCATTGTGGTAACTGAAAAGGTGAAGACAAGTTTCTGTTTCTTGTTGTTACTTGCAAACATTATTAAGTTCAAGTCCAGAGGCATGAATCTAACTCTATTTTTATTTTCTTTTTGGGAAATTAGGATTATGATAGAGACCCGGACATCCTCAAATGTCTGGACTCGTACACAGCCTTGGTTCTATGCTCTGAGTTGCAAATAACACAATTTAGAGGAACTGATGGGGATAGCTTTAAATCTACATTTACGAGAGTAGCTGCTAAGTTTTGTGTTTCTAATTAGATTCAAGGTTTATCTTAAAGCAAAAGACCTTGAATTGATCTTAAAACGGTATGCTTGATCTTAAAACGATATGCTTGATTTTAAAATGGTGTTACTTTCAAAGATGTCCAACACGATGGACGAAAAGCGTGGAAACTATTAAACTAAAGTCCCGGTTAATGGTTCATCTTAGGGGTGGACAACTCCGTCTCCGATATATGATTTTCCTGCGGGTAATTTACATTTTGAGCTTTGGTTCTCTTTTGAAATGGGTCTTTAGTTTATGGCTTGATTTTAAAATTTTGAGCAATGTTACATCTTCGATTATAAGTTGTTTTTGGGAAAAATCTTGGACTCAGACAGTGAGCTTGGTATAGAAGAATTAGAAACTGATGAATTTAGGAATCAACTGGTTGGTAATTTTCGGTTATATTTGGCAAACTAAATACTATATTTATGTAATTCTTCTATTTTAATATAGACTTTCCGTTTTAAAAATCTATTGTTGGTTACATTTTGTATAAGGGGGGTCTTCACTTTTTGAGCAAGGGTTTATTACGAAGTGAAGATATCTTGAAAGAAGGCACGGACGTCACCTTTACTGATGTCAAACTCCATAAACTTGTCAACAGCATCCTGCAAATTTCATTCGGTTTCAGTACACGTTTGGTAAGGCCATGAGGACAGAAGATAAAAGGGATAAGTTTGTGAAAGTAGGAGAGAGCAAAAAGACCTTGAATGCTTCATCTTGAGATGATATTTTGTCAAGGCTTAGTTTATCGACGCTGTTGTTACTTTCAAAGGCGTCCAACACGATGGCTGCTCTCTTCACGACTTCCTCCGGAACACCTTCCATCAACAATAGTGAAAACTTCCTTCTGTTACTCTATTAGTAAACATTGTCATCAATTTTATTAGAGTTAATATTTTGTAATATTCCTATATGTACCAGCGAGTAGTGCGCAATGAAGACCTGCATTACATAAATAGGTTTGATGAAGTTCGGTGTATACACAAGAAGCTCATCATGTAGACAATAACGCAAAGGAAAAAAAAATAATGCTCACCATAGCTCAGCAAAGTCTGTCCTGGAATTAACCTGCAAACAAAACCATTGATTAATAAAACATGGAAGTCTTAAGAATGTAGGCAGTTTAAGTAGAATGCTAGTCGCTGAGACTCCATACCGATAAAGAAAAACAATATCTTCCATGTTTGCAGATTCTGTGTCTGGCCTAAGAACGCTCATTGTATAGAATTTAATCTTCTCAGACTGAAGTAAAAAAGACAAAAGATGAGACTCTCATTATGAAGCGAGGAACTACTTTAAAATCTGCTGAGTTATCTGGTATTGGATCGGAGTACATACAACAGGCAAGCAGCTCTCGTTAAGTAGTTCAGTCAAGTGCGTACATACTAGAACCTGAAAGCATGCATCAATAAGCAATGTCATGTAAGGGTTCTATTAAAACATACAAGCTTAAAGACAGACAAGAGAATGCTATACCCTTGGTGGCTCTGTACATGTAGCAAAGTGACTTATTGTCCCACCAAGCAAGCCAATACCATCTGTACTTAAATAAGAGTGTGGGTAAGGCAGAAGTTTTCACAAACACATGCCTTAATGCAGAGGGTGGAGAAATCCTTACCTTCTGTAAGAGTGCCTTTACCAAACTCGTCTAATAGACACAGAGATCTTGAAGTTGCCTGCCTGGAAAATTTAAATCACAATTATTAGGAACAAGATCATAAGTCATGAACAATGTACAAATTGGTTTCTTCCACAGTTGAATTTTGATTGATATTTGCTATCTTGGGTCACCATGAACTTAAATAATGTAGCTCGTGAACAAGAAGTCACTAACTGACGGAAGCGATTGAGACCGGCTCACAAGGGCCTATCAGTAGTGGAGCTGCTTGAAATCAAGTTAGAATAGAAGCGTTTGGAATACCTGAGCATCATTCCTACTTGATGCAGATCTATCATGAATGTAGATTGTTCCGCGGTCATGAACTTGCTTCCCATTGCACAAAAGATCCTGTTGTTGTAAGACTAATCTTAGTAATAAAAAATCTATACATAAAAATGTGATTGTAGAAGGATCAAAGAATGCAGGACGTTTGACCTGTCAGTTAAACCAACAGTTGCTGCATCTGCTGGTACAAAGCTTCCAATATGAGACAGAAAAACAATTAAAGCCACCTGAAAATAACAAGCCAGAAGGAATGCTCGACTTGAGTTGTCAATTCATGATGATGAAGTACACTTTGGTCGGACGAAGAGAAACAAGACTTAGAATAGTAACGCCGACCTGCTTTACATATATGCTCTTTCCTGAGTAATTAGGACCGGTAATTATATGAATTCGGCCTGCGACAGACAAAGTTACAATCAGGTGATGAACAAAGACTAGTTTACAATTTAAGCTTTAATGCACGCCTAAACCTATAGAGTCAAAAGCTCACCACTATCATTGATTTCAGTTTCGTTCGGGATAAATGTATCCACAGCCATTTCCTGCAAAACATGCCTGCCCACCAGTATAGATATTTACGGATAACATTTTTTGTGAGTTTATATATTAATGCAACAAGAAGACATAAGTGCAGCTCATAGAGTCAGTTTCACCTTCCATTTCGAATATCAAGCAATGATTCTGTAGTCAGAACAGGCCTGACGTAGTTATTCTGATGTGCAACACAAGCCAACGATAGAATGCTAGAGAAGCCAAGAAGAATGAATAAGTTATTAGCCATTACTCATAAGTAGCTAATTAGTTAATAGGTACGTGAAAAGTGCTGCTTTTCTTTAAGAGGACTAGAATGGAATGAGATATCCGTAGTTTTTGGAATATAGATTACCAATCAAGTTCTGCAACAAAGTTAACTGCCTTCAGCAGGTGAGCCGAGAACAAAAGTGTGTGCGATAGCAAGTCCCTGATAATTGCCCTCTCCATATCTGTCAGCGAAAATTTGTAAAACAAGATACTACATCATCATACTCAAGAAGGATACGCCAAGGAAAAAATAAACCAGTATACAGACATACCTAAAATTTTGTGGTAGATATCTCCAAGAAGGTTGTCTAACTCTCGTGTCTTCGGTGTATGATAAAAGAATCGCTGAGTCTCTCCATCCATATCCGAAAACTAATCACAAGAGAGTTTTGTAGATTAAATTTCTGCTTCATAGTGACATAGCGTTCAAAGGGTTAAGATTTTTAACACAAAACAATGTACCGCAAATTCAAATTCAATAAGCCTGTCAAGTGCAGTTTCATCAAGCTTTTCTCCGAAGATACACATTAGATACCCTGCAGAACAGATAAATCATAAGAGAAAGTGTATATTCATATACAGAAACGAACAAAGTGTAAACAACCAAGAAGCATAGACACCATAGTTGAGCTGATAATTCGAGGACATGGTGGTTCCAAAACATGAATTCGTGCAACTGAATTTCACCTTTCTTAAAAAAGAGATTAAATTCTAAAAGGCAACTATGTCTAAAAATCTTCATCTAAACCTTTTAAGATATAGTATAGAACCTATGCGAAAACTAAAACGTGAAACTACAGACCCACCAATTTGTTGAATATAGACGATACAAGGGGGAAGCTTTTCGTTATGCAGATGAGGAAAGTGTTCTAACTCCATCGCTGAAACCTGTCAGTAATTAAAATCAGCCAAGAGAGATGCCGATTCATCCTTATATATCAATTAAGGGAACTTATCACATAGAAACAACCTCCTGCAGAAACTCTGGCAACTCCTCGTATATTTGCCTCAGCTCATCCAACTGGTAAAATAAGAAATGAGTTACTTGCAAAAAGGATTAGCGGTATGAGAACCCAAATAAAAAGAAGTTCTATGATAACCTCAGCACAGAATCCTTCTTTCACCAATGTTTGATAACCCCTCTCTTTGCTTCTAGTTACATCAATGACTCCAATGACCTGTGGAGTTAACTGTTACTAACTGTAGTCATAATTATTTTACATATCCTACAACATCTCTCACTCAAAGGCTAGCTGAATTTGTTTAACCCAGTTTCTCAAATGTTGGGGTATCCAACGCCTGAGTAACCCAGTAAATTGTGACTCTACAGAATAAATCTTAGCTGATCTTCTTTTAGCCACTCAAAAATGTTGCAATGAATGGCCCCATACCCCGTTTTAAACAATATATCAGTCCATTAAGGTTTTAATTTTCTAAGGAAAGCAAAAGAGAGATGTTAAGACCTCAATTATGAAAGAATCAAGATCTGTTCTTTTATAGAGGAAATTACAGATTATAACGGAACTAAAGAAACGGAATGTAGAATTAACTGACCAGCTCATAGACATAATCTAGCTCTGTGCTGATACATAAGCCGGCCTGCAACAGGAAAAGAGAACTTAGCAACAACCAGGAAAAAGGATCAAAGAGTGGGAGCATAACAATTGAAAAGGTTCATATGCTGATGATAAACATTAGTAACCTTCTCAATAATGTCCAAGTTGAAGCGTCTCATATGCTCTCTGAGACTTTCTGAAACTCCAACTTCAAATATCTTATTAACGTGCAAGAGCGCACTTATACTCTAATGCACACAATAAGATAGCATAACATTGGGGCTTGGGAGACTAGTTTTATAGACCAAATGAAAAATGATAGTCAGAAAAAATGGACTTACCTTCAAAAAAGCTGTCCAGTCGTTACTGGTACAAAGGGACGTCGGAGAGTTGAATTTCTTTTTTTAACATAAAACATCCATATCCAGAATAAAAAAAAGTGTTATCAAAACAAAAATGGAATCTACAGACCAGGCATACAAGAAGATAAATGGCATGCAATGTATCCACAATTAACATATACACCACAAAACTGTACGGAAACTTTTCTCTGTGTGATTAATTTCTAATCCTAATTTTTCTTCACAGGCTCTTATGGCTAAAGGGGGTAGGCATGCTAAAACTATACTATATATAGAATAATGGTACATACCTACATACCTTGAGCAGATGCGAAATGTCCTTCACTGATTTCAGTGTCTCCCGCAATGATGCCATCAGCTCTACTGAAGAAATGAAAAAGGAAATCTAATACAGTCAAAAGAAAGATCTCAGAACATCAGTGAAAGCCTGAAAGGCACCCCTGTCAATTAATGGTCGAAGTATTTTTCTTCCCTTCATAACAAATGAAGATCGGTTGAAATTATGCTGATAAGGCTGCAGAAAGCAGAGATATAGTTTAATCTATTGGTTTCTCTTCTTTCATTGTTAACTCCTAGTCTGCTTGACATAAAGCAAAGTCCTTCACAAGAGATCAAGAAAGTAAAAGGATACAGCATTGAGACGGCGATCTAACACTTCAAGATCTAAAATTGGTCTCATAAACCAGCTTCTGATATAGAGAGAAAAGGAAAACAATGCCGTAAGATTACATCAGCTTCAGAACAGTTTCTATATATATATATATAATATATATATATCAATAAGTCATATATTACCTTAAAAGGCGTCTACCCATTGGGGTGGCACACTGAAATAGGCCTGGTAAGTTAAATCATAAATCCAAGAATTATCAACCAGAATGAACCAATGCAATGAAAGCAAACCTTATTCATCATTCCAAACACCGAGAACCTTCATATCAAAGATTCAATGAAGATTATCAATAAGTCAAAGTAGGAATAATAGATATAACATTCAACAGATGAACTAAGGCATTTAGTCATATTACCCTTCTTTGGCCCGGCCAATGCCCATATGGCTTGGATGTTTATCTGTTTGAAATATCTGCAGAGCCTCGTGCGCAGCCGCATCAAGTTTAAGAAACTTGTTCCTGTTATAAATTTTTGTAAAGGATTTGCAGGCACATTATCATCCCAAAAATGCAGGAAAGTAAGTTTCATCCAGACAAAAGAACATAACAGACAAAGTGGAGGATACAGTGGTACTTCCATGACTGAATCAATTGCGATTGACGCAGTCCCAGATTCGTTTTGTTCCAGAGTTTCAACAATTCGTTCACTTTCTAATATAGCAAGAAGTCCCCACTAACACGAACTTGGACTTCACTGCCCACATCCATCATCGAACTCAGCTGCAATAAACAAGAAAAATGAAGAAGCTTCATACAATTGTAGATCACTTATTTTACCAATTACTGAAAATGTGTTAATAACCACAGAATTAGTTAGCTACAATATCAAATTAATTCATTGTGACATCGAAAATATAGATAAACTCTACATTATGATTGAGATTCCAACTGCAGATTACTGTAACCAAGTGATCAAAATCCTAGTAAAGAGGGATTAACATTTCCCCCGCTGTAACTTACATAACAAATCCTTTCTTTGATGTTCAACCCATCATCCATTCCTGTTACTCGAAGATACACCAATCTACACAATATTGGGATAACAATCAAGTGTAAAACAGCAGGTATAATAAAAATATCATGAGTCAAGTAAGCTATCATATTGGAGTCAAGAAACTGGAACCACAGGAACCAGTTTCCTACCAGACCATTTTTCAAATGGGGAATTCATCTTGTAACAAGTAATATGACTAACAAGAGTCACATAAATAAGGTATTCATGGAGTTAATTACACTTTCTGTACCTGTGCCACGCTTGCTCGTAGCTGAATGTTGAGCTCTTTACCAGCCGCACCACGGTATTCTCGTCAGTTCCATCTGGAGAAACAATGAAAATACGCAAGGCCATAGACTTAAGGGCTAATAATTCAACAGAAATAGAGAGTGCCATACCACTCTGCTGCAGAGCAGCTACAAAGGACTCTTCACTTTTGGTGCTTGTGTAAATGATTGATGGCTTCGCTTGATATTTTACTGAAGATATATAACCAAGACAAATGAAGCGATCCAAAAAAACTAATGTGGTAAGCACAGTGTAACAGAATAAAAGTGCTGCAAAGTAGTTGTAAACCAAGAATTGGCTTTACCAAGCTAGGTTAGAACTATGGTACATCAATATAAGGAAACTCTACATGTAAAGATTCCACTCTGTTTCATAATGAGAATTTATACCCATATTAATCAAGGTGAAGTCTGAGCAATCTTCCTCCCAAACTTCTAGCACATGAAGCTTGCGTTCACTACAGTCATAGTAAGAAACTCCAACTCTGAAAAAAGAAATGTTTAATTTAGATACTGATCCTTACTAAAACTACATAAAGAGAAGGATATGAACTTGTCCATCTGATAACCACCAACTACATAAAGAAATGCATTCAAAACAAGAATTTGAAGTCAAAACACTAACCGTCGACCATGCTGAATGCAAGCCATATAAACCTGCATTGCATTGAAAACAAATTGGTACTTTCACAATATTCACAAATTGGTAAGTTTGATTGATTATGAATTGTGCAAACTGTGTGAGAAATCACAGGGTCTCAGAAATAATTGTTTCTGCGATCAAATCGACACAATAACTAGATCCAATTACTTCCGATTAAACCAATCTAAGATCAAAATCGGGGAAAGCTAGGGTTTATCAATATCTATACTATCGAGATCGATTCACACCGATTACACAATAAATCCGAGGTTTTTATCTGTCGAATCCTTAAATCACGGAAACTAGATATCAATTGTCACAACACCCTCCGATTTCTCAAGTGACGAACAGCAAAATCAGAAGGGGCCGGTCGCGAATTTGTGGGAGAAAACGTAATCGAAGATACCTGTGATTCGATTTCTCTGTCGTCTATTTCCTCCATTGCCGCAGGCCCGCAGAGTAGAACGAGAGAGAGAGAGAGATAGAGGGAGAGTGAAGAACGTTGGGGAAGATAAGTGAGAAGCGCGAAACAGAGAAAGTCTCGATGCGATTTAATGTAAAATAAAATATCCTTGTTTTGTCATTTTTTTCTACCGTCTGCGTCCAATTAAATATCTGCGTTCTATGAAAAAAAAAAAAAACAAAAAAACAAAACATGTGAAATGACAAAGTCAATCATAATTAATAATAATAATAATAATAATAATGCATATAATTAAATTGTAAAAAAGAAAAATTATGTGATTGATATAAGCTTTGAATAATGGGAAAATATATCATAAATTATCACTACTGTAAAAAAACATTTTATATATATATATATATGTGTGTGTGTTTAGGAAATCAATCATTTTAAAAATAGATTAATTTTTGTTCAATAATGTAAAATAAATCATTTGATATTAAATATATATACAGCAAATACTTAAAAAGAAATTGTGACATATAATATAATATATTGTCTTATCGCAAGTAATTGTTTATGATAAATATTAATACAATTGTATATAAAGTCTGATAATACTTTCAATGAGTCGGAAGAATGTTGATTTTAGTTTGATGATGTTTTTAGTTCTATTAAAACTCACATTCTTATATTTGCTTGTCTTTGTTTTTGTTTTACTATGAAATGTAAAAGTTTCACCGAAAAAATTACCTATAATAAAGTAATTTTGGCAAGAAAAAAAATAAATAAAAACAAGGTCCTCACATTGACTGATTTATGTCTTTCTATAAAGCTAATTCATATTTCCCACCTTCATTTCTTAAAATGTCACTCCAAATGACCCTCGTTAGTTTTGAAGCCATATTACATATATAACTATGATTCACCTTGTGGTACATCACGGGAAAATATTTTATATGTAATTGTAAAGTAACTGATATTCTGTATTTTTAATAAAATATTAAAGTTTTATATTTGCTTTACTGTTTTTGCAAACATTTACAATATCAGTTATTAAATAAATAGGTATTGAATTTGAAAGAATTATAAGTATGTATATTTCATTAAGAATAACTACATAAGTAATCTTATTAAATTTTAATATCTAGTATTTAATTTTGATTTAAATAATTTTGGTTTTAAGTTATAATTTTGGATTAAATGATTAGAATTTTGATGAATATTAGTATATTTATTAATTACCATATTTATTGTTAATGATAGAAATTACAAATATTAGGATATTGATGAATGACTATATTTATATATAAATTACTATAATTAATGAGAATCCAAATCATTGAATCGGGTTATATATTTCGATTTTGATTTGATCCGTAAAGATAATACAAAAATGTACTTCAAAAATGTTAAGATAGATTGTCATGTGAGTGTGTAGTTTTTGTTCACATATTTTTTTTTTTTTTGAAAAGGGTTCACTTCAAAGTGAAAATGAAACAACAAATCCATGAGTATTTCTAAGGGGTTGTTATTTGTTTATTGATTTGTAAATCCATATAGGATTTGAAAATCTTTATTGATTATGAAAAATCAAAATAACATGTTTTATTCTTGGATTTGAATCCTTCTATTTTTTTCACTTTCAATACTATTCAAATCCATTTAGGGGGAGGGAGGTTATTGGTTCATGAAATGTAAACAAAAATAATGTGTTAATCAATAATTAATTTTAAAATAATAACCATAATGTGTTATTGGTTCTATGATTTAGAAATACTAGTTAAGATCCTATATGTTATTGGTTTTATTATTTAGAAATACTAGTTAAAATCCTATGTTATTCGTTTAGTGATTTGTTTTTTTTTTTTTTTGTCAAACCACTTGCATTTCATTAATCAAAGGAGATAAAGTTCATACAAGCATTGCTTAAATTACAAGAGATAAAGGCATTCCCCAAATAAATACAATGCGCAAATACTTGAGGGCTTCAAATAAATTAATCATCACAGTCCGCAAATACTGACTCCAATCACAATCTTTAAGCCCACTCAAGAAAATCTTTCTGATGCAGTCTGATGCATAAGAGTGGACGACATTGCTTTTTGCTCTAAGGAACAATGCCGACACGCGCAACACATCAACATTCTAATATATTGAAACATGACCGCCACAAACAGCCATTGTCAAGAATCTCAAAGCCATGGCCTTTAGCAGTTGAAGACGGTTGATACTACCGTGCAAAAACTAGTTGGAGCGAGGATGTGGCTCCTTGCAAATGTTTTAACATTAGGGTAAGTGTTAGACTAAACCATAAGGGAGGCCAAGCAAAGTATGCACTCTATGTCTTTCCATGACCCTAACCTTTCAGGAGAGACAACCACCAAGTTGCCTATCGCACGGAAAGACATATCTCTGGCCGTTTTACTTATGGTAACCAATACCGCAAACAGAAGACTTGCCATTCCTCTTTGGTTGCTCTCTAGATCAATGTCTTCAGTGATATACTTCTGATAGTCCCTCTCAAACAGATTCACGTCTTCAGCACTTATGTAGATAGTTGAAATGACGATTTGATGAATTATGGTTGAGACTCCTCCACCCTCCTCAAAGAGATCCCGATCACGCTCAGTGGCCCTCATCACAAAACTCATCTGGGCAGTGGTGGTTTCACACTTGTGAGCTGAGTAAAGAATTCTGAAGTACGTAATCTCTGTAATCTTCTACCTTCAACGGTTCAGCTCTTTCTCCAATAGGAGCCTACAATTGAAAATTCTATGTTATTCATTTAGTGATTTATTTTTAGATTTCAAAATCTATATTATATCTTCAGAGGAGGAAGAGTAAGTAGACATCCTTCTGATTGTGATTGTGGTTAAGGATTTCTTCTTCGCAAACTAAACAAAAATCATATCGTGGAAAGAACAAACAACAAAAGGTAAGATACATTTTCACTAAACAACAACAACAAAAATTCATAGATTCTTTTTCTTTTCTTTTCAAACTGGTGTCAAGTAAAACAAGAAATTCATGAATCCACAACCACAAGGTGCAAAAAAGAGAGCAACAAAAAAAACAAGTCTTTACACTTCACACTAGGATAAAAGCATAAGACTTACAGGTGAAAGGGAGAAGTTCCCATTATGAGCCTAGAAACACACAAACCAAAAAAAAAAAAAAAAAAAAAAAAAACAAATCATTTTGGCTAAACAGAATATAAAAAGCCTTTAAACCTAATCGAAAGAATTTATATTAATGTCGCGGTTTTACCATTTTTTCTACTATCGGCGTCAACTTAAATATCAGCATTTTGAGAAAGAAAAATAAAAATAATAAAATAACATGTGAAATGAAACAAAGTCTATCATAATTAAAAAACAAATCATGCATATATATAATGAAACTGTAAATAAATATATATATATATATATATATATATATATATAAATATATGATTGATATAAGCATTTGAAGAATGGGAAAATGTATCATAAATTACCACTATTGATATATGTATGTTTAGGAAATCATTCATCTAAAAAATGGATTAATTTTCGTTCGATAATGTAAAATAAATCATTTGATATCAAATATATACAACGAAAAAACTTAAAGAAATTGTAACATATTGTTTCATCGCAATTAGTTGTTTACGTTAAAATACAATTGTATGTATATAAAGTCTGAGAATGCTTTAATTAGTCCGAAGGATGTTGGATTCAATGATGTTTTTAGTTCTATTGAAAAACTCAAATGTATTTCTACATAGCTGGTTAATTGGTTTGCGTATCTCTACATGCACCTTAAAATGTTCAAGGTTATGGGTTCAAATCCCCTAAAATGCATATTTACTCTCTTTTATAGCTTTTTCTTTTAAAACAAACTTCTCAACAGAATGATGCACCAGTTGTAAAACAGTATTTTTAACATTACATCAAAAAAAAAATAATAATAATAATTGGTTTGCGTAAGAAGCATGATATTAGTGAAACACATGAGATATATATCGCCTTGATGACTATGGAACATATACAGATCCATAAATTTGCTTTATACGGAGAAACTATATATGGAACATATACAGATCCAAGATCACTGTAAGTCTGTAATTGCACCATGCATGTATCATGTCGTTTTCGTGTATAACCACATTAATATGACAACTTTTCAGACCTTTTTATTTGTTTTTGATATATCAAACGTTTTTCAGACTAATATAAATCGTAATTTATAGTCTTGAGATCAAATTTGACTAAAGTTGGTTTTAAGTTATTTTCATATATTTAATTACTATTAGGACCACATAACTTTGAATATTATTATTAGATGTTCAAATTTTATGGATGAGAACGTAATTAAGAAGAAAGCATTCAATCCAAGAAGAGAACCCCAAGCTTCTTGAATCATCGACCTGTTGCATATTATTATTATAATTTTTTTTTTTTTTTTTTTTTTTGCGTCAACATGACTCTTTCAAAACAAAAGATGAATATTTTACTCGTGTAAAAAAGTTAAACAACGAGATTAGATTATACAATGTGCCTGTGCGAGCTAGGCAGATCCCGAATCTCAACTTTCCGAATTAACATTTTGGATTTCATATGTAAATGTGTAAAGTTTATGTATCCTAAACACAATAATACATATACCTTCGTTTTTTATAATTGTAGACACTAGCTACAAAATGTAATAAACCTACTAACATAAACATTAATTAACTCCGGACATATGAATAATCTAAAAACTAAGTTGCATCAACCCTGCCATGCACGGTAATTTAAATGTGAAAGGCAATACATTAGTGAAAAACATGATATTATATAGAAAACTATGGAACATATACAGATCCAATATCATTGTAATTGTACCATGTATATCGTGTTTTCCTGTATTACCACATTTACGTAGACTTTTTATTTGTTTTGATATCAAACATTTTTCAGAATAATCTCAATCATATTCGTATAGTCTTGAGATGCAAATTTTGACTCAAGTTGGTTTTAAGTTACTATTAGGACCCTAGAACTTTGACAATTATTATTAGATGTTCATATTATGGATGAGAACGTCATTAAGAAGAAAGCATTCAATCCAGGAAGACTACCATGTCTTGGAAACATATAAGCCTGTTGTATATTATTCTCATTTTTTTCTTGTTTTTTTTTGGCGTCAAAGTATTATTCTCTTTCCTATAAATTAAAATGAAAGATGAATATTTTTACTACAATAAACATTAAACAACGTAACGAGATTGAATTACACAATGTAATTACACAAGAAAACGTAATCGAAGATACCTGTGATTCGATTTCTCTGTCGTCGATTTCCTCCATTGCGGCAGACTAGAACGAGAGAGAGAGGGATAGATAGACAGAGGGAGAGTGAAGAAAGAACAGATACGTTGGGACTTGGGACGATGAAGTGAGAAGGGCGCGAAACAGAGAATCCCAGTCTCGATGCGATTTATTTAATGAAATGTAAAATAAAATATCTGCGTTCTAGGAAAAAAAACAAAAATAAAAAATAGTTAAAAAATTGGGAAAATATATCATAAATTATCACTATTATTGATATAATAATAATAATAATAATAATGAATTTGTAATTATTATGTGAAATTGTAATTATCATAATTAAAAAAATAATAATAATGCATATAATGAAATTGTAAAAAAGAAATATTATGTGATTGATATAAGCTTTGAAGAATGGGAAAATATATCATAAATTATCACTATTGTTGATATATATATATAATATGTTTAGAAAATCAATCATTTTAAAAATGGATTAATTTTTCAATAATGTAAAATAAATCATTTGATATAAATATATATACAACAAACAGTTAAAGAAATTGTGACATATAATATAATATATTGTCTTATCGCAATGAATTTTTTACGATAAATATTAATACAATTGTATATAAAGTTATACTTTTAGTGAGTCAGAACAATGTTGATGTCAGTTTGATGATGTTTTTAGTTCTCTTTAAACTCACATTTATATTTGTTTGTCTTTGTTTTTGTTTTACTATAAAATGTATAAGTTTGACGGAGAAAATTACCTATAATAAAGTAATATTGGCTATAAAAAAAAACGAAAACAAGATCCTCATATTTGACTGATTTTTGTATTTATATAAAGCTAATTCATATATCCCACCTTCATTTTTTTTAATTTCACTCCAAATGACACATCATTAGTTTTACACCCATATTACATGTATAACTTTGATTGACCCGTGGTACATCACGGGATAATATTTTATATACTTTGTATGTAATTGTAAAGTAATTGACATTCATTGTTTTTTAAGAAAATATTAAATTTTTATATTTGCTTTACTGTATTTGCAAACATTTAAAATATCAGTTATTAAATAAATAGGTATTGAATTTGAAAGAATTATAAGTATGTATATTTTAATAAGAATAACTAAAAAGTAATTTTATTAAATTTTAATATCTAGTATTTAATTTGATTTAAATAATTTTGGTTTTATGTTATAATTTTAGATTAAATTATTAGAATTTTGATGAATATTAGGATATTTATTAATTACCATATTTAATGTTAATGATAGAAATTACAAATATTAAGAGATTGATGAAAGACCATATATATAAAAACTACTATAATTAATGAGAATTCAAATCATTGAATCGGGTTATATATTTCAATTTTGATTTGATCCGTAAAGATGACACAAAAATGTACTTCAAAAAATGTTAAGATAGATTGCCATGTGAGTGTGTAGTTTTTGTTCACTTATTTTTTCTTTTCTTTTTGAAAAGGGTTCACGGAGGTTAATGGATTTTGAAATGTAAACAAAAATAATGCGTTAATCAATCATTGATTTTAACACAATAATCATAATGTATTATTGGTTTTATGATTTAGAAATACTAGTTAAAATCCTATGTTATTCGTTTAGTGATTTGTGTTTAGATTTCAAAATCCACATTATATACATAACACTATATCATATATATCTACACGTACAGGAATCCTTTGGAACAATTTTTTGGTCATTTTGTTCCTTTTTTACTTGCTTTAGTACGCGTTAACGCTTCTCGTCCACAGTAGAGAATCCGCTGAAAGAAAGAAAGAAAGACAAAAAAAAAGTCAGATTTTTTGGTTAAGAAACATGGATTTCCACTAAGAAAGTAATCAACAACAACAAAAAGTTCATGGATTTTTTAAATAAGTTTGAAAAAAGTCTTCCTTTTCACTAAGTGAGTAATCAATTTCACTAAAAAAAACCTTCAAAAAATAAAAAAGATACGTTTTTCCCAAGTCTCAACCAAAAACATAACAAAAACTAAGGTTTTAGTAAATAAGCAAACAAAAAAACAAGAAAGATCAAAGTTTTTATACCTTCATCATCATGGTGTGAAAAGAGAGACGAACAACAACAAAAAAAGGTGACTTGAACAACAAAAGAAAATGTGTGTGTGTTTTGTTTTTGGGTTTATATGAGAAAGTAGATAGTGAACGAGAGGGGTAAAAAAGGTATATTGATCACAACATGCCATAAGACCACTTAAAAATGATGTATGTTTAAGACCACTTAAAAAGGATGATTGTACATGACATAAAAGTATCACGGAGAAAATTACCTATAATAAAGTAATTTTGGCAAGAAAAAAAAAAACAAAAACAAGATCCTCAAATTTGACTGATTTATGTATTTCTATAAAGCTAATTCATATTTCCCACCTTCATTTTTCAAAATGTCACTCCAACTGACACATCATTAGTTTTGCACCTATATTACATATATAATTTTGATTGACCGTCGTACATCATGTGATAATATTTTGTATATTTTTGTATGTAATTGTAAAATAATTGATATTCATTGTTTTTTAATAAAATATTAAAGTTTTATATTTGCTTTACTGTATTTGCAAACATTTACAATATGAGTTATTAAATAAATAGGTATTGAATTTGAAAGAATTATAAGTATATATATTTTATTAAGAATAACTAAAAAGTAATTTTATTAAATTTTAATATCTAGTATTTAATTTTGATTTAAATAATTTTGGTTTTAAGTTATAATTTTGGCTTAAATGATTAGAATTTTGATGAATATTAGGATATTTATTAATTATCATATTTATTGTTAATGATAGAAATTACAAATATTAGGATATTGATGAATGACCATATATATAAAAACTACTATAATTAATGAGAATCCAAATCATTGAATCGGGTTATATATTTCAATTTTGATTTGATCCGTAAAGATGACACAAAAATGTATTAAAGTAGATTGTCATGTGCATGTGTAGTTTTTGTTCACATATTTTTTTTTTCCTTTTTGAAAAGGGTTCACTTGAAAGTGAAAATGAAGCAAAACCCATGAGTATTTCTAAAGGGGTGTTATTTGTTTATTGATTGGTAAATCCATATAGGATTTGAAAATCTTTATTGATTATGAAAAATCAAAATAACATGTTTTACTCTTGGATTTGAATCCTTCTATTTTTTCACTTTCAATAGCATTCAATCCATTTAGGGGGAGGAGGGGTTATTGGTTCATGGAGGTTAATAGATTTTGAAATATAAACAAAAATAATGTGCTAATCAATCATTGATTTTAAAATAATAATCATAATGTGTTATTGGTTCTATGATTTAGAAATACTAGTTAAAATTCTATGTTATTCGTTTAGTGATTTGTTTTTAGATTTCAAAATCCACATTATATTTTCAGAAGAGGAAGAGTAAGTACTAAGAATAATTCCTCCAGACATATGGCTGCATACGATTGGACTCCGTTAGATTCCTCATTGAGCATTCTAAATGATGCAGATATGATGTGTGCTCTCCAAGTTGTAGAGACACGGCCTTGATGGGCAGCAGCGGCTAAAAACCACAACGCCGAGGCCTTTACCACCATCGGAGAATCGTCCATATGCAACAATGCTATGATCCGTATCATTGCAAAATGTTTGGCAACGAGGAGCATCACAGTAGAAGACCGTACCATAGTTGCAGCAAGTTGAACACCACATTCTACTTCCGTCCAATCCATTGAACCAACCAAGTTAACCACTTCCTTGAACGAAATAACTATAGCCTTTTCACAACTTGTGAAGGTTAATATATTTTGAAATATAAACAAAAATAATGTGCTAATTGATATATCATGGTTTTTACGGTTTTTAACCATGATATAAGTGTGCTTTTTGAGTCTTTTGGTTTGTTTCTAGTTTGTTTTTGAGTCTTTACAGGTTATTTAGGAATTTGGCACGGATGGGGTAATATGGAACAATTTGGATCATTTTGGAGCACTTTACCGAAGGAAATCAAGTTGGAGTCGGATCAAAGACCAAGCGTCGATCGACACCACTTGAGGAGCATCGATCGGCGCTGTTGATTACCCGACGAGAGAACAAGAATTGGAAGTTTTACAAATTTGCCCAAAGTCTTCTTTAATTGCAACATAAGCCCCTGGACGAATTTTAGGATGTATATATATTGTTTTAGCTTTTAGAGACCCTTAAGTTATCTTCTAGCAGTTTTTGAGAGAAAAGATATTGAGAGCTTTTGGGAGATAGATCTGAATTCTTTGTAGAGAGAAGATTTCTTGAACTCCCTCTTTTACTTTTAATATCTATTCATGTTATTCAGAATTATGATTTGTGCTTTATTTAATATGTCTGAGTAATTTGCTTGTTAGGTTTAGGGTTTTTCATAGGGTTTTTATGATTTATTAGATCTGAGATTTTTAGGGTTCTTAATCTTTTATGATCTTCATCTTTGGTTGTTCTTCACAATAATTCTTGATTGATCACCTAGAATTGTTATCTTAGGGAAATAAATTGATATGAGAATATAATTGTTTTCCTGATTAAACCATTGATGAGCAGAATTGTTTCTTACAAAGAGATTTGAATTAATAATTCTGTGAACTTTTATCTAAACCTGTTTTTAAAGCTGATTTATTACTTAGAATTTTACAAAGAGATTTGGATTTTCTGGTTTTAAATTTAGAATATAATTGCAGTGAGAACTGATTATTTTACCATGATGTTTAGAGTTCTAGATCTGATCTTTATTGCTTGAACCTTAATTAATTTATCTGATTTAATATTTCATAATTTCCTGAGAAATTCCCTAGGCTTAACTCTTTTGATTTCTGAATTTACAACACTTTAATTTAATTATTTGCATTGCTTTTATTTTAATTCAAATTAACTTGTTTAGCGTAATTTACAAAACTCTACAATCTATTGTGTTTTATCTTGAGTCTCTGTGGATTCGACCCTTAAGTACTGCAACTGATCTCTTGTTTGAGAGAGTAGCTCTAGGGATTAATTTGAGCCTATCAAATTTTGGCGCCGTTGCCGGGGACTCTCTGATTTACCATTAGATTTGAGTTTTTAATTTCGTCTAAATTTTTCCTTTTATTTACTACTTACACGTTTTTGTTTTTCTTCTCTTTGGTGTTTCAGGTGCATGCCTCCTAGACCTCACACAAGGAGCAACAAGTCTGGTCCTACTGTGAATCTGTCAAACAAAGAGTTGGGAAGACTTGAGCGTGAGAACAGGAAAGCAGCCAAGTCTCTAAAGATGGTTAATCCGATCATTCTGATGCGTGATGAGGCTGGTGTTTTGAGGGATCAAGAGGGCCACTTGCGCAATGAGCAGGGCCAGAAGATTGATGCTGAAGGCAATGTGATTGCCGAACCTGTTGTCATTGAGCAGGCCGTCGTGAATCAGCAAGCTGCTGCTGTTGATGATCCAAACCTTGGTGCCGATCGACACCAACCAGGTGGCATCGATCGACGCCCACCTGCAGACGTGCTTGGAGCTGCCAACCAAGTACAGAACCCTGTTCGACGACAGGAGAACAACCGGGATCTGATCAGGACCATTGCTGACTACAATCGGGCTGATCTGGTGTATGAGAACCGGTCTGCTATTGTTCCTCCCCCTTTTCAGAGGAATGATTTTGAGTTGAAACCTGCGTACTTTCAACTAGTTGGGCAGAGACCTTTCTCTGCTTTGCCCAATGAGAAGCCTTTGGACCACATTGAGCATTTTGAAGATCTGGTGACTAGCATCAAAGCTAATGGGGTATCTGAGGACTTCATATTCTGCAAGCTCTTCCCATACTCACTTGCAGGAGAGGAATCTCAGTGGTTGAAACAGCTGCCTGCTGGATCATTGACAAGCTGGCGTGATGTCAAGGTGGCCTTTCTCAACCATTTCTATGATGATGCAATGTCAGATGAGTTGAGAATCAAGCTGTCTTCTTTCAAGCAGAGACCAGATGAAGCTTTCAAAGCAGCTTGGGTGAGATTCAAGGCTTACCAAAGAGACTGTCCGCACCATGGTTTCTCCAAAGTTCAACTGCTAAGTATCTTCTTCAGAGGGTGTGACTGGGAGTATCAGTTGGCTTTAGATGCTGCAAGTCATGGGAATTTCAAAACAAGGATGCCAGAAGATGCTGAATTATTGATTGAGAACTTAGCTGCTAGCAATAGTACTAAGAGAGCGGATGCTGAACGGAAGAGATTACATGGAGGATATGACTCACACCAGTTAGCTTCTGTTAATGCTAAGCTGGATTCTGTGCACAATCTTCTTGTGGGTAAGAAATCTGTTCACTTTGCTGCTGAAGTTGAGACATATGAGCCAGAACCTGATCAAGGAAATTATGAGGAAGAAGAGGTGAACTATGTCTATGGGAATCAGGGGCAGAGGTTTGGAAATCAGCAAGGTAGTAGGCCTTACAGTGGAAACAGCCAGCGCAGTAACTTTCAGGGCAACTCTTCTGGTTTTACACCCAAACCTGAATATCAGAAGCAGCAACAAAACAGTGGATTCACAAGGACTTATGGCAACAACTCATATCAGTCTCCACCTCCTAAGTCAGCTGAAACTAGTAAGATGGAAGCTATGCTTGAGCAGCTTTTGCAAGGCCAAGAGCAGATGACAGTGACTTTCAATGGGAAGCTGGATAATGTCTACACTGATCTTAATGGGAAGTTTGAAGCTTTGAACATCCATGTCAAGAAGCTGGAAAGTCAGGTTGCGCAAACTGCTGGATCTGTAAAGAGGCAAGAAGGTTATCTCCCTTCAAGAACTGAATCAAATCCTAAACATTCTTGCAATGCAGTGACTTTGAGAAGTGGCAAACAACTCCATCCTATACCCCAGAAGAATCAAACTGATGATCTAGAAGAATTGATTGACATAGAAGAGGAGGATGATTCTGCTGAGACAGTGCCGACCGACACTACCACTACTGAGCATCGGTCGGTACCCACGTCACCCGAAGCCGCGAGCAAAACACAAGAGTCAGAGTGCCGATCGATGCCACATAAGATAGGTATCGATCGACACCAACCGCGGACAGAAACTCCGAATGTTAAATCTCCTACTCCAGTTGCAGAAAGAGTCTACACACCTAAGGTTCCATTCCCCAAGAATCCAAGGAAGTCTAAACAAGAGCTAGATGATGCTAAGTGCAAAGCCATGATGGATAAGCTTATTCTTGAGTTGCCTTTGGTTGATGCTGTTAAGACTTCTCCAATGCTTAGAAGATATGTCAAGAGGATGGTGACTAAGGATTTCAATGCAGAGCAGGGAGTCATGATGATATCAGCCCAAGTCAGTGCCATTATTCAGAACAAGATCCCGGAAAAACTTCCTGATCCAGGGAGCTTTGTTCTTGATTGCACTATCTTCACTGACAGATTTGCTAGATCTTTGTGTGATCTTGGTTCTAGTGTCAACCTCATGCCAAGATCAGTAGCACTCAGCCTGGGAATGACAGACTTCCAGCCTACTAAACTCACTCTCATCCTTGCTGATCGGTCTGTTCGCATACCAGATGGTGTTCTTGAAGATGTTCCAATTAAGATTGGTGAGTGCTTGATACCCACTGATTTTGTAGTGTTAAAGTATGAGGAGGAACCCAAGGACCCTCTTATTCTGGGAAGATCATTTTTAGCTACTGCTGGAGCTATAATTGATGTGAAGAAGGGTCAGATTGGTCTCAACATTGGTGATTTACAAATGCGCTTTGACATGGACAAGCTGGTTAAGAGGCCTACCATTGATGGACAGACATTCTATGTTGACACATTGTCTAATCTGGCTGAAGAGATATTCCAGGAGCTGCATCCTGAGGATCCATTAGAGAGAGCATTGGTTGCTTCTGCTGAAGAAGCTGAGCATCTAGATGACATTGCTGCTGGGTATGTCAAACTGCTTGATGCTAATGAACAAGTGAAGAAGCTGGTTGCACAAGAGGAATTGGTTAGTACTTCTTCACAAGCTGCAAAGGTTTCTGATTGGAGTCTTGAAAAAGCTCCAAAGCTTGATCTCAAGCCGCTTCCTGCAGGTTTAAGGTATGCATTTCTAGGTGAGAACTCTTCTTATCCTGTTATTGTTAGTGCTTCCTTAAACAACGCAGAGCTCACTTTACTGCTAAGCAAGCTGCGCAAGTTTCGCAAGGCTCTTGGCTATTCTCTTGATGATATTGCAGGAATCTCTCCAGACTTGTGTATGCATAGGATTCATCTTGAGGAAGGAGCTAAGACATCTATTGAGCATCAGAGGAGGCTAAATCCGAATCTGCAAGATGTTGTCAAGAAGGAGATCATGAAGCTGCTGAATGCTGGGATCATCTATCCAATATCTGACAGCAATTGGGTTAGTCCGGTACATGTTGTTCCTAAAAAGGGTGGAGTCACAGTGGTGAAGAATGACAAGAATGAGCTGATCCCTAGACGGACAATTACTGGTCATCGGATGTGCATAGACTACAGGAAGCTGAATGCTGCAACAAGGAAAGATCACTTCCCACTGCCTTTCATTGACCAGATGTTGGAGAGGTTGGCGAATCACCCATACTATTGCTTTTTGGATGGTTACTCAGGATTTTTCCAGATTCCTATTCATCCTGATGACCAAGAAAAGACCACCTTCACTTGTCCCTATGGTACCTTCGCTTACCGCAGAATGCCTTTTGGTCTCTGTAATGCTCCTGCAACATTTCAGAGATGCATGATGTCAATCTTCACTGATATGATTGAGGATTATATGGAGGTGTTCATGGATGATTTTTCAGTTTATGGATCTTCATTCAAAAGCTGTTTGGACAACCTCTGTAAGGTGCTAGCAAGGTGTGAAGAGAAGCATTTGGTGCTAAACTGGGAAAAATGTCATTTTATGGTTAGAGATGGCATAGTGCTTGGCCACAGGGTTTCAGAAGCTGGAATAGAAGTTGACCGCGCTAAGATAGAGGTGATGACAAGTCTTCAATTACCAGAGAATGTGAAGGCAGTGAGGAGTTTTCTTGGTCATGCGGGATTCTATAGGCGTTTTATCAAAGATTTCAGCAAGATAGCAAGACCACTTTCTGCTTTGTTGTGCAAAGATGTCAAGTTTGAATTCACTGATGAATGTCGCATAGCTTTTGAGAGGATTAAGCAGGAGCTTGTGAGTGCACCTATTGTTCAGCCACCAGATTGGGATCTTCCTTTCGAAGTAATGTGTGATGCTAGTGACTTTGCAGTAGGAGCAGTGCTGGGACAAAGAAAAGATAAGAAGCTTCATGCAATCTACTATGCAAGCAGAACACTTGATGAGGCACAAAGAAATTATGCAACAACAGAGAAGGAGTTGTTGGCTGTGGTGTTTGCTTTTGAGAAGTTTAGATCTTATCTGGTTGGTTCAAAAGTCATTGTTCATACTGATCATGCTGCATTAAGGTACTTGATGCAGAAGAAGGATGCTAAGCCTAGACTTTTGAGATGGATTCTTCTCTTACAAGAGTTTGACATTGAAGTGAGAGATAAGAAGGGGATAGAGAATGGTGTTGCTGATCACTTATCCAGGATTAGGATTGATGATGATGTCCCAATTCGTGATTGTCTACCTGAGGAGCATGTTTATTTTGTTGATACTGGGTTTCGGACTGAAGAATCAAAGGATTTGTCTTCGGATGCGTCAGGCATCGATCGACACCATACTAGCATCGATCGACACCCTTTGTTTCCCGAATCAGATTGGTCGAATGATGGAGATTTAGCTGCTGTGGCTAGCTCCAATCAACCTTGGTATGCTGATATTGCCAATTATCTTGCTGCAGAGGTCGAACCTGACCAATTTACAGGCTATCATAAGAAGAAGTTTTTAAGAGAGCTAAGGAGATACTATTGGGATGAGCCTTATCTGTATAAGCATTGCAGTGATGGTGTTTACAGAAGATGTCTAGCTGAGACAGAAGTTCCTGATGTTCAATTTCACTGCCATGGATCAGATTATGTTGGACACTTTGCTACTTTCAAGACAGTGTCTAAGGTTCTACAAGCTGGATTTTGGTGGCCAACAATGTTCCGGGATGCTAATGAGTTTGTCTCTAGATGTGATGCTTGTCAGCGGAAAGGTCAGATTAGTAAGAGGCATGAGATGCCACAAAATTTTATCCTTGAGGTTGAAGTTTTTGATTGCTGGGGCATTGACTTTATGGGACCATTCCCTTCCTCTTACAAGAATGAATACATCTTAGTAGCTGTTGACTATGTCTCCAAGTGGGTTGAAGCAATCGCAAGTCCAACCAATGATTCTGCTGTGGTTCTTAAGCTGTTTAAGAGCATTATCTTTCCGCGGTTTGGAGTTCCTAGAATTGTCATTAGTGATGGAGGTAAGCACTTTGTCAATAAAGTGTTTGAGAAGCTGCTGAAAAAGTATGGTGTTCAACATAGAGTGGCTAGTCCATATCATCCTCAGACTAGTGGACAAGTTGAGGTTTCCAACAGGCAGATTAAGGAGATTCTAGAGAAAACAGTGGGTGTTACAAGAAAAGATTGGGCTATGAAGCTTGATGATGCACTTTGGGCATATAGGACTGCTTATAAGACACCGCTTGGCACTACTCCCTTCCATCTGCTATATGGGAAAGCATGTCATCTACCAGTGGAGTTAGAGCACAAAGCAGCCTGGGCAGTTAAGTTGATGAATTTTGATGCCAAGACAGCTTCAGAGAGAAGGTTAGTGCAGTTGAATGAGTTAGATGAGCTGAGGTTTCATGCATTTGAGAATTCCAAGCTGTACAAGGAGAGGACCAAGGCTTATCATGATAAGAAGATCATCTCCAGAAACTTTGAGCCAAATGACCAGGTACTCCTTTACAATTCCCGCTTGAAGTTGTTTCCTGGAAAGCTGCGTTCCCGCTGGTCTGGTCCTTTTACTGTTCAAGAAGTCAGACCATATGGAGCTATAGTGCTGTTGAACTCAAAAGGGGAGAAATTTACTGTTAATGGCCAAAGGGTGAAACACTATTGGGCAAAAGCTGAGATACCAGACGGACACATTGTGCGTTTGGATGATGCACCCTCTGCCTAATCCGCTGCCAAGTCAAGCTAATGACTTAAAACAAGCGCTGAGTGGGAGGCAACCCACTGGTAAGAATTAATTATTTTGAATTTTTGCTTTTAGGATCACTAACATATTAATTTTTGGTTTTGAGTTTTATTGTTTCAGAAAAGAAAAAAAAAAAAAAAAAAAAAAAAGTTACGGATGCCATTGATCAAAGCTAGCATCGACCGATACCATGTACAAGGGCATCGGTCGACACTATTACGGACCAAAACTAGGAAACGGGCCAGCGGGTTTGATTTTTCCTGGGTTTCAATCGAGTGGGCTTGGGATCGAATTTGGGCCGGGTCCGACAGAAAGAGCGCCGATCGATGCTACCTTCGACGAGCATCGATCGATACCACTTAAACCCGAGAGAGGAAGCTTCAAATCGCGAGACTTCGTCTTCTTCCTCATTTCACCCAAATCCGAAAAACCCTAATTTTCTCATAACTTTCTCATTTCAGCTCCGATTTGAGTGATTCCAAGTTCTAATCCACTCGATTTTCTCTCCTCTACCTGAATCTAGTGTCAATTTTGTGTTTTGGAGTGATGGCATCGAACAAGAGGGCTCGCAGGAACGACGGCGAAGCTTCTTCTTCAGCTCAGCCACCTCGTCAGTCCGGCCGCCGTCCGCCTCCACAACGTCCGGCGAGTGTTCCCCAGCCTCCACGACGTCCGACGAGCGCTTCCACAGCCTTACCTGATCTCTCTCTTCCATCTCCTATCCAATCAAGGTTCCCATGGCCAAAAGCAGAAGGTGTACCAATTCCATCAGAGAGAGAATGGCCTAAACACAAGCTTCCTGAGTTTACCAAGCCTGAATTCATCAACAGACCAGTGGGAGTTTGGGGAGAGTATGAAACAATGCTCTACAATGCATGGTTAGGAGTAGAGATTGAACCTACAAGGTTTGTAGATCCTGTTCTTATTCGTAGGTTGGGAATTCATGATGAGGTTTTGGCTTTGATTGATAGGATGGGTTTAGGAACGGTATGTACTAGGCAGTATGATTTGTACCCGGATTTAGTGCGACAGTTCATGGCATCAGTTAGGGTTACTTATCTAAATGAGCAGGCACCAACTGCAAGAGACGGCCAGTTACATTTCTTCATTAACGGAATGCCTTATGATATCGATTTTGCTCATTTATGTGATGTGTTTCGTTGGACTCGTTATTATCAGAAGGTTGCTTTGCCTAAGCACTATGAGGATCTCTCTCCTTTGTGGTCCTACATTGGACTTGGTGTGTATAATTCCAAGAAGATGCTTCAATCAGAGGTCCGCCATCCTGTACTCAGATATGTTCTTAGAGCTGTTGCTACCACTTTTCAGTGTAAGATGGAGCCTAACAAGATGAGAGCTGCAGAGCTATACTTTTTGAGTTGTGGTGTTGGCGACATGATTCCTTCCATGTCTATTGGTGAGCGTCGTGACCCTATGCTCCTTAACTTTGGCGCTATTTTCGCACATTATTTGGTTGAGCTTCAGACCAAGCCATTTTCGGGTACTGGAACCAAGAGAGAGGCTGTGGGGAGCCTTATTACTGCTATTCTTCAGTTCATGAAGATTCCTACTGATGGTTATAGTGTTGTCACTAAGAGACAGCTTATGGATGAGCAGTATTTGAGGAGTGCACATTGGCTGAAACCGGGTCTGCTGTGGAGATTTGTTGATGAGACAGGAGAGCACTTTGTCCGCCTTCCACGACCTGATCTTACTATCATCGCACTCCGCGGTGATGATCCTGAGCAGTTGCGTTTTCGCCCTCCACCAGCTGACTATGTTACTTATGCTCCTTCCCGTCGCCATCGCACTTCGCGGACTACTACTGATGCTGCAGATGCTACTAACCCTGCTGGGGGTTTTGAGACTGGTTCTTCATCTGGGACTGCGGCATTTGAGTTTCCAGAGCCATCAGAGGATCCTGCCACTATGGACCAGGGAGCTCATCAGACTTATGTGGTTTCTGCTTTGCGTGCCATCTGGAATGGCATGGCTAGACTTTCCCAGTGTGGCTGCATTCGTCCTACCAGGCGTACTAGGCGCAGGTCCCCTTCGCCGTCTTCACCATCTGCTGATCTTGTTTCTGATGAGGATGCTGACCATACTGATGATGGTGATGATGATGTTTCTGTTACATTTTAGCTTCTGATCATGGTTTCATTTTATCTTTTTCCCTTTTTAGGATTAAGTCATTTTTCTTTTTGTTTTGAGTCAGTCTGTGTTTGAAAGTTGTTTGAACTTATGACTTATCTATCTATCATGTTGCTTTTAACCTGTGTTTGTGTTTGAGTGCTTCTTAACAGAATTAACATCAAAGGATTGATCCAACAACACACACAACTAACTGCAACTAACAAGGAAATTTCGGCCAGAAATCACCATTCGCCGAGAGCGCCGATCGATGCTGCTTTCAATGGCATCGGTCGACGCTAGTTGGGTAATTCGAAAATCTGTTCACATTTTCTTTCAACTTTTCAACACAATTTTTGTTTCTTGACTTTTCCCTTGCTTGATAACACTGGGGACAGTGTTGTTTAAGTCTGAGGGAGGTTAGTACTAACTATTTACTTGGTTTTTGTGTCTTCTGTCAAAACCGATTATTTGTTTTTATTGAGTCAAATTTTTCAAAAATTTCTGTTGAATTATGATCTCTAACTAATGGTTCTTGTTCTTTGGCTAACACTCTAATGATTCTTGACTAAGCTTGACCTCAGAACTGAAGTGTGGAAAGACTATGAGCTGTATCAACAATCCTGAAAGCCCTTATTCAAAGGATATCTAGTTCAACCAATGCTGTCTCAACTTTAATCAGGACTTTAACCGGATTTAATCTCTTACTTTGGGGTTGGAAATCAGTGGACTAGACTTCTTCTTCAGGCCATACAAGGCAGTGCAATTTTTGAAAGTATGTCTCCTCTCTCTCTTCCCTTCAGTGTTTAAAAAAAAAATCAGAAAAAAAAAAGAGAGAGAAATAAAAGATGAGATGATTTTGATCAGTTTAGAGAGGTAGGTAAATTACCAGTGACCTCATTATTCTACTCTTGAGTCAAATGATCACACAAAGCTTGGAAGCGAGGGGTAGGTAAATTACCGATGACCCCGGTATTCGCTTACACCTTTGATTAGGAAAAGAATAATATAAGAAAAGAAAAAAATAAAAATAAAAAGTTGGAAGTGAGAAAAGGGAGAGGAAAGGAGATATAAGAAGACTGTGTTGGCCTGAAGAGAGTCCATATGCCACTGTTCGATACACCAAGGTAAGAACTCACCTGTACTTGCTTTAATTTATGTAATGAGATGGTAATGGTGAGACTAGAGATTCCAGAGGATTGTGGGATTTGAGTAAGGAATGTTGATGCTTTTCAATTGACAAAGTATATGAAGTAAGTTCTTGAGAGTCAAGGCGATGAAGAGTGCAGAGATCAGTTACCAGTAGTTAAGTGAATTCTATGTTTTCAAACCTCTTTCACAGGTTTAAGTTTCTGTTTTGCTTGAGGGCAAGCAAAGGCTAAGTCTGGGGGAGTTGATATATCATGGTTTTTACGGTTTTAACCATGATATAAGTGTGCTTTTTGAGTCTTTTGGTTTGTTTCTAGTTTGTTTTTGAGTCTTTACAGGTTATTTAGGAATTTGGCACGGATGGGGTAATATGGAACAATTTGGATCATTTTGGAGCACTTTACCGAAGGAAATCAAGTTGGAGTCGGATCAAAGACCAAGCGTCGATCGACACCACTTGAGGAGCATCGATCGGCGCTGTTGATTACCCGACGAGAGAACAAGAATTGGAAGTTTTACAAATTTGCCCAAAGTCTTCTTTAATTGCAACATAAGCCCCTGGACGAATTTTAGGATGTATATATATTGTTTTAGCTTTTAGAGACCCTTAAGTTATCTTCTAGCAGTTTTTGAGAGAAAAGATATTGAGAGCTTTTGGGAGAGATAGATCTGAATTCTTTGTAGAGAGAAGATTTCTTGAACTCCCTCTTTTACTTTTAATATCTATTCATGTTATTCAGAATTATGATTTGTGCTTTATTTAATATGTCTGAGTAATTTGCTTGTTAGGTTTAGGGTTTTTCATAGGATTTTTATGATTTATTAGATCTGAGATTTTTAGGGTTCTTAATCTTTTATGATCTTCATCTTTGGTTGTTCTTCACAATAATTCTTGATTGATCACCTAGAATTGTTATCTTAGGGAAATAAATTGATATGAGAATATAATTGTTTTCCTGATTAAACCATTGATGAGCAGAATTGTTTCTTACAAAGAGATTTGAATTAATAATTCTGTGAACTTTTATCTAAACCTGTTTTTAAAGCTGATTTATTACTTAGAATTTTACAAAGAGATTTGGATTTTCTGGTTTTAAATTTAGAATATAATTGCATTGAGAACTGATTATTTTACCATGATGTTTAGAGTTCTAGATCTGTTCTTTATTGCTTGAACCTTAATTAATTTATCTGATTTAATATTTCATAATTTCCTGAGAAATTCCCTAGGCTTAACTCTTTTGATTTCTGAATTTACAACACTTTAATTTAATTATTTGCATTGCTTTTATTTTAATTCAAATTAACTTGTTTAGCGTAATTTACAAAACTCTACAATCTATTGTGTTTTATCTTGAGTCTCTGTGGATTCGACCCTTAAGTACTGCAACTGATCTCTTGTTTGAGAGAGTAGCTCTAGGGATTAATTTGAGCCTATCACTAATCAATCATTGATTTTAAAATAATAATCATAATGTGTTATTGGTTCTATGATTTAGAAATAATAGTTAAAATCCTATGTTATTCGTTTAGTGATTTGTCTTTAGATTTCAAAATCCACATTATAATTTCATAGGAGGAAGAGTAAGTAGTAAGAATAATTCCTCCAGACATATGGCTGCGTATGATTGGACTCTGTTAGATTCCTCATTGAGCATTCTAAATGATGCTGATATGACGTGTTCTCTCCAAGTTGTAGAGACACGGCCTTGATGGGCAGCAGCGGCTAGAAACCACAACGCCGATGCCTTTACCACCATCGGAGAATCGTCCATATGCAACTGCGGTATGATCCGTATCATTGCAAAATGTTTGGCAACGAGGAGCATCACAGTGAAGACCATACCATAGTTGCAGCAAGTTGAACACCACATTCTACTTCCGTCCAATCCATTGAACCAACCATGTTAACCACCTCCTTGAACGAAATAACTCTAGCCTTTTCACAACTTGTGAAGGTTAATATATTTTGAAATATAAACAAAATAATGTGCTAATCAATCATTGATTTTAAAATAATAATCATAATGTGTTATTGGTTATATGATTTAGAAATACTAGTTAAAATCCTATGTTATTCGTTTAGTGATTTTTTTTTAGATTTCAAAATCCACATTATATTTTCATAGGAGGAAGAGTAAGTAGTAAGAATAATTCCTCCAGACATATGGCTGCATATGATTGGACTCCGTTAGATTCCTCATTGAGCATTCTAAATGATGCTGATATGACGTGTTCTCTCCAAGTTGTAGAGACACGGCCTTGATGGGCAGCAGCGGCTAGAAACCACAACGCCGATGCCTTTACCACCATCGGAGAATCGTCCATATGCAACTGCGGTATGATCCGTATCATTGCAAAATGTTTGGCAACGAGGAGCATCACAGTAGAAGACCGTACCATAGTTGCAGCAAGTTGAACACCACATTCTACTTCCGTCCAATCCATTGAACCAACCAGGTTAACCACCTCCTTGAATGAAATAACTCTAGCCTTTTCACAACTTGTGAAGGTTAATATATTTTGAAATATAAACAAAAATAAAGTGCTAATCATTGATTTTAAAATAATAATCATAATGTGTTATTGGTTCTATGATTTAGAAATACTAGTTAAAATCCTATGTTATTCGTTTAGTGATTTGTCTTTAGATTTCAAAATCTACATTATATTTTCATAGGAGGAAGAGTAAGTAGTAAGAATAATTCCTCCAGACATATGGCTGCGTATGATTGGAATCCGTTAGATTCTTCATTGAGCATTCTAAATGATGTTGATATGACGTGTGCTCTCCAAGTTGTAAAGACACGGCCTTGATGGGCAGCAGCGGCTAAAAATCACAACGCCGATGCCTTTACCACCATCGGAGAATCGTCCATATGTAACAGCGGTATGATCTGTATCATTGCAAAATGTTTGGCAATGAGGAGCATCACAGTAGAAGACCGTACCATAGTTGCAGCAAGTTGAACACCACATTCTACTTCTGTCCAATCCATTGAACCAACTAGGTTAACCACCTCCTTGAACGAAATAACTCTAGCATTTTCACAACTTGTGAAGGTTAATAGATTTTGAAATATAAACAAAAATAATGTGCTAATCAATTATTGATTTTAAAATAATAATCATAATGTGTTATTGGTTCTAAGATTTAGAAATACTAGTTAAAATCCTATGTTATTCGTTTAGTGATTTGTTTTTAGATATCAAAATTCACATTATATTTTCATAGGCGGAAGAGTAAGTAGTAAGAATAATTCCTCCAGACATATGGCTGCGTATGATTGGACTCTGTTAGATTCTTCATTGAGCATTCTAAATGATGCTGATATAACATGTGCTCTTCAAGTTATAGAGACACGGCCTTGATGGGTAGCAGTGGCTAAAAACCGCAATGTCGATGCCTTTACCACTATCGGAGAATCGTCTATATGCAACAGCTGTATGATCCCTATCATTGCAAAATGTTTGGCAACGAAGAGCATCACAGTAGAAGACCGTACCATAGTTGCAGCAAGTTGAACACCACATTCAACTTCCGTCCAATCCATTGAACCAACCAGGTTAACCAGCTCCTTGAACGAAATAACTCTAGCCTTTTCACAACTTGTGAAGATTTTTTTCAAAAAAAGTGTATGTTCCTTTTCTTCAGCTCTCTGAGTCTGAGTCTGTTTCTCGATTAATAAACCTCTTGTAATCAGCCTCAAACATTTCCTCATCCTCAGGCTCCATTAGTACATTAGGAACTACAACCCCATTGATTATCTTCCACATTGTGCCCTCCTCCTCAAGTAGACTTGGATCACGGCTGATGAGGTCCATAAATCAATTACTTTGCTTTGCCAGAATCTCACAACCCAGTGGAATGTCCAGCAGATTCTTGAAGAGTAGGTAATCATGGTCTTCTTCTTCTTCATCAGAGGGGTAAGAAGAATACATTCTTCTTATTCTCTTTTGAGTATGCAGAAAGAAAGAAAGAAGAAAATAAAACGATTGTCATAAACTTTTTCTCCCAATTTACAGAGCAACAATAAATTGAGTAAAATAAAATAAAATTGTACCTTCAAAGATAGCTGACGACGCTGGGGAGCGACCGGCGGAAAAAGAGTGAACCCTCTGATTGGGCTTCGACGTTGCTGGGAATCAGCATCCCCCGCCCTGGTTGCTCTGAGGACCGGAGGAAAGAGAGTGGGCCCTCTGATTGGGCTTTGCAAAACCTTCAAAAGAAAAACAGAAAAAAAAAACAACATTAAAAGCTATTGGACCAAACCCAATTAGTTCTAAACCGACTCAATACATCCATAACTATACAACAATAAAACGAAATCTGATAAATCAAACAATGTTAATGTTAATGATGATGAGTCATCATTGCCTTCGGAAAATTTAAAATCACTATATATCTCCCCGATTAGTAGAAATTAATTACTCTGAATCCTATATGTTAGAGAGTTCTAGAATACTACATAATTTGTTCTTTTAGGTCATTAATTTCACTAAACATTAATAAATCACTTTTCTTAGTTCTCGTGGTTAATGCTCGTCGTCCACAGAGGATAATCTGCTGAAAGAAAGAACAAAAAAAACAAAAATCAGATTTTGTGGTTAATAACATGATGTTTCTTCTCCTCAAACCAAACAAAAGCTATTTCATTTTGGAGAAGAAAAAAAAGTCAGAATATTTAACACCAAGATCGATCTATTTCATTTTCACTAAGAAAATAATTGTTTTCACTAAGGATTTTTTTTAGTGAATAAGTTTTAAAAAAGTCTTCATTTTTACTAAGAAAGTAATTGTTTTCACGAAAAAACACAACCTTCAAAAAGAAAAAAATAAGTTTTTCGAAGTCTCAACCAAAAACAAAACAAAAATTATGGTTTCTATTCTTCTTTTCCAACGGTTTTTAGTAAATAAGGGAAAAATAAAAAAATCAAAGTTTTATACCAAAGAAAAGTCATATCTTGGAGAGAAAAAAATAAGGGAGATTTTCAAAAATACTCATTTTTCTATGTCACTTTTCAAAAATACTTTTTCATGGTGTCCATTTCAAAAATACCCTTTTTTAATATATAAAATAATTAAATTATAAACCCTAAACCCTAAATACTAAACCCTACCTCTTAAAAATTATACCCTAAATATAATCTCAGACCTAAAATTTTTTTTCTAAAAATTAATTTAACATATTGTAATTGTGTAAAAGATGGTAGAAATGAAAATGTTCAAAAAGGTATGTCAAAAAAGGTATTTATAACAAATTCTCAAAAAAAATAAATCAGAATATATAATCTCACCAAGATATGTGTTTCCATGTATACATTTCCACTAAAAACACACAACGTAAAGAAATAGAGAACCCACTAAAAACCTTAATCATCATGGTCGGTGGGAAGAACAAAAAAAAAAGGTGACGGGAGATATGAACAGAGTAAAGGTGTGTGTGTGTTTTTTTTTGTTTATCTGAGACTAGTGAACGAGAGTTATATATAGGGTCAGAATTGTAATAGTGGATTTGATAGTGTGGGACAACCAATTTGATAGGGTAGTACAGTTAAACTGCGATTATTTTAGGACAAATGTATTTGCGGAACAAGTGCGGTTAATGCAAAATAATCGCTACAAAATAATGTTTAACTGGTGAAAAACTATGTACAGTGCGAATTTCATATTTTTATTAATAACTAATATAATTACATATTTTAATTTGTTTTGTGTTAATATATAACATATTCTTGTAATATATTTTTTTTGTTCAAGGAATATAGATTAATAAACATTAAACCACATTACAACTTTGTATTAATTAATAAACAATTTCAAATATAGAAAAACATGTTTTTAATAGATGGGTTGAAATTTTACAAAAATGTAATCATATTTTATTAGCTATATGTATACATATATAAGATACAAATATAATAGAGATTAAATTTTAACTACTTTTTAAAATACCAAAATTAACTTTTTTTAGAGTATAATTGTTTCAGTTGAAATAATTATTATACGCAATTTTTTTATATGCAAATCAATTAGTTATAAAACATAAACCACTTGAATAGTTGAACCGCATCGAAATATGTGTGTATCACTAGTAATGTGCGGTTTTCAAATTTTTTTCATAGGTATTGAATGGTAACCTTATAAAACGCGGATTTCAAAACAAATTTAGGAAAATGGGTCAATGTTATCAATCATACAACTTTAACTAATTTGCGGTATTCTACAAAAAGAAGAAACCACTATAGGTATTTTTTAGGATTGAACAAAATCCAGTGGACCATACTTAACAAAAGGGGTAAAAACGGTATTGATCAAAACATGACATATAAGAGTCGGAAGTCGTCCGCCGTTCTTGTTACACATGGACCACTTACTAATTTCGTGGGAATGTTTTCTATTGGATTTTTTTTAAGCATTTATTGTTTATTATGATAAACTTACTAATAACAAGACTACAACATGAATAGTAACACACAAAAATATTTGTAGACTACCTTAAAAGTTTCATGTATGTGTGTTGTGTCAATCCTTACAACTGCAATTAATGATTACAATTTTGGTGTTTATTTTTTTAATGCAACTATATGTTAAATAGTAGCTAATACAAATTTTGTCATAATTGATACATACATAAATTGGTTTCTCTATAGGGTTTGGATTTGTTACATAAATATGTCTGATTAGAGCAGATGGATAATTTACAATCATGAAAATAAATACTAAATATTTGGATTAATTTAGGAAAGAGTTAGCTTCAAAAGGTAAATTAGTTCAGGAATAGAGAAAACTCACATATTAGAAACAGTTCTTAAATTATTAGCAATATTATATTTCTATTAATTTATAAAGAAGAAAAAAAAAAGATAATAGCTCCACTGCTCCAAAAAAAAAAAGGGTAAGTAAGTCATTGATCTCGTACGTGTATATGTAAGAAAATGAGAGAAAATATGTACGGAGAAAACATGTAATGAGAGAAACAGTTCTTAAATTATAAGAAATGTTATATTTCTATTAATTTATAAAGAAGAAAAAAAAAGATAATAGCTCCACTGCTCCAAGAAAAAAAAAGGGTAAGAAGGTCATTGATCTCGTACGTGTATATGTAAGAAAATGAGAGAACACATGTACGGAGTTCTACCGCCGCTCTTGTTGCACTGAGAGAGGTCTGAGATAAAGTCAAATGTAAAGTTTTTATTTTTAATTACTTTTACGTTATTTCATATATTGTTGAACCGCATTTAAATATGTGTGTATCACTAGTAATGTGCGGTTTTCAAATTTTTTTTCATAGGTATTGAATGGTAACCTTATAAAACGCGGATTTCAAAACAAATTTAGGAAAATGGGTTAATGTTATCAATCATACAACTTTAACTAATTTGTTGTATTCTACAAAAAAAAGAAACCACTATAGGCATTTTTTTAGGATTGAACAAAATTCAGTGGACCACACTTAACAAAAGGGGTAAAAAGGGTATTGATCAAAACATGACATATAAGAGTCGGAAGTCGTCCGCCGTTCTTATTACATATGGACCACTTACAAATGTCGTGGGAATGTTTTCTATTGGATTTTTTTTAAGCATTTATTGTTTTTTATGATAAACCTACTAATAACAAGACTACAACATGAATAGTAACACACAAAAATATTTGTAGACTACCTTAAAAGTTTCATGTATGTGTGTTGTGTCAATCCTTACAAATGCAATTAATGATTACAATTTTGGTGTTTATTTTTTTAATGCAACTATATGTTAAATAGTAGCTAATACAACTTTTGTCATAATTGATACATACATAAATTGGTTTCTCTATAGGGTTTGGATTTGTTACATAAATATGCCTGATTAGAGCAGATGGATAATTAACAATCATGAAAATAAATACTAAATATTCGGATTAATTTAGGAAAGAGTAAGCTTCAAAAAGTAAATTAGTTCAGGAATAGAGAAAACTCACATATTAGAAACAGTTCTTAAATTATTAGCAATGTTATATTTCTATTAATTTATAAAGAAGAAAAAAAAATAGGTCCACTGCTCCAAAAAAAAAGGGTAAGAAGGTCATTGATCTCGTACGTGTATATGTAAGAAAATGAGAGTAAAGATGTACGGAGAAAACATGTAATGAGAGAAACAGTTCTTAAATTATAGGCAATGTTATATTTCTATTAATTTATAAAAAGAAAAAAAAAAGATATAGCTCCACTGCTCCAAGAAAAAAAAAAGGTAAGAAGGTCATTGATCTCGTACATGTATATGTAAGAAAATGAGAGAAAACATGTACGGAGTTCTACCCCGCTCTTGTTGCACTGAGAGGGGTCTGAGATAAAGCCAAATGTAAAGTTTTTCTTTTTAATTACTTTTATATTATTTCATATATTGTTGCATTTTGTTGTAATAGTTTTATATCTGCTTACCACTTTTGGTTTATCAAATTATTAACGACAACAGCCAAATTCTAAAAAATTGAATTTGAAAGTAAATCTTGAATGCATGGCATGGCGCATATGTGCGTGGAAGTGTTTAATTTGTTCTTATAGTATATAAAGAATGAGAGAAGTGATAAGTGACTTTGTGGCAAATTAGCCCATTTGACATTTTCATACATGAAGTTGTGCGTACGTGGCGACGACCTTAGCTTTTTAGTTGTAAATTTGTAATTTGTAAATAAGAAGATATTAATATTTAAAGAAAAAGAAAGTAAAGGCAATAATAGTACGAGATAAAGAGAATCTCAACATTACACTGTTGGGATTATATTTTCTCTCCTCAACTGCGGCTTGTAGCTGTAGGTTTACAGAGCAACAAAGGAACGTGACTCTGTTTCAATTTTTTTGTGGTTGTTGGTGTGGGAATTGGCACCCCCAACATACCGATCTAAACCCGCAAGGAAACCGGTTATCTAAACCGGGAGTTCGGCCCTGAGGTGGATTCTATCTTCGAATGAAGGCCCAATAGCGTTAAGAAGCCCAGCTCGGAAGTAGGAAGCCGACCTCCCAGTTCACCCGGCGGCCGACCTAACTAGAAACCAACAACTTTCCAAATCACGGCTGATATGATTAGGAAGTAGATATATTTTGTAATCTAACACAAAGTATAAATAGAGGAAGACTCCCTCATTGTAAGGCATCGAGCAATTAATACAAAAATTCTAATTCTTCATTGTCCTTTGAAACTCATCAAGAAAGAAAGACCATGTCTCTAGCATCCGACAATGGTGTCACCAACGCGACCGCTCCACAACAAGACAACCCGGTCACCGGAGCCACCAACTTGCAGGATGTCACCACGGATTCACCTACCGACTCGCCTGTCACACTTGTCTACGTCTGATGGCACGTCGGAAAACCCAGCAGACGACTCGATGGCACCCTCTGTCGGGGTAGAGGATGTCGAAGCACCCCATCACGGAACCCATGGGCATGACAAAGAACTACCTGTTGATGGATCTGTCGCTAGAAAGACTTCGTCCGCGCAAATTGCACAACCTCCCCAGCTCGTCTCAGTGGACGACCTCCGTCATGTATTCGGAATGATCTCTAAGGATCTCTTCCAGGCGATATCCGATACGAACCGACGGATGGACGCAATAGAGCACAACGTGCCCCTTCCACTTCAGCAAAATACCGTGCCACCGCAAGTAGCCCGAAGGAACGGCCCCTTGAGCCGATAGCTGTTTAACGATCCGCCACCCTCGGCCTTCCGATCTCAAAACCAGTACGTACCATCAGCGCTAGCTTCGGGGGTGCAACCCCACATCGGACAATCCTCTTAGGGAGATCCGATTCATGCTTCCTATCCTGAATTGGAAGAGATTCACCTCAAAATCCGAGATATGGGATCACTCCTCCACCGGGCTGTGAGCACGGCTTCGGAGATTGACAGGATGTTTGAGGCCATGCAGAGGACCCCGTTTACCAAACGAATCCTGGAGCCGTACGTTCCGGCCGTAAAACTAAGGCTTCCGACCTACGAAGGGACGAAGGATCTAGTACAGCACATGACCTCGTTCATGGCTACTGTATCCAAAGCCAGATTCACTGAGGAACAGAAAGACGCTGGTCTGTGTCAGCTATTCGTCGAGAGTTTAATAGGGAAGGCGTTAACCTGGTTCTCTCAACTCCCGGCGAACTCGATCAACAGTTTCTCTCAGCTGTCAACAGCCTTCCTGCCGAACTACCGGGTCTTCATAGAACGCGGTATTTCTAGTGCCGAATTATGGGAGATAGTTCAGGAGCCCAGCAAACCTTTGCGACAATACCTTACCAGATTAAAGGAAAAGTATGCCAGTGTCTCGGTCACTAAAGACGCCGCGATCGCCGCCTTCAAGAAAGGACTCACTCCCGGGTCACCGTTACAAGTGGACCTCAACATCCGAGAAGCCAAGGACTTGGATTATGCACTTCATCGGAGATCTCGTTTCACATACGTCAAAGAGGACGAAGAGAAGCGGACCGCGAAGGCCCCTCCTACGTGTCCGCTCTCAACAAAAGAAAAGAGTCAAGACGGTTACCAGGAGCCCCGTAAGCATCATGACCCAAGAGATCCTAAGTGTGGAGTAGTCAATGCGATCATCGAAGATGTGGGGCAGGACGACACGTCTCCAGACGCACAAGCGGAACTGTATTGTGATTTTCACGTGTTTGGGGGCCATTCCACAGCCGAATGTAAACATCTGTCCAATTATCTGTTCGAAAAGTATTTATCTGGCGAGATCAAAGCTGACTATCAGCCTAAAGCCTTCCGCGGTGGTCGTGGAGGAAGAGGTTGTGGAGGTAGATCCGGACGATCCAACCCTGGGCGAGGTCAGAAGGGCAATAATCCTCCAAATAACGCGTCGAGCGAGCAGCAACACCCACCTCCTGTCGCGCAACAGAATAATCCAGAATCAGTGGAAGGTCTCCCAGGACCGCCGAAGTGCCAAAAGGGACAGCAAACTGAGCAAACTCCACCTCGCGGTCGTATCTCCATGATTATCGGTCAAACCGATGAATGTAAGGACTCCGTCTGGGCCCTAAAAAAGCGAGCGCGTTAGATCTGTAGTGTTCAGGCGATCTCCAAGGAAGAGCCGCTTAGTGCCGATCCCATCACGTTCACCACCGAGGAAGCTAAAGGAATCCATCATCCTCATAATGACCCCCTGGTCGTGGAAGTCACGATGGGCGAGTTTGATGTGGAGAGAGTCTTAGTGGATACCGGCAGCACGGTCAACGTTCTATTCTGGCAGACGTTGGAGAAAATGGGCGTGACACCGGAGCAAATCAAACCAGAGTCCAGGACGCTGACCGAATACGATGGTGTGGCCAAAATTTCAATGGGCCACGTGAAGTTGCAAGTGCGCGCTGGCGAGTAACACGCAAGACCAAGTTCGTGGTCATAGACGCACCGCCAATTTACAACGCTATTTTGGGTTCACCTTGGATCTACTCGATGCAAGCAGTCCCTTCCACCTATCACCTCTGCGTGAAATTTCCAACTGCCACTGGAATTTACACGCTCTATGGCGATCAAAAGATGCCCATAACCTGCTCTGTTGTCGAGAAAAAGCAATGGCGGAAAGAGGACGCATAGCAATTACAGAGCGGGGATCACCTGGTCGATCCTCATAAGCCAGAGCGAGATCAGCTAAAGGCCACGGGATACAAAATTATCCAGGTCAACATAGACGATATGGATCCCTCTCGGACGGTTGGGATTGGGGACGAACTCGAAGATCGGATCAAGACCGAACTGATGACTTTTCTGAAGTCAAGATCCTAGACGTTTTCTTGGTCCACTAAGGACAAGGTCGGTATCGATCTCTCGATTACTTGCCATAAACTGAATGTTGACCCCACTTTCATACCAGTCCGACAAAAACGCCGACGTCTCGGATCTGATCGGGCGAAGGCGGTGCAAGACAAAGTTTAGCGACTACTTAAAGCCAATCAGATAATGGAAGTACAATACCCCGATTGGCTGGCAAACCTGGTGGTGGTCAAGAAAAAGAACGACAAATGGAGAGTTTGCGTCAATTTCACCGACCTTAACAAGGCATGTCCCAAGGATTGTTTTCCTTTACCTCATATCGATCGACTCGTAGAAGCCACCGCGGGGAACCAGCTACTCTCGTTCATGGATGCATTCTCCGGATACAATCAAATCGCAATAAGCCCAGTCGATCGCGAGAAGACCACATTCATCATGGATAGAGGGACTTACTGCTTCAAACTAATGCCATTTGGGCTGAAAAACGCAGGGGCGACTTATCAGTGCCTGGTTAATACGATGTTTACCGACTTGTTAGAAAATACGATGGAAGTCTACATCGACGACATGCTATTCAAATCCATGATAGCGGAACAACATATCCAACACCTCGCCGAATGTTTTGACATCTTGGATCAATTCCAGATGAAGCTAAACCCAACCAAGTGCACATTCGGTGTAACCTCGGGCGAATTCCTGGGATATATCGTGACCGAGCGAGGAATTGAAGGTAACCCAAAGCAAATCAAAGCAGTATTGGGACTCTCATCTCTGACCAATAAGCGAGAGGTACAACGCCTAACAGGTCGGATAGCCGCGCTAAATTGGTTCATCACGCGATCAATGGACAAATGTCTCCCGTTCTACCAACTCCTCCGAGGTAATAAAGATTTTCACTGGGACGGTGCTTGCGAGATCGCCTTCGGACAACTCAAAGAGTACTTGACCACTCAGCTGGTACTCGTCAAGCCTGAAGAGGGGGAGACATTATATCTCTACGTCTCTTTCTCCAGTTCAGCAGTTAGCGGGGTGCTGGTCCGGGATGATCGCGGCGACCAACGACCAATCTTTCAAGTAAGCAAGGCTCTTTATGATGCAGAAACACGTTATCCGACCTTGGAAAAGCTTGCTCTTGCCTTGATCGTTGTTGCTCGGAAGCTCCAGCCTTATTTCCAGTTGCACTCCATCGTTGTCTACACCGATCAACCACTCCGGACTGTTCTTCACAGCCCTCTTCAATGCAGGCAAATTGCAAAATGGGCGATCGAGCTGAGCGAATATGATATCGAATTTCGTTCTTGCCTGAACCTAAAGTCACATGTCCTAGGGGACTTCATCACGGAGCTATCTTATGAACTTAAAGAAGCCATACCCAAGGAGGAACCTTGTACGTTGTTCGTCGCCGGCTCTTCCTCCAATCATGGATCCGGCGTTGGGATCATTCTCCGATCGCCAACTGGCGAAGTCCTCGAGTAGGCTCTAAAACTCGGGTTCAAGGCGTCGAACAACAAAACTGAATATGAAGCCGTCCTGGCCGGACTGCGGCTGGCACAAGGACTCGGGGTAACAAGCATCCAAGTTTTCTGCGACTCACAGCTCGTAGTCAACCAATTCAGCGGAGAATACGACGCTAGAAATGAGCGTATGGGGGCATGTCGCCAGTTACTCCAAACTCTTTCGGAGCAGTTCGCCTCGTTCGAATTAATCAAGGTTCCGAGGAGCAAAAACGTGTCGGCAGATGCTCTCGCCGCTCTGGCAAATTGTTCCGATCCTGGCTTGCGACGAACAGTCCCAATCGAATGCATCGAAATGCCTAGCATCGATCATGCCGGTCTGAATTTCGCCATCTATGATGATGTGGAACCAATGGAAGTCGATGAGCCAATTTAAGGCTCGGTGGATGTAACGCAATCTCCAGACGATTGGCAGCTCGAGATCAAAATGTACATCGCGGATGGCAAGGTTCTAGAAGATTGCTGGCAAGCCCGACGGTTAAAAGCCCGATGTGCGCATTACGTCATGTTAAGGGACAGCCTTTTCCGATGTAGTTCTTCTAGAGTCCTACTCACCTGTGTCGATCTAGAAGAGGCAGAATGGATAATGACGGAAGTCCACGAAGGTGACGGTGGCAACCATTTCGGAGGACGTGCACTTGCATTGAAAATCAAAAAGGACGGATATTATTGGCCGACTATGGTCGCCGATTACGAAGCGTTATCGGCGAAGTGTGAATCTTGCCAAGGCCATGTACCGATGAAACATGTTCCACCCAAATTGCTAAACACGGTCACCGTGCCATATCTGTTCATGCGCTGGGCAATGGACCTCGTCGGTCCACTGCCTCCATCGAAGTCAAAACACTTCATGTTGGTCTTAACCGACTATTTCACCAAGTGGGTGGAGGCTGAATCATTTCACAAGGTACAATCACTGGATGTGACCAACTTCATTTGGAAGAACATCATTTGTCGTCACGGACTCACGTATGAGATCGTCACCGACAACGGAACACAGTTCACTTCGCTGATCACCCGACGTTTTCTCAGCAAATGGCAGATTCGTTTGAGCACCTCGACTCCCCGATATTCTCAGGGGAACGGTCAAGCCGAAGCCACAAACATGACCATAATAGATGGGCTGAAGAAACGTCTCGGACAAGAAAAGGAGCTTGGGCAGATCAACTCGATGGCGTACTGTGATCCTATCGGACTACCCCGAGGCGAGCTACAGGGCAGTCTCCCTTCTCGTTTGCTTATGGCATCAAGGCATTGGCTCCAGCGGAGGCAAGTGTGCCAACGCTTCGCTGCACTATGTTGGTTGACGACTCTGATCTTAACGATAGTATGATACTCGATCATATCGACTTCGTCGAACAGTGCGGAAGAGAATTCGAAAAAAACAAATATAAAATAAAATGCAGAAAGAGTAGAGAGAACGGAGCAAATACCTTCAAACAGTTTGGCAAAAAGTAAAAATGAAGAGAAGAGCCGGGTATATAGAAGCGAGTGGGCGGCAACTCTACGCGAAGTCGTTATGACATACTCTACCTACGCGACGTTTCAGCTTCCGAGCTGACAGAAGCGACGCATCCGACACATGTCGCGATGGCAATGGACGACAAAGCAGCGCAAAGATCCAGGTGATTAGATTTGATTTTCCTTACGGATTAGATCAGATATTCTTTTCTTATAGTCCGAACATTTGAATTGACTTCTGAATGTACCGAACTGGGGGGGACTAATTGTTGGTGCGGGAATTGGCACCCCCAACATACCGATCTAAACCCGCAAGGAAACCGGTTATCTAAACCGGGAGTTCGGCCCTGAGGTGGATTCTATCTTAGAATGAAGGCCCAATATCGTTAAGAAGCCCAGCTCAGAAATAGGAAGCCGACCTCCCAGTTCGCCCGGCGGCCGACCTAATGAGAAACAAAAAACTTTCCAAATCACAGCTGATCCGATTAGGAAAGTAGATATATTTTGTAATCTAAGACAAAGTATAAATATAGGAAGACTCTCTCATTGTAAGGCATCGAGCAATTAATACAAAAACCCTAATTCTTCATTGTTCTTGAGCAAAATCCTAACTTGTTTTCCAAGAGATTTCAATCCGCTTTTACTTGTTAGCTTTGATCCGATTTCTTAGAGAGAAAGTGTTATTGAATTTGTTTCCCCCTTTAAACAAATTCATTGTGTTTGAAGCTCAGTTTCTACAGTGGTGTGGGAAAAAAAAACGAAAAGGAGTCAGTAGTGGGGAATTGTTGTGAATTGGTTTTTGCTTGATGATTAAAATAGAGATTAGATATTGTTTTTGGAAGATGAGATATTCAAAATATATAATGTAGCTAAATTAAAATAAAATAGAGATTATATTGTTTTTGATATTATCTCTATTTTGTGTACAATGAATAGGGTATCAAGTTGTGAATTTTAATTAGAGTTAATTAAAATTAGAGTTAATTAAAATGTAGGTATCAAAACTCCACTACTCCTCCGAATTAGGCATCTACGAAATGGTCTTCGCCAGAAGACACTCAAACCGGCCAAAATTACCTTTGCACCCTTCCTTCTTATGAAGTCACTACGGAAATATCACGAAGATTGAAGATTTACAATTGGGGGAAAGGGTTTTACTGTAGGCGAGTAGAAACTAGCTTGCTTCTCTATCTGTGATTTTCAATTTTTCTATCATCGGCTCCACACTATGTCGCAGAGTTTTCAGAGATCTCGAAGAGACTGTTCGTAATTTGGGTTCTATCACGCCGTTAAAGACTTCCATGTCTTCTTTCTTATTGGGACTGATAAGAACCGAGTCTAGATGTGAAAAATATGGACAAAGCAACGATTACAGCGAAGTACTCATAAAAAAAGAGGTACTTAATTGAGATTATCTTTGGTTCTAATTTCTCTTCTTAGCAATATATTTGTTTTCAATCTCAAGTTTGTTTGCTTGTTATTTGCAGTTTCCGGTGACTTTTGATGGATGCTGAGTTGATGACCCTCCCCATGTAGGGGTAATTTTCAAATTTGCGGAAGTGAACGACGAGTTAGTGGAAGGACCGTTTATGGGGTTGATGGCTCTGTCTTAAAAATGCGGCAATCGAAGAAAAAGCATTTATGTGGTCGATGACTTCACATATGTTTTGTGAAGTCATCAACGATTAGAAATTCCAGTTGGAGCTTGGAGGTAAGTAAGCCAATGTTGTGCTCTGATTTTGGCCTGACCATTGAAATGCAGCAATACATATATGTGTTTATTCACTTCTATTTTGCTTGGAATCACCAAACTCCAATTTTGTAATTAGTTAGTACTTGTTTTGTGCAATTTATTGAACCTCTCTGATGTGTTTTACTCTGTAACCTCGTCCTTCTAATTTGTTTCAGTTTTAACAATCGCCGAGGAATCAAACTCTTTTTGTTTGCATGTAAGGACATAATATTTTGTAATTTTTCTCAATGCGAGTTTAATTGGTTTTTCTTTGGTAATGTGCATTCATCTGTCTTGGATTTAAGGGATAGTTTAAATACCACCGCAAAGTTAAATTGGTTTCCTTTAGGTTTAATCACCTGTCTTGGTTTTAGGGTAGAGTTTTGAACACAAACACGTCGTTAAATTCTTTCCATTGGGTTCTCTCATTCATCCATCTTGGCTTTAGGATATAGTTTTGAACACCACCACATTGTTACATTGAATTCATGTGGGTTAATTCAACCATCTTGGCTTTAGGGTATATAGTTTTGAAGACCAACCCCCAAAAAAAGTGAACACGCATCATGTCGTCAATATGGCTAGATAGACAAAATTTATGATATCTCCAACATGTTTCCAAAGTTTCATACTCATAGTTAGGTCAACTATGCTGATATGAATTTGTGGAGGTGACACACATGTTAAACTCTCTTCGTCGTCCTCTAAAGGTACACAATACACTAATTCACTTTCATGGGAGGTGTTCACTTTCTTCCTCTACTTCTTTCTCTTACAGTCTCCTTTGTTTCAGCTAATTTGTAAAGATAAGCTCAGATAAGATGTATGGACGTGGACGTACAAATCAAGAAGAATGGAGAGTTTCTACTTTATCTCTCTACTAAGATCTGGATTTTGATCTGACACTTCAAGCTTCCTGGATTTTGAAGATTCTTTAGAAGAGAGACTCTGACGTCATGTCCAAAAAAATTTACTAACAAACAAATGGCAAAAGAGTCGTCAACAGTGATCTTCATATGTAATATTATACCTTTCACCATTCTAATGCCTAAATCTGAATCTCACTCCTAAATAATGCCTGTTTATATAAATTTCCCTTTTAATTACTCTATATATTAACGGAATCAGCTCCATCATCTACGCACCAAGTTATTGCTCCTACGATCACGTAACAAGTCGATGTGATTTGGTCAAAGATAGTTGATATCTTTGTGATTGTAATTAGATTTTCTAAGATCTCTTTTGTAGTCTATAAAAGACTTGTAAGTCATTCTAAGCAATACATATAAAAATATTTCCTTGTGATCTTTGATTCTTCATGGTATTAGAGCGGGTTGATCCTTGTGGATCGGTTATGATGACCCTCAAAGACGACGACGACGGTGATATACAATCAAAAAGTTTATAAAACTTTTGACGTTTCTCGCTCCGACATGATAAAGTCAGATGAGGTGGATGAGAAGACGAAGACGGTGGCACCGGCGTATTGCCACGACGGAGAACTCATGAGTCATTATGACTCAAGTTCAGTCCAATGATGCCCAGATCCGATGATGAAAAAAAAACGACAGTGGAGTCCAAGAAGATGGACATGAAGAAGTATGACGAACCCGACAAACAAGAACACGACTTGAAGGAATCCAACACGACTTGAAGGAATCCTTGTGTCACACACAAATCTTGTGTTGTGACATCGACGAACCATTACGACAAGAAAAGCTGAGATGACTTAACGGTGGGGTATAACACCGTGATGAATACCGATCGAAACCGAGATATGAAGATGGAGACATGATCAAGTTCAGATCATGGATTTGATTGTCTTATGAAAATTCCGACAAGCATCGGACGTGAAAAGCACAACGACCACGAGAACATGGTGTTGAGCAGATAGCTTAGCAAGGAAGAAACGAGGTTGTGTGGAAGACAATGAGTATAGAAGCACTTCTGACTGAAATTGGGCAATGGCAAGCAATCAGCCTGCTGGTCATTTGCAAGATTTTGTTTTGCAGTTTATATGCAAACTGTTCAGTTCTTGGGAGAGCAACCAAGACTTGTGATCGAAATGGTCAAGTTGAAGCTATTATGGTCAAGTTGGGCATTTGCAAGCGACATTCTCAACTTGAGGGGTAGTATTAACGGAATCAGCTCAGTCATCTACGCACCAAGTTATTGCTCCTCCGATCACGTAACAAGTAGATGTGATTTGGTCAAAGATAGTTGATATCTCTGTTATTGTAGTTAGATTCTCTAAGATCTCTTCTGTAGTCTATAAAAAACTTGTAAGTCATTCTAAGCAATACATATAAAAATATTTCCTTGTAATCTTTGATTCTTCACTATAGTCTTGGGATTGTTGTGAATAGTTTGTTTTACTTTTAGCTTTATTGTTTTAGGGAAGAGTCTTAGGATCGTCCATAATATTGAATTGGTGTTTGCTACTATATGATTGGGGTGGAAAATGTTAGATTAAAATAATAATACTCTCTGCTCTCTCTAGAGTAATGTTGTAATAATAATACTAAGTATGTACATATATTGTTTCGCTAGTTATCGAACAAGAACAAAAACCAATACAATAAGAGAGAGGAAAGAAATTAAACGTAGGTATTAAATTAATTAAAAATGGGTAGTAATAACACATAAAATTATTTTTAGATTACCTTAAGAGGGGGTATTGAACTTGAATTTTAAAGGATTTAGTAGGATTTTAATTTTTTAGAGTTTTGAAAAATTTGAGTGAGCTTTTAGAAGATTTGATTGTTTTCTAGAGTTTTTATTTTTTTAAATCAAGAATATGAAATGTGATTCTGTGAGATTTATTATTAAACTTTAGGTGATTTTAGAATATTTCAAAATACAAAAAAAGAAAAATTTGGCTTCAATCTCTTCAACGACACCTAACTATTCCATTACATAAAAATTGGCATGAAGGGATAATGATGAGATCGAAGAGATCATTTAGAAATTTACATCATTGAGAGTTTAAAAAGAAAGTAAAGTTCACCTAAGTGAAGTATTCTTGTGGGGGTGTATCTCAGTATCAATTTTTATAACAAAAGGACTCCTCAGCTGGAAGAGAAGAGAAGGAAGAGTGAGATGAAGAGAGTCCAACTGGTAATCCCCTTCCTATCCAAAGTGAACCACATATGAAAAGAGAGGCCAAGTGTACACTCTTTGCTGTAATAAGCGTTTGAGATCCCAACCCATCCGCAAATAACACATTAACACACCGGCCTTGGAATGACCCGCTGTTTCATTCATCACATATACATACCAGAGTACACGAAGCATGATAAGTAGTCCAATGGCAATCCTAGGTTGTTTCCAGCACATGATCAGATGTTTTACATGGCTAGTGGAACATAGGTTGAAAAAAAAAGCAAGAGAGGTCAGTCACTTGTCTATATACTCTTTCACAAAGGAACGGTGACCAAGAGAGATAGCTTAACAAAAGAAACAAAACCGACGAGTTCAGAATTTACTAAAGCTTGTCCAATCTATTCCATCGTTACACATCATCATAGAACAGTTTTTAAAACAATAACTCTTCCTTTTATAACTTGTTTCTAAACTATCAATATACAAAACCAAGCTGGATTTGAAAGATAAAGCATGGTGGAAGGACTGTGTGAGGAAAAAAAGACATTGTAGTTAGAGGAGACGAAGTTTATTTTTTTGTTGGTATTGAATATAAAAGGGGAATTCACAAGTACCTTGCCGTTGTGAAATCTTATCAATGGAATAGACCACGACTTCTTCTCCTCCTCCACTGAGCACTGTCGAAGATTCCTATAGACATATGCAAAGAAGTAGAGGATGATAAAGAATTGCAAAATCCAAATCGGAGATATAAAAGAGAACAAGAGAGAGAGAGAGACAAGTGACAAAAAGGAGGAGTCTTGTTAAAGGAGGCGGCTGGATCGGTGTATAAAAGGATATGAGCGGCGACGGTGAGGAGCATGAATAAAAGAACAAGATTATGAAGCTTCAGCATTGCCGCTCATACTGCGATTTGCATTTGCCTTTACTTTTTTGTTAGTTTTATAATTGAGTTTGGTCGTATGGACATATCATCGTTACCCAGTTAATGTGTTTTTTAAGTAAGAGGTGTGTCTGTAAGAGGCATGACTTTTCGACTAAAGACACAGTTATTGGTAATGTGAACATTTTCAAGTGTGAGTGATCGAGAGAGAGAGAGAGAGAGAGAGAGAGAGAGAGCGATAAAGAAGAAGAACAAGCAAGTGAAAAAAAAAAAAGAAAAACCATTATCAGCTCTCAATTTTGTTCTCTCTGCAATCATTCTTCTCTCCCGCTTTTGATTTGAGTCCTAGGAAAATTATGTTGATTGAGTTATATCTCTGCACTTCTATCCGATAGTTTTTTTTTTCTTCAGAAATCCTTCAGAATTCTACCTCATACCCTATGATTTTATTAGTCATGTTTTCTAACTAAAAAACCAAAAAAAAGTCTTCTGAAATCATTCAAAGTAGTATTTTAAAAAATGTTGTGAAATTTTGAATAACAGGAGATTTAAAGTAGGTTTTATAAATTCTTGATTGAATAACAAGAGATTCTGAATTATTTTAAGAGATTTTATAGAAATCTTAAGTTGAATAACACAGAATTTCATAAAAAATTTTAAAAATCTCAATTGAATAACAAGTGATTTGAAGAAAACTGTAAAATCCTTTAAAATTCAAGTTCAATACCCCCTCTAAAAGTTGATGGATGTGTGTTGTGTCAACCCTTACAAATGCAATTAATGATTCAAACTTTGGTGTTTATTTAATGCAACTGTATGTTAAATTAAATAGTAGTACAAATTTTGTATTGATCAGTTGATACTATTCAAGATGATCAACCACATATACTACGTGTATATACCATTATGTCTTTTTTTCTTTTCAAAAAACAATTTTCGAATATGGAAATTACATTATATAAAATAGTCTTTTAATATATACAATGGTAAATTAAAATCCTTATATAAGTTTATCAAAAAAAAAATATTCTACATTTTATATGAATATTATATTGGATAATGGAAAAAGCAATAGTTACTAAGCAAAAAGCAATAATCGAATGCATGGCATGGTGGCGGAAAAACAGATTTTTCATACCTGGACAATTACAATATGTTCGATTCATACATCGGACTATCGGGTATGCTGAAAACTTTTAAAATATTTGAATTTCATACTTGGACTTATGTTTTTGTGCTTAAATATACAAAAACGTGATTAAATACTAACTCTGTTAATTTCTCTATTAAGCTAATCTGACGTGGATTTCATAACAAAATGACGACGTTTTAAAAAATACAATTTGGACAAATTGAACAAATTTGGACAATTTGGACAATTTGTTCAGATTAAGTACAATTAGATACCAATTACATTGTAGTTGTGTGTTAGTACTGTCCCTTCTTTTTTGGTCTTCGTTACATATATAAGACCAAAAAACAGTCAACCAAAAAACAGTCAAGTTAAAGTGGATTTTGCAAATTAAATAAAGCTTTCACGTTACACATTTTTTTTTTTTTGTTAATGAGGGATTTCCAAACTAAAAAATTATAAAAGTGATTACAATGGATATGTAATATCTACGTGGTGGACTTATTGTAGTTTGTGTACATAAGATATTAGTAAATGTTATTTTAATTAAAAGAAATATATGATAATAATACGATAAAGAGAATCTCATCATAGCATCATTGGGATCCTAAGCTGAGGGCTTTGCAGTTTTACCATTTGTTACAGAGCAGAGAGTAGGCATGTGACTTTGTTCCAAGGTTTGTTACTACAGTAATAGTAGTAGTATTATTATATTTTTAATTGAAAACGTACAAGCTTGAGTTTCGAATTTCAAATAGAAACAATTAAAGTCGTTAGAGAGTTATAGACATAAATATATATATATATATATCCATTCGTATTAGTTAAATTTGTTTTTAGGGGATATGCATGCATTGTACTTGTGTCATACCAGATAAGAGAGAAAGAAAGAAATTAATGAAAAATATTGATGATTTTTTTGTGACGTGGGGAAAAAACTAATAGGGTGGATTTAGCCGTTTAGGGGTAGTACTGAAGAGAGAAAGAGTATGACTTAAAAACAAATTGGAGATGTGAGAGAGTCTGAAGAGAGAGAATATGGGTAAAAAACAAAATTGGAGAGGGGAGAAATTTTCTTAGAAAAATAAGTTGTAGAAAGTAATATAGTACTCTGTGATTTGCGTTTCTTTTGTTTTTGATACTATAGATAGTTTTGTAGGGTATAAAATCCGATTGTAAGAAATAAAGAAATGAACTAGGAATGAATTATGAATATTGCTAAGAGAGATGGGGAGAAACTAAGGCCGGCCAAAAGAGAAGGAACATAAAACATTGGATTGAATCGATTGATATCTCTAGAGATGTGACAACTAAGTGGTTGCTACAATTACATATACGTCTATCGTAGCATTCCAGGAAACATTTATGGGAAAAATGTCATAAAAATCCTCAACTTACCAAAACTGTTGAAAAAAAATATGAACTTTACATATGGTGAAATAAATACTTACTTTCTATTGATTTTTTGGATAAATCACAAACTTTTGTTGACTCTGCCAAATAAGACATGTTGACTAGTCAACTAACGGATTAATTTAACGGGTTAAGTAAATGTTAACAGATTCAGTTAAAACTTCAAAACGGCATCGTTTTGCTTATTAAAAAAAAGAAGACATATACGAGATTTGAACCTGATACCTTTTGAAAGAATACGTGGGTTACTTAACCAACTGAGCCATAACAATTAACAATTGATTGGGCACAAAGTTGAATATAGTTTAAACTGATGATTTGGGAAAGAGCTGATCGAAACGAACCAGCTCGAAAAATAGCTGCTGATCTAAACAAGTTGACTGAGAAAGGTGTGACGGTTGAGAAGAGAGAGAGAGTTGAGTCGAGGTTGTCGATGTGGTTAATTGAATATGAATCTTGAACTACTCCATTTTCTGAAATTTGAGAGATTTGGTTGTCGATGTGATTAATTGAATATGAATCTTGTTTTTTTTTGCCCAAGTTTTTAATCGGAACATCTAGTTTCGTTTAATCTCATATCTAGGGTTTCGAAAGGGAAAGAGCTTCGACATCAACTGCTGCTGGAGAAGATGCGGTGGTGGGAAGGAGAGCGTTGTCGCCTTGGATGGATCTGTCGTACGAACAAGGTGGTGATGAGAAAGGGGAAGAAAAAGAAAGAGAAAGTGAAGTGATTTTAAATATATTTGTTTGTATAATAACATCATTAAAGTATTCTAGTCCAGTGGTTACGTATTATGTTGTTGTTGTTTCTCAAAGGTGACGAGTTCGATTGGGATAATATCTCATAAATGGCTTTTTTCTCTTTATAAGTAAAACGACGTCGTTTTAACTGGATCTGTTAACGTTTACTTAACCCGTTAAATTTAGTCTGTTAGTTGACTAGTCAACGTGTCTTATTTGGCAGAGTCAACAAGAGTTTGTGATTTATCGAAAAAGTCAATCGAAATTAAGTATTTATTTCACCATATATAAAGATGCTTTTTTTCAACAGTTATTGTAAGTTGAGGATTTTTATGACATTTTTCCCAAACATTTATGTGAGGGTATAAAGTTGTACTACTATATTTTAGTAATATTATAGAGCAAGGAAAAAAACAAATAATTAGTTGATTTTTTGCTTTATGATGGTTGGTGGATAACTATAAAGTAATATATTATTAATAATAATAATAATAATAATAATAATAATAATAATAATAATAATAATAATAATAATAATAATAATAATAATAATAATAATAACAACAATAATAGTTCTCTTATACTATTATATGACACATAGAACAAACTGGATTGATGCGTCTAGGGATGTGACACAACTTATATGTGTATGTATCATATAGAAAGGAGAGGAAGAAAAAAATTAATGAATTATACTCTTATGGGACAAGTACAACATATAATAATAGTGTTAGGAGGATCATATAATTATGAAGGTATATATGCTCACTACAAAAAAATAATTGTTTAACATCATTTATTTTATATATTTGTATCAGTTTTAAATGACGTAAAAATAATTTACATCACTTAAACAAATGATTTACATTTTGTTGATGCAAATAATTTTCATCGGTTTATTTAAAACTGATGCTAATATACAAAATATTTACATCAATTTTCTAAAATTATATTAACATGCATCAGTTACAAACAGTGATCTAAATTTTGCATCGGTTACTATAAATGACGTGAATATGTTTACGGTTATAATAAATGATGATGTTAAATATTTCTATCAATTATTTAAAATTAATGTCGGTTTGTTATTTGATTTTAATAAATTGATGTTAAAATTAATTTCAATTTTGATAATAGAGTCATTTACATAAATAATTAAAAATAAAATAGAATATTTTCTTCCAAATTAAATAACTGAAGAAATTGTGGTACAAATGTACAATTACAATAATATTAATTAAATTACAATAGTTGACCAAAACAACAAAATTATTTAATAAAAAAAATTTAGAGAGGATAATAATAGAGATTACGGCAACTCAAGCGGCCAGAATCTTAACTCCGGTCAGAATCTTAACTCCGGCCAGAATATCAAGCCCAGCCACCGTCCCTAATCACTCTCCTTCACCAGAACAGCCATCCGCCCTGAGAAAACAGATTTAACCAGTGCTGCACCGGCGACTACCGTGAAAGAAAGATGCTCCGGTTGGATTTTCTCCCAATCTTCGCTAGAAGAACATGTCTCCTCCGTAAAGCACCAGTACAAGAACTCTACATCATCATCACATGGAACACATTAGAAAAACAACTCTTTGAGATGCCGACAGGAGTGTTCTTTAGCGGAGAGGTTCAACATCATCACCGGAAAGATGGAGTGCTGGACTCTCGGAGAAGTTTGATGTCACATTATATTATATGACATAGAAGATGAGGAAAAGTTTTTTTTTTAGCTATGATTCTCGTGTAGGTTCTATCACTTAGAGATATTGATCAAAAAGATTTGAATCTGAATTAGAAAATATTGTAACTGCTAGATATTGATCAAAAAGATATTTACTTGCCATAAATTTCGGTTAACTAAAAGAAATTAGTAAATAACAATTATATTTGCTAAAAGTCTCCAGCACAATAAAAATTTATTAGCACTCAGTTTATTAGATATATATATATTCTATTGTTTACTTAAAAATTGATGCAAACATAATTTATTTTAATAATATTTTAAGTTTTTTATTAATATAAAATTGGTTTTATTAGTCTAAAATGTTGTAAAACAGGCAAATTAAGGTAAAAATACATCAGTTTTAACAATCGAAATTAAATCGTATAATTAATTTTGGCATAATTTATATAAATTTTAGGGCAATTGTCATAAATACCACTAAAATAGGTTTTTATTCCAAAAATACCACAACTTAGTTTTTTTTTTTCAAAAATACCACTAAAATGTATTTTTTTTAAAAAAATACCACATAATTGAACTAAAGTTCTAATATTAAAAACTAATTCCTAAATTATAAATACCAAAACCCTACCCCTAAAAACTATACCCTAAAACTAAATTTGTCAACCCAAACATAAAAAAAAAAAAAATTCTACATCCTTAAAATTCAATTTTTTTGTGTTTGTGGTAATTTTGGAAAAAAAAACTTTTGTGGTATTTTTGGAAAAAAACTAAAATGTAGTATTTTTGGAAAAAAAAACTTTTTTAGTGGTATTTAAAGGAATTTCTCTAAATTTTATTAGCATTATTTTTTCTTGATGTAAATTTTTTTCTAAATTTTTTAAGTGATGATAGTTAAAATTAGTAAATACATCAATTATTTAAGTGATGGAAATATGTATCTTTGTATCAGTAATTGATGTCAAATAAATTAATATCAATATCAGTTATCATTAATGATGCATCAACTGAACCACCTCTCACTGATGCAGCAGACTGCCCAATAATCTCAGAGCAAATAGAATCAAACAACAATAATTTTGTCTCACCAGTAGAATCCATGACATTAGCATAGAGCATAAACCTTAAAAATGTAAATAAAGTTAAAAAAAACTAAGGGATTAGATTTTATACACAATATATAGATTCGAAACCATTGATTAAGAAAAACTATAATTACCTTGGAATCACATTAGTGACTACAATATTGCATTTGTAACACCGAAACCTTGGTTTTGAGGAATTGTTAGTGATCCCATTATCCCCATCGTTTACTTTCTCCACTTTCTTATTGCAAGTACGACAACTAATATAGAACCAAGCCCAGTCCGTGTCAATGGCATAGACCGTGCAGTGAATCCTTGCCTTTCCAACCTGTAGACACATTTTTTTTATTGGTCATTTAGTAAAATTCCATGAAGTAAACAAAAGCTGTACATACCTCAAACGAATTCTTCAACTCTTCAATTGTTCTCCTAGGAAAATCTTCAACATTCTCACCTTGAACAGCAACCATCCCCCACCTTGGTTGTCTCTGACGGTATATGAGTGAGAGACCATCATTGGGGAGCCTGTTAAATACGATTATAAATGTTTTAAAATCACTACTAATAATTATGCTAACAAAAATGGTAGAATGAAAATTTACTATGCGGTGTATTCTTACTTCTGTCTAAAAACATTAACTTCATCGAATAGTGGGTTAAAATGGACTTGAGAAGCATCAAAGGAATTAGTCAAGAAGTTCACACCTGATTAAGTAGAATCATTAGTAAAAGAAATATACATTTGTTAAATGATAAACAATGTGTAATAATTAAATGTTTTTACCCTTGTAGGATTTTATCTTCACAAATCTGAGAACACCAATGACGATGCTCCCATCAGAGTCTTGCAAAGAACTAAAAACGTGCTCGGCCAAGGAACCCCACAAGGTACATGACATTCTATCATCTCTATTATTTAGAGTGAGTAAGGTGGATTAGTGATAGAGTGGAGATATCTCACATAATAATGATTTAGACATATTAGGAGATAAGACTTACGTTTCATCCCGTAGCTCTAGAGAGAGTTTTTTGGTAGGCTTATTATTGGCTTCGATATCCTCCAATTCACCCAAACTCACGATTTGACCAATAACCTCTGCAAAATGAATAATCTAAATAAATATTGAAGTCAGGTACACATAAAATAAATTGTAAGTAGATGCTTACCAACAAATATGTGGGAATTAGCTTCACCACTTTGAATTTGCTTGAACTTAGTTAAAGTCAGGAAGCTAGAATCAGAAACAGGGTCACTGTTGATGACCATAGTTCCATTAATGAATGACATCTTGTACAGATGCGGGGTTGGTCTGAATTGACCAGTTGCATAGCTAAGAGAAAATGTCTCAATGAAAACCCAATTACCAATAGGAAGCCTATTCTTATATTTGTTTACCAACTCTTTCTTCACTAATGCATGAATCTTTTTATTCTGAAAGAATGAAAGATATAAGATGCATTAGTAGTAGAATAGTATTGTATATCGTAGACATAAACATTTCTACTTACCATCGAATCTGCCAAAACCAATTCAAGCGTTTCGTTTTCCCATGAATGGATGACCTTGACTTGAACTCTCCATGAGGTTTTGTATGGTCGAACATCTTTCAAGAAAGCAAAAGTAGCTGCCATATTGTTTATATCTCTATATTTGTGAATGCTTGTGTATAATGCTTATTTTAGATTACGATTATTTATAGGGATACTGGTTAGGTCGACGAAAACAGTTGTTACGATGAAGATAATAAGATCTGATGAAGCGAGATTTTAGAGATATAATATATTCTAAATTTACTTATGTTTAGGTTGATTGATTAAGGAGAAGCGTGATTGATGTGAGAAAATATATGGAAATCAAGAAGTTTGAACACAAATCTCGCTTCAGATCATCGGATAAAGCAAGAAAAATCTTTCTGTTTTGTATGGTTGTGGAAGGTAATCTCGAAATAAAGTGGGCAGGTAATCTCGAAATAAGGTGGAATAAGGTGGGCTTGGGCTTTTTAGTTTTTATTTGTAATCGTAAATCCAATTCTTCTTACTTATAATCGGACAACCCAAAATTAGTTTTTTAATTAAAAGGCAGTGGCAGGGTTATAAATAAGTGTGAAGTCCAGGATTTTTTTTTATAAATGTTTCTGAAAATGTATATATAGATTTAAATTAGTTTCATTTAATTTTTTTATACAATTTAATTGATGTAATACATACATTTTTTTGTAGTGGCTGTACCATTTCTATGTGTACTGCAAAGCCTCCTAACACTATACCTTCATATATATACAGCATATAATCAGGATCAGATACTGAAAAGTGAAAACTTGCTTGCATTTCTTTTTTTTACTATGCTTGTTGTTGGATGTGTTTTGGATCTTGATAATTTGGGGTCGTACTAAAACATTGACATATCTTTCCAATGCCACTCTAGGAACAAATTTGGCAGAAGAGGGTGGAGTTCTAAATGCGACAAAAAAGGGCAACCACAATAAAAAATTTCCAAAGGGCCTAGAGAGAGCACACACCCTTCCTTCCAGACGCGGGTTAAATCTTCAAACGAGATCTGCAGGTCCAAACGGTGATGGCAAAAAGGGCATCATATTAGCAGCTGAAAGTGTTCTGCAGTTCATTGGTTCACATCTCCAAAACCAAAACTAACTAAGGTCTTGTTCCTGTCTCCACTATTCTGAGTGTGTTGTCAAAATTCCTTTTTCCTCTTGTAGGTATGGATATCCGCACAAAACATGCATATTTCTTGACCCTTTACTCATTTCTACCTTGAATGGCTAAAATTTACTGTCTGGGTCTGGGTGATAGGATCTTAGTTTCTATATACAAGTCATAGAGGTTTATGATTAGTTATAACGAATCAAGGATTCTCTCTCTTGTTTCAAGCTGAGTAAATAGAACTGTGCTCTCTAGAATTGCAAGTAGTAATCGGGTATTTTGTTATCGGCATGGTCAGGTTCACTGGACAGTGTGTCCGGTATACATGCAGTGTGTTTTGATTTGATGAGTTCAAGGCTGGTAACATTGTGAAGCAGACAAGACATTAGAGCTGTGGAAGAAAGGCGAGAATGCAACCCATTAAACTCAACCCATTAAGTTCAGAGTTTCCACGGAGATCAGACGCATCTAAGCTCTCTCTTTCACACCTCTCTATCCGAAATTGCAAGTCTGAATAATCGATATTCTCACCAAGATCTGTTTCTATGCGCGATACAGCATTCTAATATGTTTGTTACTAGTTGTTCTTTACAAGAGTATAGCCATTGTTTTGGAAGTTTTTTTATAAGAAAAGGTTCAGTTTGGTCTAACTAACAGAGAGTTAGTCGCAAAATGTTTTCGGTTATATTTGTGGCACACTCGAGTGTGGCTTTTGTTTTTGTTATTTATTTACCTTTTTTAAGAGAAGAAATTAAGTCAAACTAAATTACCAACCAATACTATATTTATGTAATTCTTCTATTTTGATAAAAACTTTCCGTTTTAAAAGGCTTCTGTTGTTGGTTACATTTTGTATAAGGGTCTTCACTTTTTGAGTAAGGGATTATTAGGAAGTGAAGATATCTTGAAAGTAAGGGTTTATTAGGAAGTGAAGATATCTTGAAAGAAGGCACGGACGTCACCTTTACTGATGTCAAACTCCATAAACTTGTCAACAGCATCCTGCAAATTTCATTGGGTTTCAGTACACGTTTGGTAAGGCCATGAGGAGAGAAGATAAGAGGGATAAGTTTGTGAAAGTAGGAGAGAGCAAAAAGACCTTGAATGCTTCATCTTGAGATGATATTTTGTCAAGGCTTAGTTTATCGACGCTGTTGTTACTTTCAAAGGCGTCCAACACGATGGCTGCTCTCCTCACTACTTCCTCCGGCACACCTTCCATCAACAATAGTGAAAACTTCCTTCTGTTACTCTATTAGTAAACATTGTCATCAATTTTATTAGAGTTAATATTTTGTAATATTCCTATATGTACCAGCGAGTAGTGCGCAATGAAGACCTGCATTACATAAATAGGTCTGATGAAGTTCGGTGTATTCACAAGAAGCTCATCATGTAGACAATAACGCAAAGGAAAAAAAAAAAGAATGCTCACCATAGCTCAGCAAAGTCTGTCCTGGAATTAACCTGCAAACAAAACCATTGCTTAAAACATGGAAGTCTTAAGAATGTAGGCAGTTTAAGTAGAATGCTAGTCGCTGAGACTCCATACCGATAAAGAAAAACAATATCTTCCATGTTTGCAGATTCTGTGTCTGGCCTAAGAACGCTCATTGTATAGAATTTAATCTTCTCCGACTGAAGTAAAAAAGACAAAAGATGAGACTCTCACTATGAAGCGAGGAACTACTTTAAAATCTGCTGAGTTATCTGGTATTGGATCGGAGTACATACAACAGGCAAGCAGCTCTCGTTAAGTAGTTCAGTCAAGTGCGTACATACTAGAACCTGAAAGCATGCATCAATAAGCAATGTCATGTAAGGGTTCTATTAAAACATACAAGCTTAAAGACAGACAAGAGAATGCTATACCCTTGGTGGCTCTGTACATGTAGCAAAGTGACTTATTGTCCCACCAAGCAGGCCAATACCATCTGTACTTAAATAAGAGTGTGGGTAAGGGAGAAGTTTTCACAAACACATGCCTTTTATCCAATGCAGAGGGTGGAGAAATCCTTACCTTCTGTAAGAGTGCCTTTACCAAACTCGTCTAATAGACACAGAGATCTTGAAGTTGCCTGCCTGGAAAATTTAAATCACAATTATTGGGAACAAGATCATAAGTCACGAACAATGTACAGATTGGTTTCTTCCACAGTTGAATTTTGATTGATATTTGCTATCTTGGGTCACCATGAACTTAAATAATGTAGCTCGTGAACAAGAAGTCACTAACTGATCGAAGCAATTGAGACCGGCTCACAAGGGCCTATCAGTAGTGGAGCTGCTTGAAATCAAGTTAGAATAGTAGAGTTTGGAATACCTGAGCATCATTCCTACTTGATGCAGATCTATCATGAATGTAGATTGTTCCGCGGTCATGAACTTGCTTCCCATTGCACAAAAGATCCTGTTGTTGTAAGACTAATCTTAGTAATAAAAAATCTATACATAAAAATGTGATTGTAGAAGGATCAAAGAATGCAGGACGTTTGACCTGTCAGTTAAACCAACAGTTGCTGCATCTGCTGGTACAAAGCTTCCAATATGAGACAGAAAAACAATTAAAGCCACCTGCAAATAACAAGCCAGAAGGAATGCTCGACTTGAGTTGTCAATTCATGATGATGAAGTACACTTTGGTCGGACGAAGAGAAACAAGACTTAGAATAGTAACGCCGACCTGCTTTACATATATGCTCTTTCCTGAGTAATTAGGACCGGTAATAATATGAATTCGGCCTGCGACAGACAAAGTTACAATCAGGTTATGAACAAAGACTAGTTTACAATTTAAGCTTTAATGCACGCCTATACCTATAGAGTCAAAAGCTCACCACTATCATTGATTTCAGTGTCGTTCGGGATAAATGTATCCACAGCCATTTCCTGCAAAACATGCCTGCCCACCAGTATAGATATTTACGGATACAATTTTTTGTGAGTTTATATATTAATGCAACAAGAAGACATAAGTGCAACTCATAGAGTCAGTTTCACCTTCCATTTCGAATATCAAGCAATGATTCTGTAGTCAGAACAGGCCTGACGTAGTTATTCTGATGTGCAACACAAGCCAACGATAGAATGCTAGAGAAGCAAAGAAGAATGAATAAGTTATTAGCCATTACTCATAAGTAGCTAATTAGTTAATAGGTACGTGAAAAGTGCTGCTTTTCTTTAAGAGGACTAGAATGGAATGAGATATCCGTAGTTTTTGGAATATAGATTACCAATCAAGTTCTGCAACAAAGTTAACTGCCTTCAGCAGGTGAGCCGAGAACAAAAGTGTGTGCGATAGCAAGTCCCTGATAATTGCCCTCTCCATATCTGTCAGCGAAAATTTGTAAAACAAGATACTACATCATCATACTCAAGAAGGATACGCCAAGGATAAAATAAACCAGTATACAGACATACCTAAAATTTTGTGGTAGATATCTCCAAGAAGGTTGTCTAACTCTCGTGTCTTCGGTGTATGATAAAAGAATCGCTGAGTCTCTCCATCCATATCCGAAAACTAATCACAAGAGAGAATTGTAGATTAAATTTCTGCTTCATAGTGACATAGCGTTCAAAGGGTTAAGATTTTTAACACAAAACAATGTACCGCAAATTCAAATTCAATAAGCCTGTCAAGTGCAGTTTCATCAAGCTTTTCTCCAAAGATACACATTAGGTACCCTGCAGAACAGATAAATCATAAGAGAAAGTGTATATTCATATACAGAAACGAACAAAGTGTGAACAACACCATAGTAATTTGTTAAAGACGTATCATAAAATGAAAGGATATTCAGCAACCAAGAAGCATAGACACCATAGTTGAGCTGATAATTCGAGGACATGGTGATTCCAAAACATGAATTCGTGCAACTGAATTTCACCTTTCTTAATAATGAGGTTAAATTCTAAAAGGCAACTATGTCTAAAAATCTTCATCTAAACCTTTTAAGATATAATATAGACGTGAAACTGCAGACCCACCAATTTGTTGAATATAGACGATACAAGGGGGGAGCTTTTCGTTATGCAGATGAGGAAAGTGTTCTAACTCCATCGATGAAACCTGTCAGTAATTTAAATGAGCCAAGAGAGATGCCGATTCATCCTTATATATCAATTAAGGGAACTTATCACATAGAAACAACCTCCTGCAGAAACTCTGGCAACTCCTCGTATATTTGCCTCAGCTCATCCAACTGGTAAAATAAGAAATGAGTTACTTGCAAAAAGGATTAGCGGTATGAGAACCCAAATAAAAAGAATTTCTATGATAACCTCAGCACAGAATCCTTCTTTCACCAATGTTTGATAACCCCTCTCTTTGCTTCTAGTTACATCAATGACTCCAATGACCTGTGGAGTTAACTGTTACTAACTGTAGACATAATTATTTTACATATCCTACAACATCTCTCACTCAAAGGCTAGCTGAATTTGTTTAACCCAGTTTCTCAAATGTTGGGGTATCCAACGCCTGAGTAACCCAGTAAATTGTGACTCTACAGAATAAATCTTAGCTGATCTTCTTTTAGCCACTCAAAAATGTTGCAAATGAATGGCCCCATACCCCGTTTTAAACAATACATCCCTCCATTAAGGTTTTAAATTTCTAAGGAAAGCAAAAGAGAGATGTTAAGACCTCAATTATGAAAGAATCAAGATCTGTTCTTTTATAGAGGAAAGTACAGATTATAACGGAACTAAAGAAACGGAATGTAAAATTAACTGACCAGCTCATAGACATAATCTAGCTCTGTGCTGATACATAAGCCGGCCTGCAACAGGAAAAGAGAACTTAGCAACAACCAGGTAAAAGGATCAAAGAGTGGGAGAATAACAATTTAAAAGGTTCATAAGCTGATGATAAACATTAGTAACCTTCTCAATAATGTCCAAGTTGAAGCGTCTCATATGCTCTCTGAGACTTTCTGAAACTCCAACTTCAAATATCTTATTAACGTGCAAGAGCGCACTTATACTCTAATGCACACAATAAGATAGCATAACATTGGGGCTTGGGAGACTAGTTTTATAGACCAAATGAAAAATGATAGTCAGAAAAAATGGACTTACCTTCAAAAAAGCTGTCCAGTCGTTACTGGTACAAAGGGACGTCGGAGAGTTGAATTTCTTTTTTAAACATAAAACATCCATATCCAGAATAAAAAAAGTGTTATCAAAACAAAAATGGAATCTACAGACCAGGCATACAAGAAGATAAAGGGCATGCAATGTATCCACAATTAACATATACACCACAAAACTGTACGGAAACTTTTCTCTGTGCGATTAATTTCTAATCCTAATTTTTCTTCACAGGCTCTTATGGCTAAAGGGGGTAGGCATGCTAAAACTATACTATACTATAGAATAATGGTACCTACATACCTTGAGCAGATGCGAAATGTCCTTCACTGATTTCAGTGTCTCCCGCAATGATGCCATCAGCTCTACTGAAGAAATGAAAAAGGAAATCTAATACAGTCAAAAGAAAGATCTCAGAACATCAGTGAAAGCCTGAAAGGCGCCCCTGTCAATTAATGGTCGAAGTATTTTTCTTCCGTTCATAACAAATGAAGATCGGTTAAAATTATGCTGATAAGGCTGCAGAAAGCAGAGATATAGTTTAATCTATTGGTTTATCTTCTTTCATGTTGATTGTTAACTCCTAGTCTGCTTGACATAAAGCAAAGTCCTTCACAAGAGATCAAGAAAGTAAAAGGATACAGCATTGAGACGGCGATCTAACACTTCAAGATCTAAAATTGGTCTCATAAACCAGCTTCTGAAATAGAGAGAAAAGGAAAACAATGCCGTAAGATTACATCAGCTTCAGAACAGTTTATATATATATATATATCATTCACATTTATTACCTTAAAAGGCGTCTACCCATTGGGGTGGCACACTGAAATAGGCCTGGTCAATTAAATCATAAATCCAAGAATTATCAACCAGAATGAACCAATGCAATGAAAGCAAACCTTATTCATCATTCCAAACACCGAGAACCTTCATATCAAAGATTCAATGAAGATTATCAATAAGTCAAAGTAGGAATAATAGATATAACATTCAACAGATGAACTAAGGCATTTAGTCATATTACCCTTCTTTGGCCCGGCCAATGCCCATATGGCTTGGATGTTTATCTGTTTGAAATATCTGCAGAGCCTCGTGCGCAGCCGCATCAAGTTTAAGAAACTTGTTCCTGTTATAAATTTTTGTAAAGGATTTGCAGGCACATTATCATCCCAAAAATGCAGGAAAGTAAGTTTCATCCAGACAAAAGAACATAACAGACAAAGTGGAGGATACAGTGGTACTTCCATGACTGAATCAATTGCGATTGACGCAGTCCCAGATTCGTTTTGTTCCAGAGTTTCAACAATTCGTTCACTTTCTAATATAGCAAGAAGTCCCCCACTAACACGAACTTGGACTTCACTGCCCACATCCATCATCGAACTCAGCTGCAATAAACAAGAAAAATGAAGAAGCTTCATACAATTGTAGATCACTTATTTTACCAATTACTGAAAATGTGTTAATAACCACAGAATTAGTTAGCTACAATATCAAATTAATTCATTGTGACATCGAAAATATAGATAAACTCTACATTATGATTGAGATTCCAACTGCAGATTACTGTAACCAAGTGATCAAAATCCTAGTAAAGAGGGATTAACATTTCCCCCGCTGTAACTTACATAACAAATCCTTTCTTTGATGTTCAACCCATCATCCATTCCTGTTACTCGAAGATACACCAATCTACACAATATTGGGATAACAATCAAGTGTAAAACAGCAGGTATAATAAAAATATCATGAGTCAAGTAAGCTATCATATTGGAGTCAAGAAACTGGAACCACAGGAACCAGTTTCCTACCAGACCATTTTTCAAATGGGGAATTCATCTTGTAACAAGTAATATGACTAACAAGAGTCACATAAATAAGGTATTCATGGAGTTAATTACACTTTCTGTACCTGTGCCACGCTTGCTCGTAGCTGAATGTTGAGCTCTTTACCAGCCGCACCACGGTATTCTCGTCAGTTCCATCTGGAGAAACAATGAAAATACGCAAGGCCATAGACTTAAGGGCTAATAATTCAACAGAAATAGAGAGTGCCATACCACTCTGCTGCAGAGCAGCTACAAAGGACTCTTCACTTTTGGTGCTTGTGTAAATGATTGATGGCTTCGCTTGATATTTTACTGAAGATATATAACCAAGACAAATGAAGCGATCCAAAAAAACTAATGTGGTAAGCACAGTGTAACAGAATAAAAGTGCTGCAAAGTAGTTGTAAACCAAGAATTGGCTTTACCAAGCTAGGTTAGAACTATGGTACATCAATATAAGGAAACTCTACATGTAAAGATTCCACTCTGTTTCATAATGAGAATTTATACCCATATTAATCAAGGTGAAGTCTGAGCAATCTTCCTCCCAAACTTCTAGCACATGAAGCTTGCGTTCACTACAGTCATAGTAAGAAACTCCAACTCTGAAAAAAGAAATGTTTAATTTAGATACTGATCCTTACTAAAACTACATAAAGAGAAGGATATGAACTTGTCCATCTGATAACCACCAACTACATAAAGAAATGCATTCAAAACAAGAATTTGAAGTCAAAACACTAACCGTCGACCATGCTGAATGCAAGCCATATAAACCTGCATTGCATTGAAAACAAATTGGTACTTTCACAATATTCACAAATTGGTAAGTTTGATTGATTATGAATTGTGCAAACTGTGTGAGAAATCACAGGGTCTCAGAAATAATTGTTTCTGCGATCAAATCGACACAATAACTAGATCCAATTACTTCCGATTAAACCAATCTAAGATCAAAATCGGGGAAAGCTAGGGTTTATCAATATCTATACTATCGAGATCGATTCACACCGATTACACAATAAATCCGAGGTTTTTATCTGTCGAATCCTTAAATCACGGAAACTAGATATCAATTGTCACAACACCCTCCGATTTCTCAAGTGACGAACAGCAAAATCAGAAGGGGCCGGTCGCGAATTTGTGGGAGAAAACGTAATCGAAGATACCTGTGATTCGATTTCTCTGTCGTCTATTTCCTCCATTGCCGCAGGCCCGCAGAGTAGAACGAGAGAGAGAGAGAGATAGAGGGAGAGTGAAGAACGTTGGGGAAGATAAGTGAGAAGCGCGAAACAGAGAAAGTCTCGATGCGATTTAATGTAAAATAAAATATCCTTGTTTTGTCATTTTTTTCTACCGTCTGCGTCCAATTAAATATCTGCGTTCTATGAAAAAAAAAAACAAAAAACAAAACATGTGAAATGACAAAGTCAATCATAATTAATAATAATAATAATAATAATAATGCATATAATTAAATTGTAAAAAGAAAAATTATGTGATTGATATAAGCTTTGAATAATGGGAAAATATATCATAAATTATCACTACTGTAAAAAACATTTTATATATATATATATATGTGTGTGTGTTTAGGAAATCAATCATTTTAAAAATAGATTAATTTTTGTTCAATAATGTAAAATAAATCATTTGATATTAAATATATATACAGCAAATACTTAAAAAGAAATTGTGACATATAATATAATATATTGTCTTATCGCAAGTAATTGTTTATGATAAATATTAATACAATTGTATATAAAGTCTGATAATACTTTCAATGAGTCGGAAGAATGTTGATTTTAGTTTGATGATGTTTTTAGTTCTATTAAAACTCACATTCTTATATTTGCTTGTCTTTGTTTTTGTTTTACTATGAAATGTAAAAGTTTCACCGAAAAAATTACCTATAATAAAGTAATTTTGGCAAGAAAAAAATAAATAAAAACAAGGTCCTCACATTGACTGATTTATGTCTTTCTATAAAGCTAATTCATATTTCCCACCTTCATTTCTTAAAATGTCACTCCAAATGACCCTCGTTAGTTTTGAAGCCATATTACATATATAACTATGATTCACCTTGTGGTACATCACGGGAAAATATTTTATATGTAATTGTAAAGTAACTGATATTCTGTATTTTTAATAAAATATTAAAGTTTTATATTTGCTTTACTGTTTTTGCAAACATTTACAATATCAGTTATTAAATAAATAGGTATTGAATTTGAAAGAATTATAAGTATGTATATTTCATTAAGAATAACTACATAAGTAATCTTATTAAATTTTAATATCTAGTATTTAATTTTGATTTAAATAATTTTGGTTTTAAGTTATAATTTTGGATTAAATGATTAGAATTTTGATGAATATTAGTATATTTATTAATTACCATATTTATTGTTAATGATAGAAATTACAAATATTAGGATATTGATGAATGACTATATTTATATATAAATTACTATAATTAATGAGAATCCAAATCATTGAATCGGGTTATATATTTCGATTTTGATTTGATCCGTAAAGATAATACAAAAATGTACTTCAAAAATGTTAAGATAGATTGTCATGTGAGTGTGTAGTTTTTGTTCACATATTTTTTTTTTTCTTTTTGAAAAGGGTTCACTTCAAAGTGAAAATGAAACAACAAATCCATGAGTATTTCTAAGGGGTTGTTATTTGTTTATTGATTTGTAAATCCATATAGGATTTGAAAATCTTTATTGATTATGAAAAATCAAAATAACATGTTTTATTCTTGGATTTGAATCCTTCTATTTTTTTCACTTTCAATACTATTCAAATCCATTTAGGGGGAGGGAGGTTATTGGTTCATGAAATGTAAACAAAAATAATGTGTTAATCAATAATTAATTTTAAAATAATAACCATAATGTGTTATTGGTTCTATGATTTAGAAATACTAGTTAAGATCCTATATGTTATTGGTTTTATTATTTAGAAATACTAGTTAAAATCCTATGTTATTCGTTTAGTGATTTGTTTTTTTTTTTTTTTTTGTCAAACCACTTGCATTTCATTAATCAAAGGAGATAAAGTTCATACAAGCATTGCTTAAATTACAAGAGATAAAGGCATTCCCCAAATAAATACAATGCGCAAATACTTGAGGGCTTCAAATAAATTAATCATCACAGTCCGCAAATACTGACTCCAATCACAATCTTTAAGCCCACTCAAGAAAATCTTTCTGATGCAGTCTGATGCATAAGAGTGGACGACATTGCTTTTTGCTCTAAGGAACAATGCCGACACGCGCAACACATCAACATTCTAATATATTGAAACATGACCGCCACAAACAGCCATTGTCAAGAATCTCAAAGCCATGGCCTTTAGCAGTTGAAGACGGTTGATACTACCGTGCAAAAACTAGTTGGAGCGAGGATGTGGCTCCTTGCAAATGTTTTAACATTAGGGTAAGTGTTAGACTAAACCATAAGGGAGGCCAAGCAAAGTATGCACTCTATGTCTTTCCATGACCCTAACCTTTCAGGAGAGACAACCACCAAGTTGCCTATCGCACGGAAAGACATATCTCTGGCCGTTTTACTTATGGTAACCAATACCGCAAACAGAAGACTTGCCATTCCTCTTTGGTTGCTCTCTAGATCAATGTCTTCAGTGATATACTTCTGATAGTCCCTCTCAAACAGATTCACGTCTTCAGCACTTATGTAGATAGTTGAAATGACGATTTGATGAATTATGGTTGAGACTCCTCCACCCTCCTCAAAGAGATCCCGATCACGCTCAGTGGCCCTCATCACAAAACTCATCTGGGCAGTGGTGGTTTCACACTTGTGAGCTGAGTAAAGAATTCTGAAGTACGTAATCTCTGTAATCTTCTACCTTCAACGGTTCAGCTCTTTCTCCAATAGGAGCCTACAATTGAAAATTCTATGTTATTCATTTAGTGATTTATTTTTAGATTTCAAAATCTATATTATATCTTCAGAGGAGGAAGAGTAAGTAGACATCCTTCTGATTGTGATTGTGGTTAAGGATTTCTTCTTCGCAAACTAAACAAAAATCATATCGTGGAAAGAACAAACAACAAAAGGTAAGATACATTTTCACTAAACAACAACAACAAAAATTCATAGATTCTTTTTCTTTTCTTTTCAAACTGGTGTCAAGTAAAACAAGAAATTCATGAATCCACAACCACAAGGTGCAAAAAGAGAGCAACAAAAAAACAAGTCTTTACACTTCACACTAGGATAAAAGCATAAGACATACAGGTGAAAGGGAGAAGTTCCCATTATGAGCCTAGAAACACACAAACCAAAAAAAAAAAAAAAAAAAAAAACAAATCATTTTGGCTAAACAGAATATAAAAAGCCTTTAAACCTAATCGAAAGAATTTATATTAATGTCGCGGTTTTACCATTTTTTCTACTATCGGCGTCAACTTAAATATCAGCATTTTGAGAAAGAAAAATAAAAATAATAAAATAACATGTGAAATGAAACAAAGTCTATCATAATTAAAAAACAAATCATGCATATATATAATGAAACTGTAAATAAATAAATATATATATATATATAAATATATGATTGATATAAGCATTTGAAGAATGGGAAAATGTATCATAAATTACCACTATTGATATATGTATGTTTAGGAAATCATTCATCTAAAAAATGGATTAATTTTCGTTCGATAATGTAAAATAAATCATTTGATATCAAATATATACAACGAAAAAACTTAAAGAAATTGTAACATATTGTTTCATCGCAATTAGTTGTTTACGTTAAAATACAATTGTATGTATATAAAGTCTGAGAATGCTTTAATTAGTCCGAAGGATGTTGGATTCAATGATGTTTTTAGTTCTATTGAAAAACTCAAATGTATTTCTACATAGCTGGTTAATTGGTTTGTGTATCTCTACATGCACCTTAAAATGTTCAAGGTTATGGGTTCAAATCCCCTAAAATGCATATTTACTCTCTTTTATAGCTTTTTCTTTTAAAACAAACTTCTCAACAGAATGATGCACCAGTTGTAAAACAGTATTTTTAACATTACATTCAAAAAAAAAATAATAATAATAATTGGTTTGCGTAAGAAGCATGATATTAGTGAAACACATGAGATATATATCGCCTTGATGACTATGGAACATATACAGATCCATAAATTTGCTTTATACGGAGAAACTATATATGGAACATATACAGATCCAAGATCACTGTAAGTCTGTAATTGCACCATGCATGTATCATGTCGTTTTCGTGTATAACCACATTAATATGACAACTTTTCAGACCTTTTTATTTGTTTTTGATATATCAAACGTTTTTCAGACTAATATAAATCGTAATTTATAGTCTTGAGATCAAATTTGACTAAAGTTGGTTTTAAGTTATTTTCATATATTTAATTACTATTAGGACCACATAACTTTGAATATTATTATTAGATGTTCAAATTTTATGGATGAGAACGTAATTAAGAAGAAAGCATTCAATCCAAGAAGAGAACCCCAAGCTTCTTGAATCATCGACCTGTTGCATGTTATTATTATAATTTTTTTTTTTTTTTTTTTTGCGTCAACATGACTCTTTCAAAACAAAAGATGAATATTTTACTCGTGTAAAAAAGTTAAACAACGAGATTAGATTATACAATGTGCCTGTGCGAGCTAGGCAGATCCCGAATCTCAACTTTCCGAATTAACATTTTGGATTTCATATGTAAATGTGTAAAGTTTATGTATCCTAAACACAATAATACATATACCTTCGTTTTTTTATAATTGTAGACACTAGCTACAAAATGTAATAAACCTACTAACATAAACATTAATTAACTCCGGACATATGAATAATCTAAAAACTAAGTTGCATCAACCCTGCCATGCACGGTAATTTAAATGTGAAAGGCAATACATTAGTGAAAAACATGATATTATATAGAAAACTATGGAACATATACAGATCCAATATCATTGTAATTGTACCATGTATATCGTGTTTTCCTGTATTACCACATTTACGTAGACTTTTTATTTGTTTTGATATCAAACATTTTTCAGAATAATCTCAATCATATTCGTATAGTCTTGAGATGCAAATTTTGACTCAAGTTGGTTTTAAGTTACTATTAGGACCCTAGAACTTTGACAATTATTATTAGATGTTCATATTATGGATGAGAACGTCATTAAGAAGAAAGCATTCAATCCAGGAAGACTACCATGTCTTGGAAACATATAAGCCTGTTGTATATTATTCTCATTTTTTTCTTGTTTTTTTTTGGCGTCAAAGTATTATTCTCTTTCCTATAAATTAAAATGAAAGATGAATATTTTTACTACAATAAACATTAAACAACGTAACGAGATTGAATTACACAATGTGCCAGTGCGAGACAGATGCCGAATCTAAACCTCTTCCAAGGATAAGTAACAGAAACAAAAAAAATTCTTGAACATTTTGGATTTTATATGTAATGAGTAAAGTTTATGTATCGTAAACATAATAATATACGTATTTTAATACTGGTAGACACTACAAAGTGTAATAAACATATAAACAAAAACATTAAATAACTCCAGACAGGAAAAAACTAAAAACTCAGATGCATATATCAACCCTACACCCAAATTTAAATGTGAAAGGCAAGAAAATGAGTACTATTAAGTACTTAACAGTCTAAGAAAAGGGGGTCTACTACATGTGGATGAGTAACATGTTTGTCAACACTGGTAGTTAGGGATTGCATTAAATTTGCCAACATGAATTAGATGGGCAGATGAATTAATGATAATTACTCACTTTAAATCTTTACTTTCTCTTTTTATTCGATTCTTTCAACCTCATGCTACATGATCTATATAAACACCTTATTGGCTGACAGAGTTCCTCATCATCACATACACAAAACACAAAGATTATCAACATGGCTTCCAAGTCACTCTTTCTTGTTGCCTTACTTGTCGGCTCTTTCGCTTTCACTTCATTTGCTAGCGTCGCTAACAGGAAGCTTAAGAGTGGTCTCGAAGATCAAAAGACGTTCTTCCACCATCGAGGTGGCCTCGGTGGAGGCGGTGGTCTTGGTGGAGGTGGCGGCCTTGGTGGAGGAGGCGGTCTTGGAGGAGGCGGAGGCCTTGGGGGAGGAGCTGGAGGTGGTTTAGGCGGAGGATCTGGAGGTGGTTTAGGTGGAGGAGCTGGAGGCGGTGGCGGTTTAGGAGGAGGAGCTGGAGGTGGTGGTGGTTTAGGTGGAGGAGCTGGTGGTGGAGCTGGAGGTGGATTTGGTGGAGGAGCTGGAGGTGGTGCTGGAGGCGGTGGTGGTCTTGGTGGAGGTGGTGGTGCCGGCGGAGGATTTGGTGGTGGTGCCGGCGGTGGTGCAGGTGGAGGGTTTGGAGGTGGAGCTGGTGGTGGGGGTGGACTCGGAGGAGGAGCTGGAGGTGGAGCTGGCGGTGGCGGTGGATTTGGAGGAGGAGCTGGAGGTGGTGCCGGTGGTGGATTCGGTGGTGGATCCGGTGCTGGAGGTGGTTTCGGTGGTGGACGTCATTGATGAGAGCTACAATATATTGACGTTAAAGCATGGAACGCTATGCATGGCAATGGTTCTATTTAACAAAGTAATACTATGAAAAACCATTAATATATTATTCATCTAAAGTTATTCGTTCCATGATTTTGTGTTATTATCGGGTTCTGATCAGAAATAAATGAATTAGTTACAAATTAATCGAGCTATACATACTTGGTGACTAGTTTATGCGACTATACCTTCTTCAAGGTTTCTTTGACCTTATAATTCAACTTGACTATTAGTCAACGCAAAGGAAGAGGACAATTTAATGTTTAACCCTAAAAAAGATTCGATGTAAACATTATAACGACGATGCACGAGAATATCAAAGCCTTTTTTTCCAAAAGTATGCCAATATAGGAAAAAGATGTGTGAGCTCAGCTAATAATATACAGTATGTCTAAGCTGGCTAGCAGCATCCTATATACTCCTAGTTCTATTTGATATATTTTTGAAATAACCATCTATGTGGATTCATATAGATGAATCTGAAACGTACCGTCTACACTGGAATCAGACTCTAAGTGCAATTTACTCAATGAGATACAAATATCGTACAATCCAAATATGAACCAAAAAGAACAATAGAATAGTCCTGCATGAGTGCATGTAAATGAGAGAATGAGAGAGAACTTTCAACGCATATTATTTGACTGACGTAAACGATTCTTGAGGAGTTCAGATCTGTTTAATTTTCTTGGACCGTGAACAAACCGAATAGTAACAATTATATGACTGAGGAAAACATTTTTTTTTCCCTTTTTCTTACATAGAATAGTACTACAGTCTACATATATCCAGAGTTCCAGACTATATTTGGATAGGCAGATAGCAGTAACTCCTATGGCCCAATATATGGTCGTACTTTATTTATACTTACTAATTTTTGTTAGTGATATTGATACGTTACCATCCAAATTTAAACTCAAGTAATAGTACATGTTTATTCAAACTTCAAATTTGTTTTGTATATGTATCACAAAACATAAACAACTAACCTTAAAAAATGAACTAATCATATGGACATGGTGATTAAGTCACCGATGGAAATGAAAATTATGCATATTTTAATTTTGGCCAAACAACTCTGAATTAATTGATAAGTGAGGCCATGTTTACAATTATATGAATTTGACACCAAGTAAAAAGAAAAGAAATACGTATAAATAATTTTACAAAGTTATCATCGGGTAATGGAAGCTTGAATTTCTTCGAGCGAACGGCCTCGAGTCTCTGGTACCATTTTTGTCACAAATAGGATGCCCACACCCGATATTATAGTATATATGAAAAACACACCTACAAGTTTTATTTATCAACAAATGATTAAATTGATCAAAATTTTGGTGGATTTATTTAGATACTTGTATAAAAATGATCAGAGAATTACCGGAAGAGCTCCACTGGAAGAGGAAGTTGAAAGTGTAAGAGACGAACCAATTGCTGGACCAGCTAGTTAGATTGCATAACGTCCCTGCTGATCCCTTTATATTTATCGGTGTCATCTATAATCATCCAATGAGATAGAATAGCTAGTTTTAGATATAGACTGGTTAATTTTTATCTACATTACATATTGAATTAAACTAAATGTTAGCAACTTAGCACTGATCAACTTATAATATTTTCAGATAGAATAACTATATTATATATTGGCATACAAAACAGTTAAGAACATTTTTAATCGGCTCATACAAAAAAATAAAAACATGCATTTATCATTTGCATGAACATAAAATGAGTTTTCTTGTTTTTAAAAATGTAGCTACGTTTTTTTATCTATATATTTCTAAGCACTTCATTTAATTTATTAAATTTTAGTGAATATGTTATTTCTTTTTTTTACGCGTTTAATATAATAATAGATTAAGACTTGTGCTAGAGCACGGGTTAAAATTCCTTTTATTTATATTATAATTTTAGAATAAAATATAATTTATATGTTTGTTTTTTAAAAAAAATTTGGATAAAATATTATCCAATAAAATCATATGCTAAATATGATGGCTTGAAAAAAACAAATATTTTGTAAGTTTTATATTGTTAATTTTGTAATTTTATTTATGAGAAATGATTATGTTTGTTGTTTGTTTTTATTTTAATTTTTGAACATGTTTGGTGAAAGTTTTTAATATGATCCGTGCTTAGGTAATATTTTATTTTCAACCGCACGATAAGATCTTGAAAATCACGATTAAGTGTGATAAATTGCAAGAATTTATTATTTTTTACGCCTAACAATATATTTTTATGTCTACCAGTATATATTTTGTAACAATACATGGAATACTAAAGATTTTATTTTGAAAATTGTATAAATCATTGGAATATTCTCTTAAAAGATGATTCTTTGGGGTATTTTTAATTGTATTAATATAGTCCACAGATTGAGCAATTAATCTATAACATTTTTTTGTAATCAATCTATATTTAATCTATAACGTATTTTGTAATTAACTTATAAAATTTTATAATTTACAAAAAAATGTTGTGTGTACTTCCGTTTTATTATATAGGGGATTTATTTAAATCTATCTTACCAATATAATCAATGTTTAAATATTTTCAATTTATCTTGACTATATACGTACGATATCGTCCATATTAAATATAAAACATTAGCTATAAATATTTGTACTATTCATATCGTTACGATCATCATACTACTATAGAGTAAACAGAAATGATTACCTCGGAGACCATGACCCATGGAATACCTCCTATTCCGATTGTGATCGAAGTTTGAAAAACCTACAACAAAAGTCGGTAAATGTATTTAGCAAAGTTATAAATTATGTTCATGTAAGAAGGGGGACTTAACGAAATTATTATGTAGTACTAGTACGTACCAACACTCCTATTAATGTTGAAACCGGGGTGTAATTTTCAAGTAAATCATAGCTCTGCAAATTAGTTTCGATTGCTTGAGATCAGTTATGTTGAAAAAAAAAATTCAAAGTAATAAAGCACTTTTTTCTTAGAAAAAAAGACATAAATTTTTCTTAAAAAAAACTTTTTTCATTACTATATCTTTATAAGTTTTGGTTTTATATAAAAAAAACCTGAAACAGAAACGATAGTCCAGTAATTAATGACCCCAAACACATCATGATCGTCGCAACCTGCAAATAAGTAATTCAACGGCGTTAACTTCTGATTTCTCCACTATATATACATTATACACTATATAGTTCATTAACTAAAAGAATTTTAAATAAGTTATAACCGTTAAAAGCGATCGTCTCCCAAATTTATCCACGATAATAATTCCTACAACGCTCGTCACAGACTGTACTACGCTTGCAACCATTACTCCTACGTTGTTAGGGAAGCCTGCAAAACAATTAAATTATATATTAATATCGTTTCACATAATATGATTTTTTTTCTTACAAAATCATTATTTTCTCACTAAAAGATTATATTTAAAGTATTACCCGATTTTTTGAAAATCGAGCTCAGGTAAAATGTATAGCCACTGAGACCTCCGAGTTGTTGTAGTACTAGCAATCCAATTCCCACCTACAATAATTACAGCAATTAGTAAAGCCTCAAACACATTAAATTTTCAGTTAATCAAAAGATTCTTACAGTAATGACACGCGAGTATCGTGGGTTGAAGAGCTCGAAAAATCCATCTTCTTTGAATTCTTGAAGATTTTCCATATATTTCTGTAAAAAGAACAATAAAAATATATATATTCTTTAAACTATTATATTGATCGTATTTAATTTAAGTAGTGTCTATTTCTTGAACATTTTATTTACTTTGATTTCTGCCGCTTCTTTGGTGATATCAGTATTGTTTCCTCTTAGGCGTTGTAGTGCAACTTCCGATTCTTGTACCCGACCATTTCTAGACTATAAATTACAAAGATTGTTAAAAAAATTGTTCAACTTACTTGTAACGATTCTCAAAAGTATGTTGTATGTAATTGATAGGAACAATATTAAATAATTACCAGCCACCTAGGAGACTCCGGTATGAAGAATAAACCGACGAATTCCAAAACACAAGGAACCGTGCCTGCACAACTCCAAACGACACAAAGCGATTATTTTATGAACTTGATTGTAAATTTTAAATTACACTAGTTAAGTATCATAAGAATACAACTTTAAAATCTATTTATATGTTCCTTTCAATAAAGAGAGTCGAAGATTTACTTATGAGAGCTAATTTTTGCCATGAAATGACTGATCCAACGAGGAATGTGACGGCAACGCTACCACACATCACAAGCTGTTATATATAAAAAGAAAACTATTATAAAAAAAAATTAAACTAGTAAAAAACAATTTCTTTTTATTTTTGCAATGTATTACCGAGTTGATCGCAGAGAACGCGCCTCGAACTTTTTTGGGCGCGATTTCTACAATGTAGACTGGTACCTAAGATTAGATTTGGAGTTAAACAATTAATTTATTGGTTGCTTGTAGTGAAAACTAATTAAATCCTACAGTAGTAGTTATCAGGCGAAGTATTAAATTACGTACCACGTAAGAAGCTAGGCCAGCTGCGACCCCGAGAAAAAGTCTTCCGATATCAAGGGACCAAGTCGCCTTCAATAATATAAACCATTTATTAGAAACAGCAAACAATTAATTCGTCTGAACTTTTGATTTGAAAGATCTTTTGTAGCTACAATAAACAATAGTCGTGGAACATGAAACATTCAAACGACTAAACTAACGTCATACGTGGCAAACAAAGGCTATTTAAAATTTTGAAATATTAAAATGATGGTTAGAAGTTATAAGAAACCTGAGAGAAGGTGATCATAAGCCAGCCGGCCATGCAAAACGAGTTTGAAACCCACAAAGCCTGCGCATTATCATTCATCAAAACGCTGTTTTTTCTTTTTCTTTTTGGAGTTAATATTTCTAAATAAACTATATACGTAATGGAATTAATTGTAATTTTAGTAACGATGATAAATTAATTTAAAAATGGATAAATATAAAAGAACTTACGCCTCTTCGACCAAGTATATCAGCAAGTTTTCCGGACATCGCTGCTCCCACAAGTCCACCAATTGTTAAGACAGATCCAAAGAATGAGAACTACATCCATGTACGGAACAACTTAATTACTTTTTATAATTTATTTTAAAATGGTTATAGTTAATATCTATATGAAAATGATTACTCCTAGCAAACTTTATTACAATGACACTACTAGCATATATATACTTTTTTTTTTTTTTTGGTCAAACTTTTCAATTTTATAAAATTAAAGAGTCTCAACCTCTAGTAGGAGAAAAAATACATCCAAAGCAAAGAAAATAAAGGTAACAAATGCCAAAAAACACCATCAAAAGATGGTTAAACAAAGGATAGATAAGATACAAATCATAGGAAGAGAACATAAAAGACCAACAAAATTAGAGAGTACAATCTAAACAGTTTCTTGATAGATCGCATCTATACTCTTACGTAATTTACCAACAAAAAAAAATTAACTATAGAAAATCTAAATACTAATATATACAAGAATAACGGATCAAAGCAGGCAATGAAGGTATACCCAAATGAAACAACCGGGTTGGACCTTGTTTAAATACAAAAAATAATAAGTAATTTATACTGGCTAGAGCAATTTACATATTCACTTGGCGGATGATCATTTATCTAAAATGTAAAATTAGTTTTCAAAAACCCCACTATTTGTATATTTTCTTTACCACACTACCCCGTAGTCAACACTTTAACTTATATCTTATATACGTACTATTTATATTTGTGACAATCCATCTATTGTAAATTTATATTTTGGTAAGAGGACGATTAACTAATTAAATAAGATTTTGTATCAGCACACAGGGAATAAGATCAACAACTCAGCACTGACCTCAGCCAAAGAAAGGTTCAGTCCTGCCATAATCCCGGTTTGAGCTGGTGATGTAAAGCCGGCCTGCCATGTTAATAAAATAAATAAACCTAAAATACGCATTTGGTCATTAATCATAAAAACAATGTTGCTTTTCGCGACAGCATACTCCTTATAACTTATTGATACATCCTTCTCTCTGATTTGATTTGATTTTTACATATATAAGATTTAGACATTTTAAGAGAAACAAAAACGTTCCTCTTTCAAACATTATTACAAGAAATGAAAAGGGAACCAACGAAACACTGAGCGATAGCCATCATAAATTTATTTCGAACATTTATAACAATTAAGTTATAACTTATTTTTTCGTTTCAAACTTATGATAACTAATTAATGGGCTTTAATTATGTGTTCAGTTTAACAGAAAAATACAGAAAAAGCACAAAAAAGAAGAAGAAGAAGTGAGTATGAAGAAACTTACGGCAGTGCCATAGGAGAAGGTGCCGCAAAGAGCAGTGAAGGTTGTGAAGAGTAGAATTAAAGTGACGGGACCATCACCGTCGTTTACACGAACCCCTTTATCTGATGATTCAATGTCTTCTTGAATCCTAACTTTCTGAAGAAGTGGTTCGTCTCCCATGGCTGTGATTAGTGTGTGTGAGAGAGAGCAACAAAGAGATTAATGAAGGAAAGAAAGATTAAGGTGAGAGAGAGACTGAGTATCCTTGGGCTAAGTCCATTATATGGGGAAATAAAAATTGAAAAACCACATAGTATGACGTGCAAGTCTCAACAAAAACAGTTTTTTTTTTCTTTCTTAGAACCATTCTTGTATATGGTATTTTCTATAGCCAATTTGTCAGGTTTAGAATGCGTTTGCAAATACTTAAATCTATGTTACAAGATTAATTTGTATATATACAACAGGGGAAAACAATATAGAAGACTAATTCTGTTTATTTTGTTTATTTATCTGCTATTAGTATTTTTTTTCTTTGCTCAAAGCCTTTTTAAATGTTTTTAGATATATTTATCGTTCGAATTATATTTATCGCTAATAGTCACTTTAGTCAAACTTGACTATCATCATTAAACCATTTTTTCTAAACCTCTATAGTGCATCTATATTTAACTTGTTCCCTCGCTTCTTATAATGTATGCCGTATGGCTTTCTTTACAATTCACATAATATCGTAACCGTAATAACTACAGAAATAATGTAAGGTGTTACGTATGTAAAAAATAAATCAAGCGAAGTAAAAGCTAGTGGTTAACTTTTTGCTGTCAACATCTAGTGGTTATTTTTATGGTTGAGGACCAATGGTCGACTTTTTCTGAATCCAATTTCATTATTTGGCCATTGCAAAAGTTCGAAACTCAAGGAAAATAAGTGTAAATTTTAACCTCGGATCCCACAGTGAAAATTATAAAGTAAATAAAATGAACCAACATGAATATCGTGTCCTATATATTGTTTAGTTGTTTTAACATATAATGGATTGTTATTTCGTCCATTACAGACTATATATAGTAAAGGATTTGGTTAGAAATTAGAATTCGGATTTTACAAACATTTGCGTAGGATTAGTGGGAAAGCGATATGCAATGTGCCAAAGAAAGACAATTTGGGAGACACGACTAATAAATATTAATGGCAAAAGTTCATTTTTCATTTGGAAATCATACTAAACATGGACTCCATATAGACACATTACGTTTCCGTATATAAAATAGAATCTTTATTATTTTCAGCTAACATTTTGCAATTTGATGTTTATAATTGATAAAAATGATACACGTAACACGTTCCTCTTAGGCTCTTACATAATATATTCGATATCTTCTAACAAAGTTCTATAGATCATAAGATCTTTAGGTGGACTGATCTTATCGATACGACATATCCATAGTGTCTGATTATTAGTACTCATAAATTGAGGTTCATAACCAATAGAGGTTCTGTTTACTCAATTACTTTATTTTTTGTTTAGAAATTTATGACAATTCTATAACAGAATACTAATAATTTTATAGTCACAAGTTCACAACCAATAGAGGTTCTGTTTTCTTTTAGTTACAGTAATTTTGTATTTGATGGGTTTACAATTTAATTATTTTCGGAATATGTATATATATGATTGGTTAAATCAGATGTTCATGCACATCAAAATACCATAAGATCCCCTGCTGAACAGCATATAAAGATGACCGGATCAACATCATAGCTTGACAGTGTCAAATCGACGGAATCTATATACAGCAGTTGTTTGAATGTTCTTATATATAGAATTTAATATAAGATTACTGATTACACACAGATCATTGGCATTAATAAATTTTTTTAATATTTTTGATCAAGTCACATTCGACATGATCGTTGAATGAGAGCGGCTCATGGGATGCCAGAAACATTCCACACAGTTAATTTAGTCATCCGCTTAACAAATTCTTTTATGTCGTTATTAGTTTGTCGTATGGAGAAAAAACAAAAAGTACACCAGGTTTATAAGTTTTGTATTTTAATTGGTTTGAAAATCTACCGTATGTACAATTCAAATCTTTGTAGAATCTTTATATAGTTTATCTTTGTATTTGACTCTTTGTATTTTTAATTTCGACATACGTTCACAAACCAATAAACCCTTCTTAAACAATTTTCACATATGTATTTTTTTTTTTTTTGGTAGTTAGTTTCACACATACTATATTCAAGAAATGTAGAGTTTTACATATTTTGTTTATGTTGTTATTTTTACTTTAGTAAAACGAACTAAATCTCGTGATACTGATAAAAAAAAAAAAAGATATCATTCGTTCCTTGAATCCTGAGAGGCTGAGAGCACACAAAGCATATGAGTATTCCATTCCAAATACTTAGGTCTACATAATCAGTTACCATTTGCATCAAGCAACTTCCTTATTCTTCCTACACATCAACACGTTTTTTTATAACATTAATTTTGTATTTGATCCGTTATAAACTCCTCCATGTAGTAACAAAACATGTTCGTCGAGATGTTTCAGCTTCTATTCACGATCGTATCAATCGAAGCCATCCTGATTTTAACACTCGGGTTCGGGACACCAGCGAGAAGAGTGGTAGTGAAATTGCTAGACATATCAAAGCAAGGTCGAGGACCACTGGTTGCGAAAACGGTCGCAGCTACTATGCTTGTGTTGTTTGGCTCGGTTATGTACAGCACGATTCAAATCAACACAAGGGTCTCCGAATCTGGTGGTGTAGCAAACTCGACCGATCAAGTCATGTTTGCAAATCGCCTCCTCGAAGCTTTCCTCATGGGTAAAATATTAACATAAAAACACCATATGTTTTTGTCCAAAAAGAAAACCATATGTCATTCCATTTTCTTGTGTGATTGATATCTAACGATTCTTGATTTTTTTTTGTTTGTTTTGTATGTTTGTGAAAAAGGGACTATCTTGTTCTTGGCAATGGTTATAGACAGAATGCATTATTACACAAGAGAGCTTCAAATCACAAGAAGAAACTTGGAGATTGCTGTTAAGACGAAGAGCAAAACTGGAGCTTAATTAAAAAGCCAAATTTAGCATCTAAAAATCTGTAAATATGTGAATATTAATTAATACTTTATCAAAAAACTCGTGTTACTATAATTAAAAAAAATAAAAGTGGTCAAGATCACAAATCCATGTGTACCATATAGTTTCTAATCAATCGGTTCGACATTGAACCGGGTTTAGTTACACTCGGTTTGGTTCAATTTCAAACCGAAGACCGAGTGAACTCGTCGTCGACTCAAAAACCTCTCTTATCTTAAAACCCCGAGTATGGGAGTGAGTGAGTCTGTATAAACAAATCGTCTTCGTTTCTCTCTGTGGCACCAACAAAAATGGTGTCCCTCTCTAATCAAACCAGGTTCTGTTTCCACCCGAACAATCTCTTCGTTTCCGACACAAGGCGGCTGGGAATCTCAGGGGTCAATTTCCCCAGGAAAATAAAGGTGAAAATCACTTGCTTCGCCGCCGAGAGACCACGCCAGCAGAAACAGAAAAAGAAGAGTCAGAGCACTAGCGACGCCGAGGCTGGAGTCGACCCAGTTGGGTTTCTCACTAAACTCGGAATCGCTGACAGAATCTTTGCTCAATTTCTCCGAGAAAGGTAGTTTAAAGGTTCAATTTTTTTTTTTTATCAGAACAAAGAGTTTTAACTTGTGCATTTGATTTTGGGGAACAACTAAAGGCTCAGTTTTGATTAGTTTTGATTACAGTTGTGTATATATATAAGCTTGTTGTTTTGTTAAATCTGTAGGCATAAAGCTTTGAAAGACCTTAAAGATGAGATTCTCAAACGCCACTTTGATTTCAGAGATCTTGCTTCAGGGTATGTATCCTCCTTGTCTCAGTTCCTTTCACCAGACGATTTTTTTAATCCTGGATTTAATTTAACACTTCTTATTGACTAGCAAGTCTGTGAAGCTTCATTGTTTATGCTGTGCAAGAACATACGTTTTCTACCAGACCAGTGACTGATGTTTAACCACAATGGTTTGTTTAACGTATTGCCTTCTTTTCTCTGTAGATTTGAGTTACTGGGGATGCATCGCCATATGGAACACCGGGTTGACTTTATGGACTGGGGTCCAGGTTCTGTCTCATTCTCACATCTTAGAATTTCATTAGTCTGTTTCTTTACTTCCATTTGAAAATTCTTCGTTAGGATTCAGAACTGATCAACAGAAAGAATGATGTACTGAAACTTGCTGTGATAACTTGCGCCTGTTGGGAAGCTTTATTTTCCCGCCAGTGGTTTTGCATGAGGATACTAACTAACCGTAAATCCAGGTGCTCGTTATGGTGCTATAATCGGAGATTTCAACGGATGGTCCCCAACAGAAAATTCCGCCAGAGAGGGCCTATTTGGCCATGATGATTTTGGGTATTGGTTCATTATACTTGAGGATAAGTTAAGAGAGGGTGAAGAACAAGACGAACTTTACTTTCAGCAGTATAACTATGTTGATGACTATGATAAGGGTGATAGTGGTGTATCAGCTGAAGAAATCTTCCAGAAAGCTAATGATGAGTATTGGGAACCTGGTGAGGACCGTTTTATTAAAAACCGCTATGAAGTTCCTGCCAAACTATACGAGCAGCTGTTTGGTCCGAACGGTCCACAAACATTAGAAGAGCTAGGAGATATACCAGATGCAGAAACGAGATATAAACAGTATCAAGAGGAGCATAAAAATGATCCACCAAGTAATCTACCTCCATGCGACATCATTGATAAAGGTCAAGGAAAACCATATGATATCTTTAATGTCGTGACATCTCCAGAATGGACAAAGAAATTTTATGAGAAAGAACCTCCAATTCCGTATTGGTTAGAGACACGTAAAGGAAGAAAGGCATGGTTGAAAAAATACATTCCAGCTGTTCCGCATGGAACCAAGTATAGATTGTATTTCAATACTCCTGATGGACCGCTTGAAAGGGTCCCTGCTTGGGCTACGTATGTGCAACCAGGTATTTCTATGGTTAAGACTAGCATAATAAATATAACAAGTTGCGTAGGAGTCATAGACAGAAGCAAGCATTAAGTTTTCCTTTTGTCTGATGACACATGCTTAAAAATATTTGCATGAAAGGAACATTATGGAAGGAGTCTTTTTATTTTATTTTATTTTGGTACTCTCTGCTTTTCATGTCCAGAGTTACTAGAAACTTTGTAAGCACTAGGTCAACAGTCTTACAGAACAACAATCTTCAGAGAAGTTGTGAAGCCTTTCTAGTGGGCATGATGTTTATATGCTGCAATTTTTCTTTAAAAAACCTTAATGTATTACCTTTGTATTTCCATGAAAATGTATTTTGTTTATGTTTTTTCTTTTTCAATATATTACGCATTTATTCACTTTTCTATAAAATAGAGGATGAAGGAAAGCAAGCTTACGCAATTCATTGGGAACCTTCTCCTGAATCTGCATACAAGTGGAAGAACCCCAAGCCAGAGGTCCCAAAGTCCTTGCGCATATACGAATGTCATGTTGGGATTAGTGGGTCCGAGCCAAAAATTTCATCTTTCGAAGAATTTACTACGAAGGTACCTTCTTATGCAGTCAATGTATATTACTTGCAATCTTATTATGCACACATCTTAATTTGTGTGGTTTATCAAACATCAGGTCCTTCCTCATGTGAAAAGAGCTGGATACAATGCAATTCAGTTGATTGGTATCCCAGAGCACAAAGATTATTTTACTGTTGGTTATAGGGTCAGTAAGCTAAGCTTCTCACACTAACTTTAGTTTATCAGTTTGATTCTATCCTTGTTATGCATTGTTATCCACCTCTAGCTTCTTATGATTATATCATCCTTGGCTTCGTTGTTCACTGTGCATAAAAGTTTTTGAAGGTCGTTGCCTAATGACTGGTAAAAAATGGACAATACTCATAGAATAGAGAGAAACGATTAAAAATATGGGAAAAGAAGAGAACAACTTGATAGAAATGAAGTGGAAAGAAACAATTGTTGCTTAGGGGGCAATGTGTATCTCATTTAGAATGATAACCAGAATTCCTAGTACATTAGCTTTCTCGATGAATTTTTTTACAAACTATTAAGGAAACAACTAGTTGCTTCTCTAATATCTTTGAACCGAATGAATCAAATTATGTAAAGTATATATCTTTTCTCCTCATTCGCCATAATTGGTATCTATACCATTTCAGGTTACTAATTTCTTTGCTGTCAGCAGCCGATATGGCACGCCAGATGATTTCAAACGTTTGATTGATGAAGCACATGGTAAGTATTTGTCGCCTCTCTTCTCTTTCTGATGTCGTATAACCTTTGATTCAAAAATGTAGTTGATGAAGCACATGGTAAACATAATCTAATCTATATACAGGCCTAGGACTTCTTGTCTTTTTGGACATCGTGCATTCTTATGCAGCAGCTGATCAGATGGTTGGGCTTTCGCTCTTTGATGGTTCAAATGATTGCTATTTTCATTATGGTAATTTTCCACAATAGTAATTTACTTTTTGAGTCATTGGTATGTAACTGGAAAGCATGCAGCATAATCGTGTTACAACTAGTGTTGTTCATAATCTTTTATAAGTCTATATATGAGATCAAATGCCCGACATAGTTGAATATGAGCGTTTCTAAAAACACAGTGTTCCATTTTTCATCGTGGACATAGGTAAAAGAGGGCATCACAAACACTGGGGCACCCGTATGTTCAAATATGGTGATTTGGATGTTCTTCATTTTCTCATATCAAATTTGAACTGGTAAAGACATCTACATTGTTATGTGGTTTATTCAAATTGTATTAGTTGTTCTCACCCTTTTGGTCCAGAAGGAAAGTATCTTGCACTTTTTTGGTTTAGGAATCTGATGCTGTTGCAATTGGCTTTTGTAGGTGGATTACAGAGTATCAAGTCGATGGTTACCAATTTCACTCGCTTGCCTCAATGATTTACACGCACAATGGTTTTGCTTCTTTTAACAACGATTTGGACGAGTAAGACATCTACATTCTTTAGATGCTACGCTTTTGTGTAATTTGGATTTTGGTGACAGTGGGTGAAATAGTTGATGTATGTCCTCTGCAGCTATTGCAATCAGTATGTTGACCGAGATGCTTTGATGTACCTCATTTTGGCCAATGAAATTCTGCACAATCAACATCCAAATATAATAACAATTGCTGAGGATGTAAGCTATACATCATTACTTTTTCTTTTTTTCTGCTGTCATCCTTTTGGGTAAAGCTATTGAATAATTTTTTATCCTTATTGAATTGCTTTGTCTTAATTGGTAGTATTGATGGTGCTAGACTGTTAGCTACTAACACGACTTTCATCAGTGAACATCACTAAGTGTCTGAACTATCTTTATGGACAAAATAAATTATCTCTAGTTTTTAGTCTTGCAAGTGTTGGTTAGTAGAATTAGTACTGTACTACCAGTTAGTGAAAAAAATTCATGCTTTTTTTCAAATATGATGTATATAGATAAAAAGGGGTGTGAGAGAGTAACATGTATATATGTGACTTCTCATGTACAGCACATGACATTAACCATAATGTCGACTAGCTTGTGTAAGCCAATTTAAATTGATCATAGGCAGGAAAACGAAAGCTTTCAATGAATTATCTTTTATGAATGCCAGATGTATCTGTGGGTAGAACGGTTAAGATTCTTATAAACTTTCTCAATTTTTTTCAAATTTTCTGTTGATAATCTGCATCTTTGGGTTTCACTATCTACCCACTTATGGAACTTAATATAGTTTCCTTTTGCTTTTAGGCAACATATTACCCTGGGTCGTGTGAGCCAGTTTCTCAAGGTGGACTTGGATTTGATTATTATGTGAATCTTTCTGCGTCAGAAATGTGGGTTTCTCTCCTTGACAGTGTACCGGATAATGAATGGAGCATGAGCAAGGTTATAGCTTTTTAAGTATCCATTGTTATATATGACAGAACAATACTTTTGTCCTATTCTCTGATTTCTAGCCAGTTCTGCAGATTGTCAGTACATTGGTAGCTAACAAAGAGTATGCCGACAAGATGCTCAGCTATGCCGAAAGCCACAACCAAGTATTTACTTTGTAACTTTAGACGTCTAAAGCTTTTTCATATCTACTACACAACTATACTTTTAGGTTGCATTGACATTGCTGTTTATTCTACTTTTCCACCAGTCCATATCAGGAGGGCGTTCATTTGCTGAAATCTTGTTTGGTGGAGTCGATAATGGTTCTCCTGGAGGAAGACAATTGCTAGACAGGGGAGTTTCACTACATAAGGTACCCCTTTGTTACTGCTGTAAACACTCCTTCCATAACTTAGCATACCTTCATCATGATGAGAACACAACTGTATAATGAGATTGAATGTTTATTCTGAATTGTGCATTCAAAAGTTAAAAAGATGAAGTCCGGAAGATTGTCGAATAACTGCCCTCTGTTTTCATTAAACTATACCGTTGTCTCTATTCCACTCTTAATTCTCTGTGTAGCTAGCTGTTGCTTTAATCCCATCAAATGTGTCTTTTATATTTAAGAATAGTAGGTGGTGAATCAAATAGTGCAAGTACATCCTTCTATTGTCATTTATGCAGTTGTAAATCCACTCTTGTTTTCTAAAATGTTTAGCGAAGGAGAAGATGATTTTCTTATTTCTACATCCTATGAGCTGCATCAAGCTTCATTTTGTATTTGTGTCCTCTCCGTGAAGTGCTTATTCATGCTTTTGTCTCACTTATTTTCTGAAAGCTTAGTTTCTTGTCATTGCTTGAACCAGATGATTAGACTGATTACTTTTACAATTGGTGGCCGTGCTTACCTCAATTTCATGGGAAATGAATTTGGACATCCTGAGGTAACTCTCCTAATTCTCACTGTTCCAATGACATCATCTTCATGTTTTTGACGTTTAATCCTTTTCACCTTTTGTCAGAGGGTTGAGTTTCCAACGCAGAGCAATAACTTCTCGTTTTCACTTGCTAACCGCCGTTGGGACCTGCTGAAAAGTGGAGTGCATCACCACTTGTTTTCGTTTGACAAGGTATCAGTCTTTAAACCTAAAAGTACGGCTTCCATAGCCATGATTTAGTTAGCATCTCTGAAAACTTTATTCTTTAACTTTTATAGCAATTCAATACTGTATTGTCTATAACGGAGGCGAATGAATGTTATCAAGCTGAGAAAGTCTCGAAAACTTGAACTAAAACAGACTTACTGCTAATAATGCTCATCTTATATCAGAAGCAACTAGTTGTATATCCTGATTCCTTATTAAACAATAACTATACCCATCTTTGTAAGAATTATATTGTATATAATTACATTTAGGAATGGAAAATATTCCAAGCATATGTCCTCTGCATCAAAAGAAATGCTTTGCTGATCTCATTCCTTATTTGTAGGAGCTAATGGACTTGGATAAAAGCAAGGGTATCCTTTCAAGAGGTCTGCCCAGCATCCACCATGTGAATGATGCAAATATGGTATTTGAATCCTTTTGCTTCTTCTTTCCACTTAATATTGTTTGGGTTTAGGGTATGAACCAGAAAATTAATCGTCAAAGTACCCACTGAATTGGCTTCTCTAAGCTCCTGAAAGTCACTGGCATGCTAGTGTTTGCTAGGAATAGAACGAATTGCATTCATGCATTGTAATGGGGTTTCTCCAAACACATTTATAGATTTATGAAGACAGATAATAACAGTGTATGCCTTAGCAAAATGAGACTGCCAAAGTGTGCATCAACTATGAAAGGGTTTGGACAATAAGCCTGCTTACAATTCAACTTTTCATCATCTACAGGTGATCTCATTCTCGAGGGGTCCTTTCCTATTTATCTTTAACTTCCACCCATTAAATTCATATGAAAAGTATGATGTTGGCATAGAGGAAGCTGGTGAATATACCGTAAGTTTTTCATTCTCTGTATAGATTCCACCCTTTATCTATCATTTTGTTAATAAGAGTCTGTCAGTTGAAACAGTTGTTTCATTCCATGAAATATAGTTGCTGTTGTTTTCTGCATTCGTCTACTCATGGATAGAACACTATCATTACTAGAAGGGTTTTTTATGCGTTTCACCTAATAAGAGGCTAAGAATATAGCCTGGATTCTGCAGATGATATTGAACTCTGATGAAGTAAAATATGGGGGTCAAGGACTTGTATCGGAGGACCAGTATCTCCAACGGTCAATTAGCAAGAGGTTTGTAATAGTTGATTGTTGTAAGATCCTAGTTGTCAACGAAAAAAGGACGTTGTCTGTTATCATTTGAACCAATTCCACATTTGTGCAGGATTGATGGTCAACGAAATTGCTTAGAGGTGTTTTTGCCAAGCAGGACTGCCCAAGTCAGTTCTCTATCTCTTTTGCTTTCTTTCTGTCTCTCTCTTTATGTTATTCACTGCCATGGGAATTCATATCAGGTCATATATTGATTCAAACAGGTCATATATTGATTCAAACTGTAATTTCAGGTTTACAAGTTGACCCGGATTCTCCGAATATGATCCTCTCGGTGTAAGCTGCATACGAACACCAAGTTTGTATGAGAGGCTAGCTCTGAACCCAAGGTCAGTACCAGAGGTGATGTTATATAGACATGACTCGTCCAAGCAATGATGACAGTTGAGAAGATATTCACAGAAGATGGGCAAACAAGAAAATCATAAAGAGAACCCCAGGACGACTATTTCATCTTGTGGTGTAGAAGATCAAGCTGCATCATGTAATGAGAAATTTAACAAACGAACATCTTTATGCAAAGCTTTGGTTGATGTTATGTAGTGACTAGTGTGACTCTCTAGGTAGATGCTGAAGTTTGTGTAATATAATACTTTTGTAGTTAGTAATTTGGTATATATAGTTAAAAACGAAAAAAATTGGTATTTATAAATTGGTTATCGCATTCCTCAACAAAATCATTGCTTTCCACAAGACAAGAAGCAATCAAGCTGCTTAGATATATTGTTTACCTAGTCAAAAAAAATCTTAAGGCAAACAGGTAATAAATAAGCTCAAGCAGAAGAGTGTTGTGCTTGTGAAGCATCCGAAGGAGAGAAAAGGTCATCATATGAAACAGGTACTCTGATCCTCTCATGAACAGGCTTCCTTTCTACTTGCGGTTTGGATTCAGTCTGATCAGCTACCGGCGTATCACACATCTCATTGACAAGAGCTTCATCTGCAGAGGCAAGTCCTTCGGAGGAGCTACCCTGATCTCTTTTCGGCCTTGTGTTTGGGTGCCTAAATTGCTTCTGCAAAGTTTGAATAGTATAAGACACAAGAGGTATAGGAAAGAAAACATGGTCTAGCATGTTGTAATAAGACAATAGGCAAGAACAAAACAAACCTCAAACTCCTTGGTCTTTTTCATTATCTCTCTGTGAGCTGCGGGCTGTCTTGCTTTGATGATGTTCCACAATACACCACCACCTGTCCGTTTCCTACTGCCATCAACAGTCACTTGACCTCCACAGGTCTCAATTGCTTCCACCTAAGACAAAAACATATTTCTTGCCATCATCAGTTATATGTTAAAACCTTTGGTATGACTCTTGCAAAACAAAATAGATATAATAATCCTAACCATGTTCAAGCAAAAAGAGAGAGCAATTCATAAAGCATTGGGAAGATAGACAGTCATCTCTTGATTATGGTAATATGGTTGACACGGTTGGTCTCACTTATAGATTAATGACACTGTAGTAGTCATCATCTATCCACACATGGTGTAGTCCACATTGACTACAACAATAAACACAGAGAAAACACTGATGTGCACACGGGAAGAAGAAAATATCACAACCTAACATATGAACTTTTCACCAGCTATATCTCATCTCAGCACAAGGCACAGTATTTGAAGCAGCAAAGAACGCTCCAACTAGAAAACATCTTGAACTGCAGGTGGAAACAATATAGCTAAACAAGATTGCCACTCATGCTGGTCGCACACAGATTAAACAGTCTTTCGACTGCAAGAAACATAGAAAACATCTTGTAGTAGTAGTGTATACAATTAATACCTCATTGACAAGATCACCTAAGGCAGCCATTCCAAGACACCCAACAGCTGTGTATATCATGTAAGACTTCTTCTCCTTCAGGCGTCTACAGGTATCCCTAACAAACCTGCAAAAACAAAATCATCAAACTATGAGCAAAGTCTCAACCACAGCCAATATCATGAAGCTCCACCAAGTGTTCACATAACAACATCAGACATATAGAAGAAAAAGAATCAATTACCAGTCTACACTCATGGGTTTATCAATCGCAGGGCCTTTTCTCTTTTTCTTCTTCTTCTTCTTCTTGCTCTTGTTAGGCTGATCCTGTCCATCCTTCTTACCCAAAAGCCCTCCTTTATCTTTGTCTCCATCACCGTCACCATCACCATCACCATTTCGTCTCTCCCCAGAATCCAAATCATGCTCGGCAAGAATCTCCCCTTCTTCCACATCAACCATATCAACATCCTCCACGTTTTCAAATCCGTCTTCTTCATTGATAGCATCCAACAGACTCTCTTCTCCCTCCATGATCAAAAACCTACATTTCCACCAAATATCAGAACAACACTAACACCCAAAAAAACCCTAATCCATTCAATCAAAACTCAGAACCCATTTATGAGGTGTGAGAGAACCAATAAAAAAAAAACACGAATCTGTCATACAAATCGCAATACAAAAACCCAAAATTGCGAACAGAAACTAAAAATCGCAAAAATAAACAGAGTAGAAAAATTAACCTTTTGGAACTCCCCTTCGGTCTTCGATCACCTACTACACTCGAGATTTATCAACAAAGCACACACCTCTTCATCGACCCAATACTGAGAAAGCAAATAAAAACTCAGTTTTTAGGGTTTAAGCCAAAAAAAAATTACCCCTTTAATATATTTTGTACCCAAGAAAAAAAAAAAACAATTTTTATTCCTTTTCCTAATTTGTCCTGAAGACTATAATAAATACTTACTTAGTCAATGAATAAAAAAGAATACAAAACAAAGAAGAAGACTCATCCCATCATCATCACTGTTGTGTTGTGTCGCTTTAGATTCTCTTCTCTCCCATCCCATGGATCACTTTTTCTCGCCGGAGTACAATTTCCCGGAGATCACTCGCTGTAACTTATCTAATCAACTTCCACCATCATCATCGTCTACGGCACCTCCACTCGATACCCACCGTTTCTACAATAATGCTCTTTCCCCATCCGCACCACCACCACCACCAAGCGTTCCTGTTACGCCGGAGATGGAGTCTATGGAAGCAGTGGAGAAGATTCTCAACTACAGATTCAGGAACAAGAGTCTTCTCAAGGAAGCGCTTACGCACACCTCTTGTACGGATCATCCTTCTTACGAGCGGCTTGAGTTCGTAGGCGATAGTGCTATTGGTCTAGCCATCTCGAATTACTTATACTTAACGTACCCTAGCCTTGAGCCACACGAGTTGTCTCTGTTGAGAGCAGCTAATGTTAGTACTGAGAAACTCGCTCGTGTCGCTCTTAATCATGGTCTCTATCGATTTCTCCGACGCAATGCTCCTTCCTTAGATGAAAAGGTAACCCTTATAAAAGAACCCTTTGAGAGCCTTACGTTTTGGAACAGAGTGATTCTTGTACTGAAACGTTTTCAAACTATCTTGAGTTTGATGAGAATTTGGATTGGTGAATGAGCTCTTTAAATAGATTGTGTTTGAATGTTCTTGTGATGATATTCTCACCAAGTTGTGTACTTTGGTGTCACATTTGATAGGTTAAAGAGTTCTCAGATGCGGTGGGGAAAGAAGATGACTTTTCAGTGGCATATGGTGGATTAGTCAAAGCCCCAAAAGTTCTTGCTGACCTTTTGGAGTCTCTAGCTGGAGCTGTTTATGTCGATGTCAATTTTGATCTACAAAGGCTATGGGTGGTCTGTGTCTCCTTCTTCTTGTGTCTTGTCTTTGTATCTTGTCTTTGTTTCTTAAAGTTTAATGTTGCATATTGTGGCTTTGCAGATCGTTAGGGGTCTTTTGGAACCAATAGTAACACTGGATGATTTGCAGAAGCAACCTCAACCTGTGTCTATGCTTTTTAAGTTATGTCACAAACATAAGAAGCAAATCGACATCAAGAACTGGAAAGATGGCAATAACAGTATTGCTGATATATATCTTGATGATAAGTTTGTGGCTTCTGGGCGTGCTGAGAATAAAGATATCGCAAGGCTGATCGCTGCTAAGGAAGCCTTAAGCCAGTTGTTAGAAGTTCTTCCCGTTGAAATGGTTATTGATGAGGATAGTGTACAAATAGAGTTTAAACATGCGAAAACAAAGTTGAATGAGATTTGCTTAAAGAAAAAATGGCCTAAACCGATCTACAGGTATTAATCTTACTCCTATATTATGGAAGACCACTCACTTGCATTTGTAGTAAGACTTGCTGGCTTAACAAAGACCACGATCCAAAACCAAATTGATGTGATCTTCAAGTATTTAATAGTCTTATAATCTCAGGAAGCTGAGAACATTTGGTAATCCATAGTTTAAAACATTTTGTTACTGTGTTTTTACTTTTTTTAGCGTTGAGGAAGAGAGAACCTCGGTAAAAGGAAAGAGATTTGTTTGCTCAGCTAAGATTAAGATCCCAACAGAAGAAAATACATTATACATGAAGGGAGATGAACAATCGAAGATCAAGAAAGCAGAAAGCTCCGCCGCTTACCACATGATTACAGCCTTGAGAAAATCACATTATCTCTAATGGTATTGTATCATTTGTAAAATTATGTAGTGCATTTACCTTGAACCAAAACACTCTCTAACCACGGTTGGTTCATCCAAACAAGATTACTTGTTTAATCTTCTTATAAGGTGACAGTTGATTATATGATTATATATGTATTGTGTTTTGGTTTGCTTTTTCTTGCTGGTCTGGGTTTTGTTTTTTCTCTAATAATGCTATTGGTCAACTGGACAACTTTCTCTTATAGGGCAGCAAGGTCTACACGGTTAATCACTTTCTATTCGAACCTACTGGTTTGGGTTCACTAGTCTATTTTTACCCCACTAAGGGGAAATCTGGAGTCGAGCTAAGCCATTTGCCCAAAGATACTTGTACCTCTGTAATGTGTTGAAATATATAGGGAAATAAATGCTGCTCTCCTTTTCGGGCTATTTAGTATCTTCGACATTGATGGAATGGAGAATTATTACTTCAGCATTCTGCCATTCTCCTGACCGTAGAGGATCTGAGGTAAACTGTTAACACAGAAAGAATCAAAATCTTAACATTAAAAATGAAACCTCTCTTTCTCTCATATCACAACAGCCTTAGCACATAGAACACAAAGGACAAAACAGAAGTGGAAAAAAAAAAACACGAAACACAAGCAATCAGAGTTTTGAGTATCTTCCTCTTTATGTGGTTTTTGTCTGAACAAAACATTAATTCAGCTCCTGACTTCTGGATTAGATACAAACAAAAAGACTTCCAGGAGCAATGTCCACTAGAATAGCCGCGGTTGTTGTTGTTGTGGATTTCCACTTCTCATCATCGCGCAGAACTCTTCATAGTTGATTCTACCATCCTGCAAGAAGAGCAAAACATTATGGTCAAAGTCTAGTTTCCTCCTTGAAGAAAGAAGATAAAGAGGAGATTATTATTTCAACATACATTATCCGAGTCAACATCTGAGAGAACCTCTTTGATTGTTGCATCATCCCCCATTCCATATTCCTTCAATGCGGCTTCCAGTTCATCGATTGTTATGTATCTGTGTGCACATTATGATCCCAAAAAAAGGCTCACCATCTTGCTTATAGATATATATCAGTGAAGAGACAACAAAAACCGAGAAGAAACAGAATTGCTTACCCGCTGCTGTCTTTGTCAAAATGCTGGAAGGCTTTGTAAAGATTCTCATTACTTTCAAGCCTATGTCTATGCATTGTTGCAGTGATAAACTCGATGTAGTCGATTGATCCATTCCCATCAACATCAGCCTAAGCACAAATCCGGGAATCTGAGTTCTTAAAGTACATGAACAAAATGGGTGAAAAAACGGTTTTTGACCAACTTACAGCATCCATGAGCTGCTTCACTTCTGCCTCTGTGAGTTTAGATCCCAGTTTGGCTAATCCTTCTTTCAGTTCTTCATATGTGATTGTGCCACTGTTGTCTGTGTCTATGTTAGCAAACATTGCCTTCAATCCTTGGATTTCTTCCGTGTTAATATTCTCCGCTATGACCTATGAATCTCATCATGAGCATAACGAAAAAAGGGCCACCAAATTGTACCACAGAAACACAATGCATATTTGTATATTCGAAAAATCGTGACGTGACTTCACCTTTAAAGCAAGTTTCTTTAGCTTATTCATTGCTCTAAATTGTTTCATCCTTGAGAGAACAGCACTGTCAATTGGCTTGTCTGATGCTTCTCCACCTTCTCTAAGCCATGGATGCTCTGCACAAAACAGTAGAGCAAGTCTCCGGATCAAAAAGGATCCAATAATGTAAACTTTCCTGAATCCCGCATTGTGTTGTGGCTCTGTAAAATGTCTTAAAAAGGTTATCCAGGCTACTTACGAAGAACATCAGCGGCAGAGATCCGCCGTTTTGGATCCGCAGTCAACATTCTACGCACCAAATCCTTGGCACTGTTGGAGATTGACGGCCATGGTTGGCTCTCAAAGTCGATATGGCCTTCCAATATAGCATCAAAAATACCTTTCTCGGTTTCTGCATATCAAACATGTTTATCTGTCAGCAACATATAAATCAAAAAGGCAGAGCAAGAAAGAGAGAGAGAATATCGTGTATTACCAGCCCAAAATGGGGGCACACCACTGAGTAGAATGTACAATATGATTCCAGCACTCCATATATCAACTTCTTTCCCGTATCTACGACGTAAGACTTCAGGAGCAACATAGTATGCACTGCCAACAATATCTCTATATACTTTTCCTGTAAAGAAGAAGAAGAAGAAACACCCAAATGATAAACAGTAAGAAACAACCAAATGATGAACAGAAAGAAACATCACATTCTATCAAAGAGTTATCTCAACAAATGAAATAACTGTTCATCAGTTTTGTGTTGTCTCTCCTAGTCCGAATATCAAGTAAGGTCTAATCTTTACGCAATTCACAGAACCAAGACACACAAGTAATATAACAAAAACCTTTTTTCCATGACTCATCATTTATGTCCTGGAGACAATCAACCAACGACATCAATGAAGAACTAAAACCTCATATGATGATGATGATGATAATTCAACTCAACCACTAAACCAAAAAATCAGGGAAAGAAAAGTTTGATTATTTTACCCTCTTCAATGAAGACAGACAAGCCGAAATCAGTAGCCTTGATCAAAGCCTTCTCATCTTTGCTAGAAAGCAAGAAATTCTCAGGCTTCAAGTCTCTATGCAACACACCCATGAAATGACAAATCTTGACAACATTCACAATCTGTCTACAGACAGAAGCAGCAGCTCTCTCACTGTAATGTCCCTTGGCAATAATTCTATCAAACAATTCACCACCAGCACAAAGCTCCATAACCAGATTCACAGCTTTCTCATCCTCATAAGCTCCTTTAAACTCCACAATATTAGGCTGGCCACTCAAATGCTGCATTATCTGAATCTCTCTCCTCATATCATCCTTATCAGCTTTCGTCACCAGCTTCTTCTTCGAGATCGATTTGCAAGCGTACTTCTTCCCCGTCGAGTTCTCAGTGCAAAGATACGTTACCCCAAACTGCCCTCGACCTAGCTCTTTACCCAACGTGTAGAACAGCTTCACATCTTCGAAAGCGTTCTCTAGAATCGAATTGCTTTTTGTGGTCTTGGGACTTGGTCCCGGTGCTGCAGCCGCCGTCCTCCACGGTGGTGGTTGACTATTCCCTGAACCAGGTTTCTCCGGCTGCTGAGTGGTGGTTCTCGCCTGTGGAGTATACGACGGTGGATCTTGGTTGGTCACTACTCCTACGTCAACTGATCTATTGGTATGCACATTTTGCTGCGGCTTCATCAATCCATTGTTCTTGGCAAAACAATTGCCCATGACTTTTTTAAAAGCTCAAGTCAGCTCAAATTCTGACGAACCCGGAGAAGAAAGATCGGAACTTTAGCTAAACTAGCTCCAATTGAGACGACCCAGAGAGGAAAGATCGTAACTTTTCTAATAAGAACCCAAATTTTGGAGATGATTCAAGAAATTGAAAGTTAGGATTTTTAAAAATAAAAGGTTGGGGGAGAGATTATTATAATATAAAGACGTGGAAGCATCACCTCAATCAGATAATATACCTTAATTGCATCAAGCGAAGTAATGTTCGCCAGATGGGTTTGAAAACAAACAAATGATCATTAACATATAATAATTCTAAAGAGTTGAAGAAGAATGTAACATGAGAAGCATGAAATGATTATGAAATTAGAACGAAGATGAACAAAGTTGTGGTGGTGGGTTCGTCCTATATATATAAGAGGACGGCTTTATCTGAGTAGACGATGTTGAAAAGTACGACTTATGTCCAAAAAATAACACCTAGTCAAACATTGTGCCGTGTGTGACATCTTTGACTTTTCGTCGACATGTTAAGTATACACAAGCTACACGACAGTTAACAATAAGCAGTTGGACACTATTTAGCATGTATATATTCTTTTTCTTTGGAATTATCATTATTCAATACTAGCTTTTAGACGTTCATGTTCAAAGAATTTTCCTTTTTGTTATTATTGTTTTAGTGTCATTACACTCATTACTCATTACGTTGTTTTAGTGTCATTACGTTACATTTTGCATAATTATAAATTTATAATATAGTGGCTGCTTAAATTACATAGTGGTAAGATTGATTTTGGGCGTTCGTAATGGATATTTGACGACTGTCACTGATGATCAATTCTAATATTTACATTTTTCTTTCTGTGCTGAAAGAAAATCCATCAAGTTAATGACCTTTTCAAAATAAGAAATTCATGTAGATTTATATTAATAATTCTTGGTGTTTTTATTAGGCTTTGGGTTTCTTAGCTTGCTTCTCTTCTCTTGTCTCCAAGGGGACTAAGCCTATCTCCACTCCACATGACTTCGATGGTAGGAAGATCTCATGCTCAGTAAATTACTAGTCTATCTCTACAAGTGCTCATTCAAAATAGAAGAAGATCTAAGCCTGACGAGAAACTTATTTTGCTTGTCTTGCTATTTCCTACCACACAAGCCTGTCTTAAATTTTTAGTGGGTTAGCCTATATGAAACCTACATCTAGGAGAGCTAACCATAAAATGCAGTAAAATTTAGTCTATCGAAACTCATTGATGGATAAGCTTCTGTGCAGCGAATCGAGCTTCTTGAGAGAGATCATGATGAGGCAAAGAGACTTGATAACAACAATTTCAGGTCAGCTGAAACTATGAAAAAGAGACAAGAAGAATCTGCAGGTGATGGTCTAATTGAGATGAAGACAAATATTCAAATTTTAGCTGCACAGAACTCTCGGCTTAAGAAGTCTCTTGTCGCGAAAAAAGAGCCACCTATAAGCCTACAAGAGCTTTGATTTCAGGTGGAATCAGAATCTACGCATTCTTGAGATACGAGTATATAAGGATGAGATAACTATCTTGAAATCAATTCTCACATCCCTCATATGTCAAACTAACTCTCTATTTTCCTTCTGTTGTTTGGTTTTGTACAAAATTGTTGGAAGGGTCCAATGTTGTCACATACCCGAGCAAAGCTTCTCAAAGATGCTGAAAAGTTAATGAAGGGAGCTTGTGTAAAGTATAATTCTTTACTTTTGTGAAACGCTTCTTTATATTTGTAGTTCCCATTTACTAACCTTTTCCATCTTATTTTTCTATTTGTTTCTACCACAAGGCTAAAGAGTGTTTTCAAAGACCAAGAGCAAACAAAACTTTGGCAAAATACAAGCCCACTGTTGCACCTGATGACGAGGAAATCAAGAGTTTAGTGAAACGACCGCACCCGATCCCACGGGAAACAATCTCACATGAACCCATAATTCCGACGAGACAACCGGTGTAAAAATCGCTCCTTACAAAAACTCTCACAAATACACCAAACCCCACTTCATCTAGTTACTGAGTCACCCAACCAACCACCCCTAGTGATCGAGTAACCAGAGAGGTGGGCTGGAATGTTTTATTCCGTCCAGCCACAAAAACACTTTCTCCATTCACCAACTTAACTTTAACCCCACACTCTTGAGCTCCAACTTAGTTCTCTAACAACCAAGACCTAACTCCATAAGCCATGCATGGAAGCCCCTTCAAGGTTCCAGCTCAAACCGAGCTCATTGGCTCAACCAACAATACAATTTACCACAATTCAGACCATACAAAACCTCCAAAACAATATTCGAATAAAACACAAACTAACCGTTCAAATCGCAACTCCACCGTTGGATATAGAGCCTGTACTACCCCGAGTCTCTCCACAAAGTTTCAGCTCGATCGGACATCGTTACTACCTCCAAACGGTGTCCTCATAAACCAATCTCGAAAACGTTCATGTTCTATACTTGGCATATATTGCACCATTTACCAGCTTTCCAACAATTACTTGTACAAGTAACGAGCATAACTCCTTCAGTTTAACTCCGAATAACAATCTGCCAATTGCTATGCAATCTTGGCTTGCTGTAGATCACGCCGGTATCATTACCTTTCCAAACTAATGTCAAACCCGGCGCCGGTGAGCATCCAAAGTCGGATTCTCCACTCTGGCTTTATCACCAACCTTCTCTCACTTTCTTTCTCCTCTTCACCTCTGTTCACTCCGGCTTTGTTCTCCCACCACTAATGAAGCTTCTCACAGCCATGAGATGACTAACTAGACCCACAAGAGGCCTTCCCAGCTCCGTCTCTCTCTCATCTCCGTCACGACTCCAACTCTCTCATTCCATCGTTATTCTCTCCATCACGTCTCCCTCCCATTTACGATAACAACATCTACCCACAGCACAACAACCCCTTGCTCTAGGACGCACGTTGCTTATCCTCCTCCTAAGTCGGGAGACGACACGAACACAACAACAACTCCATGGAGAAGGAGATGCTTACACGTATATATATACACGGCTCACTCCTCTCCTCTTTACCCCATCACCAAACCAGATTCTCTGCCTTTTATCTCTTTACCCAAACATTGATTAGATCTAACGTGGTGATGAACGACAACAAAGACAACGATAGCTAAAACCTAAGACAACACTACCACTTAACCCAAGGATGGCTCGCTTTCTCTTCTCCTCTCACGCTACACCCACAACACTAACCCTCGGCTCTCTCTCGCTCTCACGTCATTACCAACAGCTCCGCTCTCCCACTCGTACGTGACGGCCAACCACGCTCGTCCTTTTCTTTTAAAAGAGTAAATTAGGGCTTTTGATTTAGGCTGGTCTAATTTTGGTTTAATAAACAAAACTCAATTAACAACTCCTCTTAAACTAACCAGGCTAAACCGATTCAACTTCAGTTCCCAACATAAACTCAAATCATTTATATATTAATTTTTGGGACATGGGCGTTACATTTAGGCTCATTGAACTATGTTGCTAAGAGAGACCACTCAGATCGTCATAATCTTTCGACCTACCAACTCAGCTAAGAACAGAAATTTGCTGCAAAAGAGGCTGTAGCTAAGGCCAATGATGAGAAGAACGATAGCAGCAATGAGGAGCAAATAAATTACGTAGTAGTAGTAATCTTGTAATTATGAGCAAATAAATTTATTAATTTATTAACCACTTAAAGTTAGTTTTACTAATCTGCCTATGTGATACATTAAAACACATAATTTTATTTCATAGATTGAGTAATATATTTTCGTTTTTAGATATTCAAATCATAAAAAATTATACATATTTATTAATCATATGTATATTATGATAATTTAAAAAAATTTGTAAATGAAATAAAAAAATATGATAGGCGAATCATAATTTAAAAATATTAACAAAATCTTCCAAATATAGTTATTAAAAATAATCATATTGTATATTGTTTAAAAACTTAGTTATTAAAATTCTGATTGGTTTATAATTTTTTTAAATAAATTAGTAATTTTTATCCACAATTAATTAGAGAGAAAATCTTTTTTTTGGAAACTAATAATTATTTTAAAAAATTTATTAGTCTAAAATTAAAGTAATAGTTTTACCCGTAGTGAAAAATTAAACATTTGCCTTAAAATCAATGGCATGACAATGTAATCACTTACACTTTATAAGGTTAGTTTCATATTTGTATTTCTCAATTAATATAGTAGTATTCCAATGATATACTATATAACTTCAATTAAAAAAAATTGATCTTCATATTATGATCTTAGTATTTTGTGTTAAAAACATGTACTTAACATATTGAAAAGGAAGCATGCATTGTAAGAAGAAAAAATGCACTTAAAATACACATCCACTCATATTTATTTATGGACTTGACACAAAATACACATTTTTATAATATTTGTTATTCCAAATGCAATATATTAGTTTGAGTTTAAAAATATTTTGTATGTGATTCTAGTGAATGTGAGAGATGATAATATGTGATATAAGGAATACAGTGATTTGGTTAAGAGTTATAGTAAATTAAAATGGCTAAATTGTTAACGTTGTTAGGGGAAATAATTAAACTATGTATTTGGTATTATTTCTGTCCACTACTTTATAACAAAAAAAGTTTTGTAGATGATTCAACTCATGATGTCTATGATTCATATTTTTTATTGAGCCAATTTTAATTTTAAATACTAAATTTAATAACTTATTTAACATATGATCAGCCACTGTTCTAATCCGTATTAACTGATCAAAAATAAAACATATGAACACAAATTGTTCTATTTTAGTTTTGTTTTTGTTTTCTTCTGATCTCGTTCTTGTAGTGGATTTTTTTTCCGATTTCCCATAAATAACCTAAATAATTAGACGGGGTTATTGGTTCTATGATTTTAGTGGATTTGGAAATCTAAACAAAAATCATGTGGTATTCAATCATTAATTTTAAAATACTTATCAAAATTATGTGTTATTGGTTCTATGATTTACAAATAGTACTTGTTAAAATCCCATTTTATTATTTATTTAATGATTTATTTTTGGATTTCAAAATCCACATTATGTTTTAAATATATTTGAATGGATTTGAAAGTGTAAAATAGAAGAATTGGAATCTAAGGATAAAACATGTTATTCAGAGTCCATGTGTTTTGATTTTTAGAATTTACAATTTCATATGAATTTAGAAATCACCTCCCCAACAAGAGCCAGTTAAAAGTTAGTAACTTATAAATTCTTCTCAAAACAATTTGTTTACTGGACCAAATTTTCCTAAATAACTTCTATTTGTATACATAATTGAACGTTTGAAAAGATTTTCAACATTCTTTTGGGACTTCTGTATTTTCTACGACGCACCATAACACACTAATCCAGTAATGCTCTATGATTTGTATATAACTATTTGCTTCCTATTATTTGAATTAAACTTGGATCATTATTATGTTAAAATTAAAGGCATTTGAATTTTGTTATACATATTAACCTTAATAATATCTCGATGGTTGTTTCTTTGCTGAGTAATGGAGAATAAACCAATATATTGATGGTTGTCATTTCTCCTCCTAGTATGACTGCCACATAGGCTCAATTTCTTGGTTTCTCAGCTCATCCCCACAGACAAAACCACCATGAGATGTCTTTACTACTCTTAACCGCTGTAAGTTTGTAACACATAGCATGTTCTTGTTAAATAGATATATTAATATTTATTTTTTTGGTACCTTCTTATAAGGAAACGGCTTGACTTATAGATATATATCGATATACGAAGTTAACAATTCGAAGTTGGATTAAATTTACTTGTACCAACAATAAGTTAGCTTCTAGTATTTGTATATACACATACTTAAAATGGGAGTAGGAATAATCTTTGGTTTTCTAAAGCAAATACCGAAGTCAACAAATTGAAAGAAAAGATAGAACAATCTGAACTTGCCAAAAGAGAGAGACATGTAGGAAAAACAACGGTAAAAGATCTTACACAAAGAAGAACTCTTGTACTTATCATGTGACCGTCCTCTGCCTCTAAACTGCAAAGAAGATGATAAAAGAACAATTTAACAACGTTGTGGAAGAATTAACAACTCTGTAACAATCATGATGAAGTAAGGTCCTGAAATAAAATTAAAGTATTATAGAAACAAATTAGTAGTTCAAGTTAATACCAAACCCAAGTCTCTGTAGTACCAGTTTTGGGGGGAAGGCTACCTTTAAACGGTATTGTGACGCTGGCTAGTGATGCGAATACAACAGAGAAACTGTATATTGTGACGCTGGCTAGTGATGCAAACTGAGGTAAACGTTTTCTACAGATGGCGTATCAAATGGTTTAAGGCGTGACTATTAACACAATCTCTAGAGCGCACAAATCTTATATAATAAGAGAAGGTTTTTTCTAACTTTGGCTAACAATGTGACATTTGGCACTCTACTTTTGTGACACATGTCATTTTCATTAATTTTAAATTTGACATTCTATTTTTTTATTTGAATTTATTTTATTTGTATCTTATGTGGTGTATAGTTTGTTAAAAAAAGATGATTGTTGTATAGTTTGCTTTTTGAATTTAATTTCAACATTGTTACAAAAATATATTCCTTCCTTTATTTAGTTTTAGTATCTAATATATTTCATAATGAAATCATACACCATAGAACCTGAAAAAAAAAAATTGATCAACCCAACTAAAAAATATAAACAAATTGAAACCAAATAAAAATAGAAAATGGTTTCATACTTTTAAAGTAAAAACTGAAACCAAATTTATTTATGATAGACTAATTTAAAAGTATAGAAGATTTTCTAATATATATATATATATATATCATATTATATTCAATAATCATATTTAATCTATTAAAGACACAACTCAAAATTGTACTTAATAGTATTATATAAGTTACAGTTTGACTGTCTTTAAAACATATGTACTAAAAACAGTGGTATCATAACATAATTGTTTTATCTCCCCCAAGAAAAAAATCAGTAGTTTCAAAATTAATTTACTGTTAATTATACTATTGTAACATCCGCGAACCAGAATTTGGGATTTTGGAAGGAGTGTCGATCGACACCCTAGTGGCATCGATCGACACCACTAATTTCTGGGTTCGACCGGTTTGATTTAATTGCCGAATTGGTTCGGTTTGGTTCAGGGAAATCCCTAATTCGTGTCTTAAAAGGGAGAAAACGACCTAGGGTCGTGTTTGGTTGTTGTGTCGCCGTTTTCAAGAGAAACAAAGAGAGGAAACAGTTTCCTAAGGTTCTTGAGAGAGTTTGTGAGATTTCAAGGCGTTTTTGGTGAGATCTTGCTGTGGGATTGAAGATCCAAGGCTAGGAACGTGTTGGAAGGGTGCTAGGAGTGTTGAATTCGTTCTTGTTGGTCAGAATCTTCTTGAGAAAGGTGAGTGCTTGACCATGGTTGATCTAAGCATGAGATCCCTCTTGTTTTGTGTGATTTCTTGTTGTTTGTGTTGTTCTGTTGTTTGGGTTCGATGTTTGTGTGATTCCTAGTGAATTCCGAGTTGATTGGACATGATTGGAGTCGATTTTGGGTTGATTGGAGTCGGAGTTCGTCGCTGAGTTTCGCGCAGATCGTGTTTGCAGAGGAGGCATCGATCGACACTCAAGAGCATCGGTCGACACCGTTCTGAGGGGCATCGGTCGACACTGTTTGGCATCGGTCGACACCATTGTTTGTAGCATCGATCGACACCGTTTGGCATCGGTCGACACTAGTCGTATCCGAGACTTGTTTTCCTGGTTTGATGTATTATTGTGTGTTGTTTGTTTTGCTTGAACTTGAGGGTCTCATCTGCTTGTTTGTATAACCCAGTAGATGGGAGGATGGCCTCACTAAGTATTTGTGATAATACTTACGCATCTCAATTGTTGTTTGTGGTGTGCAGGTAAAGGAAAAGTGTGAGTCGTGGAATCAAAGGCGATGAAGAGGAGGATGTTCTAGAGGCTTGATTGATTGTGGTCTAGCTATTGTTAGGTTGCTAGATTAAGTCAATGGAACGTTGTAGGTTGTTAGCTTTTGGTTATTTTTCCTATTTGGATTATGTTGCTATTGAGTATTGGTTTATTGTTGTTGGAATTCTTGGGTTTATTGGAATTGGTTTTATTTGTTTATTCCGCGGTTATTGATTGTTGTTAGGATGTTAGTGGGTATGGGACCACTAGTAAATTAAAGTATATAAAAAAAAAACGGGAAGGGTTGTTTCATTTTGGTATCAGAGCCCTTACGGTTCTAGGTCTAGGGTTCATTGTGCTTTTGCTGTTGATGTTTAGGATTCCATGCTATAATTGATTGTGTGAATGGCAATTGTGTGTGTGGCATGAAGTCCTAGAACATCCTCTTCGAGCCTGTTTTGTGATTCCACGGTAAGTTGTGTTTTTGTGTAATAGGATTATTGTTTGCTTAGCCTTCTGTTCTTGGTTGACACAGATGGTTAGAGGTGAGGTTGCTGCTGGTCGCGGGCGTGGTCGTGGTCGTGGTCGGGGTCGTGGACGTGGTCGTGGTCGTGGTCGGGGACGAGGTCAGGTTCCTGTGGCCAGTGAGAGTGAGACCCAGAGCATGGCCAGTGAGGAGGTAGCGGAGTCACAGGCTGATCCTATAGTGTCTGGAGACCAGGCTGATTTGGGTGACGGTGTTGGTCACGGTGTTGCCCCGGGTGTGGGGGTTGCAGCAGGAGGTGCTCCGGGCAGGGAGGATGTCTTGATTGACTTGCTAGCTCAGGTAGCTCAGGCTTTGCAGCGACTTCCAGCAGCTGTGCCGCCAGTGGTTGGTGGGCAGGGTCCAGTGGTGCCACCAGTGGTTGGTGGGCAGGATCCAGTAGTGCCGCCGGTGGTTGGTGGGCAGGATCCAGTAGTGCCGCCAGTGGGTGGTGGACAGGTTCCAGTGGTGCAGCCTGCAGCGGGTTTGCAGGCAGGTGTGCAGCCGGGGACCGAGGTAGTGGATGCACAGTATGTGCGGATGATGGAGCAGCTGCGGCATGTGGGAGCAGGGTATTTCTCAGGGAGTACCGATCCGAGTGTAGCGGATGAGTGGAGAGAGCGGATGGAGGATATTTTCCTTTCGCTTAGGTGTCCCGACCGGTACAGAGTGGATCTGGCAGTGTTTTACTTGTCAGGAGATGCACGTGTGTGGTGGAGGTCGGTGACAGCACGGAGGGTGCAGCAGGGTATGACTTGGGGAGATTTTGTGAGGGAGTTTAACTCCAAGTATTTTTCCTCAGGAGGCTCTTGATCGCATGGAGGCACGGTTCTTGGGGTTGACTCAGGGAGACCGTACAGTGCGGGAGCTGGATGCAGAGTTCAGTCGGCTTGTGGGGTATGCAGGCAGGGCATGGGAGCCAGAGTCGGCTCAGGTGCGGAGGTTTCTGTTGGCTCTGCGGGATGATTTGAGGACTCGGTGCAGAGTGAGGAGCTATGCTACGAGAGCAGAGTTGGTTGAGGTTGCAGCTGGGATAGAGGATGACTTGAGGTCACAGGTGGTTGTGGTCAGTTCTTCAGTGCAGCCACAGCAGTCTCAGCCGTCTTCTGTTCCTAGCAAGGGCGGCAAGCCTGCGCAAGGGCAGAAGCGGAAGTTCGATGCTATGCAGAGATCGAGGCAGTGAGGTGCGAGATGCTTTGGGTGTGGTAGCAGGGACCACAAGTTGACTAGCTGTCCACAGAGAGGTGAGCAGCGGGCAGTGACTGAGCAGCGGGCGGTGACAGAGCCATGGGCAGATACTCGAGTGTGTTATTACTGCAGAGAGACGGGGCATATCAAGCCTCGTTGTCCCAAGTTGCAGCAGAGGGCAGTAGCAGTGTTGCAGGCTGGAGCTCAGCCAGGGATGCAGCAGGTTGTGCAGCACGGTGTGCAGCCGGTGGGTTGGATCGAGCCGACGTCTCAGGTGTACTCGACTCAGGAGCCCGGTGGCACTAGTGCAGGAGCGATCACAGGTATAACTTCTGAGATTCGAACTTGGTTAATTCAATAGTTCAATTATTTTTGTGTTGCTTGTTGTCAAGTGTTAGGTTCTCAACACATAGGGTTTGTGTAGGGAATTTGTTGGTGGGCGGGTTTAAGTCCCATGTTATGTTTGATTCTGGAGCTTCTCATAGCTTCATTACTCCGGAGTGTGCCGAGAGTGCGGGGATCAGAGGGGATCCTGGAGAGCGTTCAGGAGTTGTCAGAGTTGCGGGAGGCAAGTTCCTGAGGGTTATTGGACGAGCTGGAGGAGTTGATATTCAGATCGCGGGAGAGTCGTGGCCAGCGGATTTGCTTATCAGTCCAGTGGAGTTGTATGACGTTATTCTTGGTATGGATTGGTTGCATCGGTATAAGGTGCATTTGGACTGCTATCGGGGTAGAGTGGAGTTTGAGCGTCCAGGAGGGAAGTTGGTTTTTCAGGGGATTAGACCGACTTCGGGGAGTCTCGTGATCTCAGCCGTTCAGGCAGGGAAGATGATCGAGAAGGGCCGTGAGGCTTATCTGGTTACTATATCTATGCCAGAGTCAGTGGGGAAGTCTACGGTTAGCGGTATTCCGGTTGTAGAGGACTTTGAGGATGTGTTCCAGTCATTGCAGGGATTACCACCATCTCGGTCGGATCCTTTTACTATTGAGCTGGAACCGGGGACGATGCCGTTATCCAAGGCTCCTTACAGGATGGCTCCAGCAGAGATGGCAGAGCTGAAGAAGCAGCTGGAGGATTTGTTGGGCAAGGGTTTTATCCGTCCTAATTGTTCACCGTGGGGAGCTCCGGTGTTGTTTGTTAAGAAGAAGGATGGGAGTTTTCGGTTGTGTATTGACTATCGGGGTTTGAACCGAGTTACTGTGAAGAACAAGTACCCTCTCCCGAGGATTGATGAGTTGTTGGATCAGTTGAGGGGTGCTACTTGGTTCTCCAAGATCGATTTGGCATCAGGATATCATCAGATTCCTATTCATGAGGCAGATGTGAGGAAGACAGCCTTCAGGACGAGGTATGGACACTACGAGTTTGTGGTGATGCCGTTTGGGTTGACAAACGCGCCAGCTGCGTTTATGAGATTGATGAACAGCGTGTTCCAGGAGTTTCTGGACGTGTCAGTCATCATTTTCATCGACGACATCCTGGTATATTCTAAGAGTCCTGAGGAGCATGCAGTACATCTGAGAGCAGTGTTGGAGAAGCTGCGGGAGCAGAAGTTGTTTGCTAAGCTGAGCAAGTGCAGTTTCTGGCAGCGTGAGATGGGGTTCTTGGGTCATATTGTTTCTGCAGAGGGAGTTTCAGTGGATCCAGAGAAGATTCAGTCCATCCGGGAGTGGCCGAGGCCGCAGAGTGCCACTGAGATTCGGAGTTTCCTGGGGTTAGCAGGTTATTACAGGAGGTTTGTTCGGGGTTTTGCGAGTATGGCTCAGCCGATGACTAAGCTTACAGGGAAGGATGTCCCATTTGTGTGGTCACCAGAGTGTGAGGCAAGTTTTGCAAGTCTCAAGCAGATGTTGACTACCACGCCGGTGTTAGCACTGCCTGAGCAGGACGAGCCTTATGTTGTGTATACAGATGCTTCTAGAGTGGGGTTGGGTTGTGTACTTATGCAGCAGGGGAAGGTTATAGCTTATGCTTCGCGGCAGTTGCGGAAGCATGAAGCTAATTATCCTACTCATGATTTGGAGATGGCAGCAGTGATCTTTGCTCTTAAGATTTGGAGATCCTATCTGTATGGTGGGAAGGTGCAGGTGTTTACAGATCACAAGAGCCTGAAGTACATTTTTACTCAGCCTGAGCTGAATTTGAGGCAGAGGCGTTGGATGGAGTTAGTAGCAGATTATGATCTGGATATAGCTTACCATCCTGGTAAAGCTAATTTGGTTGCAGATGCCTTGAGTCGGAAGCGGGTGGCTTCGGCTCAGGAGCAGGATATGGAGGCATTGGTAGGCGAGATTAGTGCATTGAGTTTGTGTGCTATCTCAGAGGAACCTTTGGGTTTGGAGGCAGCTGATAGAGCGGATTTGTTGAGCAGAGTGAGGTTAGCTCAGGGGAGCGATGAGGGGCTGATGAATGCCTCTAAGGCTGCGGGTTCAGAGTATCAGGTTTCTGCTAATGGTACTATCCTTGTGCATGGTCGGATTTGTGTGCCCAAGGGTGAGGATTTGAGGCAGGAGATCCTGAGAGAGGCTCATTCGAGCAAGTTCTCTATTCATCCAGGGGCGACCAAGATGTACCGTGACCTCAAGCGGTATTATCACTGGGTCGGGATGAAGAAGGACGTAGCGGACTGGGTGGCGAAGTGTGATACTTGCCAGCTGGTGAAGGCAGAGCATCAGGTTCCTGGTGGTTTATTGCAGAGTTTGCCTATTCCAGAGTGGAAGTGGGATTTGATCACGATGGACTTCGTGGTAGGTTTGCCTGTGTCGAGGACGTTTGATGCTATTTGGGTCATTGTGGACCGTTTGACTAAGTCTGCACATTTTCTGGCCATCAAGAAAACGGATGGAGCAGCGGTTTTGGCCAAGAAGTATGTGAGGGAGATAGTCAGATTGCATGGTGTGCCTGCTAGTATTGTGTCTGATAGGGATTCCAAGTTCACTTCGGTGTTCTGGAGGGCATTTCAGGCAGAGATGGGCACGAAGGTGCATATGAGTACAGCCTATCATCCTCAGACGGACGGTCAGTCAGAGAGGACGATCCAGATTTTGGAGGATTTGTTGAGGATGTGTGTGCTGGATTGGGGTGGTCATTGGGCAGATCACTTGAGCTTGGTGGAGTTTGCTTATAACAACAGCTACCAGGCTAGTATTGGGATGGCTCCTTATGAGGCTTTATATGGGAGGCCGTGTCGTACACCGTTATGTTGGACTCAGGTGGGGGAGAGGAGCATATTTGGTGCAGATTTTGTTCAGGAGACCTCGGAGAAGATCCGGGTTTTAAGGCTGAACATGAAGGAAGCTCAGGATCGGCAGAAGAGTTATGCTGATAGGAGGAGAAAGGATCTTGAGTTTCAGGTTGGTGATAGAGTGTACCTAAAGATGGCCATGTTGCGGGGTCCGAACAGGTCGTTGACAGAGACTAAGTTGAGTCCGAGGTACATGGGTCCGTTCAGAGTGGTTGAGCGGGTGGGACCAGTGGCATATAGGCTGGAGTTGCCTGAGGTTATGCGTGCGTTCCACAAGGTTTTTCACGTGTCGATGCTGAGGAAGTGTCTTCACGAGGGTGATCAGTTGTTGGCTAAGATTCCTGAGGATCTTCAGCCTTACATGACTTTAGAGGCGAGACCATTGAGGGTGCTCGAGAGGAGAGTCAAGGAACTTCGGAAGAAGAAGATTCCTTTGATGAGAGTCCTGTGGGACTGTGACGGAGTAGAGGAGCAGACTTGGGAGCCCGAGGCGAGGATGAAGGCAAGGTTTAAGAAGTGGTTTGAGAAGCAGACCGCTTGAGCTTGTCTAGCCGGGTCCGAGTTATAGTCCGTGGCTGGAGCGGGTACGGAGTATTCCAGCCCATCTCTCTTGATATTTGGTCGCTTAGGGGTGGTTGGTTGTGCGACTAAGTATCAGGATGAGGTGGTGCTCGGGATGCGGGTTGATGGCTCCAGTTGTTGTATTTTTGTTCCTAATGTATTTTTGTTGAGATTGTAAAGATTAGGACATTTTGAGATTAATAAGATGAGCATTTTCTTATGTTTTGATTGTTAATGTCATGGGAAAAGAGAAATAGTTCGGGTTTCTATTTTTGGAAGTTTCCATAAATAGAAAGTTTCCACAAAAGAGAAGTTCCAGAATTAGAAAGTTTTCTAGAAAGGAAAGTTTGTGGAAATGTTGAGGTAGATCTAGCCGGGAGATACTCGTTGGCATCAGTATTTGTTTTGCTCGAGGCCGTGTGGGCCCAACTCACGTGATACCGATAGCTCGATGGACTTTGTGGCCAGAGAGTGGGAGTGGTATGTTGCTTCGGATGACGATCCGAGAGCGCGCTTGAGGGTGACGACCCAAGAGCGGGATATGTGAGGCTCCCTGGATACCGTAGCTGTGAGCCGAGGCTCGGCAGTGAGCCGGTATGACTCGAGGGTTGCGACCCGAGAGCGGGGGGAGTGGGTGTGAGTGACTTCCTGGATGCCGTAGCTTAAGGCGGTTGGCCTGATAGCGAGCCGGCATGATTCGTTGGTTGCGACCACGGACGGGGGAAGCACTGAGTTGTGAGCAAATAGGGTTATGATGCGAGTATATTGGCTAGAGGGAGACCTCGAGGGTCAGTCTGAGGTGTGCGGGCTGTTGCGACAGTGGCACGGGAAATCTTGACTGATGATGTTTAGTCCGGTCTAGGGACGTGCGGGCCGTGATGACGGTGGCACGGAGGTCCTTGGCAGATGGACGGTATTGCGGGATTCGGGGACGAATCCATATTGGTGGGGGAGAATTGTAACATCCGCGAACCAGAATTTGGGATTTTGGAAGGAGAGTGTCGATCGACACCCTAGTGGCATCGATCGACACCACTAATTTCTGGGTTCGACCGGTTTGATTTAATTGCCGAATTGGTTCGGTTTGGTTCAGGGAAATCCCTAATTCGTGTCTTAAAAGGGAGAAAACGACCTAGGGTCGTGTTTGGTTGTTGTGTCGCCGTTTTCAAGAGAAACAAAGAGAGGAAACAGTTTCCTAAGGTTCTTGAGAGAGTTTGTGAGATTTCAAGGCGTTTTTGGTGAGATCTTGCTGTGGGATTGAAGATCCAAGGCTAGGAACGTGTTGGAAGGGTGCTAGGAGTGTTGAATTCGTTCTTGTTGGTCAGAATCTTCTTGAGAAAAGGTGAGTGCTTGACCATGGTTGATCTAAGCATGAGATCCCTCTTGTTTTGTGTGATTTCTTGTTGTTTGTGTTGTTCTGTTGTTTGGGTTCGATGTTTGTGTGATTCCTAGTGAATTCCGAGTTGATTGGACATGATTGGAGTCGATTTTGGGTTGATTGGAGTCGGAGTTCGTCGCTGAGTTTCGCGCAGATCGTGTTTGCAGAGGAGGCATCGATCGACACTCAAGAGCATCGGTCGACACCGTTCTGAGGGGCATCGGTCGACACTGTTTGGCATCGGTCGACACCATTGTTTGTAGCATCGATCGACACCGTTTGGCATCGGTCGACACTAGTCGTATCCGAGACTTGTTTTCCTGGTTTGATGTATTATTGTGTGTTGTTTGTTTTGCTTGAACTTGAGGGTCTCATCTGCTTGTGTGTATAACCCAGTAGATGGGAGGATGGCCTCACTAAGTATTTGTGATAATAGTTACGCATCTCAATTGTTGTTTGTGGTGTGCAGGTAAAGGAAAAGTGTGAGTCGTGGAATCAAAGGCGATGAAGAGGAGGATGTTCTAGAGGCTTGATTGATTGTGGTCTAGCTATTGTTAGGTTGCTAGATTAAGTCAATGGAACATTGTAGGTTGTTAGCTTTTGGTTATTTTTCCTATTTGGATTATGTTGCTATTGAGTATTGGTTTATTGTTGTTGGAATTCTTGGGTTTATTGGAATTGGTTTTATTTGTTTATTCCGCGGTTATTGATTGTTGTTAGGATGTTAGTGGGTATGGGACCACTAGTAAATTAAAGTATATAAAAAAAAAAACGGAAAGGGTTGTTTCAACTATTTATTTTAAAATGATTAGAAATAGAGACAATTTATAGAAGAAAAACATATTTATATTAAATTTGACACACTTTTATTTTCATGAATTTTATAAAAAGTTAGTTAGACTTTTTAAGATATTTTTTTTGTGAAATCATTTCAATAAATTATTTTAAAATTGACTTATCATATTATAAAATTATTTGTTGTTAACTATTACTTTTATATATGAAAATAAAATTAATATATAAGACAACATAATTTATCTATCCAAGTAAGGTCTTACACTTTTTTTTCTAAGAATACTTGTCAGTTATTTTTCCAAAAAAACCAAACTATAAATTAATTAATTTATCTTAATTATTTAACGAACATACAAAATTTAATTACCTTTGTTGTAAATAATTGTCTTATTACTATAAAATGGTTTCATACATTTCAAAGTAAAAACTGAAACCAAATTAATTTATGATAGACTACTTTAAATATATAAAAGATTTTCTAATATATAAAAAACTCACATTATATTCAATAATCATATATATTGTATTAAAGACACAACTCAAATTTGTATTTAATAGTAATTTATAAGTTACAGTTTGACTGTCTTTAAAACATATGTACTAAAAAAACATAATGGTATCATAACATAATTGCTTTATCACCCTATGATATAACAGAAAACAATAACTTCAAAAATTAATTTATTGTTAATTATACTATTTATATTAAAATGATTAGAAATAGAGACAATATATAGAAAATAAAAAATATATATTAAATTTAACACACTTTTCTTTTCATGATTTTTTAATAAAAACTGGTTAAACTTATAGTATAAGATATTTATTTGTGATATCGTTTTAATAAATTATTTTAAAATTGACTTATCATATGTAAAACTACTTTTTTAACTATTACTTTTAGATGATGACAATAAAATTAATATTTAGGACGACATAAAATTATCTATCAAAATAATTAAGTAAGATCTTACATTTTCCTTTTTAGACTACTTATTAGTTTTTTATTTTCCAAAAAAGAAAAAAATATAATTTATCTTAACTATTTAACGAAAATCTTATATAATATGAGAAGGTTTTTTTAACTTTTGCTAAGGAGATGACACTTGGCTTACTATATTTCTGACACATGTATTTTTTTGTTTGGACCTAATTAACTATAGTTTGGACATTAACTACAGGTCCGTAAAACCAAAAAAACAAAAAAACTATCAACATTTCATTCCTCACTTCTTTAATCAGAAACCATATGCAGCCTCCAAGAATCTAAAGCCATCTTGTATCAATGTGTGGTTGGTTTCATCTCGGAACTAAACCAACATTTAATTGTATAGGTTTGAAATTTTGGGTTTAATTTATGTGTTTGAATCTTATATAATTTTTGCACACACAAGCAGAATCAAATTTAAGTAAGATGGTGGGATGATGTTATTTAAGTAAATTAGTTTATCAAAAAATTGTTTATGTAAAATTAAATTTTTGAGCTTACTTTCTGGAAAATTAAGTAATTTTGTGAGATGTTTTTAATCTAATTCTATAACTATGTTGTTCAATTCACACTTATTATTTCAAGCATCATGGTATTTTTGAATTACATAAAATTTATAAGTTTTCATGTTATGAATTTCAGAATAAATTATGAACATAATCAGTTATGTTTTGATTTGAAATGATACCATCATTTTATGCATTGCCTTATATCTACCCACTATTTTCCTCAATTTTCATTTTTGTTTATATTACTTCTCATTTTTGACTTATTATCTTGAAACACTTGCGAATTTATGATCATTAATTTGATTTCAATTCCTTCTCTCTCTTTAAAGCTCAAACATTCTATAAAGTTTGGTTTTCTAAAAACAACTTATTACCATACAAACACATCCTCTTTCAGACTATTGTGAAAACTACAACATTTACATTCTATTTTATCCTCGATTCAATCTCCAACAAACAACAAAACACCGGTAAAAATAGTATCGTTGTTCAGATCATCCGTTTTTGGGAAGTTCCTAACTTTAGAAGACATATTATCTTACTAAGTTTAAAAATGTCAATTATTTTTACGTTGTTCATCTTTTGATGCAATCATTTTAAAACAATTAGAAAATAAAATAAATAATTATAGGTGTATTTGATTTTAAAAGAATTTTAATATATAATGATTCTGGGTGTCAGATTCTCAGAGTAAGAGTTAAAAAGAAACCTTACTATATTATATCATCTAATAATAAAGTAAAGTCTTTTTTTTAGCAAGCTCCAAAATATTGTCATTTGATGCTGTCTTCTTTCACAAGTGTCATTTTGTTTTTTTTAAATTTTTAGTATAACAAATTTATTCAATTGAATATTTAAATAATAAATTTTCTCTTAACAAATAATTTGATTATTAAATAGTTTAAGGATATAAGATTATAATATATATATATATATTTGGTTGTATAGGATAATGTCAAGTAATAATTGGCTGTTTTATGTTCACACTATAATATAAATAATTCACATGATCTTGATATTACATTATTTCATTTCATTTTTAATCCATTTAAAATAAACTAAATTATGTTTTAATATATAATTTCTAAATAACTAAATGAGAATTGAATATATTTTTTGTGATAAAGGGATAATTGTATATATTTCTGTTTAAAGAGAGAAGTGAATATATATTAAAATTCATGATTTGATTAGCTAAGATGCCCTTTCATAGATCTATATTTATAATATATAACTCTTGAATATATATTTAAAAATAGACAATTTTAGTTATTAATTCACAATAATGTATTTTTATAAACCGACACATTTTTTATTAACTTTTCTCTTCCATCTCATCAATCCCATATTTTGTACTAACTCTCATGTTTGTAACTTTCATAATATTTATAGTAATGTAATGAATGATTAATAATAACATTTAGAAATATTACATATATAAGAAAATGTATTAATATGTAATGATTGCATATCTATAACTCTCACATAGTTTATCTGACTCCTATAACAATGAAATTTCCCTCTGTTTTAATTTAGTTATCGTTTTACATTTTCAATGAAATTGTTTGGTGAATATTCCAGGTTTATCCGTTCTGTTTTAATGTTCTGACCAATGAAATATTTATAAAATATATTAATAAAACAGACAATTTATTAATTTTTTTTATTTGTGTGAGAAAACCTTTAACGACAAGTAAAAAACCGGAGGAAGTATAAATTACATTAAACTAATAGATAGAAATTGATATAAAAATTATTGTGTTTATTATCCAATTAAATAATAAATTTTCCATATGCTCTTAACTACAATTTTTCTTATAAATAGAAAGATACATATTTTACTAACCCTCATATCTCAAATCTCAAATAATATTTTTATTTACTTAATATTTTCTTAACTAAAAATCTCCAAAATCATAAAAACAATATTCAAGAACAATGTAAACTAAATCTGTGCGTAGCACGGAATGACTACTAGTATATATATAAAGTTACATTTACTCATTTCTCATGCTGCCACATCAGCAATTCATTCTTTTTATTTGGGTTTAATCCTAAACACTAATCCACTATGTAACTTCTAATTCATTTATTCATAACACTTTAAAAGTCCATATTAAACCCAAGTGTTTTAAATAAATGAATATTTTAAAATAATAAAAATAATACTATTGATTTATTTTAGTAATAATATTATTATTCAAATTTTAACCAAAAATGATCATATTCCAAAATTTAGAATGAGTTAATAAGTTTTAGAATACAAGTAAGATTTTAATACATGGTGGAGTAAAAAACAATTTATGTAATTGTATTTATAAAATTCTAAACATAAAAATCAAATTGAAGTGAAATATTAGTTTCTAAGAAACAATTTCACTTATAGAAAAATAAAAGATTAATTACTTAAGTCAACTTAAAAGTTTTGATCTAAAACAAAGATATTGTAAGGGTCACAATTTTTTTTGGGAAAAACTATGAAAAAGAATCTTGAAAAATTAGTCCATCTAAAAAACACAAAATCAATGGTCACAAAATATAGAGAAAATGATATGTAAGTTGTTATAAAAAAGTGACATGTACAATATATCTCATAATGCATATTATCAACCGGAGCTAAAATTCTATAACATGATAAATAATAATATAAATATATAACATGCTTGAGATTTTATCAATTTATGATCAAATGCTTTTAACCAAAAACATTGCCAGAAATAACATATTATTAAAGTACACCATATTTTTTTAGAAGACGAAGCTGGGGATGCATCACAAAATTAACATCTGAAAATAACATATGAAAGGTTTTAGACATATATGTAACTTGGATTAGTGAACATATGTCGGGTTTAATCATTTCACCATTTACGCATTCTTGACTTGGTCGGAAATTCTATTATGACAAGTGATGCACTTGGATAACTCCGTTGTAGCGACATAAGAGTAAAAATGTTCATGAAATTTTGTACATTTGTATTTAATGTGGGATATCGATATATTTAAATGATTTCTATAATTAGGTCAATGATCGACCTTCGGTGTTAGAAATTTTAAAATGATATTTTCATTGGATATAAATATGGAATGTATTCTTCGAGGGAGATTCTTTAAATCATTTTTTGTTACTACGTTATATATTATTGATTTACCAGAATTGCGACACTAAAATATATATACATATATTATATAGATTAGTAAAATAAGTATGACTTTTATTTGGATTTATTTTTTAAACTTCAAATGATTAATTATATTTATATTCAATGATTTTTATTCCTAAAAAATTTAAACTAAAATCCCTTGCAAATAAGTATAACAAATAAACATTATCTTCAATAGTATATATGTTGTATGTTACTTAGTAAAATAAGTTTAGTGTTTAAATAGATTTATACTCAAAATTTTCAATAAATATATTTGAGCTCAAAAATTTATATTAATAAAACAATATTTTAAAATAAAATCCCGCGCGTCATAACTTTGAGTTTTTCGAATACTTTCTAAAACCTCGCAAGTTTATTTTTAATGGAAACGGGACAAATACTGAAATACCTATTATTTTTAACTGTTCTTGAGAGAAGGATATTGAGGTAAAAAAAACAGAGGAAACAGAGCATACTTGGCAAGGGTATGACAACTTAGGACCGTGAACAAGATTGTTGAGTTTGAATGCCAATGGTTAAGACTTCTGTTTCGAAAGAATTTTCCGGAGAGGACTATATCGATTAGGAATGAAGGTGAAGACACGAAAATGGAGATGAGAAGAAGAAGAGCAGATAAGAGCCATTTGATTATGAGAGATGAAGTTCAGAGCCGGAAGCTTAAGTATGATTTGTTAATGGAGCATGATTGGGAGTTTAAAGGCAGCCTAATCTGTTCTACATACACAACAGCAGAGTTTCCTATTTGCAACAACACAAACATAACAAATGAAAGAAAAGAAACAGAAATTTTTTCAATGAGTCTACTACAACATAAGAAGGAGATTAAGCAACTCAAGGAAGCAAAACAAAGTCAAATATGGTAAACAAAGAGAAGGATGAGAGACAAATCAATTTTATGTATATATTGTTTAAAGAAGATGACAAAAGAGAAAAAGAAACAAGTAAAAGTGGTCCGAGAAATTGCACTTAACTTATAGATTGATTATACGTATTGTAAAATGGACTATTCAAGTTGCACTGCACTTGGAACATAAGAGCACACAAATGGTGCGAGATTTTTGTATCGAGATTCTCCAAGATCCACTTCTTTCAAGGATCCGTCCTTTCCAATGATGTAAGCTGTGTTGCGCGTTATCTTCCACTCTTTGCATTTTTTAAAAAACACAGCGACTTTCTTCTCCTCATCAATGAAGAAACGTGAAGCCATATACGAAAACATAAACACATAACCGGCGGTGAGTACTGCCATATCCACTGATAGGAAGAACTTGCTGCTCCACGACACCGAGTTGGGCTCAATCTTAGTTGTAACCCAGATCTCCATCTGTAATGTACCACCACGCTGAAATAACACAGCAAGCTGCTCATCTCTAACATTAGATAGAGTCACAGTATTTTGACGAAACCACCCAAAGGGCAGAGGCAAACGCGGCCCGAATGTCTCTCTTGTGAAATCAAAACAGATTAAGAAACTATGGTCTCCTTGGCTGGGGGTTTCTGAATACATCTCTTCAGCAAGCCAATATGTATTTCCCTTGAGAGAGACACCACGGTTATAAAATTCTATGACCCAGTCTCGTCGAGTGACATCAAGAACCCTCCATGAAAAATCACAAGAGTTAAAGTCGTAGATTTTGAACTCAACAACTTCGGATCCGCGGTAATCAATAATAAAACTCAAGATTTTGTGGGATTTGGTGCTGCTATTGTATCCGAGAGCATACGAATATCTATCCAATCTGTGATAACTACTATTTGGGGCCTCGATCCACCGGGGTTGCCCACAATACGGGTTAAAAACCACGAGCCTAGGGTTGTCTTTCAGGATGCATAACAGTAAACCGTCGCAGTGAAAGACTTGACGTACAAGTATTTGATCTGAAGCGTCGGGAAAAACAAGTGTACCTTGACGTTCTATGCATAATTCAACCTTGCTGTGAAGATTTACGCTCATCAAATAAACCCTAAAATCAACCATCATGACCATCATAAACTCTCTTTTCTTAGCTGCTTCTTTGGCTTGACCACCAAGGTGCTTCTTTTTAAAGCTCCTACGTCTGGTCAAAGTGTTCCACTTTTTGCAAGTAGATCGGACTCTTCTCAGAGATGTCACCGGAACCACCTTAGAGAGCACCTCCTCCGCCAAATCCCTTGGAAGATCCGAGAAATCCTTTGGAGGATTGGACATCGAGTTATAAACTTTCCTTTTCCTCCGTAAAGTTTATTACAGAATTCTTTCTTCCGCTTCTGGCTTGAGATGCACGCATATATATAACAATTGTTTGCCCAAAAAATATAAACAATATAATAATAATAAATAAAAATAACAATTAAAGTGCCAGAAAAAAAAAAAAAAAAAAAAAGGATACGTTTACACCAGAACAAAAACCCCAAAAAAAAAAAAGTTCAATCGGCTCGGAAAAAAACATTTAAACCTATCTTGAACTCATTTAAGCCTGTTTCTTAAACTTTTAGTGGGTTAATATATGAAACATAAATCTAGGAGAGCTAACCCGCAGATGCAGAAAAAATTAGTCTATCCAAACCCTCATTGATAAAAACTGACAATTTTTAAAAACATTGGGTAATTATAATTATGAAATTTTTTTTTTGCTACATAGCCTCACACATTAAGAATCCAAGATTGAAAGTTTGTAAAAACTAGCACTGCTACCACTAATGACTAAACTACTATAGTAGTGGCAAATGGCAATAAACAACTCATTCCGATCATAGTGGAATTTAAATGGGATTCATTTCAGTATATCTCAAGCTTATCCCATGCCTTCCCCATTCATATTTCAAAACTGCATTAATTTCTCCATTTAATTTTCTTGTTTCTTTAAATATATTTTATAAAACATTTAGATATTCTTCTGTGGGCGCAAGTTCATGCATTGCGCCAATAGAGTCGCTCAATGCAATGTCGATTAGGGGTGTGGGTAGTTCAGCTTCATAAATGCAACTCCTTCTTTCTCTCTTAGTATTTTCTTTTATATAAATTCCTGTTTTTGTCAAACTCCACAACACTCTCCAATTCAACTCTCACCTCATAAAAACACTAATACAAAATATCCCATAAATATCAAAATCAATAAGGATTCCATAGTTCTCCATGGGCATTGCTAAGATGATTCTTCTGAAATTCACATACGGTGTTTCTTTTTGGATTCTTGGCGTGATCTTCATATTGTCAAGAATGATAAAGCGAGTTTTGTTGGGTTCATTCATCTTCAGTCTTGCTTCGGGTAAATTTACAAACTATCTTGATTTGATGCTAATCATTTAAGGCTGTTTGTTCCTTTCTTTTATTTCATAAATGCTTGCTAACTAACGTATTTTTAAGATGAAACCTGAGACATCATTTTATAGGTGTTATACATCTGAGATGATTAAACCTGAGACATCATTTTAGAGGTGTTATATATCTGAGACATCATTTGCTCACTATTCGCACTCTTTATGCTTTCTTTTATATGTATTCACACTCAAATACAGTATATTATATAGTATATATGAGTGTGTGATAAAAAGAATTAAAGATAGTTAAAATAAGAGAAAATTCTTGAATATTCGTCTTCTCAAGAAGTCTAGAGCGCTATGTCAAGCAACCTTTTCTTACCATAAGAATCAGATGTGGGGATCTTCTGTTCCATTATGTTAGCTTTTTCTTTTACCTGAATGACTTGTTGTCTAGGTAGAGAAGACGACCTATTTGACATTTGATTCAATAAAATTCGAGTTTAATAAAAAAAAAATGTGTGAAAGTTTATTCATATGCATGTAAGATGGTGGGGTCTAAAATGTGTGTGATATGGCCACACCCACTACGTAATTATGCCTACCTTAATTGAATTCAATAACTTATGTCATTTATTGATTCTCTACAATAATTGTGACGATATTGTGACGAATCATTATTTGTGACGAGCTAGTAGCAACGTTTAGTTAGTCGTCACAAAAACGTTGTTATATCTCTGTTGCAACGATTTAGTGGCGAATTCTGCTGTCACTAAAACTATGTTTTCTTGTAGTGTTTCACAAATACTGTATTGTACGTAGTTCAACCAAATTCCTACAAAAAGATACTTTGTTTTTGACTTTTTGTTATGCATTATTTAACATATCACATTGCTTTATTTTCATCCAAATTCTTCTGTATAACAATCTTATAGAATCACTAAATGTCATTAACTTTGGATGTAGCTAGTGTTGTGGTAGCCTCCATTGTAGGAGCCATTGAAGGTCACACCACTGACATTGGATTTCTTAAAGGTGGTTTGCTAGGAGTCCTGGCTGGAGTTATCACCGCCGTCCAACTCTTTGGACCGCTGCTACATAGTGATCAACCTTTGGCTAAGGTGATTGTGACTCTATATAATAGTAGAATCTACATTAAACCAAAGTTATATATATATGGTTTAGCTAGAAAATGGGAGTGGTCTTGTGATTTAAAAAAAAAAAAAAAAAAAAAAAAAAAACTAAGGATGATGGCGGTAATTCTAGTAACTAAATTATCCGGATATAACAGTTTGTTGACAAAAAAATGTGAAAAGAATGGCAGGTGGCTTTGCTGAGGAGGGTAGTGAATGGGAAAGCCATCATGGGTTTAGTTAGACCGTTTGTTCTCAAAGCATATCAATCGCAAGTAAGCACTCCCCCCCATTCCTTTTGTTCATCTGTAATGTGAACACAACATTTTGTAATGTGAAATCACAAGCAATCACTTATATATATATATAAAGTCCTCTTTAAAATACCACATGTTCTTATTTATAGAAAATTAATTCTGGTAATATTAATGAACAAACATTTTTTTTTCTTTCCCGCAGATAATAGCATTTGACACAAGTTACATGGAAAGTTCGGACTTGTACGATTTCGATCAAGAAAGAAAGGGATTATCAAAGAGCTCCATTCAGAACATTCCGATGTTCTACAACCATTCAAATCATCAAACAAAATCAAGTTGTCTTATTTGCTTACAGGTAATTAAAGTGTAATATAATATCGAAACCATCTATAGTAATTAATCTGGTTACGAAAATGTGATTGTACTTCATCACCATATTCTCTAACCTCCATTATTATAATTGGATGTATAGGATTGGGAAGAAGGGGAAGTAGGAAGAAAGCTAGAGAGATGTGGCCACAAATTCCATATGATTTGCATAGATAAGTGGTTGCTTGAGCAAGAGACTTGCCCCATTTGTAGAGACCATCTTTCATAACACACTTCTCTACATAGTCCATCTCCATTTTTATTTTTTTCTATAACCAAACATGTAACTTTTTCCTTTCGTAAGCTTTTACCATGAGAGAAAATGTAAAAAAGAAGTGAATAATAAAAGTACATAAACTTCCTTTTTTACATTTTACCCTGGTTGTACTTGTAGATAAAAAACTTCATAAAGCCATGGACCGATCTCCCTCGTGACCCAATATGAGTCAAAAAACTCAATGTACCTAACTAAGAGGGTAAAGTCGGAAAATACAAAAAACGTTTCGAAGAGAGAGATGACAAAAGAAGAAGAAGAAAGAAACACATGAGAATCATCTGCTTTAAAAAATCCTCGTGGTCCATTTGATTTGCTTATTGAAAAAAGAATCCAATCGCATCGAGTTCTCTCTTCATCATCTTCTTCACCTACCCTTCTCTCTCTCTCTCTGTAACCCTCGTGGTAATTTTGCTTTTTTTTTTTTTAACTTTTTGCCGGCGCCGGAGAGAGTGAGATGACTTGGGCAGTCTTCAGATCCATAAACTCACCATCACTCGACCTCACTACAGCACTTCGCTCCACTCGTACCCCATTGGTCGCTGCTGGTGTTGGCTGCGCAACATTCGCTGGTGTTTCTCTCTTGAGAATGTCTTCTTCCAAGTCTCCTCCTTTCGCTTCCCTCAGTGTCTCTGCTTCTTCTTCTGGTAACCCTCTCTCCGATTTTGATTCTTTTCCCTAAATTTTGGCTTCTTCCCTAAAGTTTTGATTTTTATCAATGTCCCGGATCAAAAAAAAGTTGAATTTGATTTTGGTTATCCTCAATGCATCTGTTTGCTAGTCTTGGGGTCTTAGTTCTTTTCATCTTCTGTATTGAATTGAATTGTTTAACTAAAGAAATGCGATGATGTTGTGTGCAGCTAAGAAGAAAGTTGTGACTACAGATAAAGCACCAGCTGCTTTAGGACCATACTCTCAGGCTATTAAAGCCAATAATCTTCTTTTCGTTTCTGGTGTTCTTGGACTCATACCTGAGGTCAGTTCTATGATAGTAAAAACGTCAAAAATCACCGTCTTTTTTTGTTTATCCCTTCTCTGTGTTCTAAGGTTGCAAGTTTTTTCTCTTTTGTTTTGTGTGTGTGTATAGACTGGAAAGTTTGTTTCAGACAGCGTTGAAGATCAGACTGAGCAGGTGAAAATAGCTCTCTCAAACTTGTCATTATTATGGTCTTTTTTTTGTAAGATTGGTTGTTTTTGGTTACTTGTATCTCTGTTTTGGTGTCAAGGAGATTTAGGATGTCTTGAATGCTATGTTGGATAACAATTATTCTGTCGTTTTCAACCTGAGTTGATTGGACTGGACTATCTACTTTCAGGACACATGAATAAAACTCTTTAGAACTATTAAATTTTTTACTTTTGGACTTCTTGATTTGGTGTTAAGTCTTCAAACTATCTTCCATAGTAATTGTAGCAAGGTTGAGTCTCTCTGTTTGTCCTTCCTGATTATGTCTGCTTGCTTCTATTATTGTATGGGATATCAAAGCTACTCAAGAACATGGGAGAGATATTGAAAGCTGGTGGTGCTGATTATTCCTCGGTGGTGAAGACAACAATCATGTAAGGGATCTTGTTTGTTTTTCGACTATCCCATATGAATTCTGAACCTAATTAAAAACCAAAAACGATAACTCTTTTGACTTTCTCTCACAGGCTGGCTGATTTGGGTGACTTCAAGAAAGTAAACGAGATATACGCCAAATGTGAGTTCTTTAATAAGTTTGTCTAGTGTTCCTACTTCGTTTGAGATGCATAACTACTTGTGGAGTCATTTTGAACGCTTTTTTTATCCCTGTTGTAGACTTCCCAGCTCCTTCTCCTGCACGATCTACATATCAAGTGGCAGCTTTGCCTCTAAACGCCAAGATCGAGATCGAATGTATTGCAACACTCTAGAACACCATCAAATCTCAATGAAGGGTTTATTTTGTTCAGAAGATGTCAACAACAAATAAGAGACATAATGGCTTAGAGGCTTATCTTATCAAAACCATTTTTCACCTATTTTCTCATTTTCCTGCACTACGAATAAAAATGTTGCGAATTATCCATCATCAACCATTGGGCTGGTTGCAACACCTAGAAGCCCCTAATCAAGAATAAGTGGTTTAGTGTTGTTTTTGTTTTGGTTGGACCTTCATGATGAGCTGTTGACTTGATATTCATTGAGTTAGAACTTAGAAACCCTTTATGCGTTGAGGAACAATGATAATATTTAATTTAGTGAGTATTCCATATCGAAAAAGACGAGTAGAGCTTAAATGGTCAAGAATTGTTTTTCAATAAATTTTGAACTAGAGGATGGATTATTATTTATAGTAGTGAATGAATGAATAATTGAGATTAACCAGAATGATAGAGAGGGTTCAAATATATATATTTTTTCTTTTCTTAAGCAAAGTTAGAAGAATGAACATAATGGAAAGGGAAGAGTCAGTCTCCATCTGCATGGAAAGTTCTTAACAATTCTATGGTACAAATCCATACCCTGACACATGGACGACATAGTCATAAGTAATACTATACGTTATTGTGAGAGGAGCATCTCAAATTTTTTTTTTTGGTGAAACATAGGGAGGAAACCTCCCATTATTTATTAGAAAGCCAATTCAAACACAAACACGTCTCATGGTACCAATCCAACAAGCATCTTCCAAAACAAAAGATTCAATACATATTGGACACGACTTGAAAGAATGAAAATCGAGTGGCAAAGTAAAAACATGGTTCGCTAATCCATCCGCCAGACGATTAGCCTCCCAATGCACGTGAACAACCCGGACTATCCGGTCCCTTGAGATAAAGCCATGGCACAATCGTACCAGGAAAGACAGTGGATTCACCTCGCTAAATCCTTATCGTTAAAAAACCCACCACAATTTCTGAATCAACTTCAAACTCTAACCGTTCCAGTTGTCTCTCCCATGCCACTACCAGTCCATAGTACACCCCCCCTACAATTCAGCCATGGTAGTAGAAAAAATCCCAATGTGCAATGCAAACCCACCACAAAACCTCCTGTCTAAACTCGCAAAGCACCTCCAGCAGCTGCCAATCCTTGTATACCCCGAGACGCTTCGTCTATATTCATCTTCATCCAACCAACTCGCGGAGTAGACCAAAAAATCAACCGTTATACCCGAGATGGTTTCCCGCCTCCGGTCCTTCGACTCTGAAACGCTTTGGTTGTCTCAGCCGCCAAATCTCTCACAAACTTAACCCTGTCTCGACATTTCCCAGATCCACCAAAAACATTAATACACCTCCACTTCCATCCTCACCAAACAGTTATATTGAACAGAGTAGACCAGTGCCCGCCCTGAACCACCACAGTCCCCTGCAGGTTCGCATGCAGCCATTCTAGTAACGAGAGTGAGAAAAAACTCTGGTGCTTCCTTACTGGTACAAGACGTTCCCATACCCCAGCCATTGTCGGACATTCCCGCAAGATATGGAGGATTGTCTCATCTCCACTTTTGCAAACCTGGCAGAGTGACGAATCACTTAGATGCCGTCAATATCATTCAGAATTAGACATGATTGGCTGGTGCCCCACTAACTAGAACAACAACTTCACTCGTTCTAATGCCCTGTCCTTCCAAATACGGGACCAGAACATCTCCATATTTGGTCCTTCCATACTTGTCCAAGTCAACATAGCGTAGGCAGATTTGACTGTAAACTGACCATTCGGAGTTTCCCCCCACGACAAACGTTCTTGAGCTCTCGTAAAATTATCAATCACCACAGCTCCTAACCTCAAATGTATATCCTCAGTGATCCATGGTGTAATGCGATCAAGAGACTAGCCCATATCATATCTCCATAAGTCGCGAGCAAGATCATCAACACGGTTTCCCGGCACTACCCCCTGCACCAACTCCAGAAGAGGCATATCTGTCAACTACCTATCCTTCCAGAAGCGAACCACTCTCCCATCCCCCAACACCCAACTTTGGCCAGGAATAATCACCTCTCTTATACCAGACGCCACACTACGCCATGTTGAAGACCATGACAGGGATATCACACTCATAGTATGAATGGGTATATCTGTCAAAACCGCCTTCGTGAGTGCCATATGACCCGCAAAACTCAGACACCGCTCTTTCCATCTTGCAAGTTTTGAAGAGACTCGCTCTAGTATCTCGCTAAACGTTGATCTATTCACCCTCTTCTGTAAAATAGGCATACCCAAGTGTTTCCCTAGGTCCTTGGTAGATTTAATACCACTTTCATCTGAGATCAACTGTTGCAGCTCCCTTGAAACATTCTCTAAAAGTATATTTTAGACTTTTCAAACTAACTGATGCAATCCTAGAAATATCCATAACTCATCAAGAATTGGTTCAAGGAAAATCAGGATCAAATTATGAAGAAGTTTCTAGAAGACAATCAATTCATTGCTACATCAAGAAAGTGTTTAGATACAAAGAACCAATCTCCATCAATGATGATTGATAAAGTCTCTCAAATTTATTCTTGATTTACTTATGTAATTAATTTGGTTTATTTTGTATTTATGTTATTGATTTGTAAATTGAGCCTTTATAAGCTCATGTTTCCCTTCATTGTAAATATATAGATTTTTTGGAAAAATAAAGAGAGAGTTTTCTCACTTTGAAAGCTTAGGCTTTTTGGTTTACTTTTCTTTTCTATTGTGTGTGATTCCTTTAGAAAACAAGTTAAATCTTTATCTTTGTGTGAGATTCACTTAGATATTGATTTGTGTTCTTATCACAAAGTCATTCCACAACTTTGTGTTGCGAACTTCGATCCATCATTCATCTCTATCCTATCCGAGTTAGTTAGGGAGGTCCTTTAGACCAGCTATCGACTCACCCCTATTTGGCTCGTATCATTTTCAAATGATGCAAGACTCGGTGGTGAGACTTGAACCGGGATAGATATGGCGGCTTCACAAGTTGGTAGTCGCTTCTCTCTTGTCAAGAAATGATGATCGAAGATGGAGATCTGACACGCTGGCGGTCGCTTCTCTCGTGTGGGATCAAATGAGGGGTGTGATGGCGGAATGAAGTGCACCACAGAGTTGTGATAAGACTCTGATACAGCACAAGCTCTATGCCTTGATGACTTGCTCAAAAAGACATAAGAACAAACGTTTACTAAGTAAAGGAATCCACCTAACTTAGATAAACAAAAACAAAGCCTAAGCTTCGAAGTGAGAAAACTCTCTCTTTTATTTTCCAAAAATCTTCTATATATTTTTACAATGAAACAAATGAGCCTTTTATAGCTCTTACATGATACAATCTACATTAATTACAAATATGTCTAAAATAATTACAAATCAATCACCATAATAGAGGAATCATAATCAATGGTGATGATGAGGAATAAATGGTGGATCTTGGATTTCTAGCAAGATATCTGCCTTAGCAATCAATATTTCCTTGTTTGGCTCGTCAGAGAGTAGTTCAAGAAGTCCATCAAGAAATTCTTCTTGAAGTAGTTCAGCTACCCGTTCAGCATATGTGATGACCGCATCACTAACTCTCTGACCAGACGCGGTGCAAAACTGTTCTAAAATCTTTATGATGACTCGTATCTGAGAGACTGAAGCTTCAGCAAACAGAATTAAATCATCGGCAAAGCAAATATGTGAGAGTGGAGGTCCCCTTTGTGACAAATGGATTGATTTCCACTCCTTCCCAGCAATAGCTCTATCTATCATCTGGCACAGCCTCTCCAAACACATGACAAACAGATATGGTGACAAAGGGTCACCCTGTCTCAGACCCCTCTGAGGTCGAAAAGCTTCTGTCTGCTCTCCGTTCCACAAGATGGTCATAGTCGGATCTTTCACACACGTCATGATCCACCGAGTCCAGACATCTGACAAACTTGAAGCATTCAAGGTATCCTCCAAGAAGTCCCAGCAGACTCTGTCATAAGCTTTTTCAAGATCTAATTTTAGAAGCATCCAGCCCTTCCGACCCTTCTTGTGTCGCATAGAGTGAACGACTTCTTGCACTATAACAATGTTGTCGAGACTAAGCCTCCCAGGAATAAAACTCGACTGAGTTGGTCCTATCAACTTGGAGATTACCAGTTTCAATCGCATAACCATCACCTTCGTAATTGTTTTAATGATGACATTACAAAGACTGATAGGACGAAACTGTGTTATCCTTTCAGGCTTGTCCACTTTAGGGATTAACACTACCAAAGCATCATTCAGACCTGGGGGAAACTCACCAAATTCGAAAAACCGAAGCACAAGCTTGATGACAGACTCACCAACCACATCCCAGCATTTCTGATAAAACACGGGCTGATAACCTTCCGGCCCTAGAGCTTTATAAGATCCCATATCCCGCAAGGCAGCCTCTACTTCGCTACCCACTATTGGCTTACTGAGACTCACCTTGTCTTCCCATGATAATCTTTGGAACCCCTCACTCGGTAACCGAGGGACCAGCTGGGCCACATCCTCCAACGAATACAACTTCTTATAATAGGCCACAACCAAATTCTCTAACTCACCCCCATCTATCAACCAGACCCTTGCATTGTTCCTCAAAGCTTCAAACCGGTTCTTGCGTCTCCTTATTATGGTAGAAATATGAAAGTAGGTAGTATTGTGATCCCCTAACACAATCCATTTCTCCTGCCACTTCTGAAACCAGAGAACCTCTTCCTGTTCGAGAACCTTGTCTAGTTGCTGAATTAACTCGGCTTCTTTCTCTAGCAGAACATCAGTTTGCACATTATCCAGAGCATTTTGAACTGATTTGATCTCTTTCAACAAAGCCTCCTTCTATTTATGAACATCACCAAACACTTCTCTATTCCACTTCCTCAATGTTACTTTAAGCGCATTCAAAGCTTTAGGAGTTGTTAAGTCACGTCTCCAGGAAGCATCTAATAGCTCTTTAAAACCCTCATGACTCATCCAAGCCGCCTCAAACCTAAAAGGCCTACGATGCGGATTATGACTCACTACTGGAGACAGTTGAACATAGAGGGGAACATGATCTAATGCCAAGAAAGGTAAATGCGACACCGTGGCTTCCTGCCATTTTAACCTAGCCTGTGCACAACATAACTCGGTCCAGTCTCTTTGCCAAAAACGTCTGTTGCACCTTTCCTCTTCGCCAAGTAAACCTGTTACCGCAAAAGCCCAAATCTATCAAAGATTCCTCATTAATCCAGTCTCTAAAAGCGAGTGAGTCATCCGACAGTTTCCCATTACCACCTGTTCTTTCATCTAACCGGATTATCGTATTGAAATCTCCACCAACAATTACTGGTCCATCAACCCCAGCATCTCAACTTGTTGATTGTGTTTTTTTTTTTTTTTTTTTTCCTGGAGTACTTCGACTAATTTAGTAGCAATGATTTTCCCTTTTAAAAGGATAAAATAAATGGTAATAGCTAGGAGAAAAAAAACACATATATTTCTTTAGTAGTGAGTAAAAAAAAAGTTTTCTTTTCTGAAGCTTAGAAATCATATATATAAAAGTAAAGTTTTGGTCTCTCCTTATTGGTTGATTTTCATTTAATATTTTCTAATTTTTTGTTTTGATTTTTAATTGTTTAATTGCCTTAAACAATATTTAAGACCTAATTAACACAATACATTTAACTCACACATTAAAATAAAATTATAACTGAAAATAAAATAAATTATTCATTAATCATATTCAACCATTCAATTTTATTCAAACACAATAAATTATTATTGTAATTCCATAATTTTCACATCAATTCTTATCATATAAATAAATATTTTCTCATTCTCTCATCTTGACATTCTTTTACTTTTTCATTTTCACATTCTCTCATTCTCTTCCAGTTCTCTCATTCTCTTTCATAATACCTCAAATCATTTTTCATTCTTTTTTTTTGTTTTCAATTTCTTATTTTGTTGTATGGGTTACAAAAAAAAAAAAAAATATATCATTGTAATTATTAGGGAGAGTTACTAGAATATTGCATAAAAGCTTCCTTATTACAAAAGCAACATACAATTGTTTGTAATGACTAGACTAACACCTTGTACCTATACTACCCCTGAAACTAGTGTTGAGAAAAAAGGAATTACGGCTAATGCCATTAGGAAAAAAAAAACATTGGAAGTTGGGATTAAGTCTACCGATCCTTTGATGGTAGATTTATACACGTGGACTGATTAAAGGTGTTCCGCAAATATTTTTGGTACACTTAGTTGTAGTGCTGGTACACTTTGCCGTCGACGTAGATGGTACACTTAGTTGTAGTGTTGGTACACTTATCGGTCGACGTACATGAAATCGATTCGTTAGATTAAGTTGGTAGAGGAATTTCCCTTTGATGATAGACTTTTGTTTTAAGCGCGTGTAGCGGCAAACGTAACAGGGTGGGAAGATATTTATGGTAGACTAATGGCATGTTGCGACAGATTTATGCGACAGCCTTCTCTCCTTACAGATATTTTTGGTATACTTTGTTTGTTTTTTGAAATAGTTTTCATAGTGTTGTGGTAGGCTTCTTGTCCGTGGTAGATTTAGTAAGCAAGATTGACAGCTGTAAAGTCTTACCAGAATAACACGAATTTGTTTGAGCTGGCAAAGACAGTCGAGCGTTGCGATAGACTTATTGGAAGAAGATCTAAACACCTTTACTGTTCTTCCGATCTATGGTGTTCATGTAATAAAGTTTGTAGCAGATTCATCAATCGTGTTCTGTTTGTCTGCCGGAGCAAACATCTTTTTCCTACTCAGTTTCTTTAATCTTTGATCTCGGTTCATCCATGGAAGAGCAAGATATCGTATTGGCGTGTGGGAGGTGGAGGGTAGACAAAAAGCGATGGTTGTTTGATGTTGATACTAGGAAAGGGTGCAAGATTATACTTGCCGATAAAGAAACAAAGTTTGAAGACTTTACTGCTATGGTGTACGATGACTTTGGTTTATGTGAAAGAACTTCCGCGATAAAGTTGAGCTATATGTTAGATAGATATAAAAAAAGTGGATGTTATATGCCACCGGTGATTGTTTCGAATGGTCGGCAGTTTCAAAACTTTCTCAAACAGCATAGGAGTGAACTCATCCGGCTACGCGTTGAGATCGAAGCTAAATCTGGTGAAACCTTGTTCGAGGAAGTTAAACCGAAAACCCCAGAACCAACACCCAAGACCCCTGAAGTCGTTGTAGATGATTTCGTAGGTGTGGCAGAGGAAATGGGAGAGAAAGATGATGAGTACAAGAGTCGGAAGGAAGACGGTGAAGATAATGTAGGAAATGATCTAGATGAAGATGAAGTAGATGACGAGGACAACAGTAGATTTGATTACTGTGACGACAGCGATGGTGCAAGTTCAGGGGATGAAGACTATCTGCTGTACTCCAACTTCGCCCCGGATGAAGCAGAGGAATCATTGGACGACGGACCTGGGGGTGGGTCTTGTATAGAGGAAAATGTGTGTAACACAGAATCAAATAACCGTACCCGCAAGACTAACTCTGCAACTGATGCAATTGAGAAGGAGGTTCGCAAAATAGAAAACGGAGGTGGTGATATTGCTGTGGGGGATAAGTTTGATAGCAAAGAAACGTTGGTGGCAAGGTTGAGGGTGCTGAGTGTATTAGATAAATATGATTACAATGTTCGATATTCAACGCCCGTTTTGTTAATCGTTGAGTGTTGGGTAAAAGGTTGTAAATGGAGAATACGGGCTTCAACCATGGGTGATTCGCCGGTGTTTCATATTCGCAGATATTGTCGTGAACATACTTGCTCTGTTACGGAACGATATGGCCGTAGCCGTAATGCTAAACCACCAATCCTAGCTCAATTATACAAGGATTATGTTGGTGGTGTGGGAAGTTCTGTTGTGCCAAATCTTGTTGGGGTTGGGCTCAACCTACGATATGGTGTACAGGTTGGCTACTGGAATACTTGAATATATTTGTTTTATGGTTGGATCTGTGAGTGTACTTGTTTATAGGGTGTACAAACAGATCGTAGCTTAAGTTTGTTGAGTTTGTCAGAAATTAGTTGATTCTATGGCCTGCACTGCACATATATATAATTCGATCTAGTTGATATTGTTTAGTGCTGATGTCTTTTACTGACCATTTTCATATAATAGCTTGGCTACTGGAAGGCACATCGTACACTTATAAAGGCGCGGGAGTATGTTAGGGGTACACCTGAAAGTGGATACGCTGAATTACCGACATATTTATACAGGCTGAGGTCCTCTAATCCGGGGACCCTTACTAGACTGGTCATTGATGCAGAAGACAGATTCAAGTATGTTTTCATTGCGATTGCTGGATGCATTAAGGGTTTCAGGTATATGCGGAAAGTTGTAGTTGTAGATGGAACCTTTTTGAAAGGTGAATTCAAAGGGACTCTTCTGATAGCGACAACACAAGATGGGAATTTTAATATTTTCCCTCTGGCGTATGCGGTTGTTGATACAGAGAACGACGTGTCGTGGGAATGGTTCTTTACTCAATTAAGTAGTGTAATTCCTGATGATGAAGAGCTTGCACTGATATCTGACCGGCATAAATCTATTGGTAAAGCTATCGCTAAAGTGTACCCCCTGGCAAGTCGAGGAATCTGCACTTATCATCTTCACAAGAATATTATCCTGAGATTTAGTGGGAGAGCGAAACATTCCGGCTGGTAAAAAAAGCAGCTGCAGCGTACCGTGTAGTTGATTTCGAAGAAATCTTCCAGCAAATTCAATAAGCGAATCCGCAACTGCATGCTTACTTGGTTCGTGCAGATGTAACCAAGTGGAGCAGGACGCACTTTCCTGGTGATAGGTACAACTTCACCACGAGCAACATTGCAGAATCGCTAAACAAAGTGATGACCCCTACCCAAAGAGACACCTTACGTTAATAGGACGGTATATCTTTAAAGTGTGTGAAAGCTAATAATCGCCAAAACGACTCACTCGAGATTCGTCAATGAAAACCGTATCAACCGGGTCCTCTCGGCAAAACGTGGAGTAGTTGGATCGTCCACCAATATTCTTTGTTCGACGTGAGTTACTTGCCCCATCGTCTCTATGGTTTCATTTTATTAGAATTATGGTATTGGATTTGATATTAAAAAACGTAACAACACAATGCAACGTTACCTAAGCAGCAGTTCTGGGTCCAAGGAGGCCATCGTTCATAAATTTGGTCGAAGGGGACGTAGTCGATGTAGTGATTGGTCGACAAGCAACGAATGTTGTCCACAACCGTCTTAGCAGTGAATATGATCCGGTAGTTGGAAGCCACAACCTTCACAGCGGATGTGTCGTCAGTGACGACGAAATTAGAGAAGGTTTTCCACAAACCCTCCTCAATCCCCGCAGAGAACTGGGGCAACATCTTATCGCCCTAAGGTTGGGAAAAAAGTTCAACCATGATCTACATGAATCATTTAATATTAAGTGCATATAATATGATGATGAGACGAGTCACTTACAAACACATCCGAAACAACCATTTCGAAGGTGACGATGTTCGCTTCTCTCTTTCTCCACTTCCGGATGATCTTAACAGAAACCTTCCAATCAGAACGCCACGTCTGGAGATCGGATAGCCTGTCAAAATGCACCATGACTTTGTTGCACTTATGTTTACTTAGTGATGTGATATTTTGGTTTTTGAGAGACGAATACATACTTCACCGGGTGTGTATTTGTCTTCTTATATAATCCGCAAAGAAACACAAACGGATGTATCATATTGTGGTTTTTCAAACGTCGTGACTGCAATCCAGACAGATACATAGCATTTAGATAATTAACACGTGTAACAGCCGGTTAAGCGAAGACGATACATCGCATGCACCACTTAATTATGACCCTATAGTCGACGTTATATATAGCCGGAAAATATATTGGTTCATTTAACAAACCAATTCAATGTAAAACTTTATAAAACATCAAGGAATAGATCTCATCTGGTATAAACTCACAGATAAAGGCTGATATATAGTGCAAATGAACCAATAACGTTGAAGAACTGTATATTATGAATAAAAATAATTAAAGACAAGCTCAGCCATTGCACTGTGTATAAATAAAAAATTATTTTTAAATAGTTTAGTAGTAGAGGCAAAATCTTCTTTCTTGCTAATAGACGGAAAACTGACGCCTCAGCTGCGACGGCGGAATCTTCTGTCCGATAGGGTTGTTTTACCTCCCAATTTCTTGAATCAAGGTGTTTAGATCTGGGATAAGTACTACAAAACGACACTCACTACAAGTCGGCGACGGAACATTTAAGGAAGAAGAGATTACAGAGGTCGGGTGAAATCAGAAAAAGGCGAGTAGTTTCGATCCCTCTATCATCACCGGTGTTGAATCAGAAGGTAAGTGTTTGTCTTGACTTCCTACTTTAAATTGGAAGAGGGATTGTTCTCCCAAATTCTATATTACGTTGGAAGAGTATATAGCAAATACAATTAAGTATCGATTTGAGTAGCCCAGGATGTGAAATCAATGAATAGTTTTGTATTTGCGGCGGGCAGAGGCTAAATAACCCTAATCGTCAACAGAAGTGAACTTTGGTAGACATTGGTATTAGGGTTAATTGGTTTAGTGTACGTACATATTAATATGGTATTAGGGTTACTTCGTGGTGATAGGATGGATCCCGAGGCTGTAGAGATCGTTCCTCAATTGAGCTTGGATCTACCGAGGAGGTTATTTGCTCTTGACTGTTACCCTCTCAAAACCAAGATAAATGCGTATTCAAAACCGGAATATCTTTCTACAATATCGAGGGTGCTGAGTGGAACAAAGGAAATGGAAAACTTGTTAGAGTCTCCATTTGGGCAGCTTTTTCGTATCCCTGCTAACAAGATCTCGTTCTCCGGTAAACTTGTTCATGGATTTGTTTGCCGTCAATTGGTGACCAAAAAGCGGCATGAGATGTGGATTGTGTTTGGTCGCAATCCAATCAAGTTTGGTTTACAGGAATTTGCAGAGTTGACAGGGCTCGAATATGGGAATTATCCTAAAAAGAGAGATGTGGAAAGAGCTACAAAAACGGATAAAGGATGTAAGACTGTTTGGGAGGTTCTATTCGGGGAAAACATGGAACCAACGATCTCCGAGTTGGTAAAAAGGTTGGAGACTGAGGAAATGGAAACGTGGCAGAAACTAGCTTTAGCTGATTATAATAGTTGATGGAGTTCTAACATGCGCAACGCAACCAGTAAAACCAGATCCGAAGACAGTGGAGATGACCAAGAATATTGATTTTTTTTTAAAATATCCATGGGGAAGGTTGTCATTTGAACGGACGCTGGAGACTATAACAGGATTTAAATGTCCAGCAGACGTAGACAGCTTAGTAAAAACTTTCAAGCAACAATCAGTTTCTGTTCATGGATTTCCTCTAGCACTCCAGCTGCTGGCTTTCCAATCTGTCCCTGCAATTGCAAGATTAGTACCATCTGACGTTCAAGATCAGGCGTTTAATCAAAGATCGATCCACAATCTGGCTAAACTGCGGCCAATCAAGACAGCAGACATCTTCGCATGCGAGGCTGCTAAAGAGGTATGTACTTATCCCTTGTCTATCAGATATAATACGTTAACGACCTGAATCTATAAGTTCCGTAAAATGTATATATTTTTGTAATCATATTATAGGTGGTTATTAGACGGATGGTTGGTAGTGGGGAGCATTGTGATAGTCGAGAATTGGCGTGGCGTGACGAAGAGGAAGACCATCAAGTTGACAACATTGAAAATCTTATTAAAGCAGGCCACAAATGGGATGAGGCAATATGGATGGGAGGTGATGATAGGTGTCCAAAACAGACACGTCCCGAAGAGAAAGGTATTAAAAACATTTATACATTACAAAGGGATACACTATAAAGTTAATTTTTTAAACAATTAATGGTTAATTAGTGATATAGTTACAGTTGACTGTCGGAAGAGGAAAAGAGCAGACACCGCAACAATTGACAATAAGAAAGAGAAGAGCACGAGAACTGATGCACGACCGGGGGGTACGCACGTTGTTCATGAACGTTTGGACGATGACCAATTTGAAAGGTTTAAGGCGGAACTATACCGGTTCTACAGGAAACAAGAAGCTCTGATGAAGGAAAATCAGGCAAACATGGAGATTTTCGTACGTACAGAGATCCGCAAGGAGATAAGAGCTGCACTATTAGAGGTTAAAAGAAACGAACATGGGGAACCTTCTGACGCTTCGCATACAGTTTCAGAGAAGAAGTATTCAAAAAAAAAAAGAGGGAAAACTATAAAGTTTAGAAGAATGAGTTCAGTAATGGTTATGAAAAAAAAGGGAGAGAAGGTCAGAAACAGGGGATGCGCTGCCACTGCTAAGGTTGATATGACAAATAGCTTAAGGGTAGTAATTTTCTCACTACTTACATATATTAATATATGTTGCTATCGTGGTGTGCACAGGGTGATCGGAATAATGATGGTTCGAAGGATGCCATAGATGGTCAACACACTGTAAGTGGTGACTCTTCAGTTGGAGGCCAGGTAATAGACAACAAGATCCTCTTTAGAATACGACTCAATCAACGTAATGGGGGTGTTTATGCTTATGCACCTATCATATACGCTTTATATATTTGACCGTAGGATACAACCCGTACTCATATTAATGAGTGGGTAACCGATAATAACGACTGTGGCCTGAACGAACCATCCCCGGACAATGGAGTTAATGAATGTCGCCAAGATTGTGACGCGGGGGACATTGCTGTCGAGTTATCACCAACTAAAATCGTATCCGATGTAAGTATTTGACATGGAATGGAGATTACAACACTAAATTCGTAATAAAGCATTGTCCACCTTTAATTGAACAGATATTGCTGCAGCTGAATACTAAAATGGAACCTGATCTGCATTGTAACAAAATGGTAGGTCAGGAAGTAACCATAAAAGGGATAACCATCTGTGGGTTTCATATATATTCGGTTATTTGTTTATCTCCTCTAATCTACACGTGTGCAAAATTTTGCTTCTAGCAACGGACCTACTACGAACACGCGTCTTAAAAGTTTCATTATTTTGAATAGGAGGATGGGGAAGAACTGCATCAAGAAGGCGGGAAACTCGAGTGGTTTAACAGTAACGGAGGGGACATAAGACGTCAGGAAGGCGAGTCAGATGAGGGTTGTAACAAAACCGAAATACCTGTAGAAAATGAAACTGCAGTTGACGGTGAACAAGAGGCAAGTGTCTAACTTTGATGATTTTGAGTATTTGTGACATTTGTGTACGTAAGTATGAATCTATGTACGTACACCTTATTAGGCCAAAGTCCAAGCACTACAAATTGAAAGCGATGGCATGGAGGGCTGTAACAAAACTGATGGACATGTACAAATAGAAACAACAGTTAACCTCCAATTGTGCAAACTTATTTTTTTATTTCGAATATTTGCCATATTTATAGTGTCTACTAAGATGGTCCAGTGTACATCACAACTAATGTATGTACGTGCATCTTATTAGGCCGGAGACCAAGTAATACCCAACGAAAGCGATGTCGAAGAGGGTTGTAAAGAGACTAGAGGTCAACCAGATCAAAGTCCCGGGGAGGAATGTATTCCCGGTGAGTCAGACAATTTAGTGCCGCAGACGGTTATTATTGTGGATGAAACAGGACGGGCTGATATATTGATAATGGAGATACATGCGAGTCAACCATCCGAAGCCATAGTGATAAAAGCAGGGTCGGTTTCATACGACCCTATGGAAGATGTTGCTGATGGAAAATTTGCCAAATTCACCGAGTTGATATAACAAGATAATGTGTAAGTGTAGTATATATTACTCCGATGACATATTGATATCCTCAATCATTGATATAGGGTATCCATAATTAAAAAATTGCACAGGGTACACACCTTTTTCGGATTCCGCAAGGCAGATATCCTATTCTTCTCTACTCTTATATCGTCCCAAAAATGGGTCCATAGTCAGGTACATATTTTAAACTTTAACTACACGATTTTGGTGTGTTCATGGTTTCTTGTTGGATTTAAATCCCACAACGGGTTTGCATTTAACTGCATCTGCAGCACATGGAGATGATTGCCCTAACGCTGTGGCACAAAAACGGAGAAGAAATGATAAAACAAAGGACCGTAATTTTGGACGACGTTCTGTTTTACGAGTTGACAAGAAGGTTCCAAGCATTCAACAGGAGCACAGCGAAACGGAATTTCAGATGGGACGAAGTACTCATTGACATCGTCAATGGGGAAAGGATGCACCACGAACCAAGGTTGAAGTGGGTTACAGATGTCGACGTTATATATGCTCCAATGAACTGGAAATCTAAGCATTGGGTAGGAGTGGGCATAAATCTTATAACAAGACATGTTTCCATTTACGATCCTTTGATGACCTCCACCAGAGAAACCCTTGTAATGTCCCCGATCAAGCCGGTGTGTGAGATGATACCGTACCTACTTCAGAGGGTTATCGATGTCAACTACCCTCTCGATCCATTTACCGCTGAAAGGGTTAGCCTAGTAGGACAAAACTTGAGGACGGGAGATTGTGGACCTTTCACTATGAAGTTTTTAGAACTGTTGAGCATGGGTAAACCGATCACTGATTGCTTGAAGATCTGCGACAACAATATTGACAATTTCCGAAAGAAGTTCGCGATGGACGTCTACGAAGCTGGTATTGGTCCGATAAATTAAGTAGCGAATAAACATTCTTCCTGGTTGTACTTATTACTTTCACGCAGGTGGTCCATATGATCCGTAACAGTCTCTTAGGATGATTATGGTTCGCTGACTTTGAATACAATTTAATTGCCTCGCTCATCATAGGATTGCCAGTAGGGACAAGTTAGTGTGCTCATAATGGATAGAAACTAAGCACCAACCATCCACCTAAAAATAAAGTCTATAACGGTAGAAAAACGATTGTACGTACACTGATGAATACACGTACGTGTGTACACAGATCATAAATATACGTACGTCTGTACACAGACCATAATAAGGCCGTTCCTTAGTTGATGGTACGTACATATATGAATATACGTACGTCTGTACACAGACCATAATAAGGCCGTTACTTAGTTGATGGTACGTACACATCTGATAAAGGCTTAACATATACTAATACTGGTTAGAAAGACGTCATAATGATACATATCTACACCCTCCAATATACAAAAAACACTACACCTGAAGAGGGTTTACAAAGAACCGATAGGAGATATTTGAGTGACCAGACCTCGGAAAATCTAAGAACGACATCCTCAAATCCCACATGTTACCAAAATAATGACCAAACACGCATATTCTATTAGCAACACGCGTAAAATCAATCTTCAATTTTGCAAAATCATACTGCTCCGGTAATGTACATGGAACCTCTTCAACTTTTTGATCCCGAGTTGAACTCAGCTTCCGGATAATCTACTGTCTCCGACGTAGCATCTAGTTGGAGAAAGCAGTCTCGGTCTGGGACCTCATCAAACACGTCTGCAGCAAGTTTCATCCTAATAGAAGGCATGGCCGCATCACATAGGCCTGTGTAATTTACTCCAAGAGCTATACACTCTAAGCACTTCAACGTGTACACACCACAGTCACCTTGTTGATAGTTCTGTGGGAGTGTTTTCACCCGGTAGTAACTAAATGCCGCCGCCCCGATATGCTCATCTTTGTACCTCCGGTTATATGCTTGTATCAAGCGTGGAATCATTTTTGCGAACGGTTTGCACTTCTTTTGTAGACTCTCGTCGGTTCTACCGCTGTTTATGCTATCGTAAACTCTTAGCCTTCGCTGGACTAAGTCAGCTTCGATGGCTACCCAATGGTTGTTATCGAGGTTGTATGGGAAGAGCAGGGTGTCTACATCGTCAACCCACACTTTGTTTGTCATTCTGTATTTTGGCAGCCTTCCCACGTACGTCTCAAAACAACCTTCTCCAAAAACCCATTGATTCGAGTGCCCACATACTAACAAACAAAGGATCGAGAAAAGCAATACGATCTGTTTTATATTGGGATGGCGTTTGCGTCCCCCTAATACGGAACATATGCATACATGTAACCATGTGCTGCAACACGAGTGACATCTATCAGGCATTAGTATACCATAGTTAACTGCGTCAAATGTTATGCTACGAAGCTTACCGCATCCCATAACCAGCCGAATGTTGTAGTTGGCCACAATTGTTTAGGGGTCAGGAGGCGAAAATAAAATTCGGCATTTCCAGTGGAAGGTATCTTAGCCCTGAATACCAAAATTAACAAATCAGTTATAGATCGTAGTCCTCAAATCCGAATATAGACACTAATTATATACAACTCTAAATGAAGACTTACAAATCATCAGTTAGGAAGGACATCAGCTTTGCAATTTTCTCAGGACTTGCCTCACTAAAAGGATCGTATACTGCGGGAGATAGGACTACAATGTTGCTTTCACGTCGGGTCATTAATGAAGCTCGCATTGATTCGTCATTAGGGTTGGTGCCCTAATAGAAGATCAAGCTCTCTTGATGGAGGAAACACCTTTTGTAACAAATATGCAAAATACATGGCTTTCTCCTTATCTTTCACTGTATGAGACGATGCACGACTCCTGGTCTCATTGGTTAAATCCACAACAGATTCGCACTTTCGATCCGACGAGCGAGGGTTACCACCACTTACCGGATGGATAACATTAATAGGAACGGGTTGAGCACCTGCTCCATCAACTTTGTCATTATACTTGCTCTTTTATCGCCTTCCTCTGTCTCCCAACTCTGTACTCTTTTGACACGCTGTACACTGTCTACCATCTGCTTTGGAATTCGCTCTACACTGTCCTCTGGTTCGATTTTAATACTCCCAGACCACATGACCTTATCCTTAATGGCTAACGGATTCCTAACACAACTAGCAACTTTATAACCATCCTTGTCCGAATGCTTTATCTGATATAGCCATGACTTGAAACAAAAGACATGTATTTGACGTTATTTACAAGACATTTGAAATATAATATGACGCTGTTAAACTAGAGACAAAGTATACAAATTGCTAAATTGTGTGTACGAAAAAAATCATATATCAAAATAATTACAAAATTAATTATACAACTTCACAAAACTGAAAATGATATTGTTTCCTCGAATAGATAAATACAATGACTTCATACTGAACAATAGATATATAATAACAATTTTATCAATACGGTACGCAGATCATACCTCCTCTATTTTTTGTTCGTCATTTCTTAATGTAAGAGGTCCTTGCGTATGCGCTCCTCCATCCGTTGTGTTGATAACAACTTTCTTCAATAGTTGAACGTCACTCTCAAAGTTACCCATCCTACTCTCCATACCTTGAAGTTTGAACACAACTTCCGCTATTGCTATAGAAAACGATATCTGAATATTATCCATTTTCGCCCCTAGTGTTTCAACCATAGTAAATAACCTTCCACTACCATCTTCACCCTGCACACCTGAATGCTTATATCCAGACGCCTTCTCTGCTGAACATTTGTCCCCAACACTTTCTTTCTGCTCCTTCGCATTATTGGGGACATTACGGATGCTGGTTGGGGCTGTTTCAAGGAAATCATCGTCACTTACCCCTGCAACATGTTGCCTCCTCTCCCTCTTCTTCGTATGTTCCCCCTTCCTTTTTTTTACACAATCCCATTCTCTTTCATCCACTTCGCCATTGATCACGTCTAACAGCAGATTATCCAGTTTCTTCTTCAAACCTTCTCCTACACCATACACACAATACTGTCCTGGCCAATCTGGATATATAAACTCCAAAGGTTTAGGTACTAAATGCTTCACCTGAAGCTGCATTTCAGATACCATAACTTTTAATAATCTATCACAAAGAAAAAATGCAGACAAATAATGTATACGTAAATTGAAGGCATACCTCCCCATTATTAAGGAGTTTGCTCCCAGATATGAAGGCTTCGATATCCTTCCTTGGCCTCCCTCCTCTCCACCTTAACAGAGGCAAATCTACACCTTCTCTTACATTCCCGTAGCTAGCCCCCAGCACCTTCACGCTCTCAAATGCCCATATCAGCAATACATGGACACATCCATGGAGGGTATAAGCATTGTTAGGTAACCCAAGGACTTTGATGGAATCAACTAAACTCTTGAATCCAACCTTACCCCATTGAAAACTCTCAAATGCTTCTTCATTCAACGCCCGTTTAGCGTATTCCAGAGTAATCCGACTGTTCCTTGATAAACCAAGCACTCCAACATGAACAAGATACAACCGAGCTATCTACGTCTTCATTTCATCAGACCACCCACGGCAGCTTCTCAAACCCTCAACTAGCTCCTCCCAGTTGGGTCCATTAAAAGCTTTCACCTTTAAAGCCGCCCATAAAGGTGTATGATCGACTTCAAACTCTGTTTCATCAATCTTCTCACAATTCAAACCACTAATTTCTTCATATTCATATAGAGAGAACCTCAACGGCTTTCCTCCAACCAAAAACCATACCTCCGAAGGAATGTTTATTGCCATTTGATTGGACAATAGATAATGGATGGTCTTCCCACAAAACAGGTAGTCAGATTCGGCTAGATCCAATAGAACTCCCAGCTGCGAATTCTTTATTATTTTGTCATACACCTCATCACCAACAAAGCCTTTCAAACCACCAAGATTGGACAAACTACAATCGTGGTGCATGCTTCTCATCGGCAGTGGAAAATTACCAACCCCATACAACCTACTTGGATACCTCTTGCTTGACCCCATATCTACGACAGAAGCTTTAGTTTAGTTATTAATTCAATATCACAAAACATTTGTTGCTTAGATTAGCAACGAAGCAACATGAAGTCACACAAATATCTTCTGAAAAACAGAGCTCAACAACATACATAAAACTAACATACAATATACAAGGACTACTATGTAATACTTGGGTATAAGAAAACAGTAAGCAATAGAGACTAAACCACGATATAGAAATTTACCTCTGAGCAAATCGCTTTATTTCCCTCCTCCTCTACTTCAAACCACCTCGCCGTCAACTCGCCGTCAGTGGTCCTCCAGCCAAAGGTCCTCCACACAGATTCTTTTCACGCCGCAAGCTATCTAAAAATAGCTGATCTCAACCCAACAATCGTAAGACAAACAACACAAAGATTCAAGAGATCGACTTAGGTTTATGATCTTTTTATTTTCCCCTCTTACGATCTTCGTTTTAAAAGAGAATGGCATAAATCGTAATAAAACACACAACTCAGATATAGAAGTAATTTGCAAACTTTTATGTGTTATTCTAGTAAGACAGAAATCTCAATGTATTAGTCTAGTAATAAACCTACTTTTATGCAATATTCTAGGTAATTTCCCTAATTATTAATGCTAAATTTCAATTTTAGAGACTACATGATATGTATTTTATATTGTTCTTATTTTTAAAAATTCATCTCCATTATCTTTCTGGATTATCATCTTATATGTAATCATTCTTTCCTCCTCTTCCACCAATACCAAATGTTGTTATATCTCATATGTGTTGTAAGAGTTTGATTCTATATTTTAATTTAACAAAAAAAAAGTATTATACATATTTAACATTGTTTTCAAATTTTATTTTATTTATATAAAAATGAAATATTTCTTGCCTTTCTAATCTATTCATAGTTATTTTTTAAATTTCCATAGTTAAATTTAAATTCACATATGTTGGATTTAACAAAAAATACTTTTGAATCAAATTATGGACCCACCAACATTCACTTTTAAATTAAATGGGTTTTAATTTTAGGAGTTGGAAAAGTATAAAAGTTTGTTTGTAACACCTAAAATAATATCATAGTAGTGTTCTCAATGAATTTAATTTAATATAATAGAACATGTTAAAAATGTATAAGTATGCACTTAATTGCATTTTTGTAACTCTAAAATAGTAAAAACATTTTGATATTTCATTTCCAAAATTTTACTACTAAGAGGAAATCATTACAATCTAACCTATTAATATAGCTTAAATTAAGGTAGATATAAAAGAGATTAGAAATTAAATTAATATTTGGGATTTTATTGCATTTCATACGATTTTATAAAGTTTTACTCCTTCCTTATTTGTCCAATTAGCATTTAATTTCTAAAAAAAATATTTATTTTTAATTAAATAAAAATATAATAATGTACATTAATCTAGATATAGTGATATACTTTAAATCCATACTTTACTACTAAACTGTAACTGAAATTACATTAATTATGAATTGACTATTTTTTCATTCACACTATAAATTATAATTCTAACTCTTCTAATAAAATTATTTTAAAAATGTAACTTGCATCCCTTGAAATCTTATAAATAAACATTCTCACATCATCATCCACCATATCTCAAATTCTTTGTTTTGTTTATCTTCTTACATGACTACAAAACTCATGGTAAGAGTGTGATTTTATATTTTGTTAGATTAATTGTTGCATTATCTAAAAGAAAGACACATATCTCACTATAATCCTCATGGCCTCATATTTCAAATCTCACATAATTCTACAAAATCTATATATGATATATAGTTTAATTATTTTTTTTCTATATGAAACATTATCATTTCATATAAATCAAAGTCCACACACAATTAAAGACTTAAGATAATAACCTAATAAAGTATTGGCTGTTTTTTTTTTTTTTCTAGAAAATGTAGTAGTCTAATAATATATGGTTAGACTCATTTAGTTATATATGTATGAGACACTGCAAACCTACGGTTTATTATTTTAATTTTTTCTTAATTTAAACATTTTAAATCTCTTTAAGCTATCACCATAATTAAACAAAATAATATGCATAACTACATCACAAATATATTTTTTTTGAAAATATATATCACAATTATTTTGAAATACGACTACAACTACAAAAATATATGGCATATGGCATGTAAGATACAATATGACTTGATTACACTAAATATATTATCATCAAAAAAAATTAATTTTTTTACATTAGTTAAATTCATATTAGTAGTCTTTAAATTTTAATGTACTCCGAAAAATATAAAATAATAATAACATATTATTTTATATTATTTTTCTAAAATAGAATAACGAGCTAACTGTTGAAGGTTGATAAGAACACCTTAGTGTTTAGGAAATAGTATATTGACTCTCATGAATTATACAGTAGAGATTACATATGTTTATATACTAAGATGATTTCTTAAACTAAGATATAATTAAATCTTTACATATCTGTATAATAAATATTACAATATCTTTATATTAATTACATGATCTTCTAGATCCTTCTATACGCCTCCTCAAGCTCAAGGGGTGATGAAGAGAAGCGGAAGTACGACTTGAGATTGACAAGTGGAAGTGGTGAGGAAGAAGATCGAGTGGTGAATGAAGAAAGGGAGTTGTTGTTGTTGAGTATGATCTGCGGACGATCCGGTGGTGATGAGGTGACCGGTTGAAGTGTATCTTCCAAGGAAGGAGACCCGTTTTTTTTTTTTTTTTTCTCTTGGATGTTTTTTTTTTTTTTTTTAAGAAAAGTAAATAAAGAAAAACAATATGGCTTGAGAAAGTGATAATTTTTTTTTTAATGCATCGGCTTCAAAAACTGAAAAATAAATAAATAACATCAAAAAAAAAATATTGAAAAGAAGCTTTTAGCTTGATAGATAAAATCATGAACATGTAAAATTTTTGTTTTTTTTTTTTCGAATAGCAACAAAAGAAGCACTATGGCTTGATTCAGAGATCTATGACATATCTGAATAAAAAGAAGCTTGATAGCTTAGATTCAGAGGTCTAAGATGGTAGACTTGAATAAGAAGAAGCTCAATGGCTTAGATTCAGAGGTTCATGATGAACTTGAATGTGGAGGCACTTGGCTTAACAAAAAAATAAAATAAAACAAGTTTGATCGTTAGATCTAAACTTGGGAGCAAACATGCTATGATACCATGTTGAAGGTTGATGAGAAAAGAACACCTTAGTGTTTAGGAAATAGTATATTGGCTCTCATGAATTATACAGTAGACTAGTAGAGATTACATATGTTTATATACTAAGATGATTTCCTAAACTAAGATATAATTAAATCTTTACATATCTGTATAATAAATATTACAATATCTTTATATTAATTAGATGATCTTCTAGATCCTTCTATACTAACATCTAGTATATAAAAATATATAAAAAGATTAGGCAAGCAAAGTTAGAGAACGCGAAAGCCTAGCCGATTTCTTACAATGACGACGATCTCTAATCTTCCGAAGGATTTGGTAGAAGAGATACTCTTAAAGGTTCCGATAACTTGTCTAGGAGCAGTGAGATCGACTTGCAAAGGATGGAATGCTTTATCCAAAAAAAGGATTCTATGTAAAGCAGAAGCAAAGAATCAGTTTGTGGGGTTCATGATGAAGAAGTTTAAGCTTTGTTCACTAAGGTTCGATCTCCATGGAACTTTCAACAAAATAGAACTCGTGAATCCATCTATAAAGGAGATAGGTAATAATCTACTTAATCAAGTCAAGGTATATAAAGTTTTTCATTGCGACGGGTTATTGATATGCGTGACCAAAGAGGACAAGGCTAGGCTCCTAGTTTGGAACCCTTATTTGGGTCAAACAAGGTGGATTCAACCCAGAAACAGGTACCACATATTAGACAGGTATGCTATCGGATACGACAATAATCGTAAACACAAAATCTTGAGGTTTTTGAATTGTTACGTCTACAGTTCTTTCGAGCAACGATTTCAACGAGTTCTTGAGTACGAAATCTATGATTTGAGCTCTAATTCATGGAGGGTTCTTGATATCATTACCACCTGGGAGATAAAGTTTTCTCAACGCTGCGTATCTTTGAAAGGAAACACTTACTTATTTGCCACGAAAATATGCGAAGAGGGTGGTGTGTGTCAACACTGTTTACTATGTTTTGATTTTACGACGGAGAGCTTTGGACAGTTTCTTCCTCTGCCGCTTGAGTACTATCTTTACGATACTGGATTTCTCTCTTCTATTGGAGACGAGAAACTAGCAGCGTTATATCAGTGCCGTGATAGTACAGAGGTGGAGATTTGGGTTACAACTATGATTGAGCCCAATGCAGTGTCATGGCAATCTTTCTTAAAATTTGTTATGGGACCACACTATTTTCGTTTTCCCTATGACATTGGCAGTTTCTTCATTGACGAGGAGAAGAAAGTCGCCGTGGTTATTCGCTATGACGAATTTGAGAGGGGTATTACCGGCCACTACAAGGACGTAGCTTACATCTTTAGAGAGAGTGGCAACGTTAAAAAAGTGCATCTTGGAGAAGCTGTGCCTCACATACAAGGAGGATCTCTCAACTTGAATGACCTACTTGTGTGTTGTAGCTCTTATGTTCCAAGTTTAGTGCAAATCAACCAAATTTCAGGGTTCAAAAACGAAAGAGAAGAAGATGAGGAGGCCAACCAACAAACAAAAAGAAGAAGACTCCCTCTATTGATTAATCAATAGTTGCTTATTTTCTTTCTTGCATCTTCTTTTCATTCGTTTACTTTTGTTTTTCTTTTGCAATGTCCTGTGAACAAGACCAGTCAGTTACCATTATTTTGTTTCGATTTTAGTTGCACAGTATTAGCTGATCAGAAAATATAAAAATCTATTGATCCTTTTTTATTCCAACTCTGCCAAATTGCATCCTACAAGTGTTGTCAATTTTATCTCTCTCTCCTAGTTTTATTGACATTTGTATATATATTGGGATGGGGATGGGTTTTGGTGACGGTGGTGGCTTTTCTTGTTCTGTGGCGGCGGCGTTGGTGAGAAGGATCGGAGGATGAAACAGAGGAGGAAGTGGACAAAGGTGTGAGATGGGTGGGTGGATGCCATAGCACTGAAATTTAATTTTAAGGTAGGCATAATTACATAGTGCATGGGTGTGGCCATATCACACGCACACTTTGGTGCACTCTTCCTCGCATAACTATGATGATTTCACGTACTTTCCAGTTTAAGTTACAGCGAAGTGAGTCGTTTTCTTATCAATAGATTTAGAATCTTTGCATGGATCAGGGCGATAAACTTAAACTGTGACTATCTGTGCTAACTGATCTTGAAGTTTTTGAGAAAAAGAATTGTAACCAAACTTCGGATTAGTCCTTGGTGCTTCGGAGAAGAGACATGATAATCTATATAATAATAACAATCTGAAAAAATACCAACAACAGTTGCGATTTTTCGTCGTACTTTTTCGTTATATATATATTTTTTTTCTTTGATAGAAAATTTTAACAGTTGCAAATCTCGAAAATGTTGCGTCTGTTAAATATAGAGTTGTGTCTCTTACTACAATCTATTCAAATGTTCACATCTTTATAAATTTATATATAAGTGACTTCTCATTATTGTATTCTAATTTTTTTTATTTTATTTTTTTGACAGAAAATTTTTACAGTTGCGTCTGTTGAATATAGAGTTGTGTCTTTTACAAACAATTGTGTCTATTCAAATGTTCCCATCTTTTCTATATAATAATAACAATCTGAAAAATACCAACAACAGTTGTGATTTTTCGTCGTACCTTTTCGTAAAATATATATATATATATATATATATTTTTCTTTGACATAAAATTTCAACGGTTGCATCTCTCTAAAAAATTGCGTCTGTTAAATGTAGAGTTGTGTCTCTTACAAACAATTATGTATATTCAAATGTTCACATCTTTATAAATTTATATATAAGTGACTTCTCATCATTGTATTCTAATTTTCTTTATTTTATATTTTTGACAGAAATTTTTTACAGTTGTCTATCTAAAAAGTTGCGTCTGTTGAATATAGAGTTGTGTCTTTTACAAACAATTGTGTCTATTCAAATGTTCTCATCTTTAGAAATCTATATATAAATAACTTCTCATTATTGTATTCAAATATAATAATAACAATCTGAAAAAATGCCGACAACAGTTGCGATTTTTCGTAGTACCTTTTCGTAAAATATAAATAATTTTTATTTTGACAGAAAATTTCAACAGTTGCATCTCTCTAAAAAGTTGCGTCTGTTAAATGTAGAGTTGTATCTCTTACAAACAGTTTTGTCTATTCAAATGTTCACATTTTTATAAATTTATATATAAGTGACTTCTCATCATTGTATTAATTTTTTTATTTTATATTTTTGACAGAAAAATTTTACAGTTGCGTCTGTTGAATATAGAGTTGTGACTTTTACAAACAGTTGTGTCTATTCAAATGTTTACATCTTTAGAAAACTATATATAAATAACTTTTCATCATTGTATTCAAATTTTCTTTATCTTTGTATTAGTTAAAAGAGAATTTTTTATAAATGACGTCTCATCACTGTGAGAAATTTATTGCAGTTTGATATATTTTGTCAATCGTTGTAATATTTAATTATATTCAGTCTCTAGGTAAACAATCATCTATTCATCCAGGGTAATCATTCTATTAGTACGAATCCAAACCAAAAATTTTGTTTTTAGCTGTTAAAAAATGTGGTTCAAGTTGGTTTTTCAGAAAATGAGAGCATATTGGCTCGATATATGTTTGTTTATTCTTTTTTGTCACAAGTATATATATATATATATTTGTCTACTCCATGCTTTTTTGATTAGAAAACTAATTGTATCATAAAAAATAATAAGGATTTCTATATTTTTATTTTTTTAAAAAAAAATATCTGATTATGAAATATCAAGGTAAAAATAAAAATAAAATATCACAGTTCGTTCTATTATATTTTCTACAGTTGGGAATATTCAATTTATTGGGATACGAAAAACCGGTGATCAACAGAAAGATTGATGGTTGAGATGATTGTCCAATAAACTATCTTGACGACAAAGACTTATCTACAACTTCATATAGGTTAAGGGAATTTGTATATTTAGTTCTAGTCATAATACACTCAAATTGAAATCTTAAAAACAAAAGATTCTGAATATAAAATATTTTAAAAGTTTGAAAAGATTTTGGATTCTGACTGCCCAAAAAATAGAGGAGCGTGTGAGAGCAATAAAACCGGCCGTCCTTGGCCGACCATCTTCCTTAGACGCGCACATTGTGATGCTACATCATACACCTAAATGTTATTGTTATAAGTTCTAACTATTATTCTTCCCCTCTAATATTTATTATATTGTTTATTTATGCGTGACTCTGGATAATTAACCAGCATCTTACGCAGAGAAAAATAAATAATAAGTACATTCAATATTGGATTAACCATATATATAATCTACTATAATTGCCAGAATGTTTAATGGCTATAGGTTGTTTTATATAAAAATATGTTTCATCTATATAGTTGTTGGTATTATATATTCATTTACAATACTGCCTTTATGAAAATAGATGTATTCTTTTTTTCTATAAATATATAACTGAGTTTTGATTCAAATAAATAAAATATGTGATAATTTTCTGTTTAGTTATATTCAAATTTGAGAGGATTGGTAATTTTCTTACTGATTGACTGAATAGTAATATTTATATTCATTTTTATGAAGTAAAAATTAATTTTGGAAATAGAAATATGTTTGAGTTATGCTAAAAAAGATTAAAATAATTAATAGAAATGAATTTAAACAAATCATTATGTCATTTTAAGAATAGTCCTCAATTAATATTTTTAATATTTGTAATTTATTATATGATTATTTAAGAAATTTATAGTGTCTTATACAATGTATTCATAATTTTATCATTTAAAACAAATAAAAAAAGAAATCTAAAAATATAATCATTTACATATCATATTTGACAACAAGAGAATAAGTTGTAACGGTTTATAAAATATACAAAAATATGGCTGTAAGGTTAAGAAGAGAAGAAACGACTGTAAATTGCATTTATTCTTTTTTCAGAAACTAAAAAAATATTTACAAAAAATTACGACAAAAAAATACAGATAAAAAGTTACATTAAAAAGATGCGAACGAAAGGTTACGACGAATAAAAGTGAACGAAGTAACACCAATTTTATCTCATGGCAATTAATCGTAAAACTTTGTTTAATTTGATGTGTGTAGCATTGATAATTATTTATTTAATCATATGTGAATGTAAGATTATTTTTTAAAGAATATTTTTCAGTAAAGATATAAAGAATGTTTCAAAAATTGTATGTTTTTGAAATTTTTATTAGATAGTTTAGGAATCCAAATAGTTTAATAAATAAATTTAGTTAAAGAATATTTGTAATAAATATTTTACTAAAATGAGTTTCCCCGCGATATTGCGGGGGCTCCATACCTAGTTAATGTAAAACACAATATGCTTTGAAACGAAAACATAGATTCCTTATGATTGGGTGGATGATCAGGATGGATAACAAAACAATTACATGGGAGGTTCAAAGTTATTTTGTCTAAGAGAAAATCTAATTAGGGAAGTACATGGTTGAAGAAATGGCTTCCATTTCGACTTGAACCATCAACATATCTTTCACAGCGAAACCCTTTGATGATCTCTGAGATCAGATAAAAATATAAACTCATGCTAACCCCAACCAATTGTCCACTGCCAAAAAAAACAAAAACGTCACATTAGCATCTCAATGAGATTGTATATGTGTGTACACATCAAGGCCTAGGAACGTATATCCTTTGCTTACGTTGTCTCTCGACGTTATTAAGATTACGTTGGTTAAGAACTCGAAGCTTGACTCGAACATATATCTTCTCATAGGGTCTGAATTGTCTCATTTGCGTTAAGGTTTAGATACATCGAAAAAGCTTTTCATTCTCCCGTGGCACGACCACTTGGATTTACTTGTATATTCCTGATCAGCGTTATTAATTACTTGTTACCACTAGTATACTCTTAAATAACCTGGATGCTCATGTTTGCCAAACCAGTGCCACTTTTAAATTTGCCACCATATCGACTATCGTGAAAGTGGTTTGGCTGCTCATGAGCATCGAGGTGTTGGAAATTGACAATAAAGCCCAAGACACATTAGATGCAAATGTCCTTTATTTATTTTAGGCCGGGAATGGAGATAACCAAGGATCTATTTATTTTAGGCACGATCGTGATTACAATGGCAACGACTTTTCTCAAATATCAACGTTGGATGCGGAGGGAGAAGAGAGGGGAACACGTGAATTTAACTAGATCTGGCAGTAGTGGAACTAAATTAAATAATCTTCTTTGACATTTTTTTGCGGCATCTTCTTTTGACTTAAGAAAAGAAAAAATGAGTTATATATCTATATAATGAAACTGATTTTTCTATAATTGAACTGAGTTAAAAGGATACCATTTTTAGGATGCTTATATTTTAATTTTCATAAATGTCTATGTGACTATGACTCTACTCTATGGATGATGGATCTATGACTTACTGAGATACCAAATTTCTATAGAGAATATGATTTCGCAAGTTTAAAAGCAGCTAACTAAACTAGTTATAGAAGTGTTGCTTAACTGCTACAAGATTTGAATTTGAGTTCGATGCTGATTATGCAAGATTATTTCTTAATGAATTCACCGTAAAGCTATTAATAGTGGGTTACGGATCTAATGAGATTGTAGACTTATAGTCCAAGAATTATTAACTTTTTAGTAAGAAATTTGATTCTAGTATATACTAATTTCTATCCATTATTCCAGCAAACATTCAAATGAGTACAAACTAAATTTTAGATAGACTCAAAAAGTCAATTATGATAATGAGTAAACGCATGATCAAACCAAATCTGTAGATATTAATTTACCAACTTGTACACTAGACGAAAAATATATCATTATCATGCAATCTCACTATTTTTTTCCTTTCCCTAAAGCATCTAATTAACCATCTCCCCTTCTATATATACATGTACACATGTACCATTATCATGAACAAGTCTCACACTGTCTCTCTAAACTTCATTCACACACATCTTTGACATGATCATGATGAGTTACTACAAAGAAACCTTATGTGTTGTTTCTCTCTTCTCTTGTCTTTTCATCACCTCTTCTTTTGCAGGACCGCCAGTCCCAAACCAGTTGGAGAATGATTCTCAGAAACTTATCCCCACTCAGATTTCATCACGTGATAGTAAGGTCTCATTATCGAGCACGGTGAAGGGTCTGAGAGAACGTCCTCCATCGTCTTATTCTCTCAAGTTTGAGTCTTTCAATACACTCAAGAAGTCTATTTACACCGACAGTTATCAATCTCGTCCTTTTAGGGTCGGTAGATACAATTGGTACGTACCATTTTTTTTTTTTTTTTTTACTTTTTTTGGTTTTTTTTTGGGGCAAACTTGTTTTTTTTTGGTTACCTATATACCAATTTTTTAATTCTTTTTTTTAAGTTTCATTATCTGTATAGATCCAGGATTTAAAAAAAAAAAAAAATGTGACTGGTCCACAAAACGTAGGACCTCGGTGTTATCATCATTGTTCATGCCACTCTATTATGTATATTGTTACTGAATCATTCTGATCGATCGATAATCTAAAAAACAAACTGAAACAGGACGCTTGTCGTGTACCCAAAGGGGAATAAGAACGATAACGGTACAGGTTACATTTCGCTATATGTCGTCTTAGACAACTCAACTCTCACTTCTCCACGTGAAGAGGTTCATGCAGATCTCAGATTTTACATCTTCAACAAGAAACAGAAGAAGTACTTTACGATCCAAGGTTAATATAAGTAACTTCACTAGATAATTTAATTATATATGTCTCATTTTTCTCTCTAGTTCTAGTAACATATATCTATATTATCTATTTATATGTCTATAAATGTGGTGTGTTACGGTACGTGTAGATACTGATGTATGGCGATTCAGCGCAATCAAAACCATGTGGGGATTTTCTAAGGTTCTTCCTCTGACTACGTTTAACAACCTGAAAAATGGATACCTTTACGATGTCGACCATTGCGAGTTTGGCGTTGACGTCATCATTCCATCATTCTATGAAAAGTCGGAACTTTTCTCTGTCACCGAGAGTTTTCCAAACCCGAGGTTCACCTGGTTTATTAAGGGACTCTCCACACTGCCTAACGATCACCTATCAGAGGAGTTCACTATTGGAGGAAAGAGCTGGTGAGTTTCACTAATCACAAATTCACAATGTTAGTTGACTAGTTGTAGTAAAACCAAGTGTAAGTAGTGCAAGTTTGTTGGGTAGTAATTTATTAACAAGTTTTTTTCAAATGCTGATTAGGAATTTACGAATCTTTAAAAATGGTTTTGGCGTTTTCGAAGGCAAAAATTTGTCGCTTTACCTTAACCTTGGCCCCCAAGAAGTACTTAACGCAAAGCCTTATGACAAGGTTTACGTACGAGCCAAGCTTCGTGTTCCTAACCAATTCGGAGCCCAATCCAATACCGTTTTGGAAAGGCCAAGTAAGTGGATGCTATATATTCATGGTTTTGTAATGAGTGACGTGACTCATATTTGTATATAATTTTATATAATCTCATATTATGTTTCTGTTATTTAAATGTGAAACATTCATATGGGCTAATATTCATATTTATGGCAGTTGATAACTGGTTCAGTCCACAGACAATCGGGTGGGGATATGCTGACTTCATGCCTCTTTCGGATCTAAGAGATTCATCAAAGGGTTTTCTTGTGAGAGATATGTTGGTTGTTCAAGTCGCAATAGAGGCAATTTCTTCAACCAAGTACCTTCCCAGTTAGATTTGTAAAGAAGCATAAATCATGGCAGCTATAATGAGGGATATGCGTCTATGTGTTACAGTCTCATCTTTATTGCTTTAAGCCTAACTTATCTAATGCTATGAAAAATAATTACTTTATGTTATGAATAATAATAAAATATCAAAGACCATTCTTTCTGGATTAATATATTATCACACGATGTCAAGATTCATAACCAGCATTTCAAAACATACACTATCAAATGGACATAGTTTACTTCTTTTTTTTGACATATTACTACTTTAACACTTCTAGGACCACATTTTAGCCTCACATATGAAGAATGATTGAAAGATATGTGTATATATTCGTTTCGTACGTTTTATTACAAATAATAAAGTAAAAAATTAGAAAAATGCATCCTACAATTTCGAAGCATATATTTACACACTGTAATAAAATAAGATATTATCGACCGAACATCTCAAGTCTCGTGTACACGTCGTATATATATAGTTGTGTACGTAATATTACTATATTTACGTCTCTAGTTTAGTTGCAGCAGGAAGTACTGTTCTTATCTTATTTTAATGTTAAATTTCTAAACGCAACTAAAGAAATAAGTCTTCGGATGGTACTTAGTCACATAATCAATAGAAACCATTTTAAAACAAGAATCTCGCTTTAATATGTTTGTTCGAATATAATGATTGTACAATAGTACACAGTATGGTGGAAGTGTTCTATATCACATAGCAGCCGAAAATATTAATAATATATGTTTGTGTAACGTGTAAGTGTAACCTAGAGTGTAACACATACAAAATGAAAATCAAACACATTGTATTGATTGACCCATTGACCATTGTACTGATACATAGTGTAATTTAAAATTTTTGAAATAAGAAAAAATGAATAAATTAACAGATAGAATAAAGTTGAGATGATTAGTTTGGTCGCCTCTACAGAAGTATGAACACCAAGATTCTATCACTTATTTATGGATCGTTTCGAAAAAAACAAGAGGTGAGAGAGATTGATCGATCAACCAATGCAATACAGATCAGTTTCATTTATAAATCGTGTCTATGGGCCAAGTGATCGATACTAAATAAAAATGCTGCTAGTAGTAGTGGGATAATCTGATGTAGCACCAACCTCAGGGTTTTGACTTATATGAATAATAATGGTATATATTAGTTGTTGAGTTACATTTGAATATAGATAATAAAGGTATTTGTAGTTATAGTAAATTGGGTAATTGATGTTAAGATCGGATGATGATAGTAGAACTGTAACATCCGCGAACCAAAATATGCATTTTGGGTAGGGGTGTCGATCGATACCCTTGTGGCATCGATCGACACCACTTATTCTGGGTTCGTCAGGTTTGTTTCAATCGTCGATTTGGACAGGTTTGGTTAGGGTAAACCATTGAACCGGGTTTTAAAAGGGAGAAAACGATCTAGGGTCGTGTTTTGTTGTTCTGGTCGCCGTTTTTCAGAAAAACAAAGGGAGAAAATTGTTCTTGAGGTTCTAGAGAGAGTTTGTGAGATTTCAAGGCGTTTTTGGTGAGATCTTGCTGTGGGATTGAAGATCCAAGGCTAGGAACGTGTTGGAGGGTTGCTAGGAGTGTTGGATTCGTTTCTGTTGGTCTAAATCTTCCTTCCAAGAGGTAAAGGCAAAGTGTGATCGTGGAATCAAGGCAATGAAGAGGAGGATGTTCTAGGGACTCGATTGGATGTTGTCTGGCATTGCTAGGTTGCTAGAGTTGGGTCTTTAGAAACATTGCTAGGTTGCTGGTTCCTTGTTTCTTGTTGCTTGGTATTGATTATTGTTGATGATTATGGTTATTATTGGAGTTTTATTGGATATTATATTGGTGTTGTTATTTCCGCTGATGATTGTGATTGTGGTTAGGTGGCTAGTGGGTATGGGACCACTAGCTGTAGTTTATTTTAATATATTATATTTATTATTTATTATTTTTTTTTAAAAAAAAAAAAGGTCGGTCGTTTCATTTTGGTATCAGAGCCCTTACGGTTCTAGGTTTGGGTTCGCTAGGTTTCTGTTGTAGATGTTTGGGATTGCATGTCTTGATTGATTATGTGAGTTAGTCAATTGTGTGTGGCATGGAGTCCTAGAACATCCTCTTCGAGCCGAGTGTGTGATTCCACGGTGAGTTTATGTTTTCTGAGTATAATAGAAATTGTTTGCTTAGCCTTCTGTTCATGGTAGTGCAGATGGTTAGAGAGGATGCTGTGGCTGGTCGAGGTCGAGGACGCAGACGTGGTCGCGGACGTGGTCGTGGTAGGGGCAGAGCCCCAGTGGTTAGTGAGACGGAGGACCAGAGTGTGACAGCTGAGGGTGTTGGCGAGTCGCAGGATGTACCGGGGGATTCCGTGAGTGTGGCAGGAGGGGGCGGTGTTGATGCTCCAGTGGCCGGTGATGCTAGGGTCCCGGGTGTGGGGGTCCCAGCGGGTGGAGTCCCTGGTGTTGATATTGCGGCTTTGCTAGCACAGTGTTAGAGCGGTTACCACCGTGGTACCGGCTCGGGCTCAGTAGTGCCACCAGTGGTGGCGGAGGAGCGGCAGCCAGTGGTTGCGGATGTGGGAGAGCATGGACGTTATTTAGCTATGCTCAAGGAGATGAAGGGTCTGTTCACTGAGAGGTTTTTGGGTGGTACAGATCCTACAGCTGCGGATGCTTGGAGGACGAGTGTGGAACGTAACTTCCATACTCTGAGATGTCCTGCGGAGTTTTGGGTGGACATAGGGGTCTACTTTCTGGGTGGTGATGCTGAGTTGTGGTGGAGATCCGTGGTTGCCAGGAGGGTGCAGAGGGAGATGACTTGGGCTGACTTCGTCTTGGAGTTCAACCGCAAGTATTTTCCTAGGGAGGCATTGGATCGGTTGGAGGTGCAGTTCCTTCAGATATCTCAGGGGACACGGTCAGTGCGGGAGCTGGACTTGGAATTCAGTCGACTTCTATGTTATGGGGGTCGGGCCATGGAGTCTGAGGAGGCTCAGGTCAGGAGGTTCATGAGAGCTCTACGGGATGATTTGAGAGTTCATTGTAGAGGGAGGTACTATGCTACGCGTGCAGAGCTGGTTGAGACTGCAGCAGAGATTGAGGAGGATATCCGGGCACAGTCAGTGTCGGTTACTCCAGCAGTTCAGCCTAGTAAGGCTCAGCAGCAGGGTGGTTCTAGCAGGGGCGGTAGGCATGCTCAGGGAACCAAGAGGAAGTGGGAGGCTACGCAGAAGCCGAGTGGTGCGGGTTGCTTCGGTTGTGGAAGCAAGGATCACAAGGTTGCTAGTTGTCCCAAGAGGAGTGTTCCGTCGACAGGACCTCGGGTATGTTATCACTGTAGGGAGACAGGGCACATCAGGCCTTTTTGTACCAAGTTGCAGCCGGCAGCCGTGGCAGCGTTGCAGCAGGTGCAGCCTGGTGGTCAGCAGGTGGCACGGATTGAGCAGGGGCCTCGGGTTTACACGACAGCTGAGACTGGTGGGACCAGTGCCGGGGTGATCACAGGTATATTTTTGGTACTTAAACTTTGTGAATTTTTAGTAGGTTCAGATTGTATATGTTTCCTGTGATAAATTGTTAGGTTCTCAACACATGAGGTTTGTGTAGGGACCTTGTTGGTGGGCGGGTTTAAGTCCCACGTTATGTTTGATTCTGGAGCTTCGCATAGCTTCATTACTCCAGAGTGTGCAGAGTCTGCGGGGATCAGCGGGGATCCTGGAGAGCGCGCAGGAGTTGTTAGAGTTGCGGGAGGTGAGTTCCTGAGAGTGATTGGACGGGCTAGAGGAATTGATATTCAGATCGCAGGGGAGTCGTGGCCAGCAGATTTGCTTATCAGTCCAGTGGAGCTGTATGATGTTATTCTCGGGATGGATTGGTTGCATCGGCATAGGGTGCATTTGGATTGCCATCGGGGTAGAGTGGAGTTTGAGCGTTCAGGAGGGAAGTTGGTATTCCAGGGTATTAGACCGACTTCAGGGAGTCTCGTGATCTCAGCCATTCAGGCTGAGAAGATGATCGAGAAGGGCCGTGAGGCTTATTTGGTTACTATATCTATGCCAGAGTCAGTGGGGAAGTCTACGGTTAGCGGTATTCCGGTAGTAGAGGAGTTTGAGGATGTGTTTCAGTCTTTGCAGGGATTACCACCATCTCGGTCGGATCCTTTTACCATTGAACTGGAACCAGGGACGATGCCGTTATCCAAGGCTCCTTACAGGATGGCTCCAGCAGAGATGGCAGAGTTGAAGAAGCAGCTAGAGGTTTTATTGAGTAAGGGATTCATCCGTCCTAGTGTATCACCGTGGGGAGCGCCGGTGTTGTTTGTCAAGAAAAAGAATGGGAGTTTCCGGTTGTGTATTGATTACAGGGGTTTGAACCGGGTCACTGTGAAGAACAAGTACCCTCTTCCTAGGATCGATGAGTTGTTGGATCAGTTGAGGGGTGCTACTTGGTTCTCCAAGGTAGATCTGGCATCGGGTTATCATCAGATACCGATAGATGAGGCAGATGTGAGGAAGACTGCTTTCAGGACGAGATATGGGCACTATGAGTTTGTGGTGATGCCCTTCGGATTGACTAACGCGCCAGCAGCGTTTATGAGATTGATGAACAGTGTGTTTCAGGAGTTTCTGGATGTATCTGTCATCATTTTCATCGACGACATCCTGGTTTATTCTAAGAGTCCTGAGGAGCATGTAGTGCATCTGAGGGCAGTTATGGAGAAGCTACGAGAGCAGAAGTTGTTTGCCAAGTTGAGCAAGTGTAGTTTTTGGCAGCGTGAGATGGGCTTTCTGGGTCACATTGTTTCTGCAGAGGGGGTTTCTGTAGATCCAGAGAAGATTCAGGCTATCAGGGATTGGCCTAGACCACAGAATGCCACAGAGATCAGAAGTTTCCTTGGATTGGCAGGTTACTACAGGAGATTTGTGCAGGGGTTTGCAAGCAGAGCACGTCCTATGACTAAGTTGACAGGGAAGGATGTTCCTTTTGTCTGGTCAGAAGAGTGTGAGGAAGGCTTTGCAAGCCTGAAGGAGATGTTGACTACTGCGCCAGTGTTGGCTTTGCCTGAGCAGGGAGAACCCTATGTGGTTTATACAGATGCATCTAGAGTTGGGTTGGGTTGTGTTCTGATGCAGCATGGGAAGGTGATTGCTTATGCTTCGCGGCAGTTGCGAGTGCATGAAGGCAACTATCCTACTCATGATTTGGAGATGGGTGCTGTAGTTTTTGCCCTGAAGATTTGGAGATCTTATCTTTATGGTGCAAAGGTACAGGTGTTTACAGATCATAAGAGCCTAAAGTATATATTCACTCAGCCTGAGCTGAATTTGAGACAGAGGCGGTGGATGGAGCTTGTGGCAGATTATGATTTGGAGATAGCCTATCATCCTGGTAAGGCTAACACGGTTGCAGATGCTCTGAGCCGGAAGAGGGTAGCTTCGGCCCAGGAGCAGGAGATGGAGTCTCTGGTAGGAGAGATCAGTGCTTTGAGCTTATGTGTTGTTTCACAGGAACCGTTGGGTTTAGAAGCAGTAGATAGAGCAGATCTTCTGAGTAGAGTGCGGTTGGCTCAGGAGAAAGATTTGGGGCTGGTGAATGCCTCTAAGGATGTGGATTCAGAGTATCAGGTCTCAGATAATGGTACTATCTTGGTGCACGGTCGTGTGTGTGTGCCCAAGGATGAGGAGTTGAGACAGGAGATTCTGAGTGAGGCTCATGCGAGCAAGTTATCCATTCATCCAGGAGCGACCAAGATGTACCGTGACCTCAAGAGGTACTATCATTGGGTCGGGATGAAGAAGGATGTGGCTAGTTGGGTTTCGAGGTGTGATGTGTGTCAGCTAGTGAAGGCTGAGCATCAGGTTCCTGGCGGGTTACTGAAGAGTTTACCCATTCCTGAGTGGAAGTGGGATATGATCACTATGGATTTTGTGGTAGGATTGCCAGTGTCACGGACCTTTGATGCTATTTGGGTCATTGTGGACCGGTTGACTAAGTCAGCACATTTTCTGGCCATTAAGAAGACTGATGGAGCAGCGGTCTTGGCTAAGAAGTATGTGAGGGAGATAGTCAGGTTGCATGGGGTGCCAGCGAGCATTGTGTCTGATAGGGATTCTAAGTTCACTTCGGTGTTCTGGAAGGCATTTCAGGCGGAGATGGGCACTAAGGTGCATATGAGTACAGCTTATCATCCCCAGACTGATGGACAGTCAGAGAGGACGATCCAGACGCTGGAGGATTTGCTGAGGATGTGTGTGTTGGATTGGGGTGGCCATTGGGCAGATCACCTGAACCTGGTAGAGTTTGCTTACAACAACAGTTATCAGGCGAGTATTAAGATGGCTCCTTATGAGACTTTGTATGGGAGGCCATGTCGTACACCATTATGCTGCACTCAGGTGGGGGAGAGGAGCATGTTTGGTGCTAGTTTTGTTCAGGAGACCTCAGAGAAGATTCGGGTTCTCAAGCTGAACATGAAGGAGGCTCAAGATAGGCAGAGGAGTTATGCTGATAAGAGGAGGAGAGATCTTGAGTTTCAGGTAGGAGACAGAGTGTACCTCAAGATGGCCATGTTGCGGGGTCCGAACAGGTCATTGTCAGAGACTAAGTTGAGTCCGAGGTATATGGGTCCATTCAGAGTGATTGAGCGGGTTGGACCAGTGGCATATAGATTGGAGTTACCTGAGGTGATGCGTGCATTCCATAAGGTTTTCCATGTGTCTATGTTGCGGAAGTGTCTCCGTGAGGGAGAGGAGGTGTTGGCTAAGATTCCTGAGGATCTTCAGCCTAACATGACTTTGGAGGCGAGACCAGTGAGGGTTCTCGAGAGGAGGATAAAGGAACTTCGGAAGAAGAAGATTCCTTTGATGAGAGTCCTTTGGGACTGTGATGGTGTGGAGGAGCAGACTTGGGAACCTGAGGCAAGGATGAAGGCAAGGTTTAAGAAGTGGTATGAGAAGCAACCACGACTTGAGCTTGCCTAGTCTGGTTCCGTCTGTAATCCGTGGCTGGAGCGGGAATGGAGTATTCCAGCCCATCTCTCTTGTTACTCGGTCGCTTGGGGTGGTTGGTTGTGCGACTCAGTAACAAGATGAGGTGGCGTTTGGGGTACCAAGTTTCCGTGAGGCGGGGTTGTGAAGGAAAGTTTCCTGTAAGAGAAGTTTCCAAATGTGGAAAGTTTCCAGAAATGGAAAGTGCTAAATATGGAAAGTTTTGCGGGGGTCAGAGTTTGTCCATTTTAGCGGTGGGAAGCCTTGGAGGGGCTTCTGTGGCCTTTGTGGCGGACTTTCGAGTCAGAGTGCCTGTGTGTGGCGGTCTTTTTAGACGGTGTGTATGGCCTTAGTGGCGGGCTTTTAGCCAATTGTGTGGCCTTAGTGGCGGGCTTTTAGCCAAATGTGTGGCCTTTGTGGCGGGCTTTTAGCCGTTTGTTGGCCTTTGTGGCGGGCTGTATAGCCAGAGTGTCTTTGTGACGGTCCTTCGGGACAATGGTCTTTGTGACGGTCCTTCGGGACAGATGGTCTTTGTGACGGTCCTTCGGGACAGATGGTCTTCGTGACGGTCCTTCGGGACAGATGGTCTTTGTGACGGTCCTTCGGGACAGATGGTCTTTGTGACGGTCCTTTTTAGGACAATTGTTTGGCCTTGGTGGCGGTCCTCGTGAGGACATTTTTGGTTGGCCTTTGTGGCGTGTATATGATCCTTGTGCGGTCATGGGGTATCCCGGTGTGGGGATATGTGGTTGGTAAGACATTGAGATGTTTTACGCGAGCCACGGGAAGGAAACCTGGATAGGGATAGGACTCAGACGTGTCCAGAATTGTTTGCTCGCGGCTCTTGGGGGACTTAGGTTCTCCTAGTACTGCTATATTCAGAGACTTTGTGGCTCGGGAGTATGGTTGGTATATCGACTTCGGATGACGATCCGGGGGCGCGCTGTAGGGTGGCAACCCGAGAGACGAGTTTGGACTTTTCCTTATATATTATGGCATGCGGGCTTAGGCCTGATGAGGAGCCAACATTGGCATGCAGACTTAGGTCTGATGATGAGCCGATGAAACTCAAGGTTTAGGCCTATGAGTAAAGGGAAGTCCAAAAAGTCAAGAGCAAATGACGCCTGGAGCGTGAGTCTATCGCCTAGAGGTGACCTTCTGTAGATCAGTCGGAGGAGTGCGGGCCGTGGAGACGGTTGCACGGGAGTCCTTGACTGATGGTTGTTTGAGATTCGAGGACGAATCTAGATTGGTGGGGGAGAATTGTAACATCCGCGAACCAAAATATGCATTTTGGGTAGGGGTGTCGATCGATACCCTTGTGGCATCGATCGACACCACTTATTCTGGGTTCGTCGGGTTTGTTTCAATCGTCGATTTGGACCGGTTTGGTTAGGGTAAACCATTGAACCGGGTTTTAAAAGGGAGAAAACGACCTAGGGTCGTGTTTTGTTGTTCTGGTCGCCGTTTTTCAGAAAAACAAAGGGAGAAAATTGTTCTTGAGGTTCTAGAGAGAGTTTGTGAGATTTCAAGGCGTTTTTGGTGAGATCTTGCTGTGGGATTGAAGATCCAAGGCTAGGAACGTGTTGGAGGGTTGCTAGGAGTGTTGGATTCGTTTCTGTTGGTCTAAATCTTCCTTCCAAGAGGTAAAGGCAAAGTGTGATCGTGGAATCAAGGCAATGAAGAGGAGGATGTTCTAGGGACTCGATTGGATGTTGTCTGGCATTGCTAGGTTGCTAGAGTTGGGTCTTTAGAAACATTGCTAGGTTGCTGGTTCCTTGTTTCTTGTTGCTTGGTATTGATTATTGTTGATGATTATGGTTATTATTGGAGTTTTATTGGATATTATATTGGTGTTGTTATTTCCGCTGATGATTGTGATTGTAGTTAGGTGGCTAGTGGGTATGGGACCACTAGCTGTAGTTTATTTTAATATATTATATTTATTATTTATTATTTTTTTTTAAAAAAAAAAAGGTCAGTCATTTCAAGAACAAACAAACTATGCCAAAAACGGTAAATGATTAATAGACAAACGAATAAACATGAGTTGAGTTGTGATTTTTAATGGTATCATAACTAACAAATGCAAACTGTTTAACTTATATAAACTGAAGTGATAAAATAAATAAGACATGTATTCTCAAAACTTTTTAACTATTTAAAAACTTTTTAAAAGAAAAAGACCGAGAAAACATAAGAAGGTGATGGCAATTAAAATTTGTATGGAAAGGTGGGAGACGTGAGTGTGATCAACATGATATGGTCTAATCGAGTAATATAAAACTGGGGGTGGGGGCATCTTTATGATCAGAGATTCTGTCCCTTTGGTTGTGTTCACACTTTGAAGATACCTCTCCAATTTCCGTGTTCACACTTCACTCTTCCCTCGGCTGCTCCCTCCTAGCTCGGCTTCATCCCAAATTTATACTATAATCAAACACATAGAGGTTGACTAAAATAAGCTGAGAAAATGTTTTGTTGTGACTAACTTTTAACAAATAATTTTAGATTTGAAGTGTTATGTTAGATTGATATTTTTATATGGGGATGATTGTTTGTAAAATTACATATTAATACATTTTTATTTTGCTTTTTAGATCTTTGATGGTCGATCGAAAACTTTTACACAAGTAGTTTACCATAGTTTTAGATACATTACAAGAGTTAGGTTCGAACAAAACAACTTGTGATTCTCTCATGCTTTACATGTTTGTAACTTTCGTGTTTATTTCCTTTCTGTTTTTGTTTGACGTCACGATATACTAATATTATAGACAGTTCTTTCTTTGTGTATCTCATGACGATATTGTGGGAACTGAGAGAGAGATTCTCCTTCCGAAGTTATTTAAGTGTGGAGGAGCTTATCACCGTAAAACAGTTCCGAACTAAATTGAAAGAGTTTTATGAATTTGAGTTGTGTATTGCTCTTTTCGGAGAAAATTCTGGATCCCTTACAAGTGACCCCCTCTTACATATTTATACTGACCCATTTATTACTCAATTAATACGTAATTAATAGGACGTGATTTGTGTTGGTGCAATTAATCCTCTTAAGTGGGGGAATCTTTGACCGCGCCCGGACTCCGAGCTGGTTGGATTGAGGCACATTCCGCGCTCCCTTCTTTGACTGTCCCGATGGGCCGATCAGCTTTGCACTCCTTGGCCCATTAGACATCCTCGGCCCAGGCTCACTTCCACCTCCTGCCCGAGATGACAGATCGTGGGTACAACAGTTGTCCCCAAGTCTCCCGAACTGCGAAGTTCGGGGACTTTAGATCTTCTAGCGATCAGTTTCGGGAAACTGAATATCCTCCATATCTTCATGATTTGATCGTGGTTATGATGAGATTCATCTTCCCGAACAAGCAATGGGACCCACTTGGTTGCGTGTTGGATATAAGGGAGAGAGAGAACGGCGTGAGACCTTTCGCTTCCCCAGGCAATCATTACCTCCCGGTTCCGCTTATAAAGGTAGTCTCAAGTGCTCTCTTTCTCCCTAATAGTTTTTTGCTTTCGAGTTCTCTCTCTTTCTCTGTTTTCTTGAATTCCTTTTCTCTCGCCGGAAAGATCTTCCGCCACCTCTCGTTTTCCTAATCCTTCTTCTCAGAAAGTATGTCTCCTCCGAAATCATCCTCAGGAAAGGTTGCGAAAGCTTCAATCCCTGGTGTTTATGGTCCTCATCCGCCGTCAATTCTCTCAGCGGAGAACATAGCGGAGCTCGAGCCTCCACCGGGATTCCGTCGGAGGTCGAGATTAGATTCCCGAGGCTCACGAGTCCCCAGAGAATCCCCCCGCCGGATACTGCTGCGCGTTCGAGATCTTTTTCTCTGCGTGTGGTCTATCTTTTCCCCTTCCCGAACTCATCGTAAAGATGATGCTCGAACTGGGCTTCGCTCTCCCCAGATGTGTCCGAACTTTGTTCGGACCGTCATGTGCCTTCAAACTCTGGGGAAGAGTTCAATTACAAGTTGTCTCTAGCTGACTTCCTCCAAGTATACACAGTAAAGACAGGCCGGACCAAGGGCACTCTGTACGTGAGCCCGCTCTCCGGACTGAAGGTCTTCGACGACCTACCCGAGAAAGACGAGAAATGGAGGAAGTCCTATTTCTTTTTCCCGGTCAACGAACTCACTTTCGGCCACCGCGTGAGTTCGCACGTGTCGAAGTGGACTTCGAAAATTGGTAGAATAGCGTTTCTTGTGAAGTCCGGGTTAATTGCAACTTTTATCTTGTTATCTTACCTCTTAATATCTTTGTTTCAGATCACTTCGAGCGTGGACTCCTCTGCCCTACGTTCGCGGAATTCTTCTCGAGATTCTGCAGCCAAGGCCAGATTGCCTGGGACTCCTTTTCGTGCGAAAGGATCAGGGAATCGACGGTTAGGCTCGGGAAACGTACTCTTGTTTGTTCCGACCCCGTGAGCGTTTCGGAAATGAACTACAGAGAAGAGAGAGCGTGTCGGGTTGCTGAAAAGGAGTTGAAGAAGAAGATGGTGACGGCCCTCGCTGAAGGCAAAGCTCGCCTTTCTAACAAGAACCCCCCCAGCTCCTCCGCTCCCGAGGTAAGCGGGTCTTCCGTGCCTCCAATTGATCCTCCCGAGCTCGGCATTGACTCAACCGAGGCTCCTGCTGGCCCGTTGGTCCCCCCCGTGATCGTTATTGCTGACTCTAGTGACGAACCACGGGAGATCGCTCCTTCCTCCCCTGTGCTGCAGAAATCCCCCACAAGGGCCTCCTCACAGCAAACTGATTCCTCAAAGAAGAGGAAAGAGCCTGAGACTGCCTCCTCCTCGCGTGAGAAAGGGCGAGCCCGAACTGGCCCATCAGGGAATGAGCGAAGTAGATCTAGCTCGAAAGACAGGGGTCCCTCCTCGGAGGGGAGAGTTAGGGAGCCCTTACCACCTAAAGACTCCGGACGACACTCTTCAAAAGAACAACGTTCTTTCACCCGAGGTGAGCTTTCTTAACTTTACTCTTGTACCTTTGTTAGTTCGATAGTCGTCAATGAAATGATGATCGAAAATCTTTCAGCTCCTCCTGCGTCCCCAGCCGATCTAATGCGGAGTTACGTTCGTCCCGGAGTTCGGATCCCGGCATTCGCGGATATGACCGAGGTCAATCGCGCAAACTTCGCTTCGCGGATAAAATCGGCGAGGTAAATACGCTTCGATTTTCTTTGCCCCCCTTTTGTTTTGGTTTCCACCGAACGATTGCTTAATAAGTTTTATCTTTTCAGCTGATGATCGAGTTTAACTCCTCGGTGGCATCCTACGAGGATCAGCTGTTTGCCTCTTCCCCGTCCTCCGAGGTGAGCATTCTCCGGAAAAGATTGCCGACCTGGAAGCCCAGGTGAAGGAGTATGCTAAACTAGAGGCCGAAAATGCTTCGACCGTGGAGAAAGCCGAGCAAATCCGAGCTCGGATGAAGAAAGCCGAGGTACAGGTGCTCGACCTCGGAATCGCCAACGAGGACCTCCGAGATAAGCTAAAGAAGGCGGGGGACCTCTACTACGAGGCTGCGGAGGATGCGAAGGCAGCGAGGAGTAGGTTGCACGACATCGAGATCCGGAATCAACTACTCGAAGCTGGCAATAGCTGCGAGATTGAGAGGGTGCGAAGGGAGGAGAGACAAGCGATGAGGCGGACTCTCCGTCCCTTGGTCGAGGAGGTGAAAGTCACCTTTGAAGAGAGGGAGAAGCTAGCTCCGCTTCAGATCCGGGCCGCCGAGATCCGAGCTAACCGGATATTGGTGGAGGAAATCTCTAGGGGCGAGATAGAAGACATGGAGGCCGAGCTCGGACTCCTGAAAGCTGACGAGGAGGAAGCTGACGAGAAGGTTTCGAAGGTAACTCCCCGTGAACTCGACCTCGCTGCGTTCTCAAACCTTTTAGCGGATACGCCCGATCTCCTATGCACCGAGCACCCGCTTAGCGTCGCCATCGACGAATCCGGCACTAACCTCGGGCTACTCTCGAATCAGGGGATGGACGATTTCTTGGTGAACACTAAGTCGGTAGGAGAGATCGAAGAGATGGGGCTGGCTTTTTCCGAAGCGGCGTCGGACCCCGCCCCCCGTACTCAGTAGTTCCTACTTCGGGGTTGTTTTGGCACAAGTTGCCCCCCTTTCTGTAGTATTTGCTTTTTTGACTCGTTTCGGAGCGTTTTGGTCGTGGTGACCGCTCCGTTTTATTTATTATTTTTTTTTTTTTTTTTTTTTTTGGCTTAATGTGAACTTTATTTCCACAATCTTTTGTTTAAAAAGATGGTACGAGCGGAAATGAACACGAAGTGAGAACTTCGGCTAATTAGTTCAGAAAAATGTCATCCCAACTTATAAGTAGAGCTGGGTACGAAGTGACTACTTCGGTTTAGATAGGAATTTTGCGAAAACTGATCTTTGACCTTAAGTAAAGCGGAGGACGAAGTGAGGGCTTCGGTTTAAATTCCTCGCAAAACTTAGATTTAAAGTAAAGCTGGATACGAAGTGAGAACTTCGGTTTAAATTTGCGAAGTTTGACTTCGGCTTGAAAATGGTAGATGCGAAGTCAGGCTTCGGCTTTTTTTTTTTTTTTTTTTTTTTTTTTTGAACCATTAGTAATAAAAAAAAAAGTTTAAGAAAACTTTAAATTTTATTAATATGGATAGCTGGACCCGAAGTGGGCTGCCTACGTACTCTTATCGGGATCAAGCCAAATCGTAGTTCGATACAAAGACATTAACTGTAAAAAAGTTTAAGGTGTAAAGAATTTCACGACCTCGGGACTGGTTTTCCCTCTGAATCTTCGAGCTGATAAACTCCATTTCGGACTTCGCGAGTAATTCTGTATGGTCCTTCCCAATTGATTCCCAACTTTCCTGCATTGAGCTCCTCGGTATTCTCCTGGACTTTTCGCAGGACGAGGTCGCCCACTGCCAAGGGTCTGCCTCGGATTTTGGAGTTATAGTACCGAGCCACCGTGCTTTGGTAGTTCTGGATCCGGGCTAGCGCCTGGTCCCGACGCTCGTTGATTGTATCAAGAGTATCCTGTAGGAACTCCTCATTTTCCTCTGCTCGGAGTGGGTTCAGCGAGGTACGGACTCCGGGTATTTCTATGTCAACTGGGACTACGGCGTCGACTCCGTAAACCAGGGAGAAGGGTGTTTCATTAGTGGCCCGCCGAGGTGTTGTTCGGATTGCCCAGAGGACACCCTGAAGTTCGTCCGGCCAGCGCCCCTTGCGAGCATCGAGCCGCTTCTTCAAGTTGGCAAGTATGACCTTATTCATCGCCTCTGCTTGCCCATTACCTTGCGGGTAACGAGGGGTTGACTTGTTGAGTCGGATTTTCCACTTCGCGCAGAACTCTTCGAACTTCGAAGAGATGAATTGCGGGCCATTGTCCGTGATGATTTCATATGGGACGCCGTAGCGGTAGATTATGCTTTTAAGCACGAACTGCTCCACCTCGTCGCTTGTCACTTTCGCATAGGCTGCTGCTTCCACCCACTTGGAGAAATAGTCGGTAAGAGCGAGCACATACTGGACTCCTCCTGGCCCTCGATGTAATGGTCCGATGATATCCATAGACCACCTCATGAAAGGGTAAGGTGCGGACACCGAAGACAGGAGTTCGGTAGGTTGATGGATTGATGGGGCGTGTTTCTGACACTTCTCGCAGGTTCGAGAGTACTTTTCGCAATCCGTAACCATGGTGGGCCAGAAGTAACCTTGGCGTTTAAGTTTGAAAGCTAGAGTTCGGCCTCCGGAATGATTTCCATTGGGTCCGTCGTGAACAGCTCGCATTAGCATCGCGGGTTCTCTACCAGCCACGCAAGTCAGATAAGGACCGGCTACACTTCGGCGTAGAAGTATTCCGTTGTGGATGCAGTACCGTGCGCTTGTGACCTTGAGTTTTCTAGCTGCCCACTTGTCGGCTGGGAGTTCCCCTTTTCGAGGTAAGCCCAGATCGGGCTCCGCCAGTCATCTGCCCCCAGCTGTTAGGATTCATGCCACTCGAGGTGGCATGTGGGATAACGGCTTGGCTATCAGCTGGTGAGCTCGATGATTCCGAAGCTGGACCTTCTTCGAGCTCAACGAGAAGTGGGTGAACTTCCATTGGAGTAAGCGAGGTAAGGTCCGGATCCTTTGGGGTTCGGGCGTCCGCAGCTGTCTTACGAGCTGCTTCCTCAGCGGCCAGCTGCCTTTTCATTGCGCGGGTCACGATATGTGTGCCTTCCAGCCGGATGCTTGGAAACTGAATGACTTCGACGGGGATAATCCTTGTTGTCGCAGGATCCGAAGTGGAGGCCAGAGAGGCTAAAGCGTCCGCAGCAGAGTTCTCACTTCGTGGGATCTTAGTGATTTCGAACTCCTCGAACTTGGCGACTAACTCCCGAGCTGTAGACAAATAAGCCTCCATGCGGCCATCTTTAGTTTCATACTCCCCAAAACTGGTTAGTGACCAGCTGCGAGTCACAAAAAGCTCGAAGTTTCCGGACACCAATTCCCACTGCGAGGCGTAAGCCGGCAAGAAAAGATTCGTACTCGGCTTCGTTGTTGGATGCGTTGAAAGCCAAACGGAATGATTGCTCGATCACTTCGCCTGTAGGAGAAGTGAGGCGGACCCCAATTCCTGCCCCTGATTTGGAAGAAGCTCCATCAACATACAGCGTCCACGGAGTTTCGACATTGTTGCTAGCCGAAGAAGCTAGTGGCAGTTCGATCAAGAAATCGGCCAGCACCTGTGACTTCGCACAAGTTCGAGTCCGGAACTCGATGTCATATTCGCTCAACTCGACAGACCATTTAGCCAGCCGTCCAGACTGGCTCGGACTATGTAACACCGTCCGAAGTGGCTGCGTCGTCAGGACTATGATCGTATGGGACTGGAAGTAAGGCCGCAGTTTCCTTGCCGAAGTGACCACTGCTAAGGCCAATTTTTCCATCATAGGATACCTCGATTCCGCTCCGGTGAATGATTTGCTGATATAGAAAATTGGTCGCTGCTCTCCCCTTTCTTCACGAACCAAAACTCCACTGACCGCGCTATCCGATACGGCTACGTAAAGAAAGAGTAGTTCTCCGAACTCAGGCTTCGCCAAGACCGGTGGTTCGGACAGATAAGCTTTGAGCTGGGCGAATGCTTCTTCACACTTCGCATCCCACAGGAAAGTTTTTCCCCCTTTTCGCAACAACTGGTAGAAAGGGAGGCATTTATCCGTAGAGCGAGAGATGAAGCGGTTGAGAGCTGCGATCCGCCCGTTAAGGCGCTGCACTTCGCGCAAGGTTCTGGGAGAACTCATAGACAGGAAAGCATTGATTTGCCTCGGGTTCGCTTCGATTCCTCTTTCTGTGACAATATACCCCAGGAATTCTCCTGATGGAACTGCAAAGGTGCACTTCGTGGGGTTGAGCTTCATCCCGAACCGATCCAGGATGTCGAAGCAAACTTTCAGATCGGCGAGATGCGAACTGGCTTCCATCGATTTTACCAGCATGTCATCGATGTAAACCTCCATGGTTTTTCCGAGCTGATGCTCGAACATTCGGTTCACCAGTCTTTGGTAAGTTGCTCCCGCATTTTTAACCCAAAAGGCATCACCTTGTAGCAGTAGGTCCCGCGGTCCGTAATGAATGCAGTCTTCTCCTGGTCGTCCGGGTTCATTAGGATTTGGTTGTAGCCAGAGAATGCATCCATGAAGGACATCAGCTCGTGGCCCGAAGTGGACTCAACTAACCGGTCGATATGCGGAAGTGGAAAGCTGTCTTTGGGGCATGCCTTATTCAGGTCGGTGAAATCAACGCAGACTCGCGACTTTCCGTTCTTTTTCTTGACCACGACAGTATTTGCGAGCCACTCAGGGTATTTTACTTCGCGTATCTGGCCCGCCTTTAGCAAACGTTCAACCTCTTTATTTACGATTTCAGCTCGTTCCGGACCCAGCTTCCTTCGCTTCTGCTTTACGGGTTTGAACGTAGGATCCACATTCAGCTCGTGGGAAATGACTTCTGGACTAATGCCGGGCATCTCGTCCACGGACCACGCGAAGGTGGCCATTCTTTCTCTCAGGAAGGCTATCGGGCAGCGCGAAGCCCGCTATCCAACCCTACTCCGATCTTGATTTCTTGATCCGGGAACTTGCCATTGATGAAAATGGACTCAGTGAGGTCGCCTTTTAGCTGCTTCCGAACTGGATTTTTCGGGACCTCGAGCTGTGGTTGCTATTGGATCAGGAGTTTGTGACTTGCGAGGTAACAGCTCCTGGCCGTCCTTTGGCTTCCCAGAACTTCCCGGACTCCTTGTGGTGTCGGAAATTTGACACACTGATGGTACGTCGAGGCCACCGCTTTCATCTGGTAGAGCCAGGGAGTTCCCAAAATAACATTATAGGCCGCAGGTCGGTCAAAGACCGTGAACTCCACCATTTTAACCACTCCTTGAGTGGAGACTGGCAATGTGATCGTGCCCAAAGACATCGACGTCTCGCTAGTGAATGAGACCAGGGGCGAAGGCGGTCCTGCAATGTGCTCTTTCCCGATACCCATTCTGGTGAGGGTCTCAAGGAAAATCAAGTCTACCGAACTCCCGGTATCGATTAGGATTCGACAGACTTCGTGGTTCGCTACATCAAGCGAAATGACGAGCGCGTCATCGTGTGGAGTGTCCAACCCCTCAGTTTCCTTCTCGGAGAAAGAAATTTCAGGTAGGTCACTAGCTATCAATTTAGCTCGCTTCGGCTCGGGGCAATTGAGCTTCCGCTGATGGTCTTTGATCGCAGTGATGGAGTTCCGGAATAGACGCGATCCTCCCATTATCACGTCGATTCTTTTCTTGGGAGCGTCACTTCCATCGGACTGCTTTGGTTTCTTTGAAGGTGGTGCGTCCTCATCCACTTCGGGAATCGCTTTTTGCTCCAATTCTTCAATTGTGACGTTTGGCATTTCTCCCGCCATGTACTTCTCTGCGAGGAGGTGCATCAGCTTCTTACAGTCACGAGTAGAATGACTGTTGGTTTTATGGAGTTCGCAGTACGTGTCCTCATCTCGGACCCATTTGTTACTCGGGAGGACACCACTCTTGGAGCGTGGTGAAAATGGCGGTTTGGACGGAGAATTCTTTGGGGAATTCTTTTTGGGAGATTTGGCGACTGCGAAAGTGCTCGGCCCGGACTTCGGAGTCGTAGGCGGAGTCTTTTAGCAGGCGATTCGAAGCGCGGTTTCCCTGCAGGCGGGGCGCTTTGTTTTGCGCAGCGGCGAGTTTATCTTCTTCTGCAACTATCCAGTTCGAAGCTCGGTGTAACGCGTCCTGAATAGTTGGAAAACGATTCACGGACAGCTCTTCGCGGAAGCGAGATTCGTGCCAGAGGCCATTCTTAAGCGCGGCTAGGGCTGTGGAGTCCGAGAGTCCGGGAATTTTGACCTGGATCTCTTTGAACTTTGTTATGTAAGACCGAAGGGATTCTCCGGCCTTTTGACTTAAGTTCCAAAGCTGAGCATCCGTCACCGCAGTTTCGATTAGGCTAGAATACTGCTTGACGAACGAGGTCGACAGCTCGGTGAAGTTGGTTATGGAGCCAGCTGCTAAGGACGCGAACCAAAGCAGTACCGGTCCACTAAAAGTTTCTGCGAACAGCTTGCAGTACCCAGCGTCTGCTTCATGGGGCTCGAGGTCCACCCGGCTGGCTGTCAGCAAGAAGGTCTTGAGGTGATTAGTCGGATCTCCTTTTCCCTCGTAGCTCGAGAATTTGATTTTGCCAGTATCTTTGATGCGGACTCGGGCTATTTGGTCGGAGAAAGGAGTTCGCCTCGACTCCTCAATCACTCGGAATATATCCGGAGCTGAGGTGGTCGCGCTATGCATCACAGACCGCATGTCTCGAATTTCGCTCTGCATGCGGAAGATCTCGGGGTTGACAGCATACCCCGAAACCGGAGTGTTTCCGTCTACGGGGAAAGGAAGGCGGACTGGGACCTCGGGAGGTCGGATGACGCCGGGCTGAGCCGGTGCGAGACCATCGCCGGTCCGTGGTAGCGCCGTTTGCGTGTTGGTTTGAGGCGGGAACGAATCTCCCGGAGTGACATTTGTTGCTGCTCCTTGCGAAGTGGAAGGTGGAGTCACGCCGGAGAAATCCAAAGCACGTCGTCGTGGGGTCTGGTCAGCGGATAGGAGATCGACCCGCTCGGCGTATGCGCGGTGAGAGGCTGAGAGGTCTACTACCGACGTCGCGAGTTCGTCTAGACGAGCGGAGATCTGACCCTCCAGACTGTCGAAACGTTCGGTAAGGGCAGCGGAGGCGGCTTGCTGACGGTCGGACTTCTCGGACAAATCTTGAAGGAGCTTTTGGATCACCTCCAAGGATACCAGACTAGGGAGCTGGTGGCCATAGCGGTGGTTTTGCGGATGAATTTGTGTAAAAAGTCGGAACTAGTGAGAGTCAGGCGATAATCCCCCCTCCTTCTAGCGCCAAATGTGGGAACTGAGAGAGAGATTCTCCTTCCGAAGTTATTTAAGTGTGGAGGAGCTTATCACCGTAAAACAGTTCCGAACTAAATTGAAAGAGTTTTATGAATTTGAGTTGTGTATTGCTCTTTTCGGAGAAAATTCTGGATCCCTTACAAGTGACCCCCTCTTACATATTTATACTGACCCATTTATTACTCAATTAATACGTAATTAATAGGACGTGATTTGTGTTGGTGCAATTAATCCTCTTAAGTGGGGGAATCTTTGACCGCGCCCGGACTCCGAGCTGGTTGGATTGAGGCACATTCCGCGCTCCCTTCTTTGACTGTCCTGATGGGCCGATCAGCTTTGCACTCCTTGGCCCATTAGACATCCTCGGCCCAGGCTCACTTCCACCTCCTGCCCGAGATGACAGATCGTGGGTACAACAGATATTTGCATTTTCACCGGCATACATAAAAATAATAATCAGCAAAAAATATCTAAGCCGAGCTGACGAGCCAATAAGGACACGTGGATGCGGTGGACGAGGCGCCAAAATGAAGAAGGACAAAAGCTGGTGACGGTGAGTTCAACAAACACATGTCCACGTAGGATAAAAGTACTCTGAAATCCGACGTGGCATATTGTATATGTTCTTCTTATCTCATTCTTATTATGATTTCAATATCTCACCAGCTTCTACCTACGCATATATATAAACAAGCTTTACAACTACGTCTTGAAGACAAACAAGAAACAAAAAAGAATTAAATGGGGAATTGTTTAAGGCACGAATCAGAAATGCACTGGGCTGGTGAAGACTGGGATGAATTCATCCCTGAAGATCCTCATCATCATCATCATAGCTCTAAAAGTACCTCTAGAGAGGAGGCTCATGAAAAAGTGATTGTTACACGAGACTGTAAACCTTCCGATCCATCTGATCATGAGATGATCAAGATCAGGCTCACCAAGAAGCAACTTCAAGATTTACTAAATAAAGTCAACGTCCATGACTTCTCTTGTCCGAGCAAGATGATCGATCGTGGTGGTTACGACGAAGAAGGCAATCAGCAAGGGTTATGGACACCAGTTCTGCAGAGCATACCAGAAGCTAATTAATTGGGATCATGTTTCAGATGTTGTATATTCTTAGGTGTTTTCGTCAGTTTCTTGATTTGAGGTTATGTGTTATTAGGTTAGGACTTTAATGTAAAGTTTGGTTGTTTTTTTTTGGGTACCCATAACACTTTTCTTTTTTTTTTTCCGTGTTAGATTGTAAATATAAAGCATAAACCAGAATCAAAAGCTTGTTGTTTATACCAGGACTACTACTTGATTAGCTGAAAAATTCTCATAAACTGAAAACCACCTGCAAGCTGCAGCAACTTAAACCAGCGTGAAATCGAAACAGAAAGAGACTTTTAAAGCGAGATGAAGTAGAAAATGCGAAGAGAATTCAAGATCCAGCAAATGATATGGCATGAGTGAATTTACTGATACAGAGTGATCAAGAAACAGAGTATGGTTTGGTCTAGATCAAATTTATTATGGGCCTTCTAAGCCCAAATTGTCAGCTATTATTAATTTATTCACTTTATTAGAAAAAGTGCATTTAATAACTAATGATTTTTTTTTACTTTTTTTTTCCCAAAGCGTCTTTTTTTTTTTTTTTCTTTTTCCCTCCGTTAATTATTCCAAAACGTCATCATAGTTTCCTTACTAAAACCCTACGTTACTCCGGCCGCCGCGTCCGTTCCCGTTGATAATTCCCCGATATTAGGAGCTGATTAAGGCTAAGCTTATTTTATTTCGCTGTCGGTCTCTCTACCGGCGTTTTCATCTCGATCAGCCAGACTCTCCATCATTTGACTGCTCTACACTCTTTAAGGTCTGTGCAGGCTTTGAAACTCATCGCATCACTTTTGTGTGTGTGAGTGTTTTTTTTTTTTTAAATTCTATTGAGATATACGATTGATTGGAATTGAGCTTTGTTATCTTTTCGGGTTTATGAGATAATTAGATTACAAGGGGAATACGAGACATCACATTCTTTCTCAAAAATTCACTCTTTTTCAAAATTCATTCTTTCTTTTTGCTTGTGTGATTGAGATTAAGGCTAATTTCGATAGAATAAGCATGGTTTTGATTAGCCCTCTATCAAACCAAAACACTTTGAAATTTCTTTTTGCAAGTTCTTGTGTGAAAGCATGGTTTGTTATGTCCATTATATACAATTATTGATCAGTGTCTTCTTTCCCTGTTACTTTTATTTTTGCTTCTCCATGGTTTCAAGTTTTTGGTAGGTTCCTGTAAAATGATATATGTTAGATTAGTTACCAATATTATCCGCATCATGTATAGTTGGGTTGCACCTACTGGATGGTGTGTGGATACTTGTAGTCGTGTTCAAAGTTTGTTCTTTTTGTAATTTGAAGTTTTTTTCTTTTCTATGGAAAAGTTAGCTTCTGAAGTTGTCGATTCTTTTTAAACTTACTGCATTATTTATCGTTTGTATGTGATTCTAGCAGGTTCTGGAAGTTGTGACTCAGTACCTCTCAGAATGGCTATCCCATCATCACTTACTTCAGCCACACTTTGCGGTGCCTCAGTGTTTCCTAAAGCAGCATTAGCCTGCAGCTCTGACTTCCCAAGCAATCTCTCTTGTCCTTTTGAAAGCTCAAAGATCTGTTTGACTTCATTTCCTGCCTCTAAGAAAAATGCTACTTGGAATCTGACTCGAAATGTTGCTCCAATCGAAGGAATTAGGTGTCATGCTATGCAAGTTGAGACAATGGAATCTTTTACGGCTGGGAAGAAATTTCAACTTAGTGATGTGATTGAAGGGCAACAGTTTGATAGGGAGATGCTTAGCGCTATATTTGATGTTGCACGCGAAATGGAAAAGATTGAAAAAAGCTCTACTCAAAGTGAAATACTCAAGGGTTACTTAATGGCTACCCTCTTTTATGAGCCTTCTACCCGTACCAGGCTCTCTTTCGAATCTGCCATGAAACGCCTTGGAGGTGAAGTCTTAACTACTGAGAATGCCAGAGAATTTTCTTCTGCAGCTAAAGGGGAAACACTTGAAGGTATTTACTTAATCAGGAAATATCTTGTTGTTCTTGTTGTTGCTGTGACATGTTGATTGTGTTAGATTATTTACGAAAACTTTTTGGAGAACTTTTCAGACACTATAAGAACAGTGGAGGGTTATACTGATATAATCGTGATGCGGCATTTTGAAAGTGGTGCTGCTAGAAAAGCTGCAGCTACTGCCAATATACCTGTCATTAATGCAGGTGATGGTCCTGGAGAGCATCCTACTCAGGTGTGTTCTGTTCTTAACCTTTAGCGTTTTAGTTGTCTTAAACAAACACTAGTTCACATCCTTGTTTCTTATGTCTGGTATTGTCGCTGTTGTTAAGGCTCTTTTGGACGTCTATACCATTCAAAGTGAAATTGGAAAACTAGATGGCATCAGTGTAGCCTTAGTTGGAGATCTTGCCAATGGGAGGACAGTCAGGTCGCTTGCATACTTGCTTGCCAAGTTTAAAGACGTGAAGATCTACTTTGTTTCCCCTGAAATTGTTAAGATGAAGGTTAGTATTACTAAACTTGTCAGCCCTGAAGACGTTGATTTAATTCACCTTAGAACATCATTGCGTTTGTTTGCTTATCCTCTTCAAAAATGTCTTTTTTTTATAATGGTAGGATGATATAAAAGAATATTTGACATCGAACGGGGTTGAATGGGAAGAAAGTTCGAATTTAATGGAAGTAGCATCCAAGTGTGATGTAGTTTACCAAACCCGAATCCAAAGAGAGCGGTTTGGAGAAAGGCTTGACCTTTACGAAGCAGCTCGTGGGAAGTATATAGTAGACAAGGATCTCTTAGGAGTGATGCAGAAAAAATCTATTATCATGCATCCCTTACCGAGATTGGATGAAGTAAGTTAACAAAACCCTCATAGTTTTCATCTATTGTACCTTGACACAATAATCCTCACTCTTTGTAATCCTTCATGTGTAGATCACTCCAGATGTTGACGCTGATCCAAGAGCTGCCTACTTCAGACAAGCAAAGAACGGCTTGTTCATTAGAATGGCACTTCTGAAGCTACTGCTTATCGGTTGGTGAGGGATGGTCGTCTAGGAGGTAGAAATCCCGTTAATGAAGGATGGTCTGGAATCTCAAGCCTGTGACAGAGGAGAGACAGTGGCATCAGCTCGCAATAATAAAATTCCGAAACACAGTGATCTTTGTGTGTCTGTTCTTGATGTTACTCAAAAAGAATAGTAAAAAAAAAAAGCTGTTGGTTTGTTTGGTCAAAAGACTGATTTGAAGAGGAAGAGTTGTTGAACTTTAATGAATAATTTGATTTTCAGCTAATATTTTTCACATTCTGCGGTCAAACACAAGTTGGCCTACCACTTCTCCTAAGAGCCAAAAGCATACAGGGAAGAAGAGAGAGAGACATTCACTTTCACTGTAATATTAAATTTTCCTGATTATGACGAAAATGCCCTTGCTTCCTTTCAAAATTGGCTTCAGAATGAGAAATTAGGTGATTTAATTAAATGAAATTATGATTTATAAAAAACACATGGGAATTTGATTTTTCCGTCTTTTCTCTAACTAAATCCCAGCAACAAACAAAAGCCTTTCTCGAAGCTATTCTCAGATTCAAGGACACCAGTTCTTTCGTAAGCTTCGAGCCCAGGTATAGTATTCTCTATTTCTCTCAAAAACCCTAATTTCCACTTGTAATTCGATCGGTTAAGTAGAAGCTTCACGCAATTCACATGGTTCTTTCTCTTTTCTAACTACACACAGCTCGGGGGAAACAAAATTGGAACTTGAACATAAAGTTTTAGTTTTTAATTTCAATTTTGGGAAGATGATTGGGAATCCGGTAATTCAAGTTCAATCATCACTAATGCCATCATCGTCCATGATTGTTTGCCCTCGAGCTTCACCCAATGGGCTTCCTTATCTCCCACCGAAGAAACCTAGAACTAGGCATTTAGTTGTAAGAGCTGCTGCTGCATCCAATTCCGACGCTGCTCATGGTCAAGGTCAAGGTCAACCATCGTCTGGTGAAGGAGGGAAGAGTCCGCTCACTGTTGTTTTGGATGTGCCTAGGAATATATGGAAACAGACTTTAAAGCCTTTGAGTGATTTTGGTTTTGGTAAGAGAAGTGTTTGGGAAGGTGGTGTTGGTTTGTTTATCGTCTCTGGAGCTACACTTCTTGCTCTTAGCTGGGCTTGGTTGCGTGGTTTTCAAATGCGGTCCAAGTTTAGGAAATATCAGACTGTGTTTGAGCTTAGTCATGCCTCTGGTATTTGTACTGGAACACCTGTTAGAATCCGTGGGGTTACTGTTGGTACTGTGATCCGTGTTAATCCTTCCTTGAAGAACATTGAAGCTGTTGCTGAGGTATGATGATTTTGGTGCTTTGATCTAGTTTTGACTGTTTTTATTGGTTTATTGAATTAAGCTCTCTTGTCATCATCTTTTTGTAGATTGAAGATGATAAGATTATTATCCCAAAGAATTCACTGGTTGAGGTGAATCAGTCTGGTCTTCTAATGGAAACCATGATCGACATTATGCCTAGGAATCCGATACCAGAACCTTCTGTTGGACCTCTGCATCCTGAATGTGGTGTAGAAGGTTTGATCGTTTGTGATAGGCAGAAGATTAAAGGAGAGCAAGGAGTAAGTTTAGATGAATTAGTTGGAATTTTCACTCGTATTGGACGCGAAGTAGAGGCCATTGGTGTTGCGAATACGTATTCGCTTGCTGAGAGAGCGGCTTCAGTTATTGAGGAAGCAAAACCATTGCTCAAAAAGGTGATATGAGTAATTTTGGTGGCCTTTGTTAGATCTTGTTTACAGTATTCTTCAAATAGATTTTGAATGTGAATTTCAAGTTGGAAAAGAAAAAAATGTATTCTCATGCTTAAGCGTTGGGTTTTGATGTAGTGATGTCACAGATTCAAGCCATGGCTGAAGATGCTCAACCTTTGCTCTCTGAGTTTCGTGATAGCGGCTTGCTCAAGGAAGTTGAGTGTCTTACTCGAAGCCTTACCCAAGCTTCTAACGATTTGAGGTACTACTAGCTCTAAGTGTAACAATCTTGGCATATCGTTATGAGTATTTTGATTTCCATAGTGCAAATGCTATATTATTTCTGCCTAACATACCATATGATAGGAACACTCTAACTTCCATTTATTTATGTGGTTTCAATACTCTATTTGTGGACTAGTTTCTGAACAAGAGCTGCTCTTAGGAACGTATACATATCTATGCATAAATGAGCCTTATCTTATGGGTTCAATGTTAAGTCAACTGCTTTGCTTTGCTCAGCACTGCTTTTCAATCTTTCCGCTATTGTTTTTTAATTGTTTCGATAATCGATCATCTTGTCTGCCTCTATAACTTATCTTCAGAGACAAAGTCTGCTGTTTGTATCACTTAAATGTATGTTCCTGGACCACATCTATGTAAAAGCTCGTTTCCATACATAGATATGGTTAACTGAGATAAGCTATGTGATTATAATGTTCTTACGGTAGACAGAGCAAAGTTTAAATTTCTTTTTTTGTTTGGTTACATTGCAGAAAGGTGAATGCGTCGATTATGACACCAGAGAATACAGAACTGATTCAGAAGTCAATCTACACTCTGGTTTACACTTTGAAGAACGTCGAGGTAAACTTTATTCATTATATCATACAAACACTAAAGTTTTGACGAGTTAAAAGAATAAAATGTTAACAAAAGACTTATGGTTTCTTGATTCTTGATTGTAGAGCATAAGCTCAGATATTCTGGGGTTCACAGGGGATGAAGCAACGAGAAAAAACCTAAAACTGCTCATAAAATCCCTCAGCAGGCTATTATGATGATCATGGAGAGAAACCAACTCAAGAGATATTAGCAAAATGTGTTTGTTTTTGGTTCTTTTTAGAGGTATTATTATTGATTGTTTTGGTTTTGAATTGGGGTTTTTTATTAATGAAGAGACACAAATTCAGTTTTTTTATACGAACGAGATGGGAGTGTTTCTTTTATCTCCTCTCCCAATTAAATGCGTTTGCTCAACAGCATTTACTTTTAACACGGAGACGGACGTCGATGACGATAAGCGCGTCTCGTTTTCGTGTAGGGTCTCTCTCAAAGGCAGAGGAGAAGAAACCTCACCTCACCCTCACTTACATTATTTTCGAAATGGATGGAGTATTATTATTAAACGAAATGAAATAAAAAATTTAAACTATTGGAGGGTGTTTTTGGTCATTACAAGTTGGGACTAGTTTGGTCTTTTTTAGTTGTGATTTTTAAAAAATAATAATAAAGAAATAAGTGAGAGACTCAATAAGATTTTATTATAAAAATAGATTGTGGTCAGGGGTCAGGACAGAGAGTGCAAGTGCTTACCCTCTTTTACTTTCTTCGCATTTCGAGACATCATCTCTCTCTCTCTTGTGAACTCTTTTTAGATTTTTTCAGTTTTGTTTTTCTGAATTTTCCACACAAACAGTATATCGAATAAAAAAGTTTAAAGCAAAAGAAAAAAAAAAAGAATCCAAGTTAAGAAAAAAATGCTCTACGATAAATAAATTAAAAAAAAAAAAACGAATTGGTCGGTCTTGTGTAGGACGGGGCGTGAAGGTAGTTGTAGAGAAAAAAATCGAAAAATTAAAAAAATAACGAAAAAGCTTTTCCAACCATAAATTATTAATTATTATTACAATAAAATTCTTTGAGTAAAATAAATTTTTTTGAAAAGAGTGTTTTTTTTGTTTAATTTGAGTATTCCAATCGCTACCCCTTTGGTTCCTTTCATCTTCTTCTTCCTCATCTTTCCTCATATTTTCTAACATTTTCTTCTTCACACAAACACACACAGATCTCTTCAACCATCACATTACTTCTGGTGTTATCCTTACATATCTATCTTCAATCTTTTCTCCATGAGGAAAGGGAGAGGCTCTTCCGTCGTTGGACCCGCCCTTCTTCCTGTTGGATCTGTCAAGGAGCCGAGGTATAGAGGCGTTAGGAAGAGACCTTGGGGTAGATTCGCCGCCGAGATCCGTGATCCATTAAAAAAATCACGTGTCTGGCTCGGTACTTTCGACTCCGCCGAGGAAGCCGCACGCGCTTACGATGCCGCCGCTCGTAACCTCCGTGGTCCAAAAGCCAAAACCAATTTCCCGATCGACTGCTCTCCTTCTTCTCCTCTCCAACCTCTCAACTACCACCAGAACCAGAACCAGAATCGGAATCAGAATCTATGCTCTGCTGCTGCGAATCAGAACCAGATCGATCCGTTTATGGACCATCGGTTATACGGCGGAGGTAATTTCCAGGACCAGCAACAGCAGCAGCAACAGATGATCAGCCGGCCGGCGAGTAGCAGCATGAGCAGCACAGTCAAATCTTGTAGCGGACCGAGACCGATGGCGGAAGCGGCGGCGTCTTCGTCGGTGGCGAAACCGTTACACCACGCGATTAAGAAGAGGTATCCGAGGACTCCACCGGTAGCTCCGGAGGATTGTCACAGCGACTGCGATTCGTCTTCGTCTGTTATCGACGACGGAGATGATATCGCATCTTCGTCTTCCCGCCGGAAACCACCGTTTCAGTTTGATCTTAATTTCCCGCCGTTGGATGGCGTTGACTTATTCGCTGGCGCCACGGATGATCTTCACTGTACCGATCTACGTCTTTGATTTTTATTATTATCATCGGTAACACAATACAACAAACAACAACAACAACAAGATCCGTTGATTTTACTTACACACAACCGAAAAAACAAAAAAGATTATGCTCTGTTTTTTTTTTCTTTCATTTTCCTTTGATCTCGTATTTTGAAAGAAGAAAAAAGAAAAAGGAAAAAAATTAAAAGAAAAAAAAAATGATTGAGCGTGATGATTTTTATCATCAACGAGGATGATGACGATTATTGAAAAAAAAATTGAGAGAGATTGATTGTGTTAAGATCTGTTTACTGTAAGAACCAGATCTGGGTTTCCATTGTTATCTGTTTCTTATATAAGATCCAACCCTTTTGTTACACAACATTCTGAAGCTGATTTCAAATTTTTTAGATTTCTACTTCTTCATAGAGAGAGTATCCCTGATCTGTGTGAGTAGGAAGCTGCATTTTAGACAATAATAATATGTGACAGGACCACACAGAGGGCACAAATATTTGTTTGTCTTTTGTCTCTTTGGTTTGATCTTTGGTAAATTCAGGGTTACTTCTGTTCAACACGTAAAGCTTTTTAGTGCTGCTTCTTGTGACTATCGAGTTTGGCTCTGACATGGAAGCAAGTAGGAGCGTGAAGCTAGCTACTTTGCTGTCTAGTTGGGTGAATTTGAAGAAGGAAGTTGGAATACTTAATTGTCATTGTTAACACTGGAGTTTTCGTTCATCTGTTTAGAATGGCTTTCCCTTTCGTGTAGCCAATCGATATTTGGATGTTGTTGATACAATGGGCGGTGAGTGATTTGGGTGATCGATAAAGCTCAATGACCAAAGGCCAAATCTTTAGGTTAAAGTTTGGTGGCTCAGATGATTGTTTTGATCTTTAAGAGCTGTTGGTTGGGTGGAAGAATTCGTTTGTGTTTGACCATTTTGATTTGTATTTTTTTTTTTTTTGGGTAGAGAGAGTTGTCTCAAATTTGGTATCTACTTTGCTTCTCTGCCACGGATTCAGACAGTGAATCTTTGTGTCTGAAGCAAAACCGAGCCTTTTTAACCGTTTTGAGGTAGGCTGCTTCCTTTAGTTAAGAGCTTTGAAGATGGTATGGAAAGTCAAAAGCAATGTCTTGTTCTTTACTGTAAAGATTTTATGACCAAACTAATCTCAAGTAGCTTTGCCTTTTTGGTTCAAATTCCAGTTTGAGATTTTATCTTCTAATTTTATGCAAGTGTAAATTTTAATTTCTAGTGTTTCAACAGTAAACAGATGAAAATGAAGTTTTAAGAACTTATGGTTGAAATTTATAAGACCGTATTTTCTAGTGGACCAAACCTGCAAAATGATTATGCTCTCTGCGGAGTAGATATAATAATGGGACAGATTACTATAATCTATATATAGTGGATAGTCATTTATAATTGGATATTTTCTTTCCGTTAACCCAAAATGCGTTATTAATTCTAGTCAAAAATAAAATCACAGGATTAAAGATAATTCTAAATTCTAGTCAAAAATAAAATCCCAGGATTAAAGATTTTTTTTTTGTCAACGTTTTATATTAAAAATCCAAAACGGGCAAACATTAAAGTACAAATTTTAGGTCCAATAAGCCACAATATTGAAAGGTAAAACAACACGTGTATAGCAATGTGGTAACTTCTGAAGAAATCTAACTCAAGACAACTTATGTCTTCACCGGAAAATTTCACCGCCGGCGGATTCTTCCAACTTCTGCACAGATTTTCTATTGTAGAAAGCCTTCAATTTGTACTGATCATCTTTTGCTAACAATTTTCAGAAGTTAATGAAAGAAATTGCTTTGTTCACCGGAATTTAAACTCGGTTGATTGAAACTGAAGTATTCTTCAGAGAACTATCTAACACGACAAGGACTCTAAATCTTCATACTCCACTTCTCCCAATCGCAGCAACTTGAATCAATACGGCCAAAGAGAACCTTCACTCAATAGAACTCGTCTATGGTTGAATGAGGATATTACCATCAATTGGACGAAGACTCAAGCACAGCACAACAAAGATCAGTCAAATAACTTTCTGATTTCAACACTTCCTCGATATGAAAGTGATGATCTGAAGAGCGAGCAAAAGGTTTTAAACAAAAAGATCTAATTCCGAAATAAATTCGGAAACTAAACCGACAAAACGTCGGAACTAGATCCGGACAAAGCCGGAAAACCTAAGACAAAAACTAAACCGACATACAATCGGAAGATCTCCGATGTTAATCGGCTAAACAAAATATACAAAGCTTTCTCTCTCTGAAGGATCCAAGAGAGTTAAGAGATCCCAGGATTAAAGATAATTCTGGAATTAAGGAAAAAATGAAGACAGTAAAATTGTTAAATACAAAATTAGGATTTACCCCGTGGTAAACCTCATGTCCATTTCTTTTATTTTTTGTTTGTTTTATAAATCAATAAGTCTGTGCATTATGAAGAAATTAATTCAAATATATAACAAATATATCAAAATTTAAGTTATATTTATGTGTTAGTTTTGTTTATTGTAAGATTATATAGTTGTATTTGACTGTTAATTATAGGATTTAACCCACTGTTTACCGCAAAATAATTTGTTCTCTAGTTGAAAAAAAAAAGAATTTGTTCTCTACATTATCATAAATTACTCAATTTAATATATCTAATATTGATAATGTTAGCAAAATAATGAAATGATAAATTATCTGTGTAACACCAAATTAATGATAATTAAATTTATATTCATATTGATCCAAATCATTCGCACAATATAATTTCATTGCGTGTTATTTTAAATTTTAATTGTAAATATTCATTATATATTAAAATAACTCAAATGTAAAATAATATATATCTGGAAATACTTGTTTGGTTACAAAAATCCTAAAAGAATTTTTAAAAGATATATCCGTTTATAAAAATTCAAATCACATCATATGCTGAAAAATCTAAAATTTAATTAACTTTGTGTATTAAATAGTAGTTCAAATAATTAAATATAAGCTTAAATAAAAGTGAAAGGAGAATTCTATTTTAATATAAAATATTGGTTTAAATTAGGTAGATAGATTTTAGGAAATTAATATTATCAAATAAAGAAATGATTGTGTTTGGTTGTAAGGATTGTAGAGAATTTAGTTGGACTTGTTTGGATACAAAGATAAGAGAGGATGACACAAAAATGTACTTAAAAAATGTTAAGATAGATTATAAATGGATTCATTAACTAGACAATGGATGTGGCTCAGATGATATAGTTATTTTAGAATGAGGAGAAAAATAAATATCTAGAATTAGCAAGGTAAATGGCTATAAATTAGTTATCAATTTATTATTAAGGCAAATGGCTATAGGTTAACTAGACAAATGGATAAAGATTAGAGAGTATTCTAAAATATCTAACACCTGGCCATCACTAGTGTAAACAGAAGTGCATGGTGACATTTATAATCTAAGCAAAAAAAAAGTTCACTAATTAGCTAGTCTTGTTCTATTCTTTTTCCCAAACATACAAAATAAAATATAATTAGGTATTTTCTAATACTATCTTCAACCAATTAATTGTTGATTACGTTCAAATCATAACAGGGTTTGAGCCCTCCGGACTGTTTTCACTCTTCTAAACAGCTTAGAATTTTGGATGTTATTTACCGAAACTCGTACATTTTCTTTCAAGAGTTTTTGTCTAAGCAAAGAGTTGAAACCAGATTCAGAGAAGAAAACCTCCTTTGGAAGACAGCTTCTCGACCAAATGACCTATCTACTACCATACTTGGTATTCACAATTCACAAGAGTACCACTTCGGTCAAGCCCCTCACTTTGCATTTTATTTCTTTCTTTACTGAGGAAGTCATAAAACTTGTGTGTCTACTAACGGTTTAAGAAATTAGGGGATTTGTGGACTTGCCGAGTGAGTTTAAATAAAAGTTACGTTGCAATACATATATTTGAATTTAAATAAAAGTTAGGAAAAAGAAAGACAATGAAAGAATTATATTTTGAGGTTTGACCAAATCAGGAAAGCTGTGCTTCGATAGTTCTTCCTTCTTAAAACTCTTTATTTAGTGGGGGCTAACAAAGAATGATCAATCTTGAAATTGAACAAGTTATTAGAGAGAATAAACAAAAGACATAAGAACAAACTGGGTGAACACACGTTGCTAAAGGTTAATACTAAAACGTGTAAAGACGTGATTTACCTGTTTTTATAGTATTATTAAACTCTCTTCGATTTAGGACAAATAACAACATTAAAAAACAAGCAAAATCAACCAAATGTTGCGAACCAATTATTACTCAAACTATCAATCCTAGAATACGAAATCATTAACAGCTACAATATACATACACATATACTTTCTAAAAAATAATTGATCCTGACATGGTATTTTAATGTTATGAGTTCTATTGTTCATGACATTTTCGTTTCTACTACGAATAACCAAATGCATATTTTTTACGTATTGTATTGTAAATTGAATTGAAATTTTCAACCAAAAAAAAAAAGAAAAAACAAGAAAACAAATAGTATTAAATAACAACTAACAAGAAGGAAGGTTTAAAAACATAATTTCGTATAGTTTAAAAATACAAAACATACAACGTAAATTATTTTTCACCAATGGCTCAAGGTATGCGGTTAAGAATCTTCAACAAACAAAAGATAAAAATGTAAAAAATAAAATGCCTCAAATCTTTGATAGGGAGATGCAACTACATTTATCGTATAGTAAGCGGAATATAGAAATCTTCAAAGTCGTGAGCAAAGACGGAATGCACAGCCAGCCACTCATAAGGTCCCAAGTAATAAAAACACACCCATAATTTATTCGAATAATTGACATCTTATTACATATATACTATAATCTATTCGTTATGAATAATCTTCAAAGCCCTTTAAACTTATATCCAATAAACTCAAGACATGCCGCCGAAGGATCTAAATCTCTTTTTAAGTAATCCTCTAATTAAAAAAAAAAAATTAAGACGGACAAATTGAAGAGTTTACTAGTTGAGCTTGATCTAAATTATCTTGTACTATTGTGTTTGTGTCTTTTTCGTAATTTTTTTAGAATCAGGCTTAACAACAGATACGTGGCGCCGTAAGTACGGTGATAAGCGTAATCTACGGCCTAGATTTATACATCACATGTCAACGTGGGACCCATTCTTACAGCCTGTGTTCACTTCACCACCAGCATCTCTTCTTCTATGTCTTTTATTCTTTTCTTTTCCAAATTTTTGTAATATTTTCTCATTGCCACGTAACCTTATTTCCGCCGAAATAATGAAAACGTTATCACAACAATTTCGTGATGAATCATAATAAAAGGAAATATAAGTTGAATATATTCATACATATATTTCATTATATAATTCATTGTACCCAATTATAGAAAATAAAGATTGATATGATCTGTAATATACTAAAAGCTTTTTAAACAGATAATTCCATGAACTACACAATAGTCAATAGCAACCTAATTACAAGCTATGAAGGTCTACAATTTTACAAATAGAGAAATAAAAATCTAAAAAAATTTAAATGATGAAAATACTTTTGTCAGTAAGTAGATAAGACCCCGTGATTGTGAACTCACGATCGTCCCATGAACAGAAAATCTACTTTCCTTATTATTGTTTTCGTATCGTCAATCAAAAATCTTGTTCTTACAATGGTAGGAACTAGGAAGTGCACAATTTCGTTTCCACTTATTGACCCCAAAAACCTAAACTGAGTAAACTGCTTTGTTCACCCCATAAATAATAGGGAATACAGTAAGTATTAGAGTAGAGAAACTTCAAGAGATCACTTGTAATTTTTTAAAATTCACTTATATAGGAAAAACATATTACTATTTAATTACATATGATCAGTACTAAAATCTTCGATTAATGTTGACGAAAAATATCTGACAAATAGTGGTTATATAATATACATGGTTGTGAAAGGCCACGTTAACATCGATCTTTATTCCTTATAAATAACCCTTTAGACAATTTTAGCTATTCTCCTGATCCTCTCTGCCTCCATCTTTCAACCGCGTCATCAAATTTATATTTGGCAAACCAAACCAAAACAGACAAAAAAAAACAAAAACAGAGCATCTCCTCTAACAAAATTTATCGAGCGATCGTGTCCATGGCGGACATCGACATCGGAAGCGCAGCAACAGTAGCAAACCACGGAGAAGGAGGAGCACGAGAACGGCTAATCAAACGAGAAACAAAGTTCACACGCAGCGTATCACACGCGCAAGACGAGCTACAGAGCTTCCGTAAATATCTGCGATGGATGTGCGTGGATCAGTCTAGCCCTTGGACCGCTCTTCTCTCTTGGTCTATGTTCGTGGTTTTCACAATCGTCGTTCCCGCCACGTCACACTTCATGCTCGCTTGCGCTGACTGCGACAGCCATCACTCGAGGCCGTACGATTCCGTTGTCCAGCTTTCTCTCAGCAGTTTCGCTGCTCTTTCGTTTCTTTGTCTCTCCAGATTCGTTAGCAAGTATGGTCTCCGAAGGTTTCTTTTCTTCGATAAGCTTTGGGATGAGAGCGAGACCGTTCGCCGTGGATACACCAATCAGCTCAATGTCAGTAAAAAAAAGTTTTCATTTTTATTTTTTTTACGATTCTGTTTTCAATTTCCCAATCTTTCCTTAGATTTGGTTATGTTCTTGCTTTCATTTCTCGTTACCAATTTGAATTTGAGGTTCTAGATTTTTGGAGATTCTGGGATTAAGATTGGAATGGTTTTGGTTTCTTCTTACACGTTGATCTGAAAATGTCGGTTCTGTCGTTTTCTTTAGAAATTTTGGAACTTTCCTGATCTTGTCGCACTTATTGAGTAAAATCAAATTAACAATCTGAAACCCTAGACTTTAGAAAGGTTTTAAAACCCCATTGCATCTCAAATTCTCAATCAAGAATCCCATAAATCTTCCATGGTGGTGGTGTTAACAAAGGGCTTTAAATCTTGGGAATTCTCACTTTTACTTGCTTCACAAGCATTACAATGTATTATCAATTAGCATAGAGTCATGTTTTTTTAACTCTGTTCTGAAAATCATCACTATTTTGTTATGCAGAGATCGCTTAAGATTCTCTCCTACTTCGTTACTCCTTGTTTCTTAGCGATGAGTTCATACAAGATATGGTGGTATGCTTCAGGGGCTTCTCAGATTCCTTTCCTTGGTAATGTTATCTTGAGTGATACAGTTGCTTGTCTGATGGAACTCTGCTCGTGGCTGTACCGTACCACAGTGATCTTCCTGGTTTGTGTCCTCTTCCGTCTCATATGCCATCTCCAGATCCTTAGGCTTCAAGACTTTGCTCAGGTTTTTCAGATGGATTCGGATGTTGGTTCCATCTTGTCTGAACATCTTCGCATCAGACGTCACTTGAGAATCATCAGCCACCGATACCGAACCTTCATATTGTTGTCTTTGATTCTTGTAACTGGCAGTCAGTTTTACTCTCTGCTTATTACCACTAAGGCCTATGCTGATTTGAATATCTACAGAGCTGGAGAACTTGCAGTAAGTTCTGTTTTACTTTGTCTATGGGTTCTTTGATGACAAATTGTGCTTCTTTAACCATATGTTTTTATTGTGGTTATTCTCAGCTATGTTCAATGACGCTGGTCACCGCGCTGCTCATTCTACTACGAAGTGCTTCAAAGATCACACACAAGGCTCAGGCGGTGACTTGTCTTGCTGCCAAGTGGCATGTCTGCGCTACAATAGAATCCTTTGAGACAGTGGATGGAGAGACTCCAAGGTTAGTTGATAGAGCAAGCGGACCCGGATACTATCAAACAGATGGTGATATTGGAGGATCAGACAGTGAAGATTATGGAGACGAAGAAGATGATTTCGATAACAACAATCTCATCCCTGCTTATGCTTATAGCACAATATCGTTCCAAAAACGACAAGCTCTAGGTATGTACATATATGCCTCTGCATCCACACCTAATCTCAAATCTTCACATCTTTAGTTAAACTATACTCGTCTTAACAAAATTTTTGTTGGATTTTGTAGTGAATTACTTTGAGAACAATAAAGCAGGAATCACGGTGTTTGGGTTTACACTGGACAGAAGTACTCTTCATACAATCTTTGGAATCGAAATGTCGCTTGTTCTCTGGTTACTTGGTAAGACCATTGGAATTTCTTGAATCATTCTTTTGGAAGGATCATAAAAAAAGCTCTCAAAGTTTTGGCTCCCTTGTTGGATGATGTTGCTATGTGTACACAGAGGCTCTGATGTAAAATAACATTTTCACAATGTTTTTTTTTGTTATTACTGTAAATCATCTGATTTGTTCTACTAACACGTCGATTTTGTAATAGATTTCATGTGTTCAACGAGTGGATCTTACAGTAAATTAGATTGGCCTAAGTTCCTATTTGTTCATGTAGCTTACACTCTTGTGTCTCTCTGTTTTGTGCTTTTGAAATTGTATTTTCACTTTGTGAGATGGCTTTCTAAATCAGCTTTGTATACGTTTTCATGATGACATAATATTATAACAAGTTTACCAACAATAATAAAAAATGAAAGTTACGTGTTGTTTTGTCATGACTCATGTGGATGATAATATCTCTGTTTATAAGTTATTGGGTAAAAAGATATTTTGGTAAATTTTGATAAATCTTCTTAAACTATAATATATTTGGTTGTGGAATCTCAAATACATAAATTTAGAACTGGCAAGTCACAAAAATGATAAGATGGTAACAAATCAGAAAATTTTACATAAACAAGAGATTAGGTTAATTACTACTACTATATATTACTGATTTTTTTTGCGACAGGTGGAAATTAAATCATCCACTAAAATTAGATAACATTATTTTTGGCCAACAGATTTCATTTCAATATCCTCACTTTTATTAAAAAATCTAAAAATATTTACCATGTTGACAAACAAAATAGTAAACAGAGAAGTATTTACACCGAATCAAGCACGTACTCGCTCCTTTATAGCTTAGCTCCTGGACCGAGAGAGAGAGAGAGAGAGAGAGCTATCCAAAATCCTCGAGCAATAATTGAAACAACCCCAAACCAACACTGCAAAAAATCTATCACATAGATTTTGTGATAGTGAGGGTTATTAAGATAAAATCAATAATACTGGGGCATATGTGACATAATTTGAAAGTCGAGACGAAGAACCCGCTTTCTCAGTAAACCGTAATCTCTCTCACGCTTTTTTACAAACCCAAACTTTTTATTTTATTTTTCTCCCTTTGTTTTTTGCTTACGGCAAAGCCGTAATCTCCGTATAATAACTTGCAATTTCTGCAAATCTGGATCCACACCTGAAAAGTTTGTTGTCTTTAGATTGTTGCAATCGGGGATGGAGATTGAATCCGTCGCAGCTGGTTCTTGTTCCAAAGAGAATCAAATAATCTACAAGGAATGGTTCGAATTCGCCGATTCAGGTTTGTTTAGTATGTTTCTGCTTCAGTAGAAACTATCCTCGGATTCGATTTTTGAATTAAAGAGCTTCTCTCTGTTTGGTGTGATGTGTTGAGCAGACGGCGATGGACGCATTACTGGTAACGATGCGATCAAGTTCTTCTCTATGTCTAATTTGCCTCGTCCGGAGTTGAAGCAGGTGAGTTTTTCGTTTTATGATTTAACTTTTATCTAATGATTGAACAAGTTCACTTTAGGATTGAGAAAGATGCTATGATGATGAGGCTTCATAGCTTTTTTTATAAATCAATCTTAAGAGGAAACTCATGCGTGATTGATTGATTGGTTTTTGAGTTTTAAAGGGAAGATGCTTAATAGGTTTTTTTTAATGGAGTTTACAAGTGATAATCCTTTGTGATCATACTCTACGCAGAGTTATGTGGTTGTAGATACTTTAGGGTTTAGGATATCATTTGGCAAAGCATTTAAGCCTTTTGTTGATTCGTTTTAATTCTCTAGAAGGTGCTAACTGTGAAGCTTATGGTTCTTATCTTCTGGTTTGTTGATATAGGTCTGGGCAATTGCAGATGCAAAGAGACAAGGGTATCTTAGTTTCAAAGAGTTTATTGTTGCCATGCAGGTTGGGGTTCATTTTCACATTTACATGTCCATGTCTCGTTGTGAATCTAATCTATTGTTGTTTTTCCAACATTATAGCTTGTTTCTTTGGCTCAAACTGGACATGAAATATCACATGAAGTTCTTAATAGCGACGGTATGGTCATTGAAGCGAGACTCCATCTTTTTTTGTTTTGTTTTCCAAACTCATGCTTAAGTGCTGTCTTCATGTCAATATGCTCTTAGTTACATGTACATTTTTCTTGTTTCTGAAACATTTTTTTTGCTAACTGCAGTTGATTTCCAAAATATTAATCCTCCTACCATGGAAGGTCTGGGTGTATTAATGGCGGTTAGTATTGGGACTATAGTTTTCAATTTATATCTTTGGAGTTTTAAAAAAAATATTACTTACAACTGTTCACTTAACACAGAAGAAGAAGCATTCATCAAAGTCGAGTGATCTTGATATCAATGGTACAAAGAATTTCTTCATACTCTAGAGCCAGCGGTTTACTTTTGTATCTCATTTGATTCAATTATTCAGGTAGCCCTGCCGCAGACACTTCGCTTACAGCTCATTGGTTTTCTTCAAAATCTTCGAAAAAGGTTTGTTTTTCCCCAAACAGTCTATTTAACCACCAACCATTTATTGCCATATTTAGTAAAGATTCCTTTTGATCGCTCTTACCTTTATCTTTCAAAAGAGGTCACTGGTAGAGTTTCTATCAAGTTTTTTTTTTTCAGCTGCTAAGATATACTTAATCGACATCTATCGTTTCTGAAAACTGATGTTCTTGTTCTCAGATTTCTTTGTCCTCCGTAACATCTATAGTTGATGGCCTGAAAAGGTTGTACATTCAGAAGCTAAAACCACTTGAAGTAGCATATCGGTTTAACGATTTTGTATCCCCATTGTTGGTGAGTTGGGCATTATGTTATTGGTACTCTTATAGCGATAATTCTGGATAAGTGTTATTTGTGTTCGAATACTATTGATTTCTAAGTTATGACAATTGAACTAGTTACTTGTGTTCTTTTTAGACCAACAGTGATTTCGATGCGAAACCTATGGTAATGCTTCTGGGTCAATACTCCACAGGAAAAACAACATTCATTAAGCATTTGCTTAAAGCTAGTTATCCTGGCAAGTTATCCATCTTATCCTCTCTTCCTTTCCTTCTGGGACCTTACTAGTTTCGATGTCTAAAATGGAGATGCAAACAGGTCACTGATTACCCATAAAAAAGCTTCTTATAAATTCTATTATCATATATTTCAGGAGCTCATATTGGACCAGAACCGACTACTGACAGATTTGTTGTTGTCATGGTATGTTAATTTGTAATTATCCAAGGCTTTCATTTCTGGGATAATGTATTTGTGTCCTTCGAAACATTGATCCATCATCATCTGCTATATATTTGGTTTTTGTTTTGAATAATACACATTATAAGTTTCGATTTTGTGTTTGATTATGGTTGCTAGGTTACTTCATTTCAACCTCTCATAAAGGGTTACTTCTACCTGTTTATTTTGTTTCACAGTCTGGACCTGATGAAAGAAGCATTCCGGGGAACACCGTAGCGGTTCAAGCAGATATGCCATTCAGTGGTCTTACGACTTTTGGGACTGCCTTTTTGTCAAAGTTTGAATGCTCTCAGATGCCTCACCCTGTATGTTTAACCTCATACCTCTGAAAGATTGTTCATTGCTTTTGCTGGTATTGATTTGCTGATAATTGTTTATCCATTCATGTTTGGTTAAGCTGCTGGAGCACGTTACATTTGTCGACACCCCAGGAGTTTTATCAGGGGAAAAGCAAAGGACACAGCGAGCATATGAGTTCACTGGTGTTACATCATGGTTTGCCTCTAAGTGCGATCTCATCCTCCTCCTATTTGACCCACACAAGTTGGATGTAAGTGATGAGTTCAAGCGTGTAATTTCATCTTTACGCGGTCATGATGACAAGATCCGCGTTGTTCTGAATAAGGCTGACCAAGTGGACACTCAGCAGGTTGACACCTTGATCTGTTATCGAGTCGTATTTCCATTTTCCACACGCTTCTTTGATTTTCATGTTCTAATATATTTACACGCCTGTCTCCGTATCTTGTATAGCTAATGAGGGTATATGGAGCTCTCATGTGGTCACTTGGGAAAGTTCTTAATACTCCCGAGGTTTCCCGTGTCTATATTGGGTAAGCATACCTCTTTCTTCAACTTGTTGGCAGTGTTTTGCTTACGTAAAAACTGTTGGAAACTAAGATTTTGTTTTGATGTCCTTGTTTGCTTGCTTTGAACAGGTCGTTCAGTGATAAACCCATAAATGAAGCTGCAACTGGTCCAATTGGGAGAGAATTGTTTGAAAAGGAGCAAGATGACCTTCTCGCTGATTTGAAAGACATTCCAAAGAAAGCTTGTGATCGTAGAGTGAGTGTGCACACCTTTCTTCGTTTACTCCCTCCCCTCTGATTGGATCTAACTGTAGGTGTTTCCTGTCTAATAGATAAATGAGTTTGTGAAACGGGCAAGAGCAGCAAAGATACATGCATACATCATCAGCCATTTGAAGAAGGAGATGCCAACCCTAATGGGGAAAGCCAAAGCACAACAAAAACTGATAGATAACTTAGAAGACGTCTTTGGAAAGGTTGGTTTGATTGTGTGGCCGTTTGTGATTTTGGTAATGTTTTATACTAATGTGTGTTTCGACTGTGTGTGACATGACATGAAAACAGGTACAAAGAGAGCATCACTTACCAAAAGGGGATTTCCCAAATGTGGAGCATTTCAGGGAGGTGCTAAGTGGTTACAACATCGACAAGTTTGAGAAGCTAAAGCCAAAAATGTTGCAGACAGTTGATGATATGTTGGGGTATGACATTCCACAGCTTTTGAAAAGTTTCAAAAACCCGTATGATTAATTCTTTTATTCCTTCTTAGCTCTGTGGTTACTGTTAAGTTTACTTACATTCATATCCTAAAACTGCCCTTGTGAGCATTGATGCACATTTGTATTCTTAAAAGACTTGTAGACAATATAGACTCACCAAGAGTGCTGACGTGATAATTGGCTTATATATATCCAAAACCAAAAGTATGGACTATTTTGGCTATCGATCGATATGAAGCATCATTTTTTTTTCTAGTTTATTTGGTTAATGGTGTTCTTGTACTAATAATTTGTTATAAGAGACGATCAATATAGCACAACTTCTATAACATGACGAGAGAGAAAAAGTGATTTAGTTTGGGAGTAGTCGACAATACCAAGAACGCTCAGTTTCCAATGAAACGAATGAATGCAACATTTTAGCTCATGAATGATATTGCAGGATCCAAATCAGTTTAAACTTAGATTAAGAAAAATCATTTTATTTCACAAGTCAAAGCTTAACCTGAATCATGAATTCATGATACTATTACAGTTCCTATTTTTTTAAGGCTGCTAAAATCTTGAAGTTGCTCATACAAGGGTTTTGCTCCGTATAGAAATTCATTAGGTGATTTGCCGTCTAGGCTTCAGAGAGTTTAGAACAAAGATGCTACAAACCAATGTTATATTAAAACAATCATCGTCATCACTTTCTTCTAATTGCTTTCCCAACCAAGTTCGTCCACAGCTTCCGTGTTCTGAATGTTCCCGGTTTCACTTAAAAATGAGATATGTAGATCAGAGAAACACAAAGAAGAGAGAAGACAATAGTTGCTGGTAAAGTAATCCCAGATAATGGTAAAGAATTCTAGGTAGCATTTGCCTCCTTTATCGAATCTGACTTAACACACTCGGGCTCTGAAGGCTGTTCCTGATGTCTATTATCTAAACCATCTAACCCTTTTCCATCCTGTGAAACTCCTGAAACATTCTGTAGAGAATCTTGGACATTTGTTGTTCCCTTCTCGATTTGTGAATGATAGTTAGATGACACCGAAGGCGGCTGAGATGATGTTTTCTCCGACAGGTAAGCTGCATGCTCTTGTGGCATGGATGGTTCAGCAGTGATCTTTGAATCTTGATCTGATAAAACTGCCTCTAAAGATTCTGTTGCGTGATTCTCACAAGTTTCAGAAGCAAATTTCTCTCTAGCATCCTTCAGAGAGTCTGAATGAGATGTAGACTCTGATGGATTCTCACACTCAGCAACATTCTCCATTGGAACTTGTGGTTCATCAACAACATTTTTCGCAGGAGCTTCATCGTCAGTTGCTTTTGCATCCTCAGAATGTGACAATGCCGGTTGAGAATTGCTGCTGGAAGTAACAGTCAATGTATGAACTTGAGTGGTAAGGTCAGCTTTCGATACAGAATGGTCAGCAGTCTCAGATGCGGTTGAGCTGCTGTCACCATTTTGGGTAACGGTTGGGACTCGGGCGACAAACCTAGAAGTTAATGGTGCACTCGGGCTAGCACTTGAGGTTGCATTCACAGGAACTTGTTTACAGACACGCAATGAAGAAGTGCTAACTGGTGTCAAAGGTTTTGATATGAGGCCATTGTTTATCACAGAACTTGTACATGCAATTGCTGTAAGCTTTAGAGTCTCAGTACGTGATACCAGTGCTGGAGAATCGGCTCCAGAGATAACACTTTCCTTACACCTTTGTGATCCAATGTTAGTAATCTTTGCTGCGGTTGTAGTTGTATTTGCATTTACAGTAGCAGTCCCAAAATGCGATGTAGTTGCTGCTCCAGAAACAAAGCCAGGGGAATTTTGTGCTCTGGGAGTCGTAGTTACAATTGGTTTCTGTTGATTAACCTTTATATCCATCGATCCAATTTTCTTTGCTGAGGGATCCAATTTTGATCCTCCGGCTGTACTAGAGGGCACTTTTGCTGCAGTCGTAGTTACAGCACGAGTTGTACGACCATATGTAGGAGGAAATGGCTTCCCATTGAATGCTTGCACACATCTTGAGCAATGCCATTCAGATTTTGGTACCCCTTTGATATTGTTTGCTGGCAGACATTTCAAGTGGTATGCTTTTTCACAGGCATCACAAATCAGTAGAGTATCCATTTCTTTAATGGTAACATTACACATCTGGCATGGCATTGCCCTGCTCATAAACTCTCTCGAAGGTGGATTCCACAGAGGAAATTTTTTAATCCCTGGTTGTAGAACTTTTTGGATTATCTTGGCGATTTCACTATGGTTGTTTCCAGACGAAGAAGTCTGACCATAATGCATCTTCTGCATAGGCTGATTTGTTCCTGGGAATGTACCGTGCGGAGTTTGAGACATGAATGGCCTAAAGCTCGGATCTGATACCCTGACAGAATTTTGAATAGGAACCTTCTTATCTGCAGCAGTGCTGAAAGATATGGTGGATTGAGGTTGGGCAGACCAAGGTGCAGCATAAAAGTTTGTGGAAGAAATTGCTGAAACAGAGAAACAAAAGGTATATGAAACAAACTCAAAATCGAAAAAGAAAATGCTGATAAAAAAGGGCTAACATGACCAGTAATATTTATCATCTCTCATGACCAGTAATCTTTGCAGAATTTAAGAAAGAAAATGACAGCATTCACAAAAAGCATAATTATTTCTAGCTCGTAACTCAGCTGCAAGCCTAAAAACCTCGTGATTGGTCAATGTCTGTATTTGGATGACAACCTTTACCAAGTTTATAAGTCCTATTGTATAAAGCAGTAGCAAACCAACTATAATACCCTAGCCGCAAGAAAAGAGTTATATTTTCCAAATCAAAGGTTCAAAGTATCTTATCACTACAACTACATCTAGACAAAAATCAAAGAGGGATGTGAGGGACTTACGAGTCCCTTGAGAAGCACCGTTAATTGTCATCTGAGGTCTCTCAATTTTCAAGTGGCTTCCACTTGTGTTAACTTCACGATTAGGCCACTGATGTGCCACAGAAGCTTTACTCGCTGCAGAAACAACAAAGGGTAAAGAAACAGTCACAACGCCTGTAGATAGAGGCTAAATGGTTTGTAAGAGAGTATGATTAGCCGTACCAAGACCTGGAGATGCAACACTTCCGTTTGCCTGTGACAATGTAGATCCAGTAGATACAGTAGTAGAGGTAGGATTCCTTTTTACTTCTTCCATCTGGACAAACATTAAATGAATCCATGATGAAAACGCCACACACATCTCTCAACAAAACTATAGCCAATTGGAATGAACAATTTCAAAGAGAAAACAAAAGCACTAAAAAAAAAAAGGCATTACCTTTCGTTTACCAAGGGATAGCTTCTCGGAGATAGTCAGCTTAGGAGCTCGGAACCCTAATCTCTGGTCTTGAAGCTTAACATTAAAACCCAAATCTTCAATCACAGATTTAACATCATCCTTACGGAGAAAATCATCAGGGGTAAACTCCTGACACAATCCAGCTAATTTCGACCTAGCTTCATCCATAAGCTCGAGTTCCAAACCCGTCGGAGAATCCCCAACTCGCATACTCCCTAACGCCGACAAAACCAAAACAATCTCGGCGACTCTGTTCATATCCTGAGAAACACGTTGCCTTTTCGCAGGCGGTTCTAGTTCGTTTGTTTCGATCATCGGAGTTGGTAATACAGATTCAAGATCCCCCATCGGAAAAGATTTACACACGGTGAGAAAACCTGAGAGAGAGGAGAGAAACCCTAGAAGAAGAAGGGAAGGAGGGAGATCTCCATTGTTTCAAATTTTTGAAAAGGGAAAAAATGAATTAAAAATCAAAACTTTTATTTATACGAACACACGAAGCTGAAGACGAAGGATAGAGAAAGAGATTGATGAGAGAGACGAAGGATCTTTTTGACTTTTTTTTTTCCTAACCTTAGGAGAGAGAGTAGAGAGATGTGAAAAACAATTTTTCTAATTGATGTGAAGTTGGGTCAATATTTGAGAGGCCCGAGTTGAGTTATCCAACAAAAAAAACCCAAAAAAATCTTTCATTGGAGATTGCAAAATGACGTCGTTTTTTGTTTTTATAAAACCAAAATGGAGATTCGAACCCACCACGGCACCACCATGAGGTCATCTGCATTGCCAGAACAGTTTGGGTGTTCTTTAACCCAATAAAATGATAAATATATTGAATAGTGCCTATAGAACTTTTTTTTCGTTCTTGATGTAGAACTGATTTTGGCCCAGTTCTAAGCTGACGTGGCAAGCTGTGAATAGATACAATTTTTTGCAAACAATTTTTCACAAATTAAAAGAGGATTTGATTGAAAATATATGGAATAAATTTGGATATTAAACTATGTATTAATTAAATAAAATGTTTGTGTGTTTTAATTAAGTAATATGTTTGTTTTTTTTAATCTTTAATGTTTTTTTTTCATAAAAATTTGGTATTGTATTTTGAATTTTAGTAAAAGTTTTTTAAGTTTGCAATTTAAATTTTATTTTTTAAAGTTTTTATAATTGTAATATGTTTAAGATTATTATATTATTAAATTTTATGATCTTAAACATATTCCCCCAATAACAAACTTCTTAACAAAAGATCTAACCTAATGATCTTATATTATTTTCATAATATTTTTACTCTAAGAACACGTAAAAGTGATCCCCCAATAAAGATGCCCTGAGAGAGAGCCATATACTAATTTGTTTGTGTAACAAAATTAACATAATATCTTCAGTCCAGTGGTTAATATATGGTTTCTTCCAATCTTAAAGAAAAAGTAAAAACCATAATTAAAAAAAAAAAAATTTGAACGAGAACATGTTTTATTTTTGAGATTTTGATTTTTTATTTATTAATTTTAAATTCAATAACAAAAATTAAAAACCAAAAAATAAAAAATAAAAATTCAAAATCTAAAATCTAAAAACCATCTAAAAACTAATAACCATTCATTGTCTTAATTATTCCATCAGTTGACTTCAGGATGTGTTTTTTTGGCAAAATCAATGAAAATTAACGATTTAATTGGGAAATCAACTAAAGTTAGCTATTTCATCCACCACAAACAAAATTCATGTTTTTTTCAACACTTTTAGTAAGTTCAGAACTTTTAAGACATTTTTTCATAAATATATTTGGTAAAATGTATACTAGATGAAAAACATTTGTGTCAAGTCTATAAATAAATATGAGTGTATGTGTATGTGTATGTGTATTTTAGATGATGCTAGTGTTATATATATTTTAGTGTATTGGTAATAAAAAAGGTGTATTATTGAATTATGATTTTATATAAATATTTTCATAAAAAATCATAATTAAGGAAGGTAAGATATTATGGTTAACATTATTAAGTTTTATTACAAATAATTTATCCAAATTCTAATATTTATTCATATGACAAATGATTAATTATGAAAAAGTTACATATAAAAGGTTTGAACACAAAATGTACTTAAAAACGTTATTATAGATACTGAGATCATAATTTTTTTTCTTTTTGGACGAAAGATACTAAGATCATAATATGCAGATCGATTTGTTTTAATTCAAATTATATAAACCATTGGAATGTAAAATTATGTTTATCAAATGATTAAAAATATAATACTAGGTAATAAATAGTTAGACCATGAATTGCTCTTCCGTTTTACTAATATGGGGTGTGTCCTCTTGTTTCCAATCCTCACTTGATTTGACTCTTGAAGACTCTATCTTTGTATCGTTTCAGACTATCAATTGCTCTTTGTGTTTAGTAACTTAGTAACTGTGTTGTGTTTTTTTAGAGTCTATACCAATTTTGGGATATAATTGTCTTTGATGCTTTTTTCCCCCTTTTCCAGTTGGCTGAACTAACTCTTTGTTTTGTTTTGATAGTCTTCTCCTAAAGTTGTGGAAAATGCCGAGACTCCAGCACAACAATACAGTGAGGGTTCTTAATGTGAGACCCATACTGAGGTATATAATCCAATCCTCACTTGATTTGACTATTTCCTCTTGTTTGAAGACTCCAGTTATCTTTGTATCGTTTTAGACCATGAACTGCTCTTCGATAGTGTCAAGACTCCAGCAACATAACAGCAAAATAGATTTGGACTTGTGCAAGAGCAAGGGTTGAAATACATTTCATTATTTTTAAAATCTTATATATGTAATTGTTTATAATACTATTTGGATGCAACTCATGCAAATAATTTTCATGGTAAATATCACTCATGAAATATAAATCTATTATGTAAGTCTTCTATTATTAATTTTAACCCGTGCTAGAGTATATAAAATTATTAACCCGTGCTAAAGTGCGTCCAGCAGCTTTTGTTCTAGAGTATATAAAAATTTAACCCGTACTAGAGTATATAAGTCTTAAAATTATAATATAAATAAAAGAAATTGCAATTCTTGCTCTAGCACATGTCCTAATTTTTATTGAACGTTGTGGTTTATCAATAAAATTTGTATAAAAATAAATTTGTAATATTGCGTTTAAAAATCTTTAGAAACAACTTGATATAGGAACTAAAATCTTCCAAAAAATACATTTTAGAATATCCATGATTTTATTTGTTATCATTAATATATCAATTATCAATTTGGAATATTCCCAATTAAGATTGTACCCAATATATAGATATAACCAATTAATATATGGTCTATAAACTATCTATAACCTATTTGTAACAATTTATTAAAGTTCACTTTTATTAAAAAGGGATGTAGAGAGAGAGTAGCGAGAGATATATGATGTGAAAGACCAACTTTTTTTGTTTCTTCTTATGATGTGAAGTTGGGTCAATATTTTACATGCACGATTTGAGTTATCAACAAAAAAAAACCCAAAGAGATCTTTTATTGGCGTCTCTTTTAATATCCTAAAGAAAAAAAATCATATCATACAATTTTATTTGGCGCACATTAGAGGGATTTTGTGAAGTCAATACAAATAAAAAGGAAAAATTGTTATAAAAATCCTGAACCTATCAAAAATGTTGAAAAAATCATAAACTTTGTTACTTTGTTTGTGATGGATTAAATAGCTAACTTTAGTTGACTTCCTAACTAAATCGTTAACTTTCATTGATTTATTCTATCAGTTGATTTAAGGATGTTTTTTTTTTTCTTTTTGCAAAATCAATGAAAGTTAACGATTTATTTGGGAAGTCAACTAAAGTTAGCTATTTTATCCACCACAAAAAAATCATGTTTTTTTCAACACTTTTTGGTAAGTTCAGAATTTTTATGACATTTTTTCATAAAAACATTTGGTAAAATGTAAACTAGGTGAAAAACATTTGTGTCAAGTCCATAAATAAATATGAGTGTAGGTGTATTTTAATGCAACATCACTGATAAAGTATAACTACCGCTTTGACTCTAAAGAGAGGGATAGCTTTTTCTTTTATTTTTATATATAATTTTATGATTTATATTATAATTGATTAAGTTTCTTTGATTTTTAATATAGATGATGCTAGTGTTATATATATTTTAGTGTATTGGTAATAAAAAGGTGTATTATTGAATTATGATTTTATTTAAATATTTCCATAAAAATCATAATTAAAGAAGGTAAGATATTATGGTTAACATTATTACGATTTATTACAAATAATTAATCCGAATTTTAATATTTATTCAAATGACAAATGATTAACTATGAAAAACTTACAAATAAAAGGTTTGAACACAAAATGTATCTAAAAAATGTTAATATAAATACTAAGATCATAATATGCAGATCGATTTTGTTTTAATTCAAATTATATAAATCATTGGAATGTAAAATTATGTTTATCAAATGATTAAAAATAGAATACTAGCTTGGCAACAGGCTCAGGTGGAGGAAGGTGAGAACGAGGCTCTCCCCTCACCACCTTTAGGTTCCAGCTCTATGCGGCGGGTGGGAGGAGTTTCTCTTTCCACGAGCTACTCAGGTCATCGGTGCTTTGTCGATGGCTCATGGCGAGCGGGTGATAAGTTTGCAGGCGCAGGTTGGTATTGTACTTCCCTTCAGGATCCTCTGCCGCTTATGGGAGCCTCCAATTTCCAGCATAGTCTCTCCCCCTTACATGCTGAAGTAGAAGCTTTCATTTGGGCTATGCGATAAATGATCGGCCACGACTTCCGGGTGAAGATGGTGTCTTCGCCTCTAGACTGGCCGGCTTACTCAACATACCTCGACGCTATCAAGATTGACAGGGAGGAGTTTTCTTCTTTCTCTTTATCTTTTATTTCGCGTAATGCTAATGTACATGCGGACTCCTTGGCACGCCAGGCACGTACCTCTCCGCATAATGTTTTATTTGTAAACAATTTTTCACATAATTGGCTCGTTTGAGTTAATTCTTTTGTTGTAAAAAAAAAAAAAAAAAAAAGAATACTAGGTAATAAATAGTCAAAAAATAAAAGTGATGTTTTTTTCCACACTTTTGCGTATTTGCACATTCCACATTTTGCAATGTCAGGCCTCCCATGATGATGTCAACACGGCGGCGGGGTGGCCATTGAGTCGCCGTTGGGTCGCTAAAGAGGGTGTAGGTGCCGCGTGCTGTTGGAAATTTTACGCATTGATGGTACGTTGAGACCACGGTCTTCATTTTGTGAAGCCAATGCGTTCCGAGGATGACGTTATACGCAGTTGGTCTGTCAACGACGGCGAAATCGAAGAGATGGACCGTTCCACCGACGTATATTGGGAGCATGACCGTGCCAAGGGAGGTGAGGGAGCTCCCATCGAAACCGGTCAGGATTTGCACCTCTGGCATAGCAAGATGCATGTCGACTTTTATCTGGGGAAGCGCTCTTCTGAAGAAAATATTTACTGAACTTCCTGTGTCGATTAAGACATCCGAGACTAGGCAGTCACCGATATTCATTTCGACGACCACAGATCATGTGGGCAAAATTGGCAACCCGGCAGCATCTTCTGCTCTGAACATGACTGGAGCATACGATCGGCTATAAAAACACTTTTTTTTATTCTTCTTCTGATGTGAAGTTGGGCCAATATTTAAGAGGCCTGAGTTATCCAAACAAAAACCCAAAAAAAAATTCTTCACTGGCGTCTCTTTCACTTCACGTCCCAAACAAAAAAAAATTAACAAAATATCTTCAGTCCAGCGGGTTCGGATCTCCATTTTGTTTAAAAAAAATACAAAAATTCATCGTTTTGCAATCTGTTAACATTGACTTAATTATTTTGTCAGTTGACTTAAGGATGTGCTTGTTTTGGCAAAATCAATGTAAGTTAACGATTTAATTGGGAAGTCAACTAAAATTAACTATTTAAGTTCATGATTTTTATGACATTTTCTCATAAAAACATTTGGTAAAATGTAGACTAGATAAAAAAATATTTGTGTATTTGTATTTGTATTTTAGTGAGTGTATGTGTATTTTAGTGCAACATCATTGATAAAGTGATGATAACTACCTCTTTGACTCTAAAGAGAGGGATAGTTTTGTTTTTTGTTTTTTGATATATAATTTTTATGATTTATATTATAATTGATTAAGTTTATTTGAATTTTAATATAGATGATGCTAGTGTTATATATATAGTAGTGTATTGGTAATAAAAAGGTGTATTATTGAATTATGATTTTATATAAATATTTCCATAAAAAATCATAATTAAGGAAGGTAAGATATTATGATTAACATTATTAAGTTTTATTACAAATAATTTATCTGAATATTAATATTTATTCAAATGACAAATGATTAATTATGAAAAACTTACAAATAAAAGGTTTGGACACAAAATGTACTTAAAAAATGTTAATATAGATACTAAGATCATAATATGCAGGTCGATTTTGTTTTAATTCAAATTATAGAAATCATTGGAATGTAAATTTATGTTTATCAAATGATTAAAAATAGAATACTAGATAATAAATAGTTAGAAAATAAAAGCGATGTTTTTTTTCCACACTTTTGCGTATTTGCATATTCCACAAATCCACCTTCGGGTCCATACCGAAAATTGAAACGTCGGGAAGATAGAGAATTTCGTTAGTTCCTGATTTCTTGGAAAAATTTGTTAATTCTTAAATTTTCGGATTTGTTGGTTCAAGATTAAGGTTTTTCTTAGAGATGTGAGGGATATATATATATATAATGTATAGATACCCTTATATATACAGTAGACAAGGTGGAGATAAATCATGTAGCACATCATTTTTTTTTACAATCAAATTAAAATTATTACCGTTTAAAATGTAATATAAAAATGCATTTTTTTCATTTGACCATTTTAAAATACATTTATCGAATATTTTTTTTAAAATTGTCTAAAATCCGCATCTAAATCTAAACTGGTTAACTTAAAACCATCTCCATTGATGGTATTTAGAACCTTTTGGCAAAATTTCTTAACAATAAAGCAAAGTTGGTCCAAATTGTTTGGATGGTCTAGCCTTATAAGTCAATGTGTTGACTTTGGTTAACTAGAATTGAACCGAAATTGAAACCGGTTAAAGTTCAAAAATTGATTTCCCACCCTCCTAAACCGGTCGAATTTTGAACCCAAGACTTCAATCGACCTTCCCTCTCGATTTCTTCTTCGTTCCTTCTTGTTTCTTCTCTTTTGCGATTTCAATCCATCACCCCCAACTTTCTCGTTTCTTAATCGATTCTGTTGATTCAAAGTTCTATTTCACTAGATTTTGGCTCAAGAATACATCTGTATCACTCTCACTCTCTTTCTATTTTCCCGACTTTCTCTTCGTCTCTCTCTCTCTTTGGCGAGTGTCGATGAAAGAAATCGGAACAATTAAATTCATTCCACCGGCAGCATCGGTTCATCAAACCCGTCGTTATCATCATCTCTGTGGTTTTAGGGTTGATCAAATCCATCGTTATCATCAAATCCTTATGTTGATCAAATTCTACGTTATCATCAAATCCGTGGTTAAATGATGCATCAATCTGTTTGTATTGGTAAGAATCTCTCTGATTTCATTTGTTTATTTGATGTGATACGAAATTAGGATTAAACGAATTTGGAATTGATGTTAGCAAAGTTTTTAGGGTTCTATTTTGTTAGCCGATTGGGAATTGCTAATTGATCTGTTTGTTTGTATACTTTGCGTTGAATACTTTGTTTGACGTTCCTAACCTTGTTTTTGCTGTAGAATAAGAATCCGGATTTTTGAAAAAGTGTTTGATAAGGTTTTGTTTGAATTTGATATGTTTCTCTGTTTTTGATAAGTATTTCAATTACAGGTTAATAAAATATAAATGCTGGTTTCTAAATGTTGAGCTGAAATTCGATGAAGGCTAATGGTGTGCGGGCAGGAACTGAATAAAAAAAATTAATTTAATTCTTTAAAATGTTGAATCAAAATTTAATTTAATTATATTTTAAAAACCTGATTAATTTTTTAATTTTTATAGTAGTTTGTATGTTCAGACATAAATTATTTTTTTGTAAGTTTCGTATTAAATATTTTTTTTTTTCATTTTAAAAATAATAAAATGAATAGTTAATAAACTGTTTATAGTATTACTCTACATATGCAAAATATAAATTAAAAATTTAAAGTCCATTTTTTAAGTTTAATTGAAATTTTAAAATCCATTTATAAAGTTTAAGCCCAAATTGACCATAACAAAGTTTTAAATGAGCCAAATACAATTGTTACAGTCAATTTTAATTACTTTGATATAATAATTTGGGACAATATAATATGTAATTTTTTAAGACCACTAAAATAATATTTTAAGTAACCCATAAATATATTTTCGTTTAGACCATTGTATTTGGTACTACAAACATTCAAAATTATACTAAAGTTTGCATATACAAAAAGTTCATTAAGCCACCGTATCTTCATTTCTGAGTCCATTCTTTATGACTGAGTCTCCGAGCTCTCACTTTGATGCTTCATTACATGGTTTATGTAATAACGTCCAGCAAACTCAGACCTGTAAATATATTAAGTGTATGAAACAAAATTATTTTAACATCATACATAATCATATATAAAGTGTATAAAGTTATTTTTACATAATCAAATCTTACCAGTCCTTCGAACTGTGGTTTATAAAGATCTTCGAAGAGGCCAATGTGTTTTCGATACATGGTGCATCTATAAACATTTGCAGAGTGAATATATTAGTTACCTTATGATGATTATATCAGAACTATTTTATGTTACATACCTTCATATTCTCCGACCTTCACAAACCACATTACACAAAACTCAGGTTCGGATTTGTATATGAGATGGCACCTGTTTGATTGCCATTTAGACATGAATTCAGAAGCGTAGTTATCTTTGACACGACACTTCACAGTTTCATTCCTACATGTTTATCAAATTAAAAAAAAAAAATCTTAACAGAGACAATCTTAAAACGTAACTGTCCTAAAGGTAGAGTATAGGTCTTTTACCTGCAATTCAACAACATGAAAACAACTTCATTACTTTTAATGGCACTCTCAGGTCTTCTTTTATCTTCCACATCTACTATACACCCACATACATCTAATTTGGAGGAAAAGATAGAATTTAGTTTTCCAAAGTGTTGCAAAGTTACAAAGTTAGGACACAAAGTTATAAAGATTACAACATTAATTCACAAGGGAGGGGCCAATACACAAATATCAACAAATCCTATAAAGATTCTAGATTCCCGAACACAAAGTTACAATTAACTATACTCACGGATTGTACCATATCAATATTAAATTAATTAACGAAACACTTACCAAAAGAGATGGGATGATTTATTCTTCCACAATATATATCATCCAAATCCTCGAATCAAAAGTAATTCTTTGCACTCAATTGTTGGACCATCGTCATAGTGGTATCGTCCGTGAATTTAATTTGATAAGGATGATGAGTATTCCTCTCATTCAGGGTTGGATTGATTACTTTGAAAGTTCTAATATCATATCAGTCACCATCGTCGATATATTTTCGGAGTTTAGCGAGTGTATTTGGTAAAAAAGTAGCTTCAATTGTGTTACCCTTCACAGTTTAATAAAAATTGTGTAAGAAGTCATATATATATAAGAACTGTTAAAAATTGAAATTTAAGTAAGAATGAAGTTCAATTAATGACGTTAACCTCTACATCCATAAGAAGCAGTACTTTTTTTGTAAAGAACTTGCTGATACTCCAAGAACTCGCTGATACACGCCAAGGTCTTCCGGGAAGAAGATCATCAATTTTATCGAATCTCATGATTTTCTCAAATTAGGGTTTTTCCTGTTTCTTCTCTGTTATCGAAAACAAAAAGTGGATTCTGGATTTGTAAGAATACAAATAGTCACGATTAAACGTTGCGTCTTAATCGTTTTAGTATCTCACCTTTTGTTTGACTATTAAATAATTTTAATATTTATTATTATTTATATATAATAGCAAACTCACTTTTGAGGGTCAAGTTTAATCTAATGGGTGAGATTGTTTCTACTATCTCATCTAACAGTCTAGAATTATTGATGATCCCAACAGTTGCAAGTTTTTTTCAATAATCGTGTACCCCATCTTTTAATTTTTACAATTTTTTATTTCACAACTCTTTATTTTCACATATCTTTGTTTTAATATATATACTGATTTTTATGAACTTTGAAAAAAGTTTTTGTTCTTTGAGTATTATATTATTAATGATGTCACTTTTTGTTAATGATCTCAAAAGTTGTAAAGTTTTGATCCAACAATTGTGTTTCTTCGTCGCACCCCCAGTTTTCCATGTTGGCACCCGTTAGTTTTCATACCTTTTTGTTTTGTACCTTTTTTGTTTATATAAAATTGCAATGTTTTGATCCAATAACAAACCTACTTTTGGGGGTCAACTTTAATCTAATGGATGAGATTGTTTCTAATATCTCATCTAACGGTTTTGAATAATTAATGATCCCAACAGTTGCAAGTCTTTTTACCAATAATCGTGTTTCTTCGTCGTACCCTCATTTCACACATCTTCGTTTTCATACCTTTTTGTATATATATATATATATATATATATATATTATACACATATTTTTTTGAACTTTGAAAAGATTTTTTGTTCTTTGAGTATTATATTATTAATGATCTCACCCTTTGTTAATGATCTCAAAAGTTGCAAAGTTTCGATCCAACAATTGTGTTTTTCGTCGTTCCCCCAACTTTCCATGTTAGCACTTGTTAGTTTTCGCACCTTTTTGTTTCACACATTTTTGTTTCACACCTCTTTATTTTCACACTTTTTGTTTATTATATACAGATTTTTATGGACTTTGAAAAGAGTTTTTGTTCTTTGAGTATTAATAATGATCTCACCATTTGTTAATGATCTCAAAATTTGCAAAGTTTCGATCCAACAATTGTGTTTCTTCGTCGCACCCCCAGCTTTCCATGTTGGCAACCGTTAGTTTTCACACATTTTTGTTTTACACCTTTTTGTTTATATAAAGTTGCAATGTTTTGATCCAATAACTGTGTTTCTTTGTCGTATCCCTAGCTTTCAATGTTTGCACTTGTAAGTTTTTGCATTTTTTTGTTTCACACCTCTTTCTTTTTATATATATACAAATTTTTATGGACTTTGAAAATATTTTGTTCTTTGAGTATTATTAATGTTCTCATCCTTTGTTGATGATCTCAAAATTTGCAAAATTTCGATCCAACAATTGTGTTTCTTCGTCGCACCCCCAGTTTTCCATGTTGGCACCCGTTAGTTTTCATATCTTTTTGTTTTACACCTTTTGGTTTATATAAAGTTGCAATGTTTTAATCCAACAATTATGTTTCTTCGTCGTACCCCTAACTTTCAATGTTTGCACTTGTTAATTTTTGCAACTTTTTGTTTCACACCTCTTTGTTTTCACACTTTTTTGTTTTTATTTATATACAGATTTGTAAGGACTTTGAAAAGAGTTTTTTTTTTCTTTGAGTATTATTAATGATCTCACCCTTTGTTACTGATCTAAAAAATTCAAAGTTTCGATATAACAATTGTGTTTCTTCGTTGCACACCCAGCTTTCCATGTTGGGACACATTAGTTTTCACACCTTTCGTTTTACACCTCTTTGTTTATAAAAAGTTATAATGTTTTGATCCAACAATTGTATTTCTACGTCGTACCCCTACCTTTCAATATTTGTATTTGTTAGTTTTCGCACTTGTTAGTATTCATATCTTTTTGTTTCACACCTTTTTGTTTCACACCTCTTTGTTTTCACACTTTTTGTTTTTATATATATACAAAATTTTATGGACTTTGAAAGAAAAAAATTTGTTCTTTGAGTATTATTAATGATATCACCCTTTGTTAATGATCTCAAAATTTGCAAAGTTTCGATCCAAAAATTATGTTTCTTTGTCGCACCCCCAGCTTTCAATGTTGGCACCCATTAGTTTTCCCAAATTTTTGTTTTACACCTCTTTTTTATAACTTTGTTTATATAAAGTTGCAATGTTTTGATTCAAAAATTGGGTTTCTTTTCGTACCCCTAGCTTTCAATGTTTGTACTTCTTAGTTTTCACACATTTTTGTTTCACACTTCTTTGTTTTCACACCTTTTTGTTTTAATGTATATACAAATTTTTATGGAATTTGAAAAAAGTTTTTGTTCTTTGAGTATTATTAATGATCTCACCCTTTGTTAATGATCTCAAAAGTTGCAAAGTTTTGATCCAACAATTGTGTTTCTTTGTCGCATCCCAACTTCCCATGTAGGCACCTGTTAGTTTTCACACCTTTTTGTTTTACACATATTTGTGTATATATAGTTGCAATGTTTTGATCCAACAATTGTGTTTCTTCGTCGTACCCCTAGCTTTCAATGTTTGCACTTGTTAGTTTTTGCCCCTTTTTGTTTCACACCTTTTTGTTTCACACCTCTTTGTTTTCACACATTTTTGTTTTTATATATATACAGATTTTTATGGACTTTGAAAAAAGTTTTTGCTCTTTGAGTATCATTAATGATCTCACCCTTTGTTAATGATCTCAAAATTTGCAAAGTTGTTATCCAACAATTTTGTTCTTTGAGTATCATTATTGATCTCACCCTTTGTTAATGATCTCAAAATTTGCAAAGTTTTGATCCAACAATTGTGTTTTTTCGTTGCACCCCAACTTTTCATGTTGGCACCCGTTAATTTTCACACTTTTTTGTTTTACACCTCTTTGTTTATATAAAGTTGCAATGTTTTGATCCAACAATTGTGTTACTTCGTCATACTCTTACCTTTCAATGTTTGCACTTGTTAGTTTTCGCATCTTTTTGTTTCACACCAATTTGTCTTCACATGTCTTTAACTTTATATATATATACATATCTTTATGGACTTTGAAAAGAGTTTTTGTTCTTTGAGTATTATTAATTATCTCATCTTTTGTTAATGATCTCAAAAGTTGCAAAGTTTCGATCCAACAATTGTGTTTCTTCATCGCATCCCCAGTTTTCCATGTTGGCACCCGTTAGTTTTCACACTTTTTTGTTTTACACCTTTTTGTTTATACAAAGTTGCAATGTTTTAATCCAACAATTGTGTTTCTTCGTCGTACCCCTAGCTTTCAATGTTTCAACTTGTTAGTTTTCGTACCTTTTTGTTTCACACCTCTTTGTTTTCACACTTTTTTGTTTTTATGTATATACAGATTTGTAAGGACTTTGAAAAGAGTTTTTTTTTTCTTTGAGTATTATTAATGATCTCACCCTTTGTTAATGATCTAAAAAATTTCAAAGTTTAGATATAACAATTGTGTTTCTTTGTCGCACACCCAGCTTTCCATGTTGGGACACATTAGTTTTCACACCTTTTTGTTTTACACCTCTTTGTTTATAAAAAGTTATAATGTTTTGATCCAACAATTGTGTTTCTACGTCGTACCTCTACCTTTCAATGTTTGTACTTGTTAGTTTTCGCACTTGTTAGTATTCACATCTTTTTGTTTCACACCATTTTGTTTCACACCTCTTTGTTTTCACACTTTTTTTATTTTTATATATATACATAATTTTATGGACTTTGATAGAAAAAAATTTGTTCTTTGAGTATTATTAATGATCTCACCCTTTGTTAATGATCTCAAAATTTGCAAAGTTTCGATCCAAAAATTATGTTTCTTTGTCGCACCCCCACCTTTCCATGTTGGCACCCGTTAGTTTTCACAAATTTTTGTTTTACACCTCTTTGTTTATAACTTTGTTTATAGAAAGTTTCAATGTTTTGATCAAAAAATTGGGTTTCTTCTCGTACCCCTAGCTTTCAATGTTTGCACTTGTTACTTTTCACATCTTTTTGTTTCACACTTCTTTGTTTTCACACCTTTTTGTTTTTAGGTATATACAAATTTTTATGGAATTTGAAAAGAGTTTTTGTTCTTTGAGTATTATTAATGATCTCACCCTTTGTTAATGATCTCAAAAGTTGCAAAGTTTTGATCCAACAATTGTGTTTCTTTGTCGCACCCCAACTTCCCATGTAGGCACCTGTTAGTTTCCTTTTTGTTTTACACCTATTTGTTTATATATAGTTGTAATGTTTTGATCCAACGATTGTGTTTCTTCGTCGTACCCCTAGATATCAATGTTTGCACTTGTTAGTTTTTGCACATTTTTGTTTCACACCTTAATGTTTCACACCTTGTTGTTTTCACACCTTTTTGTTTTTATATATATACAGATTTTTATGGACTTTGAAAAAAGTTTTTGCTCTTTGAGTATCATTAATGATTTCACCCTTTGTTAATGATCTCAAAATTTGCAAAGTTGTCATCCAACAATTGTGATCCAACAGTTTTGTTCTTTGAGTATAATTATTGATCTCACCCTTTGTTAATGATCTCAAAATTTGCAATGTTTTGATCCAACAATTGTGTTTCTTTGTTGCACCCCCAACTTTTCATGTTGGCACCCGTTAGTTTTCACACCTTTCTGTTTTACACCTCTTTATTTATATAAAGTTGCAATGTTTTGATCAACAATTGTGTTACTTCGTCATACCCTTACCTTTCAATGTTTGCACTTATTAGTTTCGCATCTTTTTGTTCACAGCTTTTTGTTTCACACCTATTTGTCTTCACACGTCTTTTTTTATATATATATATACATATCTTTATGGACTTTGAAAAGAGTTTTTGTTCTTTGAGTATTATTAATTATCTCTCCTTTTGTTAATGATCTCAAAAGTTGCAAAGTTTCGATCCAACAATTGTGTTTCTTCATCGCATCTCCAGTTTTCCATGTTGGCACCCGTTAGGTTTCATACCTTTTTGTTTTACACCTTTTTGTTTATATATTGTTGCAATGTTTTAATCCAACAAATATGGTCTTCTTCGTCGTACCCCTAGCTTTCAATCTTTGCACTTGTTAGTTTTCGCATCTTTTTGTTTTACACCTCTTTGTTTCCACAACTTTTTGTTTTTATATATATACAGATTTTTATGGACTTTGAAAAGAGTTTTTGTTCTTTGAGTATTATTTCACACCTCCAAGTTTTAAAAATTATGAGTGTTATTTTCTTTTAATTTATCAATCAACATGATTCACTCATCTTTATTAAAATTTGGATTGTTTTATTTATTGATTCATTCATCTAACTTTTGTTTGGTATCATTTTCCATTTATTCATGCATCAATCATCTCTTCCAATTATTAATCTAGGTAATTGATTGTTATTTCTAATTTTTCATAGATTTATATTTTTATATATTATAGCAAACTCACTTTTAGGTGTCAATTTAAATATAAGGGATAAATTGTTTTTATTATCTCATCTAACTGTTTAGATTTATTAATGATCTTAAAAGTTGCAATATTTTGATCCAACAATTGTGTTTTTTTTGCCGTATTCACAACTTTCAATGTTCACATTTATTATGGACATATATATATATATATTATGGACCTTGAAAAGAGTTTTTGTTCTTTGAGTATTGTTTAACACCTCCAAATTTAAAAATTATAAGTATTATTTTCTTTCAACTTATTAATCAACATTGATTCACTCATCTTTGTTAAATTTTTTTGAATTGTTTTATTTATTGATTTATTCATCTAACTTTTACTTGGTGCCGTTTTCCATCTACCTGTATTGATCATCTCTTTCAAGTATTAATTTAGGTAATTAATTTTGATTTCTATTTTTTTATAAATTTATCTTTTTAGTCAATTTAGTTTGTTTCAGCTATAGCTCTTTCTCCGTGATTCTCTTATTATTTTTTATAAATTTCGATAGAATAATGATTAAACTTTTTTTTTAATGTGAATATCTTTCAAAATTGATTATCTGAGTACGATTCTGTAAACTTAGATTTATATATGTTTAACATTATTCTCTTATTTTCACTGAATCGATTTTTCATTTTATATATACAACAAATATTTTATTTAACTATTTGGTTGATTAATCTTAGTCATTATTTATGATTTTTATACTATACAGTTAAAGAATTACCATAAAGTTAATCATTTTAAATTTTCATTTTCCCGTACGATAACGTATGGACTGACATCCTAGTATATATAATTACAGATTAAAGGTAAAATTTGTAGTTAATAGATATGATGTAAAATTATGTATACACTTTTTGATACAGCTAACAATTATATGTTTTCAAACAACATTGTTGAAACTAAATAAGATATAATCATGTGAAAATTTTAAATAATATGTTCTTAGACCATCTACAATGTATTTATCTATTATTTTATAATATAGAATAAGTCAAAATTAGAAAATGGTTTTCTCCAATGTGAAAAATTATATCTGACTATAAAATAGAGGTAGTGTTAAAGATATTTAAAATCACTATATTTAAGAGAAGAAATATAATTCAAGTCTAAATATCCAAAATGATTATCCAACTACAAACCATCATTATACAGTCTCAAATACCTCTTTGAAAACAACATTTAAGTGTTTTATTCTGGCATTTTCCATCTTTATCTGTAATTAACACCTTTAATTCTTTTCTAGTTGTGACTCGAGAGAAGGCAACATAAATCTGTCCATGTGTGAAAACCGGTTTCGGTAGAAACAATCCAACATGTTCTAGCGTCTAACCTTGACTTTTGTTTATAGTAATTGCAAACGCCACAGTAACAGGGAACTGTCGTAGCCTCATACGAAAGGGAAACTTTGCATCAAGTGGACTAACATAAATCCTAGGGATAAGTACTCTATCACCAACCTTTTTTCCTCTCAAGATTCTTTCTTCGATTACATGATTGGCCATCTGGGTAATAATTAACCTCGTAACACAAACCTCCTTTAGGATCTATATTCCTTAGCAACATGAAGGTGCTCCTATTTTCAACGTTAAAACATGGCTTGGCAATCCAGAAACTTGTATACTGTTTAGAAATTCCTAAGTGTAGATCATATTATCATGAGCACTTGTATCGACGTTTCAATACTATCAGTCCTAAGATATCATCTCTCCTCACCTGTAAATAAAAAAATAAAGATGGAATTTTAGATAATATTAGTATTTCTTAAAATTATTACTTCAATATCCATAATATGAGCTTTGCTTCTCTAATTAAGTCAGCAAGATCCGATTCCGCATCGATAGTACACACATAATATTCATTAAAATTAATTGGAATACCAAATCTTGAATGAGCCGTTCTACCACCTTCCAAAAGCAAAGAAGCTATACCACTTGAAACAACATTCTGAACAATATTACCTTTAGACCTTATATCAGCACCAAAAATAGTCCACAAGAAAGTTTTCCAATACCACCAAATCCATGAACAAAAAACATACCACATTTGTCGTGATTCACAGAGTGAATGATTTCTTCATAACCACGTCTTTGCTCCTCAGTTAGCATAGGTAACAACTCATTGTATTATTCCTGTTGTTTATGAGGCTTATATATTCTCTCATCTGCGATAAGCCTATTTACACCTGTGTTCATCATACTATTATCTGGTTTAGGCATTTTCTCAAACGTCGTAAGAGACGTTCCATTCGATAACAACATCAATTCTATTTCAGTTAAACATATATTTTCTATCTGAACCTGTGTCGACATTAGACCTACATCAGTAAAGTTAAACACTTATTTGACTTGTGCGGGAAAAAACTTTTTTAAAAAGAATTATTGTCTAAACTGTTTTTGTGGTCAAATATATCACTAATTCAATTCTTTTATAAATTTGTGTAGGCGAATATATATTTAAATAATAGTTCAACTAATTTAATAAACCAAAAAGTAAATTAATTATAAGGTTAAAAAGGATTTCAACAAAAATGTAAATGGAAAAGAATTAACTAAAAGAGAAGCTATAATTTAATCTTCAAAAATAGTATCTATTTTCTATTTTTAATAATTTAAAATGGGATTCAATTATTTTATTTTTTGAGATTTTCTAATTTTCGTTAAAAAGATAATAATTCGTTTTTTAAACAGTTTATTTTTAAAAGTGATAGAAAAATAATTTATTAAAATTACGTTTATATTTTCAGTATATATACATTTTAATTGCCAGGACCTTTTGTCTTATTTAGAATCTTTGTTCTTCATTTTGGTGATAGAGTATCCAGCCGGAATAACATGGGATTTCCGGAGATTAACATCAACCCTATGAGATTTTGTCGAGATCACAAAAGATTGTGTCATATCATCAAATTAAATGGATATTTGTAGTATATCCTCTCGAGATTTTCAATTCCTTCTATCCAAATCAAACCGTTATAATTATCTATAGAAATTTAACATTTTAAAAAATATAAATTTTCTTGAAACAAATATTTACAAAAGATTTAAGTATTTATTTTCCATTTTTTTTTAAAAAAATAAATTGGACATGGTATTTGATTTCTGTTTTTTTTCTTCTAATTTTCGTTTTAAAAAAGAAAAAAATTTTGAAAGTGAAACAAAATGTCTGTAGAAATATACTAATTTAAAAAATAGGGATATTCTCAAAGAAATATTTGTAATATATTATAGTATTTATTTTCTATTACTTTTAAATTTTAAATCAGAAATAAAATTAAGATTTCTAATTTTTTTATTAAACAAAATGGGAAATTTACTATTTATTATATATTATTTATCCATCCAAAGCAATTTCAAATAAACATTAATTGTAACTTGTTAAAAAAAAACTCTTCTTAATCTTCCTTAATCTCTTTCCTTCTTGAAAATCTCTGAGATATAAAGTCCTGAATCCAATTAATATTCCTTCCTTCTTCTTTCTATCAATTTAAGAGGAAGAAGAAATATTAGTCACAAATATTTATGAAGAAATATTAGTCACAAAAATTTATTTAAATATTAGTCATAACAAACATTTAATTTATTTGTAAATAAAAAGAAATCAAAGTTTTTAGAAAATTACCATAATTTTTTTTATGAATAGAATCCACCATAATGTTGTGCAACTATAATCATTACAAAAAATATTAGCAACAATATTATTTTAAAAAATTAAGGATTCTGGTTAGCAAAAATTAATACTTGAATTTCATTATATTCAATTTTGTAGATCCACATGATCAATGATCATCCATGAATTCAACTGAAACAAAAAAAATTGTGTAATAGGTTACATATAAATAGAATTATAATTTAAATCTTTTTGTAAACAGAAAGAAATCCAAGTTTTTAGAAAATTACCATAAATTTTCTATGAACAGAATCCACCATAATTTTTCTGCAGCTATAATTATTACAAAAAAACATTAGCAACAATATTATTTTAAAAAAATAAAGATTCAGATTAGCAAAAAATAATACCTGAATTTCATTATATTCAGTTTTGTAGATCCACAATTATGATCAATGATCATCCATGAATTCAACTGAAACATAAAAATATTTATTAGGTTACATATAAAATTTTAGTAAACTACAAAACAAAATATAGAAAATAATACAACCTATATTTTTTGAAGATGGAGAATCCATAGACAAAGTCTATGATTGCTTGATCTTGCTTTCCAAACAACCACTACAAAAAAAAGCATAAAAAATAGAATCCGATGAATCATATAAAATTGTCAAAAGTTGTGTTTGCTCATTTGCTTGTTGAATAAAAAATCATGGAATAAAAATATGATCATGTTTAACCAAAAGAATAAAATTGAATAACAATCACCACTATAAAAAAACAAATAAAAACAATTATTAAAAATACTTTACCGATTTGATTTTTTTGCTTGCTTCATCAACTTGTTCGTCCAATCTTGTTTTTGATATACAAAAAACATTTATGGTCCATGGAAGTACACCTAAAACACAACCAAACAGTACAAAATGAGTAAAACTTTTGATATGATTCAACATAATAATTAAAAACTATAGCAGCATAAAAATTAATCATGCAAAGCACCAAAGCATATGGATAGTACATCAACATGAAAAAAAAACAAAATCATACAATAGTAAAGTTGATTCATTAGAACCAAAATAATACAAAAGAAACATTATACTCTCAAAATATATGTTTAGCTTTATGAATCCGACTTCTACTGTTTTGGCTGAGCCTCTATATATATATATATATATATATATATATAGCTTAGAAGGAAAATCGTCATAATTATCTTTACCATTTTAATATTATAAAAAATAGAAATTTTCTTTAAACAAATATTCGTAATATATTCTAATATTTATCTTCCATTTTTTAAAAAAGAGATATTGTGTAAATATATTAGATTTTCGATTTTGTAAAACAAATTTCGTTTTTTTTTTTAAATTTTTCGTTTTTAAATTTTTTTTAAACTTAGAAAAGGGTAAAAATGTCCAATTTTGAATCTCATTAATGGCAAATTAGTAATTTTAAGTCTGAGGATGAATGTGGTGCGTTTCAGCAACCTAAATAGAGAGAAAAAGCTTCTCCGAAATATCTTTAAGGGCATTTTTCATTAAGGGCAAAGGAGGTCAATTTTTGTGAGATTGGCTGTGAGCTCTCTCGACTTCTCCTTTAATATATTAGATAATTTCTGCATTTACCATATTAGTCCCCTTGGATATGAGGTTTGCAAAATTGATAGTCTTGAAACAATTCATTTTTTTTCTTTGTATCTACTTTGTTGTTTGTAATTTCTGCATTTACCATATTTGTAGATATATTCTCATAACTTCATACAATATCTCATTACTCAAAAAAAATTTTAATGACCCCAAGTTTATGATCAACCATTGAACCAATAAAATTTTTAACTTTAACATTTTTTCAAAATTTATAATTTTAAGCAAAAACAAGGAGATTGGTAAGCACCAACTAATGGAGATGCTCTAAGACTCTAACAAACCAATTTCATATAGAAAATAGTCAGTGTAGATGTTATGGACTTCACACAGAACAGAACAAGAGATCTCGTTTACATTTGTTAAACAAAGTATATATTCAAGGAAGGATTTTTTGACTTTTTTTTCCTAGCCTCAAAGAAACCCTTCATTGGCGTCTCTTTTACTTCACATCCCCCAAAGAACAAATCAATTAAGACAATTTTATTTGGCGCAAATTACAAGGACTTTGTCAAGTCAAATAAAAATAAAATGTGGACTAGATGAAAAACTTTGTCAAGTCACTGATAAAGGTGATAGTCACTGATAAAGGTGATAACTACCATTTTGACTCTAAAGAGGGGTGCATTTTTTTTCTTACAAACTACAAAGCCTAATTGACTAACAATTAACCATCTCAAGCACATTAACTACAACAACAATACGGCGGCCTTAGGTCAGGCACGGCTACATTAGGCGCTAATCGCTCCTTTCTCCTTTTTTTTTACAAATATAACAATCATGTAGAGAAAGAAAACAAATATTTCAAGTAATAATTATAGTACTTTCTTTCTTTTTAAAAAAAAAAATGAATCAAAACAAAATATCCAAATAACAACAAAGGTTTTTAAATTGATTAGCCATAATCAAGCCATTTTCATTTATTTACCCAATTCTACGAACAACAGAAACTCTTTAACTTCATGAGATGTTTGTTGTACGTACCGTGGGAAAAGAGTTAACGAAAATTATCCCAAAATGTCATTATCAGGATCTTTTCACTCTCGAGGACTATTCAACAACAAGAACATTATAATAATGTACTTCGATTCCTTCTTGTTTTTTCAACTCAGTTTGAATCTCCTCCAGTCTTGTTTCATTTTTTATTTTATTTTATTTTAATTATTAAGATGGATTGGTGGAAGAAGAAGATGTCCCGAGCCGTTGTTAAAAGAGAGGCTGGCCAGAGGCCAAAGGAGAGGGGAGATGTTTTTAAAAGAGCTCATCCAATGCTGCGATGGCAAATCCAATCCCATCAAGTTCTTCCCTGCTGATCAAATTCTCAAAGCCACTGAAAGAGATTTCTGCAAGTGTAATACCCTTGAGAGAAGCCAAAACGTCTGCGAGTGTAGTCGTGTTTCTCAACTACTTTCTCAAGGTAAATGGTATTCAGGTATGCTCGATAACCATCGCATGATTCTCGTCAAGAAGTTGCTAGGCAGAAGCCCTGACCCTCCTAGAGATATTTGCTCTGGACCACCTAAAGACATTGCCATATCATCAATGGTGAGCGGTCACAAAAATTTCTTGAAATTGGTTGGTTGTTGCTTGGAGTTTGAATATTCAGTCTTGGTTTATTATGGTGCAGACAAACAATACTCCCCTATAGATTTAAAAGTGGTAGTGTCGTGGAGAAAGAGAATGAAGATAGCAGAGGAGGTTGCAACTGCTTTAGCTTATCTTCACAATGCGTTCCCAAGGCCCTTTGTGTATAGAAATATGGGTTTTAGGAATATATTGTTGGATGAAGATGGTGTTGCTAAACTGATTGATCTGTCTTATTGTGTCTCTATCCCAAAAGGAGAAACATTTACCAAGCTTACTTGGGTAGGAAGAGATTACGATTACATGGACGATGATCATTTGTCCAATCGGGTAGTGTCGGAAAAAAACTGATGTCTACGGCTTTGGAATTTTCATGCAAAAGCTTCTGGCAGGTGAAGAAAGATTTGAAGAGCTTTGTGGTTGGAAGAACTGGAGAGGCAAAAACAAAGTGCCAAAAAGGTTGTCTGAATCCATGAGCGAGGGATGCATGGATGAGATCGTCGATCCAAAGATGCTAGTGGATAAAGTTTCAGAAGAAGAGGGTTACCGAATGGAATTTTTCCTTAACCTCTCAGAAAGATGCATCGGTCTTAGAGGGGAAGTTCCAAAAATGCTTCAAGTCGCCAAAGAACTAAAGATGTTAGAACGATTTCATTACTTAGTTTCTCAGAAAGATGTCACTACTTTTCTTTAGGCTTGGGGGTGTATCTTTGTTCCATATGTTTCTTTTTTGAGTCTGCATACTACATACATTCATACATACAATAGAAGAAGTTATACAAGACACTAGTGGTTTGTGCTAGTTCCGATATTGGTACGAACCAAAATGGCACTTTTAGCATAAGCGATCTCTATGTCTTTTACCGTGAATTCGCTTGGAATTGGCAAGGGGAATCCTCTCTTGAGGCGTGTGTTTACGTACGGCAAGAACAAGGCTTCAAGAACCCTCGACGTAGCAGCCTAACAAAAGCACATATCCACTTTGATACTAATCAAGTCAAATCTTTTTATCTCTAAATAGTAACTTACTAACCTGAACATAGTTTGATTGAAACTCGCCAATTTTACTCCATTTCATTGTTGCATTGAAGTCATTTAATCTGAGGCTACCAGTTAGATTTTCATTGACTATTTCTGCAGAACAGAAAACATTCATAACCTGCAAAACAAGAATCAATGATTATAGCTCACATCTTTAAGTTGAATTGTTCAGTGGACTAATAATATTAAGCATACCGATGATATGCGTGCTACGGATAGGACTTTTCCAGAGTCTTGAACATCAATTGCTATGTCTAGCTGAATCGTTGCATCAATTCCATTCTCTGTGATATTAACAGCAGGAGGAGATGTTACTGACATGTCAAGCATCATCTTATCATCTGGATAATGTTTGTACAGCTCTGGAAGGATGAGTTTCCAGTCAGATGTGCTTAGAATCGACCCGTTCTTTGTTTCCCCAATAACTAAATGCATCACCTTAGCCTGCATCAAAACCAACTTACAATTTTTTTTTCTTCTACCATACTCATCATCAATATCAATCCATAGACCTATCAAGATTTGAGAACTCACATTGAAGTAGACAAGTGTTGCGGAATTGAATACTTCTTCTTCTATTGAAATTGTCACCATTCTATTAACCTCACGATATAAGGAAGAAGGAGAAGAAGGAGACCCTGAAACTTTGACACCATCACCCTTTGGCATGAATAAACCACTAATATCAACTTCAACCGAAGAATTTCCTAAGACAGGGTTGTCTGTAAAAGTGAGATTGACTGCAGCAGAGTCATCAATCTTTCTCTCTTTTGGCAATGACTGCAATAGGCACATCTCTCATAAGATGGCTCAATATTTTAGAGCGGAGACTCATCTCCAGCATCTATATATTTTATCCTCTGTGGATGATATTTTTATGTGGTGTGGAGGAGCATTTTAAAATATATATCACACACCCATAAGATTCAAAATGAGAAATATTTAATCTCCAACCATGAATATATAACATGGGAGAAATATTTCTTTATAAAATGTTGGCTTCATATATAATATTTACTACATGCAAAACTGCATCTTCCATGTTTTAACATGGAGATTAAATCACCAAGAACCGTTTTACAATCTCTTTGAGTTGCGCTATGAACGATTCATTATAGCTCATTTCAAGAGTGAACATCATGGATGTTCCACTTCATCATATGTGACATATATATGTGACAAACTAAATGATATGACTTTACCAAAGTTATATCGCTCTAGGGTGTCAAATTCACCAAAGTTTATCGACTTATTGTCGATGTGGGATTCCTTGAATTCTCCCCCTCGAGATGATAACTCTTGGAGTTCAATCATCTCGTACTGAATCCCACTTAAGGATCAACAACATACCGATTTCGGCTATGTCTATTATCTTAGATCCTAATAAGATGTGAGATTAGTATTATCCCCTCTCATGATGATGAATTTTATGTCCATTCACCTTTAATCGAATCTTATTTTTAGATCAGTTATATTTGGGGTTTAATTTGAGGATTTATCAAAGAAATCAAACTATCATATATATATACAATGAGCTTGTTAATCCAAAAAAAATGGTGAATGAGCCGATTATCGTCAAAAAAAAAAAAAAAAGAGAAGAAGAGACAACAATGCCAAATGATCCCATGACCACATATGCTCTCTAATTCGGTTTAATCCAATCCTACTCCAACCAAAACCGTAACCAATGTACCATCAAAGTCAAACAGCGACGTAGCATTTAATTGGGCTTCTTTTTGATCTATCCTATTAAGCAAATTAAATAGTATTGAAGAAGAAAGAATATTATAATTAATCACATTCAACTCACCCAAGATTTCCGAGCTTAATTTCGAATTATCTGCAAAAAAATATGCACACAATATTAATTACTATCACCTAAATCATAGACATTTTCAATTCAAAAAATGTAAATATAGGAACAAGAATAATAATTTTCTTATGAAAACATATGGTATTAATTTACATTTATCCTATATATGAAAATTTTGTTATATATATATAGATATTTTGTCTGTAATTTAAATATATTTCAGAAATACTTTCTAATTAATCAACTTGAAATCAATATAGAAGTTTGGTACGTTGCTAAAATGTAGTAAAAAGAATATTTCAAATATACATAATTCGAAATCTGACACATAAAGTACTATGCTATATTAAATAAGATCACATTCTAAGATTATGTTAATATTAACTAAGATCACATTCTAAGATTATGTTAAATGGTTGATATTTTTGGTGTTAATTTCCGAGATTTTCCTAGATTAAATTGTTAAGATTAGGTGAATGTTCCTTTTAAATTAAACGCTAACTGGTTTTAATTGATTGTTTAAATTCTACGCTAATTATGGGGTTAATTTATTTAGATTTTATGGTAGGTCTTAATTGCTTCCGATTTTCATGGATTAAATTTGTTTGGCTAATACAATTACTATCACAATCTGTTTGGCTACAATTAATTTTAATTTCAATCTGTTTGGCTACAAGAACTATACATATCCCTATTCCAATTTGAATGGCATTTCATTGTAATAATCTCTAACTCTATGTTTTTTTTATTAAAAATGTTTTCCTTTTAATAGTATAAATTATCAATCAGACAATTTTATTTGGGGTACACATTCAAAGGACTTTGCCAAGTCAATAAAAAAAATGTTTATTTTGTGTCAAGTCCATAAATAAATATGATTGGATGTGTATTTTAAGGAAAAATGTTTGTCAGCTACGTGAAGTATACCCCAACACATAGCCACACATACAAACAATATAAATGTCTTCTTAACTACGTCAACTATTGTCATCACATAAGGACATCCATAAACAAACATGGGTTATGTGTACAACACCATAAACATTCAACTCCGATGGTTGGTTCGCCGGAATCCGGCGTTGACCAGTATTGACCGATATTGACCAGTTTTAACCGGTGTTGACCAGTGTTGACCGGCGTTGATCAGAAAAAAAAAATTAAAAAAAAAAATCTTTTCTTTTTTCCTAAAAATATATATATTTTTTTCATGTATTTTTGATAAATAAATAAAAAGATAAATGATTTGTATAATTTACTAAAACAAAATATAACAACAAAAAGTTATACATCAAAATTTTATGTGTAGTAGATTTTTTCATAAAACTATAACAAATATATACCTTTTCCTTTCAACAATCATTTTTTGTTTTGAATTTTCAAAGGTAGAGATTTTAAATATATCTTCTTTCTTTTTACTTATTTATAAGATTATGTCATTTGAAATATATACAAAGAATTGCCAACTATTTCTTTGATTTTACAAGACCAACCTTTGATTTTACAAAATCAACTTTTGCTTTTTAAGTATTTTCTAGATATATGCCTGTCATTTAAATAAATACAATTTTCATTAGTTTCTTCCTTTCGTTTTCTTATTAAAAATAAAGAAATAGTTGGCAATGTCTTGTATATATTTCAAATGATATAATCTTATAAATAAGTATATATATATATTTTTAAAATTCCCACCTTTGAAAATACAAAATAAAAAATGATTTTTGAAAAGAAAAGGTATATATTTGTTATAGTTTTATGAAAAAATCTACTACATATAAAATTTTGGTGGTATAGTTTTATTATATTATTTTTTGTATATTTTTTGTATTAACAAAATTAGTTATTGTTTGTATGTGTGGCTATGTGTTGGGGTATACCTCAAGTAGCTGACAAACATTTTTCCGTATTTTAAGTACAACATCACTAATAAAGTGATAACTACCACTTTGACTCTAAAGAGAGGTGCATTTTTTCTTCTTAATGCATGCTTCCTTTTCAATATTTTAAGTACATGTTTTTTTTTACAAATACTAAGATCATAATATGAAGATCAATTTTTTTTAATGTAAGTTATATAGTATATCATTGGAATCCTACTATATTAATTGAGAAATACAAATATGAAACTAACCTTATAATGTGTAAAAAATTACATTTTCATGCCATTGTTCTTAAGGCAAATGTTTAATTGTTCACTAAGGGTAAAACTATTATTTTAATATTAAACTAATAAATTTTTTAAATAATAATTAGTAAAAAAACATTTTCTCTCTAATTAATTATGGATAAAATTACTAATTAATAAAAAGAATTGTAAACCAATCAGAATTTTAATAACTAAGATTTAAAAAAAAACAATATACAATATGATTATTAGTTATTTGGAAGATTTTGTTAAGATTTTTAAATTATGATTCTCCTATCATATTTATTTTATTTCATTACAAATGTTTTTGAATTATCATAGTATACATATGATTAATAAATATGTATAATTTTTTCTGCATATGTTGTGATTTGAATATTTAAAAAAGAATATATATTACTCAATCTACTAGAATCGGATCTGCGCTACAGCGCAGAGGATTGTTTATTAGTATATATATGATATTAATAGATTGAAACATCCTATATTTTCATTTATAGTTTTTTTACATTCAATTACATTAAATCATATATTTGTGTAATGAGTTTGATAAAAGAATTGTAGGGAAAAAAAAAAGAGTAAATGGTAATAAAATAAGTTTTGATAAAATAAATATTAAAATTGCAGAATTTGCAATCAAGACACCCAGACCACGGTGAAAGCATTTCTCTCTAAATTTCTATAGCTTTTATGTGAAAGCTTAATTCTGGTTAATTTGAAATTGCTCTGGTTAATTTGAAATTGCATTGTTCTGCTTTTTTTTGCATGTTAGAATTGGTTGGCACTTCTATTGTTCAGTCCACCACTAGGTGGTTTCAGCGTCCGGAGATTATCCAGATCATGAATGTTTGGAATCAGCTCACAGTCTCGGTTACCATTCCACCCATCGGAGCTGTTGGTCTCTATATTTTTCTTGTGAGGCAATACCGCGATCGCAAGTGAGTAATTTCTATTATTCTAAATTATGAAATATAAATCAGTGTTTTTAAATTCAATCATAATATTGTTTTGTAGCCGCTTGTGGCAGAATCTTGGAAGAGGTGACACCCTAGGTATACGGATCCCTCTAAATGATAGTCGACTCCATTGTTACGAGGCCCAGCATCTCGTCGAGAATTATAGTAGACGTGTCACCCGGGCTACTAGGTGAATTAATATGGTTCTCAGTTCTCTACTAGGTGAATTAATTTTGTTTCCATATGTTTAAACAAAATATGGTTCCAGTTCTCTCCTTGGGTGGTGGGTTCAAATCTCCATTTTGTTAAAAAAAAAAAATAATAATACAAAACGACATCACTTTGCAATATGTTAACATTGACTTAATGAAAGTTAACGATTTAATTGGGAAGTCAACTAAAATTAGCTATTTAAGTTCAGGATTTTTGTGATATCTTTTCAAAAAAAATTTGGTAAAATATAGACTAGATGAAAAACATTTGTGTCAAGTCCATAAATAAATATGAGTGTATGTGTATTTTAGTGCAACATCATTGATAAAGTGATGATAACTACCGCTTTGACTCTAAATAGAGGAATAGTTTTTCTTTTATTTTGATATATAATTTTTATGATTGATATTATAATTGATTAAGTTTCTTTGATTTTTAATATGATGATGCTAGTATCTATATATATAAAGTTAACTTTGCTCACTCCTCCTTCCTCCACATCAGCATCCAACTAATCAATTTTTTTTACATAAAAAAATTATTTTTAATATGTATTCATTGCATATTTATTACTTATATTTAATAATAATAATAAATAAATAAAAAACGAATTAACTAAAATTAATTAAATTTTAAAATAGTATAAACAATAATATAATTTTTTAGTAAATAATAAAAATAATAAATATCTAAAAATAAATTAAGTAAAATAAATAAAAATGTTAAAATAGTAAAAATAATACTATAAATTTGTTTTAGTAATAATGTTATTATTAAAATTATAACCAAAAAATGATTATATTCCAAAATTTAGGATAGGTTAATGAGTTTTAGAATGTAAGTAAGATTTTAATGCATGGTGGAGTAAAAGAACAAGTTATGTAATTGTATTTATAAAAATCTAAACATGAAAATAAAATTGAAGTGAAACATTAGTTTCGAAGAAACATATACCATAAAGATTTATTATTAAATTTTACTTATAAGAAAGAAAAGATTAATTATTTAACTTAACTTATAAGTTTTGATCTAAAACAAAGACATTGTAAGGGACACACTTTTTTTAAAGAAAACTATGAAATTTTTTGAAAAAATAATCTATCTTAAAAAACAAAATCAATGGTCAAGATATATAAGAAAATGATATGTAAATCGTTACAAAAAATGGCATGTGATTTGTGTAGCATACCTCATAAGGTATATTATCAACTGGAGCTACAATTATATAACATGATATAAAACATATATAACAAATTTAATAATATATATATATATATATTATCAAAATGCTTTAACCTAAAACATTGGCAAAAACAACATATTTAAAGTACACTATGTTTTTATTTAGAAGATGAAGCTGAGGTTGCATCACAAAATTAACATCTGGAAATAACATATGAGATTTTAGAAAATATGTAACATGGATTAGTGAATAGATATTCATTGTGGGGTTTAAATGTTTCATCATTTAAGCATTCTTGACTTAGTCGGAAATTCCATTATGGCAGATGATGCATTTGGACAACTTCATTGTAGCGACATATCACTAAATTGTTCATGAAACTTTGTATATTCACATTTAATGTAGGATATCGATATGTTTAAATGGTCTCTATAATTAGATTAACGATTGACATTGACGTTAGAACTTTTAAAATTATATTTTCATGGGATATGAATATGGAATTAACTCTTTTAAAGATAAAAGGTCAGAAGATTGTAGACAATATTATTGCGACACTAGACAATATATGTTATATATAGATTAGTAAAATAAGTACGACATTTATATAATTTATCTTTTAATCTTCAAATTATATTCATATTCAATGATTTTTATTGATAAAAATATTAATAAAAATCTCACTTAAAAATCGCAAATAGATATAACAAATAGATATTATCTTCAAAAATATGTAGTTGCATATCACTGAGTAAAGTAAATTTAATATTTATATAGATTTATACTCAAAAGTTGGAATGATTATATTTGAACTCAACAATTTCTATTGATAAAAAAAAAAATTAAATTAAAACTCCGCGCGTGCGCGGGTACAAATTCTAGTTATATATATTTTAGTGTATTGGTAATAAAAAGGTGTATTATTGAATTATGATTTTATAATAATACTTGATTTATAACCCGCACATTGTGCGGGACTATAATTCTTTTAATTATTAATACAAACCGTTGAAAATAATTATAATTTTTCAATATGAAAATATAAATCTATATAGATGTCAATTTTAACATGTTTTAACAATTAATTATTTCTTTATTTTTCGGTATACATTTGTCATCTCTTGCATCTACTCTCTTTTCACATTCTATTATCTCACTTATGAAATATTGATTATGAAGACATATCATAACTATTTTTCATCTTTCAATACTTTTTTTATCAGTTGAGTGATTATTATTTATTAACAAAGACGTAAATTTTTTTAAATAATATACCCACTCTTTCTCGCAAAGTTTCTTGAACAGTGTTATATACTACTACTATATGTGAGCTTTGCTTCGTAGTAATAAAACTCATAATTTAACTCATTTTTATCTGTAAATATCATATTATAACATCAAATATTACATTTTATTTTAACTGTTTGACAAAAGAAAAATTATGTTGACTTTTTTTTTTCCACACAGAAAAAAAAAATTAGAAAAATTATGTTGACATATATAATTTTTTTACAATAAAATATGTATAGTCTACGATGGTTTATACAATATTTTTTTACATTTTGATTCTCCTAATCAACAAAATCATAAGATTACTCTAACTTTTAAATATGTGTATTTATCCGAAAATAGAATTATTTTTAATTTTTAATTAAAATTTAACAATCTACCACTACCATCATATTTGGTTTTTTTACAAATAACTTTTTCAAATTCCTTCTTAGTATTTTTCACTATTTTTTTTTTGTGTGTGTGATGTTCATAATAAGTTATATTTAATATGTTTTATTTCAAATAACCTTTTACATTTCTCTTAAATATATATATTATTTTAATTTTTGAGCACTTGATTAATATTTTCTCTTTTTTTATATATCTTTGTTTAATCATTATTCATATTTTACTTTGATATTTTTTTTGTTGTATTCTTTTCATTTTGTTTTTGGTTTATATTTAAGTTTTGAATTATTTAAAATATATGGTTGTTTTTAATAATAATAAAAATATTACACAATATGTAATCATTATTCATATTTTACTTTGATATTTTTTTTGTTGTATTTTTTCAATTTTTTTTGGTTTATATTTTAGTTTTGAATTATTTTAAATGATTACATACACACTAACACACATGCATTCGGATCGGGTATCTCCTTTGCTATATCTTTTGTTTCCTTTATTTGGTATCTTCACTTTTTTTTTGTTTTTTAAGTGTCTCGGTGAATGGATTACTCTAAATTTGGAGTAATTTTGTAGCATTGCTAAATGCAGTTTTGCATCAATTAATAATAATAATAAATATCACACAAATAAGTGAGTTAATTGATGCATTAACTTTAGATTTAATGTTCTTTGATGATTTGAATTAATTTATTAAAATTAAAAATAAAAAGTGATGAGGTGGAGGAAGGAGAAGAGAGAAAAACCAACTTTATATATATAGATTTCTATAAAAAATCATAATTAAGGAAGGTAAGATATTATGGTTAAAAAATCATAATTCTAGGAGCAACCAATTTTCGGCGCAGTCTATCTCCCCTACATGCAGAAGTGGAAGCTTTCAGCTGGGCGATGCGGTGTATGATTGGACACGACTTTAGAGAGGTGGCTTTCTTTACGGACAGTTTGGATCTGGTGAAGATGGTGTCTTCCCCTCAAGACTGGCCGGCCTTTGCAACATATTTGGAGGGAATCAAGACGGACCAGGCGGAGTTCTCTTCTTTCTCTTTATTTCATATTTCTAGAAATGCAAATGTAAAAACGGATTCTTTGGCTCGCCAAGCGCGCCTATCCCCGCATCATGTTTTATTTGTAGGCGACTTACCCTCAAATTGGCTCTTTTGAGCTAATTCTTTTGTTGACAAAAAAAAAAATATATATATTAAATTTTATTACAAATAATTGATCCGAATTTTAATATTTATTCAAATGACAAATGATTAATTATGAAAAACTTACAAATAAAAGGTTTGGACACAAAATGTATTTAAAAATGTTAATCTAAGATCATATTATGCAGATCGATTTTGTTTTCATTCAAATATATTAATCATTGGAATGTAAATTTATGTTTATCAAATGATTAAAAATAGAGTACTAGGTAATAAATAGTTAGAAAATAAAATTGATTTTTTTCCACATTTTTTTTGCGTATTTGCATATTCCAAAAATCTACCTTCGCGTATTTGGATCTGTTGGTTCAAGATGAAGGTTTTTTTTAGAGATTTGAGAGATATATATACAAAATATACCCTTTTATATTACATTAGACAAGGTGAAGATAAATCATTTAGCATATCATTTTTTATAATCAATTTAATAATATTACCGTTTAAAAGTTTTAGATACAACTACATTTTTTCCATTTGACCGTTTAAAAATACATTTATCGAATATTTTTTAAAAAATTGTTTAAAATCCGCACACATTAGGTTGCAGTGTATATATACCACTTCTAAATCTAAACTGGTTAACTTAAGACCATTCTTCATTGATGGTATTTAGAATGTTTTGGCAAAATTGCTTAACAATAAAAGATGCAAAGTTGGTCCAAATTGTTAATGGTCTACCCTTATAAGTCAATGTTTTGACTTTGGTTAACTAGAATTGAACCGAAATTGAAACCGGTTTAAGTTCAAAAATTGATTTCCCACCCTCCTAAACCGGTCGAATTTTGAACCCAAGACTTCAATCGACCTTCCTCTCGATTTCTTCTTCGTTCCTTCTTGTTTCTTCTCTTTTGCGATTTCAGTCACCATCACCCCCAACTCTCTCGTTTCTTAATCGATTTTGTTGATTCAAAGTTCTATTTCACTCGATTTTGGCTCAAGAATCCATCTGTATCACTCTCACTCTCTTTCTATTTTCCCGACTTTCTCTTCGTCTCTGTCTCTCTTTGGCGAGTGTCGATGGAAGAAATCGGAACAATTAAATTCACTCCACCGGCAGCATCGGTTGATCAAATCCGTCGTTATCATCATCTCTGTGGTTTTAGGGTTGATCAAATTCGACGTTATCATCAAATCCTTATGTTGATCAAATTCGACGTTATGATGCATCAATCTGTTTGTATATTGGTAAGAATCTCTCTGATTTCATTTGTAGATCATGATGAAATTAAGGTAATTTGATGTGATAAGAAATTAGGATTTAAACGAATAGGGAATTGATGTTAGCAAAGTTTTTATGGTTCTATTTTGTTAGCCGATTAGGAATTGCTAATTGATCTATTTTGTTTGACGTTCCTAACCTTGTTTTTGCTGTAGAATAAGAATCCGGTTTTTTTTAAAGTGTTTGAATTTGATATGTTATTTCAATTACAGGTTAATAAAATATAAATTCTGGTTTCTAAATGTTGAGCTGAAATACGATGAAGGCTAATGATATGCATTTGAGAATCAAACCTGTCACATGGTTTATTTTTGTCTGAACTTGGATAATAGACCGACTCATTCTTGCTTACTTTCTTGTCTTTTGCAGGAGCATCATGTCAAAACTTGTCATGGTTCAGTTTCAGTTGTAGTTTATAGAGATCAGCGCTGATCACTTACCCAGACGTAACACTAAACTGTAAGAGTTGGGAATATGCATTTGGTGCTTGATTTGTTTTCACTTGATAATCTGATTTTTTTATTCTTATCTGTTTTTATGTCTGCTAGATTTGTCGTGTTTCCAAGGATTGTTTCTCTGCCCTGAAGCAGTCTCCTTTCTGCTCCATAATTTCTGCATTTACCATATTAGTCCCCTAGGATATGAGGTTTGATAGTCTTGAAACAATTCATTTTTTTCTTTGTATCTACTTTGTTGTTTGCTCACATTGTGTTGTGTTCCATCGTATCCACAAGAGTTTTTGCAGTTTGGATCTGCTCCAGTTTGTTCCAATGATCTGTAGCCTTCTGTTGAAGACCTCGTAGACCAGATTCTTCAAGTATTGAACTTTTTTAGGTAAAACTTGAATCCTCTCTCACCCTAACTTTGGGCTATCGTAACAAGAATAATTCCTCTGAATATCTATCTATATGTCTCTTGCAGCCTCGAGGCAGTAATGTGCATGGGGATCACTGCTGGCTGGTGCCTACATCCATTCCTTGTTTGATGTATGTACTCATTGAGACCTTTTGAGGATTTATTTTTGTAGCTATATTCTCAGAACTTCATACACTATCTCATTACTTAAAAAAACTTTAATGACCCCAAAGTTCAGGATCAACCATTGAACCAATAAAATTTTTAACTTCAACATTTTTTCAATATTTATAATTTTAAGCAACTTTGGCAAGCACCAACCAAATGAGATGAATATTTAGAGGGGGTATTAAACTTGGTATTCTTAGGATTTGGTAGGATTTTAATATTTTAGAATTCTGAAAGATTTTAAGAGATTTGATTGTATTTTAGAGTTATTCTATTAAAAAAAAAAAGGAAAATGAAATAGAATTTAATGAAATTTCATGAGATTTTATTAGTAAACTTTGAATGATTTTAAAATATTTTATAGCACAAAAAAAGAAAACTCTATACCATAATATTTAACTAATCGCTTATTTGTGTTTGTAAGTTGCTTACACAAAACTCGACAACAAACGCAAACTCGTCGCCACCATCTAATCTGGGCAAGCTCCACCTAATAACATATACGAGTTCTTCTATTAAGAAAATATATATCCAAGTTCTCCAATTTTTGAAGCAAGACATTTTAGAATAAAACGAGTTTGTGTCTGTTCTCTCTAGACAAGAACCAAAACAGAGAAAAAAACAAAAAAAAAGAATTACCCAACAAAGGGAATGAAACAATCTAAAAATTAAGCATAGTCATAGGACTGCATTGAGCCATTGGATCCGATCAACGATTCTCAGAGCAGTGTGAATCTTGTCTTTTCTTGACTGCTCATCACTTAGACCAGACCCCGTTTCTTGTTTGCTTGACGTGTTGGATTCAGGAAGTTTTTCATCTGATAAGCCTTTGGCTTTAGTGAAACTCTTGGTGGTGACCACAAGGGATGGTGATGAGTCTCTCGATGAATGGTCCAGTAGTTTCTGCCTTTTACAAAGTGGACCATTAGCACTGCTTTCAGTTTCATCCAGTTCTTCTCTTGTTTTGTAGCACGCTTGTTGTTCAACTGGGAATGGAGAGTGACCAGTGCTCATCACCTCATCATCACTCTCCCAATCATCATTGTCATCTTCATCAGAATACAGCAGCGCGTTGATTTCCTCAGTGTCTTCGTGCATTTCTGACTCCTCTTCGCCATTAACATGATCTTCATTGAGAGATATATTTTCTGGACTGGCATGATCTTTGCTGAACCCTTTCTCGAGAATGTTCCCTCCTCTGCATCCATAGAAGAAGGAAACCGCAGAGGAAAACCACATTGTAACAAACGAGTCTGGAAAATCGCTCTGGTTTCAGATCCGATCAACAGAATGTCGTTCAAGGAAATTGGCCATTGGATCCAATCGATTGCAGGAGGAGAAGTTACGGTTTTGGGAGAGAGAGAAAGAGACGATGCTTCAAGGTTCACCAGGGATTAGAGTTGTGTTGTGTTGTGTTCGACTGCTTTTTTATTTTTTTAATAAATCCTCACAAATTCCACCTAGTAACTTATGATTTTGATACTCATATTTTTCAACTAAAAAAAACAAAAGTCTTGTAGAATCATTCAAAGTAGCATTTTTTAAAAAAATTGTGATATTTTGAATAACAGTAGATTTTAAATAAGTTTTGTAATTCATTATTTGAATAACAAGATATTGTAAAATATTTTAAATGATTTTACATAGATTCCAAGTTGAATAACATAAGATTTTAGAAGATTATTAAAAATCATCAATTGAATAACAATTGATTTTAAAAATACTTTAAAATCTTCCAAAATACAAGTTTAATACCCCCTCTTACAATTTTAAGCAACTTTGGCAAGCACCAACCAAATGAGATGCTCTAAGACTCTAACAAACCAATTTCATATAGAAAATAGTCAGTGTATGTTAGGGACTTCACACAGAACAGAACAAGAGACCTCATTTAGATTGTTAAACAAAGTATAGAATCGAAAAGTTTACTTACATTTTATGTGAAGCTGCTGTAGGTGTTTCATCTTGAGATATGAGGTTCTTTAGTGTAAAAAGCTGGAGAACAAAATTAGAAACTTTAAGCAGTCTTTTATACCGCCTTCTTCTAGTTAAGCAACACAAGACATGATAATCATATTGTCTATTCCAGACCCTGTACTCAACTGTTTCAACGACAAGTTGGCTTATATCCTCTTGAGAATATGCTTTCTAGATGATTTGTAACCACACAAGAAAAGCAACTACAGATAACATCAAAATTGTTTAAGCCTGAGGTTTTACCTTCTCCTTTTTCATCTTCTTGAGGTCATTGTTGAAATTACTAAGCTTGTCAACAGGTGCTCCCGCTACATCTTAAGGGCTCATTTGTGTGGGTTTTCCTTAACGTCTTGGCCCCAATCCGTCGGAGAATCCCCAACTCTCACATTACAAGGACTTTGTCAAGTCAAATAAAAATAAAATGTGGACTAGATGAAAAACTTGTGTCAAGTCCATAATAAATATGACTGGATGTGTATTTTAGTGCAACATCACTGATAAAGTGATAACTACCACTTTGACTCTAAAAGGGTGCATTTTTTTTCTTACAAACTACAAAGCCTAATTGACTAACAATTAACCATCTCAAGCACATTAACTACAACAACAATACGGCGGCCTTAGGTCAGGCACGGCTACATTAGGCGCTAATCGCTCCTTTCTCCTTTTTTTTTACAAATATAACAATCATGTAGAGAAAGAAAACAAATATTTCAAGTAATAATTATAGTACTTTCTTTCTTTTTAAAAAAAAAATGAATCAAAACAAAATATCCAAATAACAACAAAGGTTTTTAAATTGATTAGCCATAATCAAGCCATTTTCATTTATTTACCCAATTCTACGAACAACAGAAACTCTTTAACTTCATGAGATGTTTGTTGTACGTACCGTGGGAAAAGAGTTAACGAAAATTATCCCAAAATGTCATTATCAGGATCTTTTCACTCTCGAGGACTATTCAACAACAAGAACATTATAATAATGTACTTCGATTCCTTCTTGTTTTTTCAACTCAGTTTGAATCTCCTCCAGTCTTGTTTCATTTTTTATTTTATTTTATTTTAATTATTAAGATGGATTGGTGGAAGAAGAAGATGTCCCGAGCCGTTGTTAAAAAAGAGAGGCTGGCCAGAGGCCAAAGGAGAGGGGAGATGTTTTTAAAAGAGCTCATCCAATGCTGCGATGGCAAATCCAATCCCATCAAGTTCTTCCCTGCTGATCAAATTCTCAAAGCCACTGAAAGAGATTTCTGCAAGTGTAATACCCTTGAGAGAAGCCAAAACGTCTGCGAGTGTAGTCGTGTTTCTCAACTACTTTCTCAAGGTAAATGGTATTCAGGTATGCTCGATAACCATCGCATGATTCTCGTCAAGAAGTTGCTAGGCAGAAGCCCTGACCCTCCTAGAGATATTTGCTCTGGACCACCTAAAGACATTGCCATATCATCAATGGTGAGCGGTCACAAAAATTTCTTGAAATTGGTTGGTTGTTGCTTGGAGTTTGAATATTCAGTCTTGGTTTATTATGGTGCAGACAAACAATACTCCCCTATAGATTTAAAAGTGGTAGTGTCGTGGAGAAAGAGAATGAAGATAGCAGAGGAGGTTGCAACTGCTTTAGCTTATCTTCACAATGCGTTCCCAAGGCCCTTTGTGTATAGAAATATGGGTTTTAGGAATATATTGTTGGATGAAGATGGTGTTGCTAAACTGATTGATCTGTCTTATTGTGTCTCTATCCCAAAAGGAGAAACATTTACCAAGCTTACTTGGGTAGGAAGAGATTACGATTACATGGACGATGATCATTTGTCCAATCGGGTAGTGTCGGAAAAAACTGATGTCTACGGCTTTGGAATTTTCATGCAAAAGCTTCTGGCAGGTGAAGAAAGATTTGAAGAGCTTTGTGGTTGGAAGAACTGGAGAGGCAAAAACAAAGTGCCAAAAAGGTTGTCTGAATCCATGAGCGAGGGATGCATGGATGAGATCGTCGATCCAAAGATGCTAGTGGATAAAGTTTCAGAAGAAGAGGGTTACCGAATGGAATTTTTCCTTAACCTCTCAGAAAGATACATCGGTCTTAGAGGGGAAGTTCCAAAAATGCTTCAAGTCGCCAAAGAACTAAAGATGTCAGAAAGATGCCGTTACTTAACCTCTCAGAACGATGTCATTACTTTTCTTTAGGCTTGGGGGTGTATCTTTGTTCCATATGTTTCTTTTTTGAGTCTGCATACTACATACATTCATACATACAATAGAAGAAGTTATACAAGAGACTAGTGGTTTGTGCTAGTGCTAGTTCCGATATTGGTACGAACCAAAATGGCAGTTTCAGCAAAAGCGATTGCTATGTCTTTTACCGTGAATTCGCTTGGAATCGGCAAGGGGAATCCTCTCTTGAGGCGTGTGTTTACGTACGGCAAAAACAAGGCTTCAAGAACCCTCAACGTAGCAGCCTAACAGAAGCACATATCCACTTTGATACTAATCAAGTCAAATCTTTTTATCTCTAAATAATAACTTACTGACCTGAACATAGTTTGATTGAAACTCTCCAATTTTACTCCATTTCATTGTTGCATTAAAATCATTTAATCTGAGGCTACCAGTTAGATTTTCATTGACTATTTCTGCAGAACACGCAACATTCATAACCTGCAAAACAAGAATCAATGATTATGGATCACATGTTAAGTTGAATATTTGTTCAGTGTAGGGGACTAATAATATTAAGCATACCGATGATATGCGTGCTACGGATAGGACTTTTCCAGAGTCTTGAACACCAATAGCTATGTCTAGCTGAATCGTCGCATCAATTCCATTCTCTGTGATATTAACAGCAGGAGGAGATGTTACTGACATGTTAAGCATCATTTTATCATCTGGATAATGTTTGTACAGCTCTGGAAGGATGAGTTTCCAGTCAGACGTGCTTAGAATCGACCCGTTCTTTGTCTCCCCAATAACTATATGCATCACCTTAGCCTGCATCAAAACCAACTTACAATTTTGTTTTGTTCCACAATAATCATCATCAATATCAAGATTTAATGACTTACATTGAAGTAGACAAGTGTTGCAGAGTTGAAAACTTCTTCTTCTATTGAAATTGTCACCATTCTGTTAACCTCACGAAAGAAGGAAGAAGGAGAAGAATGAGATCCTGAAACTTTGACACCATCACCCTTTGGCATGAATAAACCACTAATATCAACTTCAACCGACGAATTTCCTATGACAGGGTTGCCTGTAAAAGTGAGATTGACTGCAGCAGAGTCATCAATCTTTCTCTCCTTTGGAAGTGATTGTAAGAAAGAATCAAGCTTCTTAATCTTCTCCACTATTTTCTTAGAGACAGTGTTCTCAATAGTAGATATGATAGTCTTTTCAAATGCATTAACCACCCTGCAAAGGTGAAAGGATTAAACTTTCTTCACCATTTCTCTTTCTAATCTTTGAAATAAGAAACAAACAAGAAAAAAACTGAAAGTGAGATTCCACTTAACAATACCCTTGATACAGCCAAGAAGCACCTCCATTGATATGAATATCAATGTTTTCTACTGTACAGTCACTTTCCCGAGAGGCAATCTTTAGGCTTCCATAATCATCTAGGAGAGTGACGGTGGTTTTCACATCTATTCCTTTAACCTTCATCATCACAATCATTCACCTGTTAATGAGATGAACACAAACAGCAAGACCCAAAAGCACATGAATTTTTCTTCTTTCCAAGGAATCTTACCTTAACAAAAGCATCTCCATGATCAGAAATCTCAAAGAAGGAAGCTCTATAAGTATAAGACCAGTCCATGCTCAAATTTGCTGTCGCACCTGAAACACTCAAAAAGATTCCATCTTTGCCAGTCTCGATCTTCGAAGACTTGACATCAACTGAATCAATCTGAATATTTGATAGACCTATTCGTACTTTCCCAATCAGAGGGATTCTAACCTTCTTCTCGATATCTGGTAGCTGAAGCGGAATCGTTGTAGAGATCACTCTGTTTATGAGAAAATCTTTGGCAAACTCAAGACCCGTTTTTGAGACGAGTATAGAGATGTGTCCTCCATTGTTGGATTGCGTCAAGGTCGATGACACTGAGATACAGAGAACAAGAAGCAGCAACACTTTCGTGAGAACCATTTCGAAGAAGAAAGTGGATAACTGAACTTAGCAAAGTAACGAGAAGAAGTTAAAATAGTCAACAAAGAGTTTGACTTTTGGTTTAGAAAACTAATCACCACGAATTCTACATGTGGCCAAGAATCTACAATTTGAGACGTCTTTCTCTCTTACAAGTTACAACTTACAAGATTGTAGACTTCGAATGTCTTGTCTTATGTACAAGTACTGGAACACTTTACAGAGTTTTGGAACACTTTACAGTGTCTTGTCTTATGTACAAGCAGGCTAAGTTTTTTTAATAGCCAAACCATATATAAGGTACGGTTTGAAACTTTTTCTTGGCAATTCCTATAAGGTCGCAGTACTCTGAATGATCAAGCAAGTCGCGGAAGTCCACAAACAGTTTCTCAAACACCTTCCACTGCATCTTGATCGGTCTTGAATATGGATATGGAAGAAAGCCCTGTGCTTTTTATTAGAGATGTTAGTTTTCTACAAAAAAATATGGATTTATGTAAAACTTTGAAGGCAGCCCTGCCCTTACATCATATTCTTGTGCGATTGATTTTAGCACGATGAATGTATGTTTCGTGTCCTCTAAATTGTCGAGAAGAGCCAGCCAGATCTTTGTCGTAAGCTCATCAGCTTCTTCTTTCGATTTGCCACTGACAATCAATTGGTCTGCGTTACCAAAAATGTTCATTAACAAATGAACATATGAGATTTAATAAGCAGAGTCGAATGTATAACCAAACAAGCAGCTCATATTACCGATGAGGGTTCCGTGCAAGATGCCTGAAGCAGGAGTGGTTGAAAGTTGAAGCTGATCTTTCAAGAACAAGTAAATATGTCCAAGCATTTCATCTATGTCTGTCTCCACACCTAATATGTTTCTGCTGATGTATAAAGCCACATATCTCCTGCAGCTCAAAAAAAGGTTATTAAGTTTCTTGAATTTAACTATAAATATTCAGCTAGCTTTTTCATAGGGTATGAAATCACCGTTTGCTTATTCCTTGACGGATTGGTCCAGTCCATCTCTTAGTTTTGCTAGCAAGAGGATACACACGGTTAAGAGCAGCCTGCCATAAGCATTCTCCGCGGAATAAATTCGCCCACTGTTTTCTAACACATGATATTTGATCCCACTTTGTTATAGGAACTCTGATAAATATCTCTATCAAGAGATCATCTGAAAGCTTCCCGAATGGACTATCATCTTTAATTTTCGGCTCAGTGTCATCTTTGTTCCGGTTCATATTATCCTGCAGCATATGTTTACATATAAGTCTTCAAGAATACAGAGAGGGCTAAACTTTTATTATGAGCAAATAAAAGACCAAAACAAATAGAAGACACTAACATGCAAGATGTCGAAATCAAACATAACATTATTGATAACGCCCAAGTATGTCTATAAGAGTAACAAACACAACCCTACCTGAGGAGCATATATATATATACAAGCGTATTAGACGTAAATGATATACAAGGGCACAGAGATGTTCACAATCTGGAAACAATCAAACTGAAAAAGTCTCTTGCATAAAAAGCAAATGACAAAGGCAAAGAAACCAACTTTCCATTACTAAAGGTATTGACGTTCTAAGCAAAAAGAAATCAACTTTGATTAAAATTGATCAAAAGCCCCTTAATTATATATAGGCTTAAACTCAACATCAGCAGTCCCTATGTCACAAAACTCCATTAAAGACAAAGATATCCAAAGGATCATAGTAATCTGATTGATTGAATTTGGAACTCAAACGAACCAAAAATAATATCTTGTAGAAGTCAAACTTGTCTCATATGTAAGTAAGAGTGGAAAACGAAACGGCTAAATATGAAAACTTGGTAAAAAAAGCTGAGTAAAGAATAAAAAAGGCTATCAGTTTTCACCAGCTGACGCAGAAATCAAGCAGAAAAAGAATCTAATGAACTTACAGGAGGAAGAAGTACAATAGGAGTCACCTGAGAGAGAAGAAAACTGGTGTGTGAGAGAAGAAGAGACAACAATGCCTCCAAATGATCCCATGACCACATATGCTCTCTAATTCGGTTTAATCCAATCCCACTCCAACCAAAACCGTAACCAAAGTAGATTTTGAAAACCAAACCAATGTACAATCAAAGTCAAACAGCGACGTCTTTCTAATAATTCTTTTATATTGGGCTTCTCTTTAATTTATAATATGGACATTCTTTGTAATTTAATGTCCGAGACAAACAATTTAATACATGCTGAACAAAAGTGTTTGCAAGATAAATACGATTAATGCAAAATATATAGAACAAAATAATGTTTAGTTGGTAAAAATACTATTTGCATTATAAATACAAAATACTATTTTCTTAATTACTAATATAACATATTATAAATAAACATTATAAACAAATATATAATAAATTAAATTGTTTTCTTTACTTTTAATAAAATAGTAATTTCATCTATCAAATCTTTTTTCTTTTGGTTTGGTCGTCACGCTTTGTTAAATACATTACAAAACCGCCCGACCAAATCATCAGTTTTGATCCTAAACAAAAACACAATAGGTCTCGTAAACCGTAAATATACTGTAAATTTCTTATCTTGTTTTGAAAAATACCATTTTCTAATTATTATTATTATCTCTTTTAAAAAAATTATAGTATTATTATCATCTTTACATTGAATTTTCATTAAGAACCAAAGGAGGATAAGACACGCTGAGATATGAGTAATCCAAAATTTCAGACAAATGGTTTTTAGTTGATGTTACTCTGATCTTTTGGAAATTTTGACGGTTCATCTTCTGATTCTCTCCAGGGTTTGGTTATGATGATTCTCTGAGATCTTACTATAATACGTTTCATCCAACCTCTCTAATTCGGTTTCATCCAATCCCATTCAAACCGAATCTGTACCCAAAGTAAATTTTGAAAAACCAAATCAATGTAATCAAAGTCAAACAGCGATGTCGTTTTATATGTAGCAATGACTGAATGGATGCATAAATTAATTAAAAAGCAGGTTAATAAAACTAAATTTAAGCGATTAATAAATTATAAATTTTATTTACTCATAATTACAATATTACTATGTACTTTAAAATATTTTATAAAATAATGATGCAAATACAACAAATAAAAAATATAAATCTGTAATATATTTCAAACAAATTAAAAATATTATAATATTATACAGTAATTAGAATTTAAACAGATATATATATATATATATATATATATATATTTACCAAACAATTTTAATATTAAAATTAAAAGTTATCTTAATTAAAATAACTAATTTAAAATATCTTTTTTTGTTTCCAGCAATCCGCGGGACAGTGAGGATATTGCTAAATACCTTATCAAAGAGGAGCCGAAGGACGAGTTCAAGTTAAAAGTTGTAAACAAATAAAACTTTGGTAAGTAGACGGTAAGCAAATGGAAACTACATATATATATAAATGTTTTAGAAAATAAAGAATCATACTTTACCGAATTTCCTCTCTAAACTTTTCAATAGTTTTGAGAAACTTTGCTCGGGCATGTGACAACCTTAGACCCTTCCAACAAATTATGTACAGAACCAAACAACAAAGGGAAAATAGAGAGTTAGTTTGATATATGAAGAATGTGAGGATTGATTTCAAGATAGTTACCTCTAGTGGCGGATCCAAAATAATATTGTGTGTGAGACACTTATAATATATAATTAATAAATATATATTTTGTTTATGTTAAATTATATATTTTATATTTTTAAATATATTTGAAGGTATGAAGTCAAAAAAATGAGCCAAACTTTTGGAAAGTATTGTTTATATTGGTTTATGATTATGCTTAATTCGGTTTAATCCAATCCCATTCAAACTGAATGTGTACCCAAAGTAGATTTTAAAAAACCAAACCAGTGTAATCAAAATTCAACAGCGACGACGTTTTATATATAGCACTGACTGAGTGGATACATAAATTAATAAAAGAAGCCCAGTTTAAGAGAAGCCCAATAAGACAAAGAACCGTAGTAAATATAAGAAAGTGAGGAGGACAAAGAAGTAACTTAGGAAAAGAGCAAATGGAAGAAGAACAGATTGCGCGGCTTTTCTGACAATATTCTCTGTACGATGCATTTCCTCCCACTGCTGACTTTTTTGTTTTCTCTTTTTTTTCTGCTTCTTCATAGATCTCTCTCTCTCACCTAGCAGGCTAGCTCCTCCTTCTCATATCTACTACTACACCAAAGTCTTTGTTTCCTTTTTCCTCCCTAATCAGTTCAGTAATATATAAAGTAAAGTAAAAAAAAACCCCAAAAAGTGAAAGACAGTTTCGACGACCCTATAGAGGAAACAAATAAGTCAATTGACTCAGAAACCTCTTTGTGAGGGTTTTGACTGGAATTAAAAAACGAAAATTTTGAGGAAAAAGGTGTATTTTTCCTTTAAATTAAAAAATGGAAGAAAATTTCTGAGTTCTTTTTTGGAATTTGAAATCACCAAGTTTAATTATTGGATTTATTAATGAGATCTGTTTAGAGAGAGAGATATCAATTAGTACCTCTCACATTTATATTGTGCTCTCTCTCTCTCTCTCTCTCTCTCTCTCTCTCTCTCTCTCTCTCTCTCTCTCTCCTGCCTTTATATCGTGAGTAGAGTAGTAAAAGACATCTATCTCTCTTCTTGCAAGTGGTGGTTACACACTTACAATTACAAAACATTTCTCTCATTCTTTAATCTCCCTCCTGTCTTTGTCTTTCGTTTTCAATTCTCACCTTTCGATTTGGTTTTTTGCTTTTTTAGTTTTTTTTCTCTCTTTCTTTACTTCAATTTTGAATCTTTTTTTGGTTTCTTCTTCTCAGTGTAGTGTGGTTTCAGTGGAGTGTTGATTTTTTAATTTACAGCGAATGGGAATGTGTTTTTAGTTCTTAGCTAGAGAGATAAATCGAATCTGAAGTTTCAGACTTTTGTTGCTGCTGCTACTACTCTGATCTTGTGTGAATTTCAAGTGTGATTCTTTATGCATTGTTCATCTTCTGCTTCTCTAGGGTTTGTTTGGTATTCTCTGAGATCTTACTAATAAAAGATTCATGCATTTTCCTCATTTTATGGGTTGGTTGATTCTCCGATTGAGTACGTTCTGGCCTTAGAGAAACGCATTTTTTTCATGCACAAAGAAATCTGAAGTTAGATCTAAAGATTTTAGCAAGAGACGCTCTCAATCTCTCCAAGTGTGTTTGAGGAAGATGGATTTCTTGAAAGTTCGAAAATTTCGAAAGTCTCGGAAGCCAAACCTTGAAAAGGAGAAAGAAGAGAAGATTTTGTCTCAGCAAGAGCAGGCAAGGAGTGACAACACTGACGCTGCTGGTGTCACAGATTCGTCTAAAGCAGATGAGATCGAAGACGACGACGATGATTTCATTACCAATGAGGTTAAGAGAAGGATCAAGGAGTTAAGGAGGAACAGTTTCATGGTCTTGATACCTGAAGAGGAAGAAGAAGAAGAAGAAGAGGAATCGTATCTAGACGAAGATGATGAGGGAGGAGACAAGTGTTCTAGTGAATGGAGAGATGTGGTCGCTGAAGGACTTCAATGGTGGGGAGGTTTTGATGCTGTCTATGATAAGTATTGTGAGCGTATGCTCTTCTTTGATCGTGTTAGCTCTCAGCAGCTCAAGGAAACTGGTAAAAGCTTCTTTGCCCTTTGATCTGTTTTCTACTGGCTTTTTATGTTGCATTCCTGTGAAATCTCTCTGTGTTAAGCTAAGATTGGACTGATCTCTTAACTCTTGAATCATCTTTGCTCTCCATGGATTTGTTGGTTACTCTTTCTTTACTCTCCTTACTCCTCAGGCATTGGAATAGCTCCAAGTCCTTCAACTCCATCGCCAAGATCTGCATCTAAGAAGCTGTCTTCACCTTTTCGATGTCTTTCTCTCAAAAAGTTCGATGTGCCAGAGGAAGATACCGAGTATTTGCAGCAGACAGAGATTGACCCTTATCAAGATCTAGAGACGGCCTATGTTGCTCAACTCTGCCTCACTTGGGAGGCACTTCATTGTCAATATACGCAGCTGAGCCACTTAATCTCATGCCAACCCGAACCCCCGACTTGCTACAACCATACTGCTCAACAGTTTCAGCAATTCCTGGTCTTGTTGCAGAGGTATATAGAGAATGAACCATTTGAACAAGGATCAAGATCTGAGCTTTATGCGCGTGCCAGAAATGCAATGCCTAAGCTACTTCAAGCTCCTAAGATTCAAGGTGAGACTTCCTCAGCTATTCACATTGCGACTTAAAAACTTATGTGAAGTAGTAGTAACACTTTAAGTTGGTTATGTTTAAAACATCTCAGGGTCAGATAAAAAAGAGATGGAGAAAGATACAGGCTTCATGGTCCTTGCTGATGATCTCATCCAAATCATCGAGAGCTCGATCCTTACTTTCAACGTTTTCTTGAAAATGGATAAGAAGAAACCAAATGGTGGTATTCACTTGTTTGGTAACAATATGAATTCTACAACCCCATTACAACTGGTTCAGTCATCCATCGATAAGGTACAGTTTCTCTATACATAAATGTGTATGTGTAGTGTAGAAGAAAACTATGCAATGCTTCTTTGGTGTCTGATAAGAGAAAAAAACTTTTGCAGAAGAGGGTGAAAGCAAAGGAGCTTTCGAAGAAGACAAAAGGGTTGAAAAAGAAATCATGGCCTCAAACATGGGAAGGTGTTCAACTCTTGTTTGCAGCCATTGACATCAAACTCTCAACAAGAGTTTTGAGGATGTCGAAGATCAGTAAAGAGCATCTTCTTTGGTGTGAAGAAAAAATGAAGAAGCTCAACTTTTCTGCTGGGAAGCTTCAAAGACACCCATCTCCAATTCTTTTCCCTTGTTGATAATAAATGATGAACACACAACGATTTCAAATTCAACTGTTCCCTTTTTATCCGATCAGTAAGATCCGGTTCAAGGGCTTTCCTCTTTTTTTTTTTGCAGACAAAAATGAAAGAAAAAATTGTGTGTTAGTTACATTTGCATCATTATATTTGCAAATAAATCTCAAACTAAGAAGAACACACTAGCTTTGGTAATAGATTCACTATTTAGGGACCATTTTCATTGTTGTCGTTTGGATTTAGCACATATGAAAGAATCCAATGTTGTCTTGTTGATGGGAAGCTAAATCCACGATGAGAGGATGATGGTGATGGAAAAGTCTTATTCTTTCACAAATCACTTTCATTGTTTTTGGACAGTCTTTGATATATCATTTAAAGGACTTTTTCTTTCTTTCCCACAACACTTCATCATATATATCAAAAATCCTAATATGTAAATTATGAATAGTGTTTTGTTGTTTAAAACAAACAATTGTATTTTCTAATATATGATCTAACATGATATTCAAAATATTTTGTGCAGGTGTGCTGCGTAAGCGCATCCAAAAAGAAGAAGAAACTAAAAACAAAAAAAAAGACCACAAGTGTAAGGGCATCTCCAACCCATATCTCCATTTTTTTTCTTCAAAATGGAGTAACTCTATTTTGGAGTTGGGTTTTACTCCAACCCTACTCCATTTTGGAGAAAAAAATAGAGATCTCCAAATTGTAGTGTAAAGAAAAAAAAGAGGTCTCCAAATATAGAGAAAAAAATGGAGATCTCTATTTTGGAGATGAAAATGGAGATGGGTTGGAGCAAAATTGACTCCAAACTCCATTATGGAGATGAAAATGGAGATGGGTTGGAGTTGGTCTAAGTGTGTTTTTTTTGGGTGGTGGTAGCAAAACAGGCAACAGAGACAGAGCCACGTGAACGTATCTCTTTCAACTAGAAGTGTCAACACGTGGCAAACCTAGTCACCCAATTTGGAGCGCAAAACCCAAAAAGACCAAAAAGGGCTTCCTTCACAACCACCGCAGCCAAGTGTATTTTAGTCATTTGCACAGAGACGACGACCTCTTCGTTTTGCGAATCCGTCGTGATTTTTTGAATATTGTAATGTTTTGTTTGTTAAATATGCGATATCGTAAAAAAATCAAAATTTGGGTATTTTAAATTAAAGACTAAAACATCCCAATAATTGCCGAGAAAAAAAAAAAAGATAAAACAAAAAAAGAAAATACATTTTAGGATTAGTCTTCTTGACTTGGTGACTCGTCGAAGCCCCTTGAGAAGCAAACTTTTCAAAGGGTTTATTAGTTTTAATCTCTCTATCTCTCTTTTTCTCTAGGTCTCTTCTCTCTTATTTCGAGCTCTTTGAAAGAAAAAAAACGGATCCAGAAAAAAACACTTTCATGGAAGCTTGAATATCACCATCAGGTTCTTAACTCTTCCTCCTTTCACCTATTCCTCTCTGTATCTACCTTTTTTTTTCTTCGACAAGTCATGCAAGGAACTAGTTTATGAATATTAAAAAGAAAAAAAAAAAGAGATAAAGTTAAAGTCTTTTGTTTAATTTTGATTCCCTGATTACAGCTTCTGGATATGATTTTTTTTTGTTTTTAACGAGGTTGATGATGAGTGAGTTCAATGGTTTCGTGTGTTTTTTTTTTATAAAAAAGATGGAGTCTTTTGATGGTTTTACTGATTGAGTGGGTTGACTGATTTTTTTTTTTAGGTCAGGAAATGGGAAAATCTTGTCCGAAATATCGATTGTTGATGTGTAGATTTCATTCATATGTGACTGATTACTTGTTTGTGATGTTGTTGTAATTAATGAAATTGGGGACCATGTGTTAAAGTTCTTCTCTTTTGGACTATGGTTTTGTTTAATTTACTTTTGAAGTGTTGGCTTACTTCTTTGTTTTATGGGTTTCTTTGTGTCAGGTGTTGTGAAACTACCTTGTATGTATGATATATGGTAACTTGATTATATAGAGAAGTATGACGACTCAGAGCGCTATGAGAATGGTTGAGGGTGATCATGTGAAAAATTGGCAGGCTTCTAGGGATAGTGGGATCTTTGGTTCACTTGATATGGCGGTTGAAGATTTAGGATTCCTTATGAAAAGAAATAGGTTGGATAGTAGTGGTGGTGATAATAATACCGGGAAATTCCCAAGTAGGAGTGGAAGTGCGCCGCCTAGCATGGAAGGTTCCTTTGCAGCTCTTAGGCATCTCTTGAAACAACAGGAAGGTAGTAGCTCTGAAGTTTTAAGTAGGGCTATTGAGAATTATGACTCTGAAGAAGAGATACGTAGCGACCCTGCATATGTAGCTTACTATTTGTCCAACATCAACTTGAATCCGAGACTCCCTCCTCCTTTGATCTCACGGGAGAATCAGCACTTGTTGCGTCATTTGGGTGGGGTTGGTGATAATAGTCAGAGTCCAACAACCTCCTGGGATAATATGGGGTTAAGATCCTCCTTGCATTCTTCTAGAACTGCTCTTTCAACCCATAGAGAGGAGCCTGAGGATGAGGCATCATCCGCTGAACAACAAGCTTATGCTTCTCTGGCTGGTCATCGTAAGAGCTTAGCTGATATGATTCAGGTACATGGTTCTTTATTCTATCACTTACTACTAGTAAAATATTAGCATTTTGATCTTTTATCTGTGCTTAAGTCCATTTTACATGAAGAAAGATTTCCCACTTACACTTTCTTCTGTGTTCAAGCGGCCTCATTCGGCAGGTAATCGTCCAATTGCACAAGACATCCACGCCATTTCCTCTGAGACATCTTCAGAAACCACAAGAAGATTAATGGAGTCTGAAATAAGTTCTGTTAATCTGCTGAGGGAGACAGATTCTCTCTCCATGGATGCTATTACTAGTGAAGATCCCTTTTCTGCTGATTTGGGCTCACAGAGTTCTTCTGCTAATGCACAGAAAGAGAGATTAAATGCATCTGTTTTTGGTGCTTCTCCTCCATCCTCCGCTGCTTCTAGAATGATGATGAGGAATCAAGACAATCAACAACCTCAGGGAAGGGGAATGCCTTTGCAATACATACAATCCTCGTACCAGGTTCAACCTAGTTCGCCACAACAAATGACCTATCCAAGGATGGGCGGTACACAGGACATGATGCAGAGCTTACCGAAGATTGCAACTGGCGAGGTACATTCAACTTTCCAATCTCCTCACGGTTTAGCACCGCCTGCTATGTATTCATCTACAGCAGCATATATGACATCTCTGAGCCCATTTTACCATCAAAACTTTCAGTCCTCGGGCATGTACGTCCCGCAATATATTTATAGCGGTTACCCTCCTGGTTCTGGTGTTGTCCCTCAGTATATGAGTGGATACGCATCTCATGAAGCAACAGTTCCTATGCCATATGATATATCATCGGCTTCTTCGGGCTACAACAACGCTCGGCTTCTACCTGGAGTATCATCGACTGGACAAAACGTTCCCTCTCTCGTGGACCCTTATCAATTGCAATACTTTCAACAGGCTCCAGTGGATGCGTATGCTCCTTCATTTCAGAGCAGCAATGATTCTTTTGGGCAGAAAGACCTACAAGCTGCTGGTTATATGGCAAATCATGAACCTCTCAACAGTCCTTTGAGTCCGAGTTATGGGTTGCAAAGTCCGCGGCACATGGGAAACTATTTTGCAGTGCCGCCTGGTGTAAGAGTCATGCCGCAGTATCCAGGATCACCTCTTGCTAGCCCAGTGATGCCGTCCTCGCCAGTTGGTGGAATGATGAGCCACTTCGGAAGACGAAGTGAAACAAGGTATCATCAACAAGGGCCAAGTAGAAACACTGGGATCTACCCTGGTGGATGGCAAGGGAACAGAGGAGGAGGAGCCAACAGCATCGTTGATGATCACAAAAGACATTCTTTTCTTGATGAACTCAAGTCTCCAAATGCTCGAAAACTCGAGCTGTCTGATATTGCAGGGCGTGTTGTTGAATTCAGGCAGTGTTTCTGCTCCGATATCTATCACATTCTTTAATTATGAATCAGTGGTTTGAAAGCATCAAGATTTGTCTTCGTAATCTTATACTATTACTCATTTCTTTACTTCAGCGTCGATCAGCATGGCAGCCGTTTTATTCAACAGAAGCTGGAGCACTGCTCCGATGAGGAAAAGGCATCTGTTTATAGTGAGCTTCTGCCACAAGCTTCAAAATTGATGACTGATGTTTTTGGAAATTATGTTATCCAAAAAGTGAGTAACGTTTTCTTCTTCTTTTTTCCAAGTTGAGAAGATTTTTTTGTCCATAAGTTTGTTGTTAAGTAGTAATTTTTGGATCAGTTCATAGAACATGGAACTCCGGCACAGAGAGAAGAACTTGTGAAGCAACTTGCTGGTCAGATGGTTTCTCTAAGCTTGCAAATGTATGGATGTCGTGTGATACAAAAGGTAATTTTATTAATATTAGTGTCCTTATATCAATGTCAGTATATTAAAGTAAATGGTAGTAACTCTTTCTAAGTGCTTGTTTGTGCCTTGTGATATTTATAGGCCCTTGAAGTGATAGATGTTGACCAAAAGACAGAACTAATTCGTGAGCTCGATGGGAATGTGATGAAGTGTGTTAGAGATCAAAACGGAAATCATGTTATCCAAAAGTGTATTGAGAGTATGCCTGCGGGTAGGATTGGATTCGTAATTGCTGCTTTCCGTGGTCAAGTCGCTACTCTTTCTACTCATCCTTATGGATGCCGAGTTATCCAGGTAAATGAAAAAGGGCGAGCCTTGTCTCCTCTTGTGTTTTGAACTTGAAATATTCATATTCTTTTTTTTTTTTTTTCTGTCTGCTTTATTATAGAGAATCTTGGAGCATTGCTCAGATGATCAGGAGACTCATTGTATAATCGATGAAATACTGGAATCTACGTTTGCTCTTGCTCATGATCAGTATGGGAATTATGTCACTCAGGTTTGGTTGGTTAATTTCAGATCATATGTCTCTCCTGGCATTTTCTTGAATTCGTTTGGTCCTTATCTTGTGCTTTGGCTTATGTTTTTGCTTGTAGCATGTCCTGGAGAGAGGTAAGCCCGATGAAAGGAGACAAATCATTGAGAAGTTAACAGGGAATGTTGTTCAGATGAGTCAGCACAAATACGCATCTAACGTTGTGGAGAAGTGTCTGGAACACGCTGATAGTAACGAGAGAGAGTTACTCATTGAAGAGATAATGGGCAAATCCGAGGAAGACAATCACTTGCTGGTAAGAACACAATCCTAAAGAAAGCTCTCTGAAACCATATATTGAACTTATTTTACACTCTTTTTGTCTTTGGCAGGCGATGATGAAGGATCAGTTTGCAAATTACGTGGTCCAGAAAGTCTTAGAGATCAGTAAAGATCAGCAAAGGGAGATTTTGGTGCAGAGAATGAAAATTCATCTCCAGAGTTTGCGGAAATACACATACGGGAAACACATAGTAGCCCGTTTCGAACAACTGTTTGGTGAAGGTATCTTTCTCTAAAACTAAAACTTGAGCAGTCACTATGGAGTATGTGGTAGAGAGTTCTGAACTTTCTGATATGTTTGTTACAGAGAATGAAGTCTCAGAAGAAGGAACAGAAGGTTAGACAGGAGATTTTCTTTTGGGTTGCCGATTTGGACAATGTTCAACTTTAGACGGATATGCTTGTATCTATGAATGAAAGTGTGATGGTATAACAATTATGTATATGATGTGAACATGATTTGTGGTTAAAATTGATTTGCTCTCTTCTTCATTCTTTTCTTTTGACCGAGTAGAACACACAGAATTAGCCTCAACAACAACAAAAAGAACTCAGCTTCTTACTTCTCATGGGAGTTAAAACACTCTACTGCCAAAAAAACATCTCATGGGGTAAAAGCCAAGTCACCACATTCCCTAAATCATAACTTTGAAATGTGATGAGAGGCTTAGCTTTAAGTAACAATGGTAATTTAAGTTCCAATTTCGTCATTATAGTAGTGGTTTGGTGTTGGCAGCAAGCAAAATGTCTTTCCAGGCTTCATAGAAGACCCAAGTGATGCCTGAAGACGGCATGACTTTCAAACAACTTGCTCCCCATCCTCTGTAGAGTCCCCTCACTCCTTCGTTCTTCACTACTTCTGCAATTGCTGCGACCATGTTCGGTGGACATTCCCCCTTCAGAGCTCCCACCATCAACCGCTTCCGCGCCACTTCCAACGGGAAGCTTAAAGTGCTCGCCGTTAGACCTGACCCCATTCACAACTCGATGAGTCTTAATCATGATTTATGTCAGGAAATACTGTAAAAAGAAGTTTTTAAAAAATTTAGTTACCAGCTAAAGCTCCAAGAAGAAGCATCTCAGGACGGTTCAAAGCCTTTTTGTTCTTGGATTTGCAGTAAGAAGTCTTCATTGTGTCATACATGAAGTAATAACATGTGCTATATGGAAGCATCCCGACCAGTGTTGGTCCTAAGCCAGCGTAAAATCCACGGATTCCATCGTCTCTAAAGATCCTCGGAATTGCAAGGGTTAAGCTTGGATAAATATCAGGGCTCACAGTCAATCTATCCTGGTAAATATCAGAGAAAAAATCAGTATCATTCGACTGCAACAACAAAGAAAAGGCTTTCAATTCTGAGATATACAACAGAATGTGATTGACTAATAATAATTACCTTGAGGACTTCAAGAGGATGGCAAACAAGTGTACTGGCAATACCAGCAGATGCACCAGCCACAGCAACAGGAGAGATCCACGATATGGAAGGACTCCAACTAAAATCACCGATTTCAATCTTTGCTTCCTCAATCTTCTTCAACTTCACTTGTGCTGATGTCATTGCACGTTTTACCCACTCAAACGTCCCCAACTCAATAGCTTGAGTTGGAATGATTCGTATCATATTGATTTCGTTGCCAGCCCAAAGACCTTGCCACCCTTGCTTCTGTACAACTTCAATAAAACTACCTGGAATGCTTCTTGATCCGACACCAACAATCATTCTTGTCCTGCCAGATTTCACAAAGCACAACGCAGTCAGATAAATCAAAGTGGTATTGATAACAACATTAAAGGAGATTATTACAAGGGAAGGGCCTATACAAACCTTATAGTCTCAAGTGGAGCAAGAACAGCTTTTGTCATAGCTCCAGCTAAAGCCCCACTAAGAAACTCACGGGCTTCCCTAGACTTGAAGAAATCCTGAATCAACACAAACACACACAAACACAGTACGGTTCCATAAAATCATCCAATCATGGTTCCAACAGAGATTTGCATATCCAAACCACATAAAACCAATTACCACAACATAATACAGATAATCAAAACTCAGGAGGGCACAACAAATTCAAATATTCTCTCATAAACAACGAAGCAGAGAGACTGGGACCAGAAAGAAGAAGGAAAAAAAAAGGAACTCACTTTAACAGGAATAGTAAAGTCAGGAAACTGAGGTTGGAGACGAAGATGAGAATCAGATGAAGCTGAAGAAACAGAGTCCTTGTCCATAACCACCACAAGCCCTTGTTTTGGAACAACCATTGCCATTTCCGTTCTCTGTCTCTGTCTCTCTCTCACTCTGTCTCCGTTTTGTTCTTCTATCAAAGATTTTTATCAGAGACAGAACAGGAGATTCACAAAAAGGGCAACAGAGAATATTCAATTAAACATAATCAGAAGATGAAGAAAAAAAACAAACTTTCTATTAGATTGTGTGAAACAGACCTAGTTAGAGAAGTGTTTACTATATTATTATTAATTTATGGGAAGATGAAGATTTATGCTTTTTTAGGGTTTATGTGCTTCTCCCAATGTTTTTTTTTTTTTAATTTTAATTTTTTTTTTAAGCATTTACAACCCCACTTGTAGAATCAAAACGCTCATTTTTATCCCTTTATTTTCTCAAAAATATCTTTCTCTTGACCTTTGACGATTCGATCCGGTTCACCAATTTCACTATATTTCATGATAACCGATTTTGACCGAACAAACCAGCCGGTCAGGGGTTTAGCCGCCGAGCCCTATCCGATCATTTGTTACCTTTCTCACTCTTCTTCTCCAACCGCTTTCTCCAACTCTCAAGCTCGACGACGATGTCTTGTTTGGTCTCCTCAACTTGCTCACTCGTCCCCTGCGACTCGAATCTGACTCGGTCAAGTCTTTCCAGTAAACTGGGCTCTTCAGTTTCGTGGCAGTCTTCTTTTCCCAAACTCTCTATCGGAACCGGTTCTGTTATCTCATCTCCCATTGTCAAGAAGGTTAAAAAAGCCTTTCTGTAATTGCGTTGTCTCTTCACAATCTAGCTTCGTAATTGCTCTTGGTAGTGTATATAGTATTTGTGCCTTCTCTGATTTTTGTAACTTTGTCTCTGTTCTTGTATGTTGGGAACTCATTGTTCAATTTAGTCAGTTGTAATTTGTGGATTTGAAGTAGAAATCTAGGGTTCTAATGAATCGTAATGAACATGAACTAGAGGCCCTTTAATGTGAATAAGAAGAGTCTAGGCTTCAAAGCTTAAACCTTTATCTTTCGGGTGTTTAAAAGATTCAATTTTTTCTTCTTCTAATGGTACCTAATGATTCAGAAGACCCTCTTTGTCTTAGCTTTGCAATTATGATTTGCTATTGAAATTGTTCTTATAATGTTTTGTTTGATGGATTGTTTTAGGATTCGTTTGTGCAAGCTGCTTGGACTCGAAGATCACGAGGTGAAGCAGCGAAAAGACCCAACAAGAAGTCATGGAAGCAGAGAACAGACATGTACATGAGGCCTTTCCTTCTCAATGTGTTCTTCTCCAGGAAGTTCATACACGCCAAAGTGATGCATAGGCCAACAAGCAAAGTCATTTCGGTTGCTACCACAAATGCTAGAGATATAAGGACTAATATACCGTCTCTTGTGGACAACGAAGCCTGCAGACTCATCGGTAAGCTCATAGCTGAGCGTTCAATGGAAGCTGACGTCTATGCAGTTTCTTATGAGCCAAGAAAGGGAGAAAGAATCGAAGGGAAGCTAGGGATTGTGATCGATACGATTAAGGAACATGGCATTATTTTTGTTCCTTGATTCACTCTTTTAATAGATGATGACTTAGCATTTGCATTACCAAGAAAGGTCTGTGTTTTGTTTTTGATGCATATGCAGCAAAGAGGAGAAACCTGATTTCTTTGGTAGTGAATGGTTCAAGAACACAGGTTTGCTCACTAGAGGAGGAAGAATATGAGAAAGAGGAAAATAAGTTAATATGGTTTATATAATTACATTTATCTGTACACTTGTTTCTTCTTGTCACAAGACATGTATCTAATCAAAATCTCTTCAAAAACACTTTCTTCACAAGGAATATGAATCCCTCCTTCATGTTCATACCCAAACTCATCTGCTACTTCATCCATCAATGTCCTAAATTCAGGATATTGAAGATACTTGGTTGGTATCACAAACCTTTGCATCTCTTCGCCCACGTAGACCGCAAGATGTCCTCTCGGGACATCGTTTTGATCCCGGGCTCGTCTGCTACCGTCTGATAATTCACCCGAGATAAGACGATCCTTTATGTTAGTTTCGTACCTTTTGTTTCGTCTGATCTCTTGGCTTGCTAAACGTATGATGAAACTTAGCGAAATCATTTTGTTGAATCAAAAAAAAGAAAGATAGCAAAAATCAAACGAAATATGGTGTCTTGAGAAGTTAAAATTCTAAAGGAATCATTTATATATATCTATCAATGTCAAAGGACCTTTACACTTGGTAGGTCATAGATAACGATAAAGATCTTATCATGAAAGCTGTTATCTTCATAGAAAGTGAAAAAATAAAAAACAAGCTAGGTTAGCGAAACCCAGTTGTTCTTGTTTCTTATTTTTTTTTTCTTGTGTGATTCGATTCAATTGATCTGTCTGCTTTTTATGTCTTTGGTTTTCTTGGTCAACACGTTACAGAAGAAGACTATTATTAGGTAAGTACAGCTGTCCGTACCGTACAGTTGGTACGAGGTTACAGTTCTGTGAATCCAATTCACAAGTTAAGACCATTACTTTCGCGTTACCATCGATTAAAAAAGCTTTCCACGTAAAAATAGGCATCAGCCAATTTCCTTACATCGAGTTTTATTGAATAAACTTTGATAGTTTTTATAGTCGGTTACATAATTTTTGCAAATCATTTAATTGTACAAACTTGTTCAATGACTGAAACAGTTTGCTTCACATCAACTCCCATATTGCAGATATTGGCAAGCGCTCCTGTATACTTTAGTCCGTAATCGACCGTTGCTCCGCAGTGAGTCTTGAAGCTATTAACCTGCAATTTTTCATTCGATGTATACTAGTTAAATAAATGATGCAATGATTGTTGCGTAGAACACAAGTAACAACAATATTTTGGGATGTGGTCTGAACTACCAGAGTCTTGAAGCATTCCCAATCGTCTACAAGAGGCTGTCCTGTTGTTCTTGTGGAAGTTAAGAGATTTAAGACATTGGTTTGTTTAAGCGAGAGTCGCAGAATCTCTATAATGCTCTGATCGATCTGTTTCCTATGATTCATTACATCAAACAATTTCTTCTGAGCTTCTCCTCTTTCAGGTGATCCCCTTGGAGCTTTTTGAATCTGAGAAATGAATGAACGTTAAAACACGAATCACTCTTTCTTTTAAAGTGATCGAAAACAAGAAAAAGAAAGCAAAAAAACTCACCTTTCTCTGGAGATATAACAGAGGGATATCACGCGGACTAACCAAGCCAGCAGCTCTAGAGGTCGGTGATGAGGAAGGGGATTCAGTTAAAGTGAAGTTTCCGTTTTCAGGATTGGTTCCAATGTAAGAGACAAGATAATCTTTAAGCATCTCCTCTGATCCGAATTGGCATACATGAGAAGCCTGTTCTACATCAGATCCTGTTCTTCTCCTTACAACTTGGTATTGCTGCTTCAATGTCTCTTTGCTCATGTCATGAAGGTCACTGTCCCCAAAAGCATTCACAAAACAGAGGAAAAAAGTTATTCTCAAACTCAAAGTTTTCAAGAACAAATCAAAACATTCGAAATAGTATATTTGAATCCGTTTTTTGTTTAGCAGTACCTGTCCTCAAGCCAAGAGATGCTGAATACATCGCCGAGACAAGTGTCATACTCAGAAGTAGAAGGAGGATTTGTATCAGGACAGTAAGCTCCATAGCTGCTCTCTTGCGAATTAGAAGCAGTCACTGCGTATATGTTGAGATTGTCTTTTAAAATCCCTTCAAACATACTTCCAGCTTCACATGCTTCAACATAGATCACCTAACATCCAAAAAACACACCTAAAAAAACAGAACATGTATATAATTAAATTAAAAGGATAGAGATATAATAACGAATGGTTGAGTTATTTACCATCTTGTTGTATCTTTTCAGCTTATGCATCTTCTCCAAGACTTCATTGAAATCTTTTGCAAGAACATTTTCACCACTAGGCATCGCTGATAATAAACATCAACAAATTTCCGATTAGTATCGATCAAGAGAGAAACATATTGATTAGATAGTATGGATTAGTTAATTAAATTTTTTCTTTTGGCTTAAAAACCTAGTAATCCAGGAGATCCATGGTCAGCATAGTAGATGAAGATAGTATCAAGAGGACCACTTTTCAAAACTTTGCCACTTCCTCCTGCGATGCCACTTTCATTTCCAAGTAGCACATTATAGAAATTCGTAGCATTAACAGCTTCTTTAGTGTAGTCCTATATCAACCAATTAAAACCAACAAAAACTAAATATATTATATGTAACCATTTGTAAAATAAAAGAAGAAACAAATAATTATAATATAAGAACCTTAGGAACTCCATAGTAAACATCCTCTCCGTAGGGTTTATTAATGATAACTCCAGGCCTAGGATTCTCCGGGGAAAACGCGATATCATCATACATAAACACAATAATGTTTTCTTCTTTTAGACCGCCTTTTCGGAGTACTTGATATGCATGACATGTATCAGCCTGTGAAACAAAACATCGGTCGATTTAGTTCACACAAAATCTCTCTTGGACCATATGTAAATTTTGATGTTACATGTTCACACAAAATTTAAACATTTATATACCTGATGCCTGTAGTTAGAGTAACCATTTGATCCAGCAACTAAAACAGCCCACTGTTTGCCTTTAATTTCACCCTCGTTGCTAGATTCAAGATCATCATCGTTCACCGATTGGATTTTGCGGGATTCAGCTGATAACATAAGCAAAACATTGATGAAAACAAGAATCTGAAACTGACCAAGACGAGACATTATTTCTGAAAAGTTTGTTTTTTTTTTGTGTGATGATGATTGAGATGAAAGAATATTGATCATTTATATAGCCAAAACCCTTTTACCAAAAGTACAAGTTTGCGTTTCAGAGTTGAAGATGGTGTTATTGTTTTGTGGTTTAGAAAGAGTTTTAGTGACTTTAAATATTATGTAGAATATGTTGTTATTCAATCAAGATTTTGTTAAACTTTTTAAAAGTTTAATGTTACTGGTTTGTGTTGTAGAAAGTCAATAAAATTTGTTATTCAATTAAAACAAAAGAATCAATTATTAATGAATTGGTCAAAATAAATTTTGGATTGTTAATAAATTCAATTATTATGTTATTGGTTTATGATTTTTTATATTTTTTTCACAAAATAAAATCATGGTAAGTACATTAAAATAGATAGATTATTTGGGAGACTTTACAAGATTGTAAAAAAACCAAACAACAAGATTATAAAAAAACTCTCTAGCAATTCTTCAAAATCTTTCACTTATTCACTTTTTATGATTTATTAAATTCATCAAAATTATAACACTCCCCGAAGTGTTGACTTCAAAAGTAACGCATTACGTTGTCACACATGAACCACCTTGCATGATGATGAACTAAACTGCCATGAAATGTTTACTTGTTTTTGTTTGCTAGCTCCTCATTTTCCGTTATCTTATTCTCATTATTATTAATTTTCTTGCGGCCAATCTGTGCTAATTCAATTAATACATATTATTTAGAGACTAACTAATACTATAGAAAATCTATAAATAAATTACACATAGATTTCACTCTTTCCTTAATATTACTAGTTCACATAAACACTATCACACATTTGGATATAAAATCCAGTTGATAGAAATTGTTATTAAATGGGTTTTTTTTTTTCATTTCAGATTTTTGAAGATTTTACATAAATTTACAAAATAATATATTTAATATAAAGTAAAAAGGTTTAACAATCTTTTCAGATTGTGGAATTTTTTAAAAATAATTAGCAATAATATCAAAATAATACAGTAACAAAAATTCACATTTAGAAGATGTATATGAGCCAATACAATAACGTTCAAACTATTATTAGTTTCTATTTTGCTTTCCCTAAAAGTTCTAATTCTAATATTCTATTTATATTTTCTTCGGATTATACTAAAGTAAAGAAGAAATTCCAAGTTAGCTATGACTCACCTTTCTCTAGAGATACAACAGAGGGATATCGCGCGGACTGACCAAGCCAGCTCTAGAGATCGGTGATGAGGAAGAGGATTCAGTGAAAGTGAAGTTTCCGTTTTCAGGATTGGTTCCAATGTAAGAGACAAGATAATCTTTAAGCATCTCCTCTGATCCGAATTGGCATACATGAGAAATCTGTTCTACATCTGATCCTGTTCTTCTCTTTACAACTTGGTATTGCTGCTTCAATGTCTCTTTGCTCATGTCATGAAGGTCACTGTCCCCAAAAGCATTCACAAAACAGAGAAAAAAAGTTATTCTCAAACTCAAAGTTATCAAGCCAGGAGACGCTGAATACATCTCCGAGAAAGGTCTTATACTCAGAAGCACGGGGATATGTCTCAGGACAATATGTTGCAAAGCTGCTCTCTTTCTAGTTAGCTGCAGTCATGCTTCCAAATTCACATGCTTCAACGTAAATCACCTAACATCCAAAATAAATTATAAGATAAATTTATTAACAATAGTAATGTTGCATTAATAGGACATATATAGTAGTAAGTCAGTTCATTGTAAATTTTGTAACAAATTAGCAACAAATCTGCAAAACATAAGCAAAAACTGTGCAACTAATACGAATAACAATAGAATATATGTCTCAATTATGTTGCAACATCATGATTTGGAACAATATGTTGAATTATTGCAACATTTTTCAATGTTGTAACATCACTATTTTCTTGTAGTAGATCTAAATGTGAAAAGTATATATTTTTGTTATAAATAATTTATTTTTAGAAATAATATGAAATAACAAAAATTAGATTTACGCATTGTAATTATTTTAAGTAATCTAATTTTTGTTATTTTAATAGAAAATATAAATCAATTATGTTAAGATGATTTATAAATTTAAAAAATTGGTTATATATAGGCTTTGATTGGTTGCATTCAAATGTTGTGGTTGGAAACAAACCACTCTGGTAGCTACCAATCAAAACGTTAATTGAAACAATTGGTTCACAAGAATGATTGGATTTAGTGATTAGAATCAGCGGTTAACATTGAATTTAGGTGGTTGGAAGAGTGATTGCAAACTCCCCTCTACATAGTACGTTTATTTTGGGTGGGTGTACAATAACCTCTTTTGTATTATTTAATTCTTTTGCTTATTATATTATTAAATATTCAATTTGTCTATAAAATTTAAATTTAAATGTGCATTACAATATATTTAACTGTCATTTTTTTTAATATAGATATACATACTTGTAATTATTGCTATTTCAATAAGTACTTGAATAATTGTATTTTTATATTACAATAATACATTTTAATTTAATCTTATGCTATATAACAAATCTTAGCATGCTATGCGTTCATAATTTATACTTAAAACTTATATATATGAGTTTCGTATAATAACTATATTTCTCAGGTTTCATTATAATTTTTGGTTTATTAGTTTTTCATCTTATAAAATATTTTATCTTCCATACTTTTATTGTTTAATTAAATTAATTTCGATTTTTCATAATTTAATATAATTCTTACTATTCCGCTATAATGATTTCAATCAAGTTAAATATTCAATCGCTCTCTTTTACCACACTATCTTTTCTATATGCTATTTTTAACTACTTTTTCTACAATTGCTAATAATTTTTTAACCACCTCGTTTAACCGGGTCACCAATCTGACCGTAGAGGGGTAATTATGCGGTCCACACTTCGTCTACCATAATTTCCAAAATGAGTTTGCGAGATATTACAACCAAACCTACTCATTTTTTTCCTCTATTGTTTAATTCTTTACTACTTACGAGTTCCACAATATGTACATACAATCGATGATTAAAAACTAGAGAATATTATCAAATCTGCCATGTACAGTGACAAACATTGTCACCAATGCCATTTTCTCTTCACTCTTTTCCCGCCTGCCACACAACTATTATCAAATAACCACTATACCCTTTATCTTTTTTTATTCAAAATTATTTTTTTTCTTTGTTTCTCAGACATAAAAAAACAAAGTCTCTCTCCTCATAACTCTCGATTTTTTTTTTTCTTTTTGCCAACTTTTCATCTTCCTCTTCTTCAATATTAAACTGCCATCTGAATCTCTTATTTCTCTGAGTTCTCCTGCAGTCATGCAGTCAATTCTACTATGTTTGAATCCTCTGACTGCTCCACCTTCGTCTGTCATGACCGGCGAAACATCTAAGACGAGTTCCTGAGTTGAAACCTTCGTCTTGTCCGCTTGCCTCCTCCATAGCAGTTAAAACCGCTAGGTCTAGTTCCAGAGTTCTTCTATATGACATTAGGCAAGCAAAATCGTAGGTCTGCAGATCCGGTGGACCAAATCCAGCTGCCCAGATCCGGTGGACCAGATCTAGCCGCCCAGGTTTTTGTCTATCCCTATTATGTATTTCGTTCTCTTGAGTAGACTATATATGTTTGGTCATGATAACAATAGATCTTGTCCACACTACAAGTCTGCAGATCCCATGTCCGGTGGACCAAATCCAGCCAACCATGTTTTTGTCCACCACTATCAAATATGTCCACACTGCAGGATCCGCTGTCTGATGGACCATGCCCAGCCTACCAGGTTTTTGTCCACCACTATCATGTCCTTTGTTCTCTTGAGTGGATCATATCCGTTTGATCATGCGTTTTTTGTCCATCGCTAACAAAAAATGTGTCTACACTGCAGGTCTATAAATCCAAAGGACCACATCTATCAACCAAAGTTTTGTCCATTATATTATGTCCTTCGCCTCTTGAGTTGACCATAGTTAAGGTTTGGTCTCACGATTCATGGACTATAAATACAAGCCAACAACAAAGGACAATAACAAAGGCCAAATTGTGGACTAAAAATACAGGACATCAAATTGTGGACTAAAAATATATATGAGAAAAAGAATTATGTCCACAGTTAATGTTGTCCACCGTATAAACTGTAATATCTCATAACAAACATTTAATCACTAGCTTATTTCTCCTTTTTTTCTTACAAGGGTAAATTTGTCTTTTTATTTATGCCACAAAGATGAAAAATGGCATTTCTCATAAGAAAAATAAAAACTGGCATTTCTAACAACTTTTGTTTTAAAAATGGCATTTTTGGCTAAAATCCCTAAAAACTAATCCTTTGTGGGAAGTTTAGGATTCTCTAATGCACATGAGTTCTTCTATATGTCAGATAAAGTGCTTGAATGTGTATTAGAGCTACCCGAGCATGCACTCAGTTCCTCCTGCAACGGAAGCATTTCAAATATTTTCGATTTAAGTTAACAAAGATGATGGATAGGAAATGTTGAAATTGGTAAGATAATGTCCAATACTCATAACTTGTGGCAAGAGGATAGATAGGAAATCCAAACTTTTTTTTTCTTTTTTTTGGCAAATACTATTTCCATTAATTACCGGTTTTACAAAGGCTGAAAAGTCCAAAAGGTTTACAAGACCAAACAAGAGAACACGCTCCTTTGAAACAAAAGAAAGTAACCACCGAAGGTTACTGAAAAATAGAAAACCAAGTAGCGAGGAAGGATACAGTACTGGGATTGCTATAGTCCTGAGCACGAGAGAGAGGATACAGGTGGCATCTTATAACATCCTTTACAGCCTGAATCAGAGCTGAGGGAGGGCGTGCAGAGGCAGTATGAATTCGCTCATTCCTTTCCTTCCAAATATGGTAGATGGAGGCTTGGAAGGCAAGCTTGAGAATGAATAACACATTCACATTTCTATCTCTCACAGATGAATTCAACCATCGGAGAGTGTTCTGAAGTAAGACAGGAGACGCAACATTTGCTTTAGAGGTAAAGTAAGACCAAACCTCATGAGCAAAGGCACAATCGAAGAAAATATGCTGTAAGGATTCATCAAATCTGTTGTAGAAAAGACAGTTTGAGGGAACACCCCAATCGAGAAGCCTATCCCTCGTATGCAATCTTCCCCGGGCTACAACCCAAGCGATAAAAGCATGGCGAGGTATCCTCCCTTTGAACCAAATCGCATCATGCCAATCCACAGAAGGTCCCAGAGGGTTTAAGTAATACCAAGTGTCGGAAGCAGAGAATTTCAGCGAAGGAGAATTATCACCAATCTTCCACAGGTAGGTGTCATCCTCTTTGTCCGTGAGTAAAGTTTGAGGATTTGGAAGCCACTGTTTTAGGAGCTGGATAATTGGATTCCTACTTCGAGAAGCTGAAATCCACCATTCCCCATCCCTCAAGGCTTCAGAAACAACCGCATGAATAGGCAAACCTACTGTTCTGGGGCCATTCTCACCAGTAATCTCCAACAAAGGACCAAGATCGGTCCAGTAGTCCTTCCAGAAACTACAAGTAATCCAAGAGCCATTATTACACACAATAAAGCGTCTTGCAAGTTCTCGTAGCTTAGAAAGACTCTTCCAGATCCAACTCCCTCAGGCAGTGGGGTCGATATCCCAGAAACTGGTAGACCTAATGAGATGTCTTCTCACCCATGAAACCCATAAAGAACCCCCAGCAGTAAAAATCAACCAAATGAGTTTCAGGCCTAGAACTTTATTCCAAGGAGCCAACCTCCGTAATCCTAAACCCCCAGCCTTTTTCGGAGTACACACAGAGTCCCAGCTTATCTTAACTCCTCTTGCTGAGTTAGGGGCTCCCTTCCACAAGAAGGCATTACATATTTTCTCTATCTCTTCCAAACAAGCATTAGGCAGGAGGAATATCGAAGCCCAAAAGGTGATGGTTGAGTAAATTACTGATCTTATCAACTGAAGTCTTCCCGCAAATGATAAATGTTTGGCAGACCAAGCATTGAATTTACCAAAAATTTTGTCCGAGAGAGGCTGGAAATCCTGCTTCAGTAGTTTCTTTGAGGTTAGAGGGACCCCAAGATATCGAACAGGAAAAGAGCCCTGTTTCAACCCGACAGTAGCTGCTAGGTTTTGACTAACTTCAAAGTTCCCCCCCATTCAAGAACAAAGACGTCTTCTCTTTATTTACCCCCAACCCCGAGACTGATTTAAAATCCTCAAGGATTGACAATATTGCCATAAGAGAATCTTCCTGGCCATTGAAAAAGATTAACACATCATCCGCAAAACTTAGATGAGTTAAAATAGGCGCTTCACATTGAGGATGTGGAATGAAGAGTTGGTTCATCGCCCCTTGATCAAGTTTTTTAGATAAAACATCCATGGCTAAGACAAACAAAAGTGAGGAAATAGGATCACCTTGCCTTAACCCTTTCTTACCAGGAAAATAACCTAACAGTTCTCCATTGAAAGCAATACTAAAGGAAGTAAAGGTGATACATTCCTTAATCCAACCAATAAAAATGTCAGGAAGCTCGATGGCCTTGAGGACATTGATCAAGAAATCCCAGCTAAGGCTATCGTACGCCTTTGTCAGATCAATCTGGAGACAACCTTTAGTGACTTCTCCCTCTCGATGAAAGTCATATACAAGTTCAGAAGCAATAAAGACATTCTCACAAAGATATCTGCCCTCAACAAATCCAACCTAGTTCACCTAAACTGCATCTGCGATGAATTTTTTGACCCTTTTCTTTAACAATCTTGCAATCACCTTGTATAGGGTTGTGCAACAAGAGACTGGCCTGAAATCCTTTAGCTGATCTGCTCTAGAGATCTTAGGGATAAGCACTATAACAGTAGCGTTCAAAGCCCTCGGTAATATACCTGAGACAAAGAAATCCTTAACAGCACTGACTGTATCCTCTCCCACTACACTCCAGGCTTCAAGTAAAACTCCACGAGAAATCCATCCGGGCCCAGAGCTTTATCTCTTGGCATCATAAATAGCGCTGATGTAATCTCCTCATCTGTTGGGATAGCGGTCAACATAGGCAACAGATCCTGAGGGCATCTAAACTGGAGCAAATGTTGAATCTCCTCCACTGACATGGGAATCACTCCTGTGCTCTCAGAACCAAGAAGGTTTTTGAAGGTTCACTTTGTTCGTCTGGGTTCTAATGCAGTTAAAGTGTGGGTAGATATTGTCAAGGTAAGTGATGCAGCAGTTTGGAGGCCATCAGAAGAAATCGAGATGATGGAAGATGCCCTTGGCACAGTCATTGCATGGCTAGAGGACAAAGTGATCATGTATTAAATTAACCATGAGGTTTATTGTATCATACTTTAGACTTACAATCTATCTTATGGATTTGCTTTTTATCTTCAGACTTGTCTTGTTCCTTGTGGATTTTAAACATGTGTTATGTACTATGTATTATGTTTGATTGTGAAATGGTGAATTAGGGAATTAATATTAATACAGGTTCCAGATCAATTTCAAAATAACACGAAAGCAGTGTTCTCAAAACAATTATAATCGCATCTAAAATCCTGCTATAACAGAATATATTATAACATAAAGATATTGCTTACGAAAACTGAATTAAACCGTTTAACTAACGTTATGGTAGAATCACCTAACATAGCGTTTATAATGACTTATAACATTATCTTTAAAAATTTGAAAATCGGGATAACATAGCATTTCGGTACTGCTATGGTATAATACTATACCATAGCATACGAATTATGCGCTATCATATGTGAGGTACCTACAATAACAGTGGCCTAACATAGCGTTTGTAAAAGAGCTATAAAGTACATATTATAGCGTTTCTCTCGTGCTAACAATGTACATATTTGTTGTAGTGGTTTGATTGTCAATACGAATCCCATCAGCATTTCTCAAAAACCTGATGCAATTCTTAGCCTGATGAGCAAGGACAGCCTTATGAAAGAAGGCGGTATTGGCATCGCCATCTCTCGTCCATCTGATCCTCGACTTTTGTCTGTAAAAACCTTCCAAAGCTTGAGCGAAGAAATCCCATTTTTTCCTCGCAACATGTTCCTCCCTGAATAACGAATCTAAGGGATTCTGTAGAAGACGAGACTGAATGGACTCTAGAGAAGCCAACGCATCCTTCGTACGCTGTTGAATATTCCCAAACCCGGAGGTGTTTAAGGTTCGACACACCCTCTTCACCTCTTTCATTCTCTGAACTACCGTAAACAACCGATATCCCACAAGCACTTGCTTCTGCCACGCTGTAGAAACCTCATCTAGAAATTTCGGATGTGATGAGAGGAAGGAGAAATATTTAAAGCTCTTTTTTTTTGCTTAGAACCGTGGAATCAGTATTAACCAGACACGGAGAATGACCAGAGTCCCCCGGAGGATCAAAGACTGCAAGAGATTCCGGAAAGGTTTCTGTTGATGTATGAAATCAACGATATAAATAATACTAGAATTTAGTGAGAATAAATCGGAACTGGTCCTTTATTTAACGTAGAATTCAAGAAGAGTTTACGAAAAATGACAATTAAAAAGCTAAACGCAATTAATCCAAAAATAATAGCTATTCTCTTTCTAATTTCCCAAAAAGTGGATCCTCTAACGTGACAATGACATCAGGTATTTATAGTGGCCATTGACCTAGGGTTTCTTCTGTCTCTTTGCAAAATGACGATTTTGCCCCTGCGGCCTGTTGGGCCGAATCCAAGACTTCAGGCCCAAAACTTCCTGAGATCTTCTGCTTGGGCTTCTACAACTGTTGGGAGCAAAGCCCATATCCAAAAATGATCCCCCCTAGTCTGATGTGCGATGGCTTGCCTGGCCCGTCGGATCCAACTATGCGTTCACAGGTTTGTCCTGCGGGAAGAACAGAAGATTTCAGGAGTTTTGTCACCTTCCGGAGGGTTCTGGGATGAATAATGTGTTGCACACGTTCTTCAAGATATCCGAGAGATTCTAAGTTGAATAGTGCGTTGCGCACGTTTTTCAAGGTATCCAGGAGATTCCGGGTTGGAGAGTGCGTCGTACACGTTTTTTGAGGTCCATTGGGCTTTAAATAGGAGTTTTGCGTGTTCTACACGTTTCCCGAGTCGCGGGAAGTGGAGACATCTTAAAAATTAGGGTTCTCCTTTTTACCTCGGTCAACACGCTGGTCCCCTCCATATAAATATCTTTCCTTGACCTAATTTCACTTCTTACTTTCCTCCTCTCCTCCCCAAAAGGTAAATTTCTTTTCTTACATCTTTATTCTTTCTGTCTTTTTTTTTTTTTTTGGTCCCTATCCCGCCGAGCATGGTGTTCGGCCTTGCCTTCTCTCGCCGCCGACCACGCCGCTCCATGCTGCTGTCTTGCCGCCATACATGCTGCGCCATATCGCCGGATCTGGCCGGAACCGTTAGGCATCCCAGCCTCGCCTTTTCTCACCACCGGAAACATCGTGCCACGCTGCCGTGTTGCCGTCGACCGAACCGGCCAGTCTGTTTCTGCCGGTGCTTCCCTCTCACTGCTGCGCAGAACCGCACCGTACTTCCTGATCTGGCTGGGATCGTGAGGCGTCCCAGCCTAGCCGCCGTTCGTTCCCGTTCCATGGGTTGGTGGCTATGTTGTTTAGATCTGCCGCTTGCCCTACTCTGCCGCTGTGGGAGCTTCCGTTCTCGGCCCCCGCTTGTGAGTTCGCAACCGCCACGGAGCAGACCAAGACCGTGAAGCATCCTGGTCTTGCCCGCCGTTTCGTCGTGTGCCGCCGCCCTGATCGGGACCGTGAGGCGTCCTGATCCGGCTGCCAGTCGTGGTCGAAGTTTGAATAGCTCGAGTCTTGGTGACGTCGTGATAGGGCGAGCTTGCAACCGAGGCGATATCGAAATTTGGCGAGATCGATGCCGTACGAAGCGTGTTTGATTTTTGGCGAGACGGGTTTATAGCTACGAGATCGATATTTGCGGGTTGTATGTGAGACTACGGCGAGATGAAGATGTGCTAGACTGCCCAATCCGTTTGTTCGAGACCCTGGCGAGATCGAGAGTGTAGCACGGTCGAGATGGTGGTGAGGGCGAGACCAAGATTTTGGTCGAGAATACCTGAGCGGTAAAATGTTGAGTGCGACATGGTTGACGATTCCTAGCGAGATCAAGATTTTGCGTACGGGACTTGTGGCGGGGTCGGTGGTTTGCGTGCTTGGTTTGGCGAAATGCTCATTGCGAGGAAGCGAAATGCTCATTGCGAGGAAGCGAAATGCTTGGCGTCCTCTCGACACGATGGTGTTGTGCATGCTGACATTAGGGCTTCGACCGTGGCGACCTTACCTTCTTTGCATTATATAATCAAGGATTCGATACAACTCAAGAGTTTGCATTATAAGCTAGTACAAGTTGTATAATCGATCCTAGCTACCCATATCACCACCACTCATTTTCACCGAGAGTTTTTGTGTATTTTTCCTAGTTTTCGCGTATGTAAAAATGAGCGTATCGCCCTCTATATATAGGGTTTGGGCCGAAGTCTAGGTCCGAAAAGGTACCTATCGTCGAAGCCCTTCGATTACACCCGTTCGATCGTACGCTTTCAATCGCACCGATTCGGTCACCGAGTTCCATAACCGTCCGCGAGCTTCCCAGCTGACCTTCACACTGTCCACAACCGTCCAGCTGGTCGAGCTTGTTCGAGCTCCGCGACTGCTGATCGAGCTAGTGATAGCTGGCTGGCAGCTGGTCGAGCTGACGCTGACTGTCGAGAGCTGTCCACAACTGATCGAGAACTGTCGGCAGCTGATCGAGAACTGTAGGCAGGTGATCGAGAACTGTCGGTAACTGTCCGCAGCTCACCGAACTTTTTCCCATACTTGACGCAATTTCCCCCAATGTCTGAGCTAACGAGTAGCTTCTTCCCGACTTGTCCGAGATCCCGCTTTTCTCTCGGAACAAGCCTCAGCCTACGATCCTATTCCGGATCGCGAGCGTTACAAGTGCGGCCTTTGGTTTCCGATTCCAAAATTTCTAACAAGCTATTGTGCGAGACAGGGGATCGCGTTCTCGCAGCTGTCAATTTCTTCTATTTGGAACGCGGTGGGACTTGCAATAGCTTGTGCCGCAAAGAAAATTTCGATCAGTTGTCACCTCTTCGAGCTTAATACGTAGTTCACGCATGATCGTACGGGACTCTGCACTGCTCGTTGTATGCTAGGACTCACAATTACGCGCGGCCAGAAGAGTAACAACCACGGCTGGCGGTGATAAAGCTTCTTATTTTATTGAGGGTGCAACTTTGCGGTGGCCGGAAGTTCTTTCACATTTCAAGACTTGTAAGCTTTGCTGGCTTATCTTCATTTTTGTGACGTATTTGCTTTCGCGTCTAAGGCGTCTACCTATCCTGCAGGTTCGCGGACTGGGTTGCAAATGGGAGATTGCCAGCTGCCCTGCTATGCTGACCTGTTCGATGCCGAGGATGTGCCTGATATCGCTCCTGAGGTTGTTGCGCCGAACGCAGAGACCGGCGGGGAGATCGTTGTTGTGGAGCGCGAGGATGGCGAGGTGCCTGTTCCGGAGGGTGAACCTGATCGTAGGTCCCGTTCTGCCGATGTTTCTGCGGCTCGTGCTGCGAAGAAGCCGTCCTCGGGGCCTCGTAGGAGTGCTTTAGCAGCTGGTGATGGTCATTCCCGCAAGAGATCATCACGCTCGAGTCCTCGGAGTGATGCTGGAGGGAGCTCTAGGCGTCCTCATCACGCGGAGGATGGTCGCGGGAGAGTTGATCATTACGCAGAGGATGGTCGAACGGGGGTTGATTATTCATTTTCTTTCTGCTACGATGTAAAGGACCAAGCGATTACTGGCGATTCACGAGCTTGCGCTGACCTTGCTAGCAAGATTCACGGTGATTTTGTTCCGCTTCCTGCTCCTGGTGACTTGGCTTGTCCAACTACGTACGAGGAAGCCGTTCGTCGACAGTTTCATGTTTGGATCCAATCCTTCATCTTGACTTAATGTGGATTTTGCTTGATTCCTTAGGCGATCAGCTGGATGAACCGTCTTGACTTATGGTGTATACTGCTAGGAGGGAGGCTGTGCTTGCTCGGGATGCACTTGTTTAAGCTGAGCAGTCAAGTAAGGATAGTGTGGCGATGGTCACGGAGCTGACGGCTGCTCTTAAGCAGTCCTAAAGAAAACTCACTTCCGAATCAGAGCGACTCAGGAAGGCGAGGGATGAGCGCGGAGAGCAGGAGCGCGCTAAGGCCGCTGTTGTGATTAGGGCGCGTGAGGAGCGCATCGACCGTTTGAGGACGCACGTGATTGCATCGCGCGAGAAACAGCCTCATCTGCTCACTCTTAGCCAAGTGACCGGAACTAGGCAGTGTCTGGAAAAGTTGATCAGTAGGGGTGTTGCTATTCCCGAAGTTAGGATGGCACGTCTTGCTGCTGGCGAAAAGGATTTCACGGTGAAATCGAACGGGTTTGTAGTGCCGCCGCTTCTTGACGATGATCTCGAGCCGTTTCCGGAAGCTACTAGTGGAGGTGCTGATTATGTTGCAAACTAGTGATATGTCCTCGTATTATTGCTTGTTGTTCTTGCTTTTGATTTTTCCTTTTGTTATTGCAAACTTGATTGCCGATTGTTCCTATACCTTTCTTTTCGGATATTTGCGAACTTAGTTGGTTTGACTTTTAGTTTGACTACTTGCTTCTTATTGCGCAAATGTTGATTATTGCCAATCTTTCGTTTACTTCATTGTGATGAAGTTGCTTTGAATTTATCCTTTATCGTTGCGGTGCAGGACGTCTCCTGGCTTATCCTGGATATGTTATTCCCCAAAACAGCGAGAGTAGACAAGACGGACTTGCCGTACTAGTTAGCTGCGTTCAGTCGTGATCGGCTTTCCCTGTAGGTGCTGCAAGGGTCACGAGAGTGTGCGAGTCGGGATCTTTGGCTTATTCACTCTGCGTCTTGCTAGCTTTACGAGTCTGGGCTCGGCTTATATGTCCTTACCAAAGTAAGGACATAGATTATTTCACCACGGCACCCATGCGGAGCGCTTGCGAGTATGGACTCGGCTTTTATTCTTTACCGAAGTAAAGTATAGATTATTTCACCATTATATTCATGCGGAACGTAGAACTGTGCACCTAGCCAGGGCGTCAGCGCGATAACGAAGGATTTGTTCGAAAAATTTATGTTTTTTATTAAAATTATAGTTGCACCTCGAAAGGGACTGGATTTTTTAATTTATTTATTTTTTTTTTTTGGTGATGAGGTCAAAGCTGACAGACTAATGGTAGTAGCGTTTGAGGTTGGCATGCCGTTGACAATCTTCGAGATTAAGTAGGACCTTCCCAATGTGCGCCAAGCTTTCCAGCGTTCTTCTCGGCAGTGTTTTCGTAGATTTTGCGGAGGACGAGATCTCCCTCGGCAAAGTAGCGAGACTTGACTTTTTTGTCGTAAAATTTTGCCGCTGCTTGATGGTAGTTCTGAATGCGCAATAGTGCCTGGTCACGTTCTTCTTCGAGGAAAAGAAGTCTGTCGCACAACATCTTGTTGTTCAACTCCGGATCGTGGACTAGCATAGAGCGTCGAAGCGTTGGGATCCTGACTACGGCCGGCGCGAGAGCCTCCATGCCGTATGCAAGCGAGAATAATGTTCGTCCTGTGGATGTCCGTGGTGAGGTTCGGTGAGACCATAGAACGCCGTCGAGCTCATCTGCCCAATGTCCCTTCTTTTCGTCGAAGCGTTTTTTGATTCCAGCGAGAATTGTTTTGTTGGTTGCCTCTGCTTGTCCGTTGCCTTGCGGATATCGTGGAGTTGACTTGCTAAGGCGTATCCGCCAGCCGGCGCAGAATCCTTAAAATTGGAGTGAAATGAACTGGGGCCCGTTGTCGCATACAATTTCGTATGGGAGTCCATGCCTGAATATGATGTTTTTCCAGACAAAGTTTTGAACTTCGTTGGCTTCGAGCGAGGCATATGACTCTGCTTCAACCCACTTTGTGAAATAGTCCGTTATGATTAGGAGGTACTTCTTTTGGCGAGATGGTGTTAGCGGACCGACAATATCCATCGCCCATCGCATGAATGGATAGGTTGGTTACATTGTGCGCAGGAGTTCGGTCGGGGAATGGATCAAGGGTGCATGACGCTGATATTTTTTGCACTTGCTTGCGAACGCAGTACAATCGGCAACCATGGTCGGCCAAAAATGTCCATTGCGGCGGATTCAAAGTGCTAAAGCGCGGCCACCTGAGTGATTTCCGCCCGCGCCTTCGTGAACCTCTCGCCTGATATCGTTGACATCCTATGTATTGACGCAGATGAGAAGAGCGCTGTTCGCTTCCCAACGAAACACGGTGCCATCCAACATCGTGTAGTGTGCGCTCTTAACGCGAAGACGTCTTGCTTCCCACTTGTCTTTTGGCATAACTCCATCCGCGATAAATGCTATGATCTCGGTTTGCCAATCGTCTTGCGAGGAGGCATCTGGTGCTGGAACGGGCGTAGTTGGAGTGGTCGAATGCACAGCTGCAGGGGTTGAGCTTGTGACTGCTAAGGTATTGCTAAGACGATGCTTGGATTTGCTGACGTTTCAGTTGAGGGGGTAATTTCAAGAAGCGTGGCATCGATACTTGGTTGATCAATGCTTTCTACCGGGATTACTCGGCGGAGGTCGGGATCGGATGTAGAAGCTAGCGTTGCGAGTGCATCTGCTGGAGCATTGTCGCTGCGTGGAATCTTGACGAGCTCAAAGAACTCGAACTGTTGGGAAAGGTCGGGGACAACTTTGAGATAGGCATCCATGCGCGCATGTCTTGTTGCGTAGTCACCACTGAACTGGTGCATGACCAGTTGAGAATCGCATTAAGCTTGTATCTTTTTGACTCCAATTCCATGCGCGAGACGCAATCCAGCGATGAGGGCTTCGTACTCTGCATCATTGTTCGTAGCAGAGAAGGCAAGGTGGAATGACTGTTCCAAGATTTCGCCTGTTGGCGAGGTTAGGCGTACGCCTGCTCCTAAGCCCAATTTTGATGAAGCTCCGTCTACATGAAGTGAGCATATCTCTGGTGGAGGGGTGTCAGCATTGAGTTCCAGAGAGAGCTAGACGAGAAAGTCTGCGAGAACCTTTGACTTAGCGCATGTGCGATTCTTGTACTCGATGTCATACTCGCTTAAATCTACTACCCACTTTGCGAGGCGGCCTGATTGACTTCGGCTGTGAAGGATTGTCCGCAGTGGCAGATTCATCAAGACTTAAACGGTGTGAGATTGGAAGTAAGGGCGGAGCTTGCGAGCTGAGATTACGACTGCGTAGGCGAGCTTCTCAAGAGTCGGATATCAGAGTTCGGCCCCATCAAGAGTCTTGCTCACGTAGAAGATTGGATGTTGCTCCCCTCGGTCTTCTCTGATGAGCACACCACTCACAGCCGAACAGGAGATGGCGATGTAGAGGTACAGAGTTTCTCGTTGCTCGAGTTTGGCTAGGACTGGCGGAGATGATAGGTAAACCTTCAACTGCGTGAACGCTAGCTCGCATTTTTCATCCCACTCAAAGCGTTTATTTCCGCGGAAGAGCTGATAGAACGAAAAACACTTATCTGTTAAACGAGAGATAAAATGGTTCAGTGCGGCAATTCGCCCAGTAAGTCGCTGTACTTCACGTATGTTCCTTGGAGATGGGAGGTTGATGATTACTGACATCTGTTTTGGATTCGCTTCTATGCCGCGCTTCGTAACCAAAAATTCTCCGGAAGTAACCCCAAATGTGCATTTCGCCGGATTCAGCTTCATGTTATACTTGTTGAGTATATCGAAACACTGCTTCAGGTGTGTCCGGTTCACTAGTCGCTGATAGGTTGCGCCCGCGTTTTTTAGTCCGAAGGGCATGACTCTGTAGCAGAAAGTACCTAGTTCAGTAATGAACGCAGTCTTCTCGGGATCATCTTTGTGCATCATTATCTGGTTGTAGCCCGAGAACGTGTCCATGAAAGATAGTAGTTCGTTTCCAGCTGTGGCCTCGACGAGCTGGTCGATGCGCGGAAAAGGAAAATTGTCTTTCGGACATGCCTTGTTGAGGTCTGTGAAGTCGACTCCCACTCCCCACGTACCGTTCTTTTTCATAATTACGACCAGATTACTCAGCCAATCTGGATAGTGGACTTCGGTGATTGACCCTACGTCAAGTAGCTTGCATACTTCGTCATTTACTGCAGTTGTGCGTTCCGTACCGAGCTTCTGACGCTTTTGCTTAACGGGTTTGTAGGTTGGATCTACGTTGAGTTCGTGACTTGTAATGCTTGGATCGATTCCGGTCATATGATTTATTGACCAGGCGAACGTGGTTGCGTTCTGACGTAGAAACATAACGAGCGCGTCCCTAAGTGCAACTGGTAGCTCGGCGCCTATTCCGACGCAACGCTTGGGATCGGACAAATCGATGTTGACTTGAATCACAGACTCTTTCGTAGGTGGTGTGCGTGGATCTCATGGTGATGCTGATTCGGCAATTACAAAAGCCCTCACATTCCGCATCTTTTTCTCGATGATGAAGCAAGTTCGAGCCATCAAAGGATCTCCACGCAGCGTGTAGATACCGTACGCGTTTGGAAACTTGACACACTGATGGTAACTAGAAGCGATAGTGCGCATCTTGTGAAGCCATGGCATTCCAAGAATGACATTATAGACGATAGCATCATGCCGCCGACGTAGATTGGAAGTGTGATGGTTCTAACAGTCATGAGAGTATCTCCATCGAATCCCGTCAAAGGCTGCGTTTCATGTACCGTGTTGCACACATCAATCTCCATCTAGATCAGTACATCTTTGAATATCACGTTGACCGAGCTCCTGGTGTCAATAAGAATTCTTGTCACTGAGCTTTCCCTGATCACCATTTCTACGACAAGTGGGTCGTTGTTTGGACTTGCATTGCGCGCGTCTTCTTTAGTAAACGTAATTGGAGCGGAGGATGTCTTGAACATGTTGCTGTGGGAAGGCGTGTTGCGTTTTGTTTCTGTTTCGCGGCAGTAAGCTTGGATAGACCGAACAGAATCGCGGTATGTTGACAAGCCACCCATGATCATGTTAATCATTCGGCGAGGAGGTGGTGGTTCCCGTTTGGGGGGAGGGGGTAAGCGAGCGATTTCCCGTGCTCGGTCATTTTGTGTCCATGCTCTGTCATTTTGTGTTGCAGCTTCCTCTTCGCACTGTCTGTCGTGCTGCTGCTCGTCTCTAAGGAAATACTGGTTGTCTTTGTTTGTGACAACTTTTCTCCGCTCTCGTCCTACATAGACGTCACCATTTTTGTACTTATTCAGAAGCAGCATTTGGAGTGTTTTGCGCTCTTCATCTGAGTGTCCATTGAACCTGTGGAACTTGCAATACGGGCGCTTGCCTTTGAAGCCAGGATTATCGGATTCATGGTGCCATTTGTTCCAAGACTTAGTCTGCTGTTCTTTTCCATCGATAGCGAACATCGTCGCTTTCCTTCCTTTCTCGCCTCGGGCGTAGTCCTTTTTGTAGTGTTGGCATGGTTTGTGGTACTCGTCTACAGCTTTGTTTTTCGAGCTCGGAGCTGTTTCGGTTGCTTTCTCTACCGCATCAGTTTGGGTGGGGTTTTCTTTCCCTTGGTCTTCCTCCACCTCAATGTATCGGTTCGCGCGAGCAAGGACTTCGCGCAAGGATTGGACGGGTAAGATTGTCAGGTCTTCCTTGAATCTGGTTCTGCGGGCGAGTGCGTTCTTTAGAGCTCCTATTGCGGAATCGTCGTTGATGGCGAGCTAGGATACGACTCCTCTGAATCTGGCCTTGAAAGTTCGCAGCGACTCGTTGGGCTTCTGACGCATTCTCCATAAGTCGGCATTTGACGCAGGGACATGCATGAAACATTGGTGATGCTGAAGGAAGGCAGTTGTAAGTGCTTCATAACCATCGATCGAATTGGCCTTGAGTCTTGAAAACCAGTTCAATGCCTCTCCGGTTAAGTTTTCGACGAACAGTTGACAACTTCCCGCGTCCTCCTCTTCAGGTGAAAAGTACGAATTACTAATATGGATGGACATCGACTTCAGGAAGATAGTGGGAACCCCCCTACCGTCGTACGACATCGGTTTGTTCTTGTCGGTGTCGGGGTTGCGTCTTACACTGACGCCTGATACCCTTGTGGTGAAAGGCGAACGTCGCACCTCTGCTAATACAGTCTCGAGCTCTGGTGCCCCGCTCGTTACTCGGTGCATCTGAGTCGTGATCGTCTTCAGCTGAGCTTGCATCTGCTGAAGTGCTTGCCGTAATGCACGATTTTCAGCATTCTCGGAATGACTTGGACCAGCATGTTGATCTGGATCCTCGACGGGGGTGAATGTCGCACGTAGTGTCCATGGCCTCGCGGTTGTTTTGAGCATCTTCAGCAGCTACACGATCTGGAAGGATTGCACCATTGGTCAAGCCGTTTATCGGAGGGACGTGCGTAGCGCCTATGGCTTAGCGGTCGGTTGGATTGACTCTAGTGGTTTGACGAGCAGGGGACGTAGCGCCTACGGCTACACCATTGGTTTGAGCGACGCGCATAGCGCCTACAGCTGTGCGGTCAGTGAGTGTTGCGTCCTCGCCCGTTACTGCTTTGGTCCTGCTGACGCCTTGGAGTTGGTTTGTCCTCGCACAGGTGCGCGCCCATACGGTGCGCGGAGGAGACACATCGCGGGCTGCGGATGAGTCAGCGCCTTCATTGTTGGGGAGATCGGTGTGAGACATGCTTCTGATTTTCCGAAAATGCCTTGTCTTGAAACTCTTGTCGTCAAAGTAAAAGGATTCCGTTCAGCCCTACGGTGGGCGCCAAATTGTTGATGTATGAAATCAATGATATAAATAATACTAGAATTTAGTGGGAATAAATCGGAACTGGTCCTTTCTTAAACGTAGAATTGAAGAAGAGTTTACGAAAAATGACAATTAAAGAGCTAAACGCAATTAATCCGAAAATAATAGTTATTCTCTCTCTAATTGCCCAAAAAGTGGATCCTCTGACGTGACAATGACATCAGGTTTTTATAGTGGCCATTGACCTAGGGTTTCTTCTGTCTCTTTGCAAAATGACAATTTTGCCCCTGCGGTCTGTTGGGCCGAATCCAAGACTTCAGGCCTAAAACTTCCTGAGTTCTTCTGCTTCGGCTTCTATAACGGTTAAGGAAAAAGCCCATATCCAACAGTTTCTACCCACTCCTCATTAACCAAAGCTCTATCCAATTTCCTTAGAATAGGATCCTCTTGTCTGCCATTTGACCACGTGAAGAAGACTCCTCTGCTAGCCAAATCTGATAAATTACAGCTGGTCAGACATGAACTAAATTCCGCCATACCAATACTTGGAAGCATGTGGGGGATAACTGAGTAATGCTCCTCTGCAGTAAAATCCAAACTTTTTAGCCCTAAAATCTAAAATCCCGAGAAATTTTTTTAATTCTCACACAAATAAGATTCGCTCTCAAGTGATGGCTATTATGAATGTGTTTACCACCTTTTGCGATTGGAAAGGAGTGAACTTTCAAAACTCAGCAAAAAAGATTTACAAATTACACAGACTTTAGAAAGCTGGAGAAGTTACATAACAATGAACAAAAAAAAAAAAAAAAAATCAATCCTTTTCTTTTGCATCATTACAACAAATTGTTTTACACTTTTCAATCAACTCATCATCGATTTCTGGCGAAAGCAAAGTCATCGTCGTCTACTAACCGAGAAGCAAAGACGTTATTGGATGCGAAATCATTATCAAACTCTCCTCCTTCCTTTAACCTCTCTATCTTCTCCACTGCATCCATCATCTCTATCCTCCTTTCTTCATCTTCTTCGCAACAACTCAACCCTATCTTCAAAAGGTTTAGCATCTCTGCTTTGCAGTTCTTCTTCCCAAACATTTCCTTTTCAAACACGTCACCCGTTTCTTCTCCTTAACCATGTTACTCACCCAAGTCACCAGGCTCATGTTTGCATCGTACCCTTGGCTTAGGTAATTCTCTGGAAACTTACCTGTTAAAAGCTCCAAGATCAAAACCCCAAGGCACCAAACATCTGTCTTCTTTGTTAAATGTCCTTTTATGGTATACTCTGGCGATTTATAAGCGATCATTAGATTGTGAGACTGCTCTGAGTTCATCACTGGTCTTAGCGCGTAATCTGTTAAGCAAGGCTCAAATGATTCGTCCAATACAACGTTCGATGACTTGAGATGACCGTGAGGGATTGTTAGGGTTGGTAGCTCTTTGAACAAGTAACCTAAACCCTTAGCCACTCCTTGTATAATCTTTTTCCTTGTTGGCCAATCCAATCCAGGTTGATCCAAAGAACGGTTCGCTGAAACAGAGCATTTTTCGCATCAAAACTGATAAAAGTAGAATTAATAATGTCAAAACTGTTAACATTACTACGGTGATAATTTTTACAGTGTTAATAACATGTACTCTCATTAGCTTTTGATAATGAGTCAATGACCTTTGACCAATAACGTGAACTGTACGTTGACGCGCATGTTTAGTTTTGCCGCAGGTTGAGATGCTATTTACATCTTTCATCACATATGGACCGTTTAGTAACTTTAGTCGTGTGACTTTCGGGAAGTATTATCTAACATAAGGTTCCTATAATGCGGTGTTTGGGTGCCTCGATTTTACATAATTGGCCACCAAAAGACATAAACTGACGGTATGTCATGGTGAGACACTCTAATCTTATATATAAAGGTGATAATTTTATATTAAATGGGGATATCCAGACAGCGCATTGTAGGCATATTTTAAATTAAATATTTATTTTAATTTTATAAGTTTTTTGAAATGTTATGCATTTCAAAATAATGTCTCTAGACATTATTTTTAATCCAAATTTACATCTTAATTTGTGAGATTATGTTATTTTTTTACTTATCATTTCTACATTTGAAAATCTACATTTTAGCTATTTGGAAAGATGATTAAATATAATCTTTTTTTTTTTTTCTAAAACTAAAATTTATGTCACTATCTTATATATTCAAACTTTCAAACTAAATATATAATATATTCATCGGTCTAGATCCGTCCACGTGTCCGCGTATACGATTAGATACTATAAGCGCTTGTCCACATAAAAAAAATGTGATAGGTATATCTACAAATATCCAAAATCTGATATTTATTTTACTTTTTGTTTCCTAAAACTAAAATTGATGTGAGTCATATTTTCAGACTAAGAATCTCATCAAATTATTGGTATAGATCCGTCCACGGCATACTAAGAATCTAATAAGTATCATCGGTCTGAATCCATCCACGTCCGCGTATACGATTTGGTGCTAATGTCTTGTCCACCATAAAAAAAGTGAGAGGTCTATCTAGAGATCTCCAAAATCTGTGAAGAGATTAGGGTTTCAGAGTAAACAACAACCAAAAGAGTGAGCAGAGCTGAAAACAACCATAATCCGGCTTGGGTCGAAAAAGAAGAGGTGTAACACTTCACCACCTTTGTCAAGGTCCCAAACCTACACGTTGGAGAGGATTCCTCTAGAAATGAAAGAGGAGATTCTCATGAAATTGAAGGCCAAATGCATCTCGAAGTTCATCAGCATTTCTAAATCCTGGTCATCGATAGTCCGCAGCAAACGTTTCACCAACTTGTACCTGAATCGATCTATGGCTCAACCACATATCCTTTTCTCATTGACCGACCGTAGAGACAATGAGATGCAGCTCTTTTACTCTTGCTCTCAGGAGGATCCATCTTCTGATCATCAAACGGTCAGTTGTCCCCCTCTGAATCACGATAAGAGGTTTGAATTTTCTCCACCTGTCCGTGGCTTGCTGTGCTGTCTGAATGATAATGATAGAGTGATGATTGGGAATCCTACTACTTGTCAATTTATTACGTTGCCGAGAGTCCAAACTGAGAGGAAACTGAAAGACATATGCCACTTCTTTGGATATGACATATGCCACTTCTTTGGATATGATCCTGTTATGGTGAATACAAAGTGTTGTGCATGACGGTGTCACATTATAAACGATCAAGCTGTGTTGTGTCTCAGGACCATCAAGTTTTCACTCTAGGAGCTACGAGAAAGGAATGGAGAAAAATCGAATGTATGCATCCCCATAGAATTCATCCTAGAAATAAAGGTGTATGTAGCAATGGGGTTGTGTATTATCTAGCTTGGATAGCCAAAGTTCATTCTCTGATGTGCTTTGATGTTCGTTCTGAAAAGTTTAGTGTCATTAAGTTACCCAATAACGGGAATGTCCAATATCTGTCTGAATACGGCGAAAAGATAGCTGTGACGGATCTGTTATTCGGCGACATATTTGACTTGTGGGTTCTTGAAGATGCCAGCATACCACATTGGTCACATGTTTCAATCGTGATTCCATATGAGTTTGGATTTTTAAAATTAAGGGGTAGACTTGGCACCGGCGAGCTTGTATTTGCACCGTTCTTTGTCACAAATTCGTTCTTTATACTATGTTACGATCTCAAGGAAAGCAAAGTTAGAAAAATCCAGATCGAAGGAATTGGGACTCACTTTACGCCTATACATGTATATCTGGATCATGTTGAGAGTCCTATGTTTCTGGAACTGTAAGGTAAATCATCTGTTGATTACTAGTTCTTTGTTGTTGTCTGCTGAACTAATCTCTCTCTTTCTCTTTTTTTTTTTCTTTTTCTTTTTCTTTTGAATTAAGTTGTCGGATATTGTTTGTTTAAGACTAATCCTTATTGGAATATGCTCAACAATGGTTCTGTATCTTTTGAATTTATACAATTGCAATGTTAATGACTTGTTTAAAATAATTTATGATTTTATGTGGAGCTTATACTGCTTCGGTTTTTTAATTTGATTTATTTTGGCGAGAATGATGAGTTTAGTGTTTTTGGCTAGGTGTATTTTTATCACCCATCTTATAAATCTTTTGCGTAAGAGGAAAATTACATCAATAATTACTTCAAATCTTTTTATTTAAAATTAATTATGTTTGACTAAACCATCACACACGTTCGTACTCGGAGATTTTATGTAACTTTACATAACGTTTTATTTAGCCTATTGTTTGAAATCAATCCTACATTTGAAAATCTACATTTTGGCCATTTTGAAAAGTTAATTGGATCAAATCTTTGAGACTTTTTTTTTTGTTTCCTAAAACTAAAATTTATGTCACTGCTCATATATTCAAACTTTTAAACTAAGGATCTAAATCTAGTCTTATCAATTGAAGTCATTTTACGTTTGAAAATCTATATTTTAGAAATTGAAAATTTAAATAATTGAATCTAATTTTTGAGATTTTTTTATTTTAATTTTTTTGTTTCCTAAAACTGAAATTTCTATCAGTCATATTTTAAAATTTTCAAAGTAAAAATCTAATCAAATTATTAGTCTAGATCCGTCCACACATAATAATAATCTAATAAATTTCATCGGTATCTCCGTCCACACATCCGTGTATGCGATTAGGTGCTAAGGTGTTGTCCACCATACAAAAGAAAAGTGAGGTCTCTATCTACATGCAAATCTCCAAAAGCTGTAAAGAGATTAGGGTTTCAGAGTAAACAACAAACAAAAGAGTGAGCAGAGCTGAAAACAACCATGATCCGGAGCTGAAAACAACCATGATCCGGCTGGGTTCGAAAGAGATGAGGTCTAACAATTCACCACCTTTGAGAAGGTCCCAAACCTACCCGTTTGAAAGGCTTCCTGTAGAAATGAAAGAGGAGATTCTCATGAAATTGAAGATCAAGTGCATCTCGAAGTTCATCAGCGTTTCTAAATCCTGGTCATCGATAGTCCGTAGCAAAAGTTTAACCAACTTGTACCTGAATCGATCGTTGGCTCAGCCACGTATCCTTCTCTTCCTAATCCACCGTGGAGACAGGGATATGCAGCTCTTTCACTCTTCCTCTCAGGAGGATCCATCTTCTGATCATCATACGGTCAGCTGTAACCGGTATGACTTTTCTCCACCTGTCCGTGGCTTGATTTGCGGTCTAAATGAACATAATCTAGTGATGATTGGGAATCCTACTACTTCTCAGTTCATAACTTTACCGAGAGTCATATCTGTGAGAAAAGACATAAGCTGCTTCTTAGGATATGATCCTGTTAATGATGAATACAAAGTGTTGTGCATGATGACAGCACGTGGATATCATCATCTTCGTATAACATCATCAAGAGCTGTTGTGTACTCGCAGGAGCATCAAGTTTTCACTATAGGAGCAAGAAGTAAGAGATGGAGAAACGTCGAATGTAAGCATATCCATTATACTCTTCGTAGAACTCAAGGGATATGCAGCAATGGGTTTGTGTATTATCTAGCTTGGATCAACGATCTTCGCTCTCTTATATGCTTTGATGTGAGGTCTGAAAAGTTTAGTGTCGTTGCGTTACCCAAGGACGTCCAAGTACAACTTCTATCCAACTACGGCGAAAAGATAGCTGTAACGAATCTGTTAATCGACAGTACACTTGACTTGTGGGTTCTTGAAGATGCCAGCAGACAAGATTGTTGGTCAAAAGTGTCGATCGTGATTCCTTCTATATATTGGAATGATGATTCATTTATGTGTTTTCAAACAGCATTCAGGTTCAGGGGTACACTAATTGGCACCGGCGAGCTTGTATTTGCACCCAGCTTTGTCACAGACCCCTACTTTCTACTATGTTACAATCCCAAGGAAAGCAAAGCTAGAAAAATCCACATCGAAGGAATTGGGGCTCAATTTATTCCTAGACATGTGTATATAGATCATGTTGAGAGTCCTATGATTCTGGAATCTGTTGCTCACTAGTTCTTTGGCGACTTGGTGGGTTGCCTGAACTTCTCTCTCTCTTTCTCTCAACTCTCAAGTGTTTCAGTCAAGTTGTTGGATATTGTTGTTTTTGTTTAAGACTTGTTTCTGGTTGGATTATGATAAATGGTATTGTATGCTTATGGATAATGACTTTGTTTTAAAGAGTTTTGTGTTGGCTTTAGATAGATCGTTATCATCATCTTATACGTAAGAGCAAAATTATTTATAAACTTTTTTTTTTTTGTAAATTTTCTAAACCATCACACACGTACGTGTTCGGAGTTTGATGTGCACGCGTTAAAAGCGCGTGTGTAATAATTCTCTTAATTCTTAAGTTTTTGATTCGTTTGCCTTCGTCAGAAATTATAAACAACTAGATAACGGCCGTCCGCACGATGTGCGGGTTTAAAAATTGTTTGAAAAAATAAATTCTAAATTTAAAACAATTTTTAATATATAAAAATTTTTTTTTCCTAAAATAAATATATAAATAATTTAAGTTAGAAAATATGTGTATTTACCTTCATACATTTATTTTTATTTATATATTTTAAATATATTATAACAATTATTATAATAATTTAAAGCTAAATTATATCCCACTAAAACTTTTGCCAAATATTCAGCACTACGATAATTATTATTGTCAAATTTCAAAAACGTTTTACAACTTATTCACAAAATATTTTACATGCAACAAATTCATCAAATCAACATCTAATAAGTAATCACATACAATTTTACTCTATGTTTTACCATTAAAAATATGTTCTTACACCCAAAGTTATTTTATTGTTAAAGTATGCTCGTTATCATCACCTATAAAATGTCTTCTAAAAAAATTAAACAAATTTATGTTGCTTTACTTTTGTTTTGACATAATTATAGTTCTTATAATTACTAAAATTGTTTTGTGACATAATTTCTTTAACCAAGAAGTTTTTTTTACTCCAAATATATTGGATGAACAACTGATGAAAATTATCTACTCAATTACAATGATTTTATGACTAACCCAATAAAAATTGAGAAATTGAAAGAAATATAATATATTATAATAAAATAAAAATTTGAAAATCATAATCATGATGGTATATATAAGTTTTAGATAATTCAAATATACAAAATAGAAACTTTATATACAATCCAAAACATGATATATGTCATATTCACGTTAAGGATCAATGACCTATTTACTCTCCAGAAGTATCCAATTGTACCAAAACAACTTAAGGTTATGACCTCGTCTCAAATATTCTCGAATCATAAATTCTCAACTTATTTTTTACCCGAATCAAAAGTAAGGCGACGATATCCTGGAGAGGGGGATAATTTATTAATTATTCTCAACTTATTCTTTTGACATAATTTATTAATAATAATATACATGCTTAGTGAATTACTTTTTTTGTTTATACATGTCAAAATCTTATTGAGAAAACACGTATAACATAAGTAGCTTCAATGGAAAATATATTAGTTTTGTTAATTTTCCTTTTTGATTTAGAATTTATTTAGTTTAACATGTAAATTTTATTTAGATTTAATGTTATTTTTTAATTAGCTGTTTTGAAAAATAATAATTTTTGACACGTGTCAACATTTCATCAGTATACTTGACATGTGGCTAATTTGAAAACCCAATTTTATATAATAAGATTTTTAATATAATAAAAGATTAGTTCAAGCTTTTTTTCTAAGAATGCCAATTGGTTCTTCATGATCTTCGTTTTCTTCGCATGTGCCTTCACAAATCTTGTTGCATTACTCAGTGTCCGAAATTGGCTAACCATAGAGACATAATTTTTTTTTTGTGTGCAAAGAAAGACATAAAATTTAATATGTTATGTTATATAGTATAATTATACGACCAAATATGGATGACACATAATATATTTATTTTACCATGTAGTGGTTGAGAATCTTTGTAACAGTGAAACTTTATATGGATGGCAAATAATATATTTATTTTAGTTGTTTTGTTTTTAATATAATAAGATTACAATTATATTATATTTTGTTTTACCAAACTTGAAAACTGTGACTTTTTATCGTTAAAATTGACATATGTCACGATCTGATGAGTTACTAACTTTAGTCTCTGATCGTTAAAATTGACACATGTCATAATCTGGTGAGTATTTAACTTTGATATCTGATCGTTAAAATTAACACATGTCACGATTTGATGAGTTACTAACTTTTTAAAATTGACATGTGTCATGATCTGATGAGTTACTAACTTTGATTTCTGATCGTTAAAATTGACACTTGTCATGATCTGGTGAGTTTTTAACTTTGATCTCTGATCGTTAAAATTAACATGTGTCATGATCTGGTGAGTTACTAACTTTGAGAATCAAAGTTTATATAATAAGATAAGCCGTGTGGAACCATCGAGAATTGAAACGAAGAAGAAAGAAACTTTCAAAAAGCCATCGATGGTGACGACGGAAACAACAACCGTGAATGTTTCTCCGCCGGAGATAATACCTAATCTGAACCCTTACATGTTTTCGGAATCCGATCTCGTTTCTCTTCCGCCGCTAGATCCTCTTTTCCTATCCGATTCTGATCCGATTTCAATGGATGCTCCGATCTCTGATCTTGACTTCTTATTCGACGACAAGACGGAGATTTTTCCGATTTCGATATCCCGTTTGATAGTTCCGATGATTTCTTTGATTTCGATTTGGGGGAGCCCGCGGCGGCGGTGGTACCTGAGGAGATCGGGAATAATCGTCTGGATTTGGACTCGTCGAAAAACAGAAACGGCGACGGAGGTTCTGAAGGAAGATCTGAGTCTGTTCATTCTCAGGTTTCATCTCAAGGATCCACAACTAGATCGTGACCTGTGGCTTCTTGAAATCCTTTTTTAATTCTCGCTTTACTCTCTTTCTTTAGAGGGCCAATAACCAATTAATAAGCTCCATCTCAGTCTCATATAATTCAAGAAAATGATGAACCATACTATCGATCCATTGAAGCTTCGGCTTTATCCTACTACTAGGTGATACCCCGTGCTACAGCACGGGATTATATATTTTGTTAGTTACTTTTTTGTAATTTGTATTTTTGTAATGTAGTTTTTTATTTTGACTTATTTTCTTTGTTTATATAGTGTTTATTTATATATTTGGTGTTATACAGTAAATTGGAAATTCTAATAGAGTAAGTAGTTTGTAGAATGTAGCTTGTCACAGAAACAGTTACACCGCAATATTGGATAGTAGTTTTGTAGTAAAATGCATTTGCTTGATAGGTTGCCGGTAATACACAACAAAATCAGCCGTAATAGCTCAATAATTTTTATCAAGCTAGGTATGCAATGGTTAATAACCAATTTTCATTGCATAAGTTGTATAAAACTCTAAATTTCAGAAATGTAAACTGATTGTTGCTGGAAAAAAACAAAAAATTGATTGTTGCTGAATAAAATAACTCATAGTATATAAGAATGTAATTGGATATAGGAGAGTATAGCGTAAATCAATAACTTAATTAATGAAATAAATAATCTTTACAATCACAGCATAGTTTGAGCGAACGTATTAGAAAGGTAAAAAAAATGATTATAATTAAAATTTTCTGCTTGTGTGTTTCACTTTTTTGGTGTGATGAGCTCTGGTGAATGAGCAGTATTTATAGACTTATAAGTAGATCCTAGGGTTGTAGGTGAGTGATTAGCAATATATGGAATATGCGAGTAATATACCAATGATTAAGAATATGCAATATTGGTTTCCATTTGCTATTAATTATATGATTTTCAGTTTCCATATAATCTAAATCGAAGATGTAATTAAGATATTCTAGTTTCTATAATCTTAAAATATTGAATGTTGTTTGATTTCTTTAATTAGCATTAAAGATCGAGATAATTTTGGGAACAAAGATATGGAAAGATTATACTGATTTATGCTTTATTTAGGATACTATTATGGTTCTTAGAATCACAAAATATTCCTTTTTAAAGATTATTTGTTAAGATCGAATCTTGGTAATTAAGGAAATATCCGAATTTTTGGTAATGTAAATTTATGGTTTTCATTTAAATACCTTAAAGGAAAATGAAATCAGAGTGTTTGCCTATAACGAATAACTCTGTTTGGGATCTTAAATAACTAATCTTGAATGAAATAATATACTGGATCCGAAAAAGATTATTCTAGAGTACAAACAGATCCGTGGGTTTTTTTCCTTCTGTAGTCGGATATTTTAGGATCCGCGTCCCGACCCATATTTTTTTAAGTGATCGACCGAGGGTATTTTCGTCATTTAAAGAAATCGAAACTATAGGTTAATTAGATTAATTTTTTTAATTCTCTAATCATTTTTAATGAAAAACCTACCAAAACCAAGTCATGGTCCATTTTGAGTCTAGGGAGTACTTCTGCTTTAATAGTATAGATATTAATTGACAAGTACAAATATGAAACTAACCTTAAAATGTATAAAAAATTACATTCAATTGCCATTAGAAAAAATTAATTAAGCTTAATTAATTAATTAAAAAAATATAATTAATTAAAAATAAAAAACACTCAAAGATCAAATATTAAAAAAATCTAAAAAATATGTTCTCTCTCTAATAAATTATGGACGAAAATACTAATTATCTTTTTAAAAAATATATAAACCAAACAGAATTTTAAAAACTAAGATTTTATATCCAAGTATACAATACAATTATTTTTAATAACTAAATTCGAAGATTTTGTTAAGATTTCAAATTATGATTCTCCTATCATCTTTATTTTATTTCATTTACAAATTGTTTGGAATTTCATATAATACTTATAATTAATAAAATGCATATTTTTTTCTGCATATGTTGTGATTTAAATTTTTAAAAACGAATATATATTACTCAATGTATGAAAATGTGTGTTTTAATTTTCACATTGGCGGGTTGGTAAAACTAAATTTTGTAGATGATAAATTAATAATTTTTATTTGCTCACAATTATGATATTAAAATTACTATTTTATATTTCATAAAATAATGATACAAATACAACAAATAAACAATAGAAAAATGTAATAATACGTCAAAAATAAAATACTATAATATTCTAAAATAATTAGTATTCAAATAGACTAATAGATTTACATAACAATTAAAAATAATAATATCTCAAACAAAATATATATTTTTAAAAAAATAAAATAATAATTTTTATTATTATATTTTTTTTCAACCATTGGGCTACAACTGGCAGGCCCATTAGCCAAATTCCTACATTCGTAGGAACTGGGATTCGATTCCGGGTGTGATGGTGCCTTCTACAATTGGACTTACCCCCTGCCACTGCACTAAAACCACTTCACAATAATTTTTATTATTATATTATATTTTTTTTAAAAATATTGATCTTTGTTTTAAGCATGAGATATATCCTAGTATCATATTATTTATTTACATACACATAATTAGACAAGATAATTTTGTACTACAGTAGGATAGACATCACTAGAAAATAAATATATCAACTAAATAGGTACCTCTCTCGCATTTGATGATTGTCCACAATAAGCCATACCTATAATAAATTATAATGTAAACATGTTAACAACAAAATAAAAGTTTCTAAAGAAATGGTGTTGATATAATTAAATAATGGTGTTAGACTAAAATTTACCGCAAAATCCGAGCTTAATTTGCAGAGAAGTTTGCACTCATCCGATGGGAATAAAATTTATGTGAGTGTAGAAAACAAATATGAAAGGTTGCTCTTTTATAGTAGTAAATAAGTATACAAAAAAAATTAGTTAAATAATAAAAAGTATGCAAATCTTTAGGAAATACCCATAGAATAGGTTTTAGTTTGTTCATCCCACCAAAAAAAAGGTTTTAGTTTGTTCATCGCACAAAAAAATAGGTTTTAGTTTGTCTTAAATTTTAAAGTAATCTATATAATAATAGCAATCTGAATAAATGCAAAGAACAGTTGCATCTTTTCATCGTGATTTTTCATTTAAAAAAAATCATTTGCATCTTTTCATCGTGACTTTTCATTAAAAAATATTATTTAATTATTCTTTTCACAAAAAAATTATATGGTTGCGTCTCTTTTAGAAAGTTGCATCTATTGAATGTAGAGTTGTGTCTCTTACAAACAGTTGTGACTTTTTATATAATATTAGTTTGTTTAGTTTTTATTGTTTGTTTATGTTTTCGCTTGGTTCTGTTTTCATTTGGCTCTGTTTTTGTTTAGTTTTTTTAATATAATATTAGCAATATGAATAAATGCAAAGAACAATTGCGTCTTTTCATCATGACTTTTTATTCAAAAAAGTGTGACTTTTCATTAAAAAATTTCAGTTGCATATTTTCATCGTGACTTTTCATTAAAAAAATATTATTTAATTATTCTTTTGACAAAAAAATATATGGTTGCGTCTCTTTGGAAAGTTGCATCTATCGAATGTAGAGTTGAGTCTCTTATAAACAGTTGTGACTTGTGTTATAATATTAGCAATATGAATAAATGCAAAGAACAGTTGCGTCTTTTCATCGTGACTTTTTACTAAAAAATATATATATTTTTGTTTTTTTTTGACAAAAAATTTATACAGTTGCGTCTTTTTAGAAAGTTGCATCTGTTGAATGTAGAGTTGTATATTTTAGAAACAATTGTTTTTTTTACGAACAGTTGTATCTATTCAAATGTTCACATCTTTAGCAATTTTGTCTATTCAAATATTCATATCTTTAGTAATCTATATAATTTGCTCTTCATTTGTAACAATTTCAAACTTTCCTTTTAGTTCAAATTGTAACATCCGCGAACCAGATTTTGTGATTTTTGGAAGGAGTGTCGATCGACACCCTTGTGGCATCGATCGACACCCCTTTGTCTGGGTTCGTCGGGTTTGTTTTAATTCGCAATTTTGGTTTGGTTGGTTTGGTTTAGTTATCTAAACCGAGTATATAAGTGGAGAAGCGACAAATGAAGGGTTTTAGGGTGTGTGGTCGCCGTTTTCAGAGTTAGAGAGTGAGGAGAGAGCCTGTTGTGGTGTGAAGGAGATTAAAGGAGAAAGATTAGAATCGTTAGGTTTGGGAGGAAGCAGTTTCGGCATATCAAATCGTTCTCAAAGGTAATGAAATTTGGTAGGCTTATTCCCAAGTCTTTCATCGTCATTCGCCTTTTTACAGAAGTAGATTTGGATTTAAACTCGATGAGTTATTGGCAGTTTCGTGAGACACGTTTTCTCAGACGCGAGTTGGGACCATCGGAGATTGTAACTGAGATCGTGGTCTCGTGTGGTGCCTGATCGTGCTGAAATTTTGAGGGAAGCTTCGTGACGTCTAGGGGTAGCTCTTCACCGGAGCGATTTGTTAGTTAACGGTTAGTTTTCCTTTTAGGGTTTCGTCTTTGAGACTGTTCTTCTCTGATGTGTCTGTCCAGTTTTGCTATAAGTCGGTTTTGGTTGTGTGGCTTGTTGTAGGGCGTTTCTGGGCTGTTTCAGACATTAGGAGGGTCTCAACTGGTTGTGTTGGTTGTTATAATCAGTTGATAAGGTGAGTGCATGACCATGGCTTATCTAAGCCTTAGAATCCTTTGTTGTTCTTGCTTGATTGGTGGTACTTTGTGGTGTTGTTCTTGCTTGATTGGTGGTGTTAGTGGTGTTGTTCTTGCTTGTGGTGGTTGTGTTATGGTTCTTATAGGTTCCTGAAGGTTTTGGGTGAGGTTGGAACGGATTGGAGATGATTGGAAGCGGAGGTTCGTCGTTCGGATTCGTGCAGTTCGCGTCTGCGAAGGGAGTGTCGATCGACACCAGTTAGGTGTCGGTCGGCACCATGTTGGCCAGTGTCGATCGACACCTCTCTGGTGTCGGTCGACACCAAGTTGCTTGTTTTGTGATTTCCTGGTTTGTTTGTGTTTGGTTGTTATTTGTTAAGCATTGGTTTCTCGGTTGCTTGTGTGTATAGCCCAGTAGATGGGAGGATTGCCTCACTAAGTATTTGTGATAATACTTACGCATCTCAATTGTTGTTTGTGGTGTGCAGGTATGTGACGTGGAATCATGGCGATGAGGAGGAGGATGATCTAGGGTCTCGTTTGTGTGTTGTTGGTCTTTGCTATATTGTTTATGATGGAACCTTGGTTAGAAATATGCTAGGTTGACGGTTAGTATGCTTAGGATTGTTATTGTATTGATGTTGTAATGGTTCTGTATGGTTGGTATGTTTCCGCTGTGTGTATTCGTTGTTATTGGTTTAAAGAGGAGTTGTGATTTGGGATGGTCTAGTTAAGTAGTATGGGCTGCTTAATTATATATTGTATTTATTATTATTATAAAAAAAAAAACGGGTCGGGTTGTTTCATTTTGGTATCAGAGCCCATACGGTTCTAGGATGGTTAAGTGAATGATTTAGAGTGGTTTAGGAATTTAATTGGTGGAATTATTTTCCTGTTCCTTGATGCATGATGTTGTGTGGTAGAATTGATTATGAGTAGTTAGTCAATTTGCATGTGGTATGGAGTCCTAGTATCATCCTCTTCGAGCCTTTAATGAGATTCCACGGTAAGTGATTTTGTGTATTGTTAGTTGTGTAGTGTTTTTAGCTTCTGTGCGGTGGTTGCAGTTGGCTATTGGAAAGTTGCTGGAAAGTGGTGGATCACGCCGGTATCGGGAAATACCGTTGGCGGTGACTTGTGTAAGTGGATGTATTGCAAATGGAGTTTGTTTGGTTGTTTTTTTTGACTTGTGTGTCATGTGGAAAGGAAATAGCTCAGGAATTCTATAAATGGAAAGTTTCCATAAATAGAAGGTTGCTATAAATGGAAAGTTTTATAGGAGTTAGAGCTTTTCTATTTTTGAAAAGTGTATGGAAATACCTTGAGAGAAGGGTGTTCCAGGGTGACCGGGTGGTGGTCATGGTGGTGTTCGGGTTATGAGTTCTCGTGAAAGCGCAATGCTAAAAGAGGAAAGTTTCTAAAAATAGAAGTTTCCAGAAATGGAAAGTGTTGAGGTAGATCTAGTCGGGAGATACTCGTTGACATCGGACTTATTTGCTCAGGATTGTGTGGGCCCAACTCATGTGATACCGATAGCTCGATGGACTTTGTGGCCAGAGAGTGGGAGTGGTATGTTTGCTTCGGATGACGATCCGTGAGCGCGCTTTAGGGTGACGACCTTAGAGCGGGATTTTGAGACTCCCTGGATACCGTAGCTGTGAGCCGTGGCTCGGCAGTGAGCCGGTATGTCTCGAGGATTGCGACCCGAGAGCGGGGGGAGTGGGCGTGTGAGACTCCCTGGATACCGTAGCTGTAGGCTGTGGCCTTGGCAGTGAGCCGGTATGACTCGAAGGTTGCGACCTGAGAGCGGGGGGAGTGTGTGTGTGTGTGAGTGACTTCCTGGATGCCGTAGCTTAAGGCGGTTGGCCTGATAGCGAGCCGGCATGATTCGTTGGTTGCGACCACGGACGGGGGAAGCACTGAGTTGTGAGCAAATAGTATCTTTGATGTGAGTATATTGACTAGAGGGAGACCTCGTGGTTCAGTCGGAGGTGTGCGGACTGTTGCGACAGTTGCACGGGAAACCTTGGCTGACGGTGTTCAGTCTGGTCGGAGGACGTGCGGGCCGTGTTGACGGTGGCATGGAGGTCCTTGACGGATGGACGGTGTTGCGGGATTCGAGGACGAATCCTTATTGGTGGGGGAGAATTGTAACATCCGCGAACCAGATTTTGTGATTTTTGGAAGGAGTGTCGATCGACACCCTTGTGGCATCGATCGACACCCCTTTGTCTGGGTTCGTCGGGTTTGTTTTAATTCGCAATTTTGGTTTGGTTGGTTTGGTTTAGTTATCTAAACCGAGTATATAAGTGGAGAAGCGACAAATGAGGGGTTTTAGGGTGTGTGGTCGCCGTTTTCAGAGTTAGAGAGTGAGGAGAGAGCCTGTTGTGGTGTGAAGGAGATTAAAGGAGAAAGATTAGAATCGTTAGGGTTTGGGAGGAAGCAGTTTCGGCATATCAAATCGTTCTCAAAGGTAATGAAATTTGGTAGGTTTATTCCCAACTCTTTCATCGTCATTCGCCTTTTTACAGAAGTAGATTTGGATTTAAACTCGATGAGTTATTGGCAGTTTCGTGAGACACGTTTTCTCAGACGCGAGTTGGGACCATCGAAGATTGTAACTGAGATCGTGGTCCCGTGTGGTGCCTGATCGTGCTGAAATTTTGAGGGAAGCTTCGTGACGTCTAGGGGTAGCTTTTCACCGGAGCGATTTGTTAGTTAACGGTTAGTTTTCCTTTTAGGGTTTCGTCTTTGAGACTGTTCTTCTCTGATGTGTCTGTCCAGTTTTGCTATAAGTCGTTTTTGGTTGTGTGGCTTGTTGTAGGGCGTTTCTGGGCTGTTTCAGAAATTAGGAGGGTCTCAACTGGTTGTGTTGGTTGTTATAATCAGTTGATAAGGTGAGTGCATGACCATGGCTTATCTAAGCCTGAGAATCCTTTGTTGTTCTTGCTTGATTGGTGGTACTTTGTGGTGTTGTTCTTGCTTGATTGGTGGTGTTAGTGGTGTTGTTCTTGCTTGTGGTGGTTGTGTTATGGTTCTTATAGGTTCCTGAAGGTTTTGGGTGAGGTTGGAACGGATTGGAGATGATTGGAAGCGGAGGTTCGTCGTTCGGATTCGTGCAGTTCGCGTCTGCGAAGGGAGTGTCGATCGACACCAGTTAGGTGTCGGTCGGCACCATGTTGGCCAGTGTCGATCGACACCTCTCTGGTGTCGGTCGACACCAAGTTGCTTGTTTTGTGATTTCCTGGTTTGTTTGTGTTTGGTTGTTATTTGTTAAGCATTGGTTTCTCGGTTGCTTGTGTGTATAGCCCAGTAGATGGGAGGATTGCCTCACTAAGTATTTGTGATAATACTTACGCATCTCAATTGTTGTTTGTGGTGTGCAGGTATGTGACGTGGAATCATGGCGATGAGGAGGAGGATGATCTAGGGTCTCGTTTGTGTGTTGTTGGTCTTTGCTATATTGTTTATGATGGAACCTTGGTTAGAAATATGCTAGGTTGACGGTTAGTATGCTTAGGATTGTTATTGTATTGATGTTGTAATGGTTCTGTATGGTTGGTATGTTTCTGCTGTGTGTATTCGTTGTTATTGGTTTAAAGAGGAGTTGTGATTTGGGATGGTCTAGTTAAGTAGTATGGGCTGCTTAATTATATATTGTATTTATTATTATTATAAAAAAAAAAACGGGTCGGGTTGTTTCACAAATGTACACGTCTTTAGAATTATATATATTGTTCTTCTTTTGAGAAATTTTTAAACTTTCTTTTTAACATATGATAATAGCAAGCTGAATTAATGCGAAGAACAATTGCGTCTTTTCATTATGGCTTTCATAAATAAATAAAAAATTATTTTTTTGACACAAAAATTAGATTGTTGTGTCTTTTTGAAAAATTGTAAATGTATGTTGACTGTAAAGTTGTGTCTCTTACGAACAGTTGTAACTTTTCTGAACAGTTGTGTCTATTCAAATGTTCACATCTTAAACTAGTATAATTCTTCATAAATTATCTTTATTTATTAAAACATATTAAAAGAAATTATCCTAACCGTTTAATTGAAGCATTAAAAATTTGGTAAATTTAATATCTAAGATCACATCACTCGGATAAACTCTGCTTTCATTTACTAATCATGTACGTGCAATCCTATTTATGTGTAAGTTACTTAGAAAACATTGTTTTCATTTATGTATATTAATATTTCAATTGTTCTAAATTTTTAATAGTCAACCATTTGCAAGTATTTTTAAAAATTACTAAATATATATTATTATAAGAATGAATTTTTTGTAAGGGTTATTGATTTAACTAAAGGTTTATGGATTTTTCTTAAAAATAAAGTTTTAAATTTTTAATGATGTCATTTAGATTATAAATCTGTTTGTATTTTTTCACTCATAATTGTTTTTACCTTTACAAAAACAACTAGATAAATAACCAACATCTTGTACGGAGACAAATAAGTAGTAAGTACATTTAATATTGGATTAACTATCTATATAATCTATTAGAATTGTCAAAATATTTAATGACTTTTGACTTTTTTATATATCATATGTTTTGTCTACAAAACGATAGTTGTTTGTATTATATATTCATCTACAGTTCCACCTCTATGAATATAGATATATTCATTTTTGTTAGTGTATATTATAAGTGAGTTATAAGTGAAATGTGTGATAATTTTTGTTTATTTATATTTAAATTTGAGATTGATTGGTAATCTTCTTATTCTTAACACTGGTTCTTTAATAATTTTAAAAACCAGCGACTAAATATAGTGAGATCGATGAAGAAAATCGACACTTGTGTCGCTTAAATACATCGCCGAAAAAACCAGCGACAGAAACACGGTGCAATGATTCACAGAAGATAATGATGGAAATGATTAAAAGAGAAAATTGCACTATAATTACAGTCGTTAGAAGGTGTAGCTGAGACTCATAAACGAACTAGGCTTGTGTCTAAAAGAAATAAGGTTATTAATTTGATAAATTTTGATTTATTGATTTCGGAAATATAAATATGTAAACATATTCATTTAAAAATATATTTGAGTTATGTGAAACATTGTAAATAATTAATTTAATTGAATTCAAATATTTATTTTGAACGAATTTACATTATGTCATTTTATGAGTGGTCTCAATTAATTTTTAATATCTTTTCAACTTTTTATACGATTATTTTGGACATTCATTGTGTTTTTATACAATGTATTCATGTTTTTAACAATTAAAACAAAAAAGAAAGATATTTAAACTGATAATTCTAATAAATCTATAAAAAAAAACATTAGAGTTCAAAATTAACAAATAAATAATTATACATTTCTTTCAAATTAACACTCTATATGGTGATGTCATATGTAATCATATAAGCATTTATAGATATAAATATGTTTAACTATATAACTATGTGGGAATAAATATAAGAATCTACTTATCTTCAAATGTAAAATTGTAGGCAACAAATAATTATATAATATTAAAATAGAAAACATAATTAAATAAATTATGGGGATTTAATTACATTAAAAATTATTTTAAAAATGCAACTACCTATCATATGTTTATAGCACTAATCATTATTTATTTAATCGTAAAGATTTGTATCCCTCATTTGCGTATTTTAATTGTAATTTTTTCAAAATAATTGAGTAAAATATGTGTAAGTTACATCAATGGCAAAATCTGTAATTATTTTAGTCAAAGGGTAACCCACTAATTAAAATGACTTAAAAGTTCATTGAGAACGATACGTCAACATAAAATTTCCGTTAATCACATGTAAAAATAAATTTATTTTAAGAATATTTCTCAAAATATTTTTAAGAGTTGTATTTTTGGAATTTATTATACCATAATTTAATAAAAATATACTAAAAAAAAATTATAATAAATATTTTATTGAAATGAGTTTCCCCGCGATATCACGAAGGCTCAATACCTAGTTAGAATAAATATATATTAGAAAAAGAAAAAAAAAAGTCACGCTGAAAAACCCACAAAATGTGGTTTTTAGATTTTATGAACAAATGGCTAAAATCTTCTAAAATCTGGTTTTCTTAAATTTTAGGAAAACTAGTTTTCTCACAATCGTGAATGGCGTAGAAAGTTGATTTTACAAAATCTAAAACCAAAAACTACACCAAAATCAGGTGCCATTCAAAGCCATAGTTTTTCATACTTGGACAATTACAATATGTTTGAATCATACATCGAACTATTGGGTGTGCTTAAGCATGCATTAACTTTTAAAATATTTGAATTACATACCCAAACTTCTGATTTTATGCATAAACATACAAAAATGTGTTTAATGGTTAACTCTGTTAATCTCTCCGTTAAACACGATGATGACATTGAATTCATGTGTGCAGACAGAGTAAAACGACATCGTTTTAGTTGTGTAAAAAAATGGAGAAAAAAGAGGTAGCTAGCTAGGCTCAAATCTTGGCTCTTAAAACCATTATCCTCTCATTAACCACTGTGACACAACAAATCAATACAATAAAAACTGAATGTGTTTCTTTCCAGTGTTGACACCTCAGCTTTTTAGTTGAAGGAGGAGTTGACACATCAGTTAAAACAGTTGGCCAATCAAATTATAAGGATTAATACAGCTCAATATTTTTGTCCAATAATAATTCTTTTCCATTCCACATCATTTTCTTCTAATTTCTGTTATGGGCTCAGCCCAATTACAATAGTGTCTAAGAAAAACAATAAAAGAATCCAAATTAACCTATGTATGGCAACTGAAGAAGGTGAAGATTAAGGGACACAAGGTTATTTAAACATCTTGGTTACATATTATTTGTAATGTAACATCATTTTGATAGTTTATTTTATTCTAAATTCAATCTGCACTATGTGCAGAATAAAACAGTTAATAAATAATTTTACTGTAATTTATATATACAAAATCTATAATATTTATCGGTAAAATTATTATTTGGGATCTAAAATTTATTTGTATAGTATATATTTTTTATTTTTATTTGAATATGTAAAATTCTTGTATAATAATTAAGATTTAACTTATGGAAATTATTATAATATGAATTTTATATTATCTCACCATATGAATCAAAAGTTCTTAAAATTTTATGGAAAATGTAAGTAAGTGATACAATTAAGTTATAAAAGTAAAAGAATTAAATTTTGGGTGTCATTTAAAAAAAATACAGTGGTATGTAAATAGAAATACTATTAAACTAAGGACAAATAAAGAAATCATTTCTCGAGCTTTGTGAGCGCAACATGTCAGTATTGTTTTGTTTTTGTGAGAAAACTTATACGTATAAGGGATATGAACCAAACTAGAGTAATCTCTCAAGTGTGATTGGAGAATAAACTTTCTTTCTGCATACATAAACTAGAGTAAATTAGTTACGTATTATCAAACAAAAATTCTCATATGTCTATTTTATTGATTATGCATTTACTATGTGATTCCTTTTCACAGTGATGATTGCAGTGTTTGAATTTTGGCGTGTGATAACAAAGGTTCCTTGCCTCTCAAGATTTACATATAATAACACTATAAACAAATTAAACAATGTTTAAGATCGAAAACCAAATGTTTTAATTTAATTAACTAAATCATCTATAACTTTTAAGATAACTTTGTATACAGTTTAAGATAAGTATAATATTTAAGTAATAACACAAAACCAAACTAAAATAAAAATATGTTTATTTACTTTGACATATGTGGACTTGTTATAAAAAAGACTAGGTAAATTACAAAAGGAAACAAACAAATAATAACGTAACAACAACACAAACTATATAAATTTAGATGATTAAATTTGTAAACTACAAAAAATACACCACAAAATAACACTACACTAATATATCTCCAATAATATTAGGAGAAAAAACATAGTATATAGTAGAGTTAATCCAATTATACGAGTAAATGATGGTAATAACAAATACTACAGAGTTACAAACCATTGTAGGTTTTTTTGGGTTCATTTCTATATCTTAGCATTGTGTAAACCATAATTTTCATGATTAATATAATTTAAAAAAATTAAAAATCATACTTATGAATAACAAATGTATTTCAAAATATATAAACTAACATCCCGCGGCATCGCGCGGGTCTAACCTAGTGATTATAATAAACCGTACAAGAATTTAATATATAGCCTTTTCTCTCTTCTTCTTCTTTGGTTGTGAATGGGAAACAAAGCCACAGAGAATTCAGCTGAAACCTGGTGATGATGTCTCAACCAAAATAAAAAAAATGCTGCACACGTATATAATACGCAAACATTACTAAACAAAATTCACACAACTCATGAACTAATACCATAAGCAGATTCTCGAGGGTTCATCAATGAAGAAAAAATATTAACTAAGGGAAGCTAATTGATAATTGAATTTGAACAGAAAAACATAAGGATCTTGTTAGATCAAATGATAATAAAAATTCTACTTTTAAAATCAAATCAAATTCGAGACTGAGATCAAAATCATTAAAGGATATATGGTCATATGAGTCAGATCTCCACAATGCATACTGTAAAAACCCAGAAAATTCAACCTAAAACAGCCCAGAATTCAGGAAGTCTCAAATCGATCGAAGATCATCATCAACGAGATAAGAAGACAAAGAAGGTAAGGTTTATAAAAACGAGAACGAGATTCAACGCAGAGAAAAGTATTTCTCTATCCGTAGAGTACATTGAATATATGCAATTGTTGTTCATTATATCTTATTAATGTGTTGTGTCCCCGTGGTTAACAAGATGTTAATAGGGTAGAGTGACCAGGTTTGAGCCTAGCTAGCTACCTCTTTTTTTCTCTTTTTTTACACAACTAAAACGACGTCGTTTAACCATTAAAGACGTTTTTGTATGTTTATGCACAAAATCAGAAGTTTGGGTATGTAATTCAAATATTATAAAGGTACATGTATGTTTAGGCACACCCAATAATCCAATGTATAAATCGAATATATTGTAATTGTTCAGGTATAAAAAAGCCGATTTTCCCATCTTTTTCCTAACTGTTTTCTTCTTTTACGACTTTATACATTGTTAACATACAACTTTTATAATTACATAGCTTTAACAAACTAAAAAGACAAGAATGGCCATGGCTTAGAGAGAAAATAAGAAGAAGACAAGAATGGCCTCACTCCATGTCTTTCAACAGAGACAATAATGTCACTTAACCCTCTTCGTTTTGGTCTGAGATAAATAAAAAAATGGAAAATGTGAGATTTGAAGGACAAAACACATGTTAATGTTACACAAGATGATTGAAACTAATCATTTGTGGTGGGAAGTTTAGGATTCTCTAATGTACCTGAGTTCTTCTCTGTGTCAGATAAAGTGCTTGAATGTGTATTAGAGCTATCCGAGCATACGCTGAGTTCATCCTGCAACAGAAGCATTTCAAAGATTTTCAATTTAAGATGAGGATTAGATACAAAATGTTGAAATTGCTAAGATCATTTTCAGTACTCACAACTGGTGGCAAGGAGACTTGGCTATGATTAGGTGTTAGGCCTCTGCTTAAGTTGAACATCATCCATTCCATATTCGCATCTGCACGAGCTCTCAGTCTATTGAGCTCTGGTAAAACCTCTTTGCCGAGGTCTGGCCGGTCTTTCCTTCTCAGCTGTGCACATTTAAGTGCAATCTTTGCCAAAGAAGTAGCTTCTTCCACAGGCCAATTAGGCACTACTGGGTCTAACATGTCCTTGAATGTGCCTTGCTCCATCGCTTGCTCAACGGTATAAGACAAACCCGTTGGTCTTTTCGCAGTGAGCAGTTCGAGAAGCAAGATACCAAAAGAGTAGACATCAGATTTCACACCGAGCATTCCAGTTTGTTGGTACTCCGGATCAATGTAACAGAACGTCCCAGCAGTTGAGGTGACGTGGCACTGCGTTACGTTTTCAGCAACTGCAGGCACCAGTTTTGCTAATCCAACATCCCCGATTTTGCTTACGTAGTTCTGGTCAATCAAAATGTTTCCAGGTTTCAGATCACGGTGCACTATAGGCTCTGGTTTCGTCTGGTGAAGGAAGAGCAGACCCGTCGCAACTTCTGCTGCAATTCGGAACCTAAGCTCCCACGAGAGTGGTGGCGTGTTTTCATATCTATAGAGCCTATCAGCTAAACTGCCTTTGGCCATATACTCATAAACAAGCACTCCATATTCTGGACATGCTCCAATAAGTAGCACCATATGCGGATGTCTTATGCAGCTAAGAACTTCCACCTGCAACAATTCTCAAACATCTAAATCCAAATTCCGATTTCTTATTTTAGATTTTGAGAGTATGTTATGATTTTAGGTAAGCTTTACCTCTCTTTGAAATTGAGATCTTCCTTGAGCTGCATCTGGTCTCAAAACTTTAATAGCAACAGGGGTATGATCAAGATAACCTTTATAAACAGGACCATACCCGCCTTCGCCTATCTTATTAGCCTTGTCAAATGAGTTGGTGGCTTCTTCAATCTCACCAATAACATACCTCCTATATCTCAAATTGGAATCCGAGAAAGATCCTGCAGCTTCTATGGCTCTTCTTTGTGTTTCGAGGTCTGCTATCTTGCTTGCTGTTTCAGAGGCATCCATGGCAGCTTTGTTTGCTCTCTCTTTTTCCAATATTGACTTTGTAGATTTCTCCGATATCTGTCTTTCTTGCACCCATCCTTCGTCTTCCATTTTCTGACGTTGGAGCTCCTTTGCCTTTTGATCCAAAGTTAAAAAATTTCCTTCAGTCAACACTGCTCAAGAATATCTTTATTCACAGGCACAGGGACGGGTTTACTTTAATATATTATTATACCTCTTGCTTTGCTGCTAGGGCTTCTCTGCAAGCTGATCCATACATGTCAATTGTGTGTTTCAGTTCCTGCTTTAATCTCCTCATCTCAGCTTCGACTTCTTCCTGTACATTTCAGGAAAAACGTTAACATATATATATAGTTTACCATTCATGTACGAAAACATGTATTGCTGCTGTCTATAACCAATCACACGCAACTTACCAAGTTTTGTGGTGAACAAGAACAAGAGGACCGACCGCTATCTTGTGAGACGAAGGAGAAATCATGTTGGATATTAGTGTCATTAAACCTGATTCCTAGACGCATAGAGTGTCCAGAGCCTGTTGACATTCTTGGAGTTAAACCAGAATCAGGAAAGTCATAGATGAAGGAAGGGCTTCCAGTAGTGCTTAAACTCGGTCTGCCTGAGCTCACGAAAGATATGTCAGACCTCCCAGTACTTGTACTTGGCCTGCCTGAGCTTGTGGTGCTTGGCCTGCCTGAGCTTGTGGTACTTCGCCGGCCTGAGCTTGCGGTACTTGGCCTGCCTGAGCAAACAAATGATATGTCGTTCTCTGAGTCTGACAAATCATAGAATGAGTTTGCGTAATTTGATGTTTTCGCCCTAGGTGACCTGTCAATGATATTAATGCAAAAGAGAAAAAAAGAACGATAAGTTTTTGTCGTCTTAAAAAGTAGGATCAGTTTCTTGGCAAACAGAAAAGAGATAATCATGAAACATTACTTTCCATAATCTTCAATGGAGCTAGCAGTCGAAGACCTTGCCGGAGTCCTATCTGTTTTGTAGCAACGAAGAAAACAATATCAAGATGAGTGGCAGTTCCACATGTGTTAAGCCCCAAAAAAAACTATGTAATAATAATTGTACCTCTAAAGCTCATGGTGTTCCTGAACTTTTCGTAGTTACAGATTTCAGAGTGGTTTTCAATTTGACCCATAAGAGGAGACCGATAAGGAGCATCTCGTGAGGCATAGCGGACTGATGATATCTTCCCCTTGGAAATGACGTAAACTGTACAGAAATCAGGTGCTGCTTTCGCTACGTTGCTCGGTGTATCAGAAATCTTAAACTTTCTGTATGATTGATAAAAATAAACACTTCAAAAAAGGAGACAAATAGAAAAGAAGATCTCAATTTGATATATAGGAAGGAAGAGAAATTTTTATATTATAAATCACCTCATGAATCCATGCCTCGATGGGGCACCAAGAACCAAATTCTCAATGATGCCAGAGGAAACATATTCCGTAAGGGACTTGACTATGTTGTCATCCTCAAGCGTCACGTCAAGGCATTGTATCTATAGGGGGAAACAGTTACTAACTACCAGAGGCTTTGCTATATCCAATTCATGGGTTCGCCTTAGAAACAAAGCTTTGTAAGCACGGAACAGAGATGAGGTTTTTATTTACCTCTTTTCGGCTGCAGTAGCAATGGAACGTCACAAAAAGACTCTCGGCTTGCTTATGTTTCTCTGCAGAAACCTCACCTGCAAAAAACCCACAAAAAAAAAAAAAAAACTTTGAATATGCAACAACCTGAACACGTAGAACAACAACAACAAGAGCAACACCAAGATGGGGTTTTTTGTAATACAAAGAGCATAAATAACATCAAGACAAAGCTCAGTCAGACCTGAATCAGATGATGATGATCTGAGGATGACATGGAGGAGGATAATGGTTTGACCTTTGGAGACAAGATGATCAGCAGCCCATTTGAGAGCATGTTGGCTTCCTTTGTTATTATCAACTGCTACTGCAACTAACCCAGAATTCGAACTTTTCTTTTTCGAGTTGTTTCCCTTTTGAGCCTTCATCGATTCAGAACCCTAGTGTTTCCAACGAAATCTCTATCTCTCGATTCACTAAAAATCTTCCTAGAGGATATCTCATTCTCAATGCAAAAGAAATCTACGGTGTTCCTAAATTAGGGGTTTCAAAATTGCTCTTCTCCCAAAATTAGAAAATTTCGATTCAGTGGTTAAGTGAAGAATAATAAAAATGGATACTTTTGACCACCCATTCATCAACTTTGTCTCCATAGCTCTCTCCGACAGCTTCGGGTCCGCAAAGAATGAAGAATATATATATATATATCTCTTCCAAGTCTTCTTCACTTACTGAAGGTTGTCTCTCACATCAATCATCATCTGTTCCGCGTTTAGCTTTCGATTTTGAAGAGCTGAACCAGTCGGTTTAAAGAACTATTCTTATTATTGCACAATAAATTCATGTACCATCACGCCAACTTAAAAAGTTATACAGTTTCACAAATGTTTTCTATTAAATTTCATTGATATCAAATAATAATAAAATTAATAAGTCTATGAAATTAGTCTCTAATTTTGTCGTGCTTGTTCTTATTTTGAAAAGTCGCATACTAGAAATACAAAGTAAAAACCGCTATGTTAACAAATGTTATAATAACGATTACAAAAACTGCTATCTATATATATACATGTATCCTCATATCCTCGGATTTATCCAGTCAAACACATTCGATCACAATAATAAAGGCAATTGAGGCTGTTACTGTATATGCAAATGCTAGTTTACTAGTCAACGAAAAGGTTACTTTTCCTTAATGATTTTTGACCAGAAAATATACAATTTATTTTGATACTTATGATAAATCAACAATTTCCAAAACATTTTTACAAGTTTTTAATGAGTAAGACAAGCAATGCATAACTGTTAAACATAAATATTTAGATAACCATAAAATGTTGTTTTAAAATTAAAACATACATCTCGTGTGTTTTTTTTTTTTTTTTTTTTTTACAACACAAAATAAGATTAGCTTAAACGAGCCAATACAAAGGGACATTGTTTACATAGGTAACTAAATGCGGAACTATGCGAACACGCCGCACAAAATTATCCGCTCTATTATTCTGTGAACGAGGGACGTAGACTAAGGAGAAAGACGCGAACTCCTCTTTATCAGCCTAAATGTCCTCCAAATAAGGCGTAAATGCTGGCCACTCGGAAGGCGAAGACATCATCTTCACTAAATCGGAGCAGTCGGTGAGAAAGACAACAGATTGGTTATCCGCTCCAATCATACAGTGCATAGCCCAAACAAGGGCTTCAATCTCAGCATGAAGAGAGGATAGACTACGGTAAAGGTTGGCAGCCCCCATAGTGGGACCATCACCCCAGGGAGATGTGCAAAACCATCTTCGACCCACATAACGATCTGTTGCTTTCCAAGAACCATCCACAAAACACATATAACTCGTCAAAGACCGAGGGACCCCTACTCTATCACTACCACAGAGACCAGCCGCAGTGGTAATATTCGAAGATAACACCATATCCAGTGTTTGGGCTAAAGTCCATGCTTTCGCCTCATCCTCTGCCAGCCGCAAGATTGCTAGAGGGTTTGAATCCAGATTACCAAACAGTTTGTCATTGCGCGCTTTCCAAATATACCACAAAATCCCGGGATATAAATCCTGTGTTGGTACATTTTTAAACCGCCAAAAAAGGAAATCCATGTTTGTGAAAACGAACTCCGAAGGGAAAACACCCGGGACCGTCAGAAATGACGACAAAGCCCAGACCTGTTTAGCTGGTGGACATTCAAAGAGAGTATGATTAATCGTCTCCTCCTGAAAACCACATAGAACACACATTGCATCACAGCTCATACCACATTTCTGAAGATTAGCGGTAACCGCCACGCAACCCAATAGAACTGGCCACAAAGAATGACGGAGTTTTGGTGGACACCGGAGCTTCCACACAAAGGCCTGAAGAGGTATAATATCTGGTCCAAATACTTTCGACTTAGCGGAAGCCGTCGTATTCAAACGAAGAGTATGGTACCCTGATTTTACCAAATATTTACCAGACTTGGTAAAATGCCATCCTAGCAAATCCGGTTTATCCGGTTGTCGCAATGGTAAGGCAGAAATTATGGCAACATCTTCCGGTACAAACGTAGCCGTAAGCTGAGCCATATCCCAGGAATTAGAACTCCTGTCAATAAGATTTGAAACTCGGAGCAGAGGGTCAGAAGGCGACCCTGGGCTTAGTGTTGGTCTCGGGGATTGAGCAGGGATCCAGGGGTCAGTCCATACAGAAATGGAAGCCCCTGATCCTACCTGTTTAATAAGTCCTTTGTTAACCAGAGAGCGAGCAGAAACCATACTCCGCTACCCATAAGACGGCGAGTAAAATCAAAAAATATATAATCTAGTTTTAATTTTTATTTATTTAATTTTCATATTACATTCTATATATGCTAGCTAGTCTGTGTAGAAGAAAAAGATCCAACACTCTTGTTGGGCCTCGACAATTCAATACCACTTGAAGTCCAAATCCAAAGTCAGCACAAGATGACAAAGACTAAAGCAGTCTCGTCTTCAAAACAGAGGAACGTTAGTACGGTGAAGATGATCCACTCCAGTCCAAACAGGTTCAAGGTTCTGCAACCTCAAACCGATGAGTCACTCACTACAACTGAAGGATAAGGTTACTTTAGGAGCTCTAGATTGTTCTACTCTTATATATATAAAAAAGAGATGTAAAGACCTAATGTATTCACTCAAGTAAATACAAAAGTATCATTCAAGTCTCCCTCTTTGTATTTCAAATCCGTTCATGGTATGAGAGCCTTTGTAAACCTTCACGGGTGAAGCAATGGCGACTTATCCTTTCGCGGATAATGTTCATGTCTCAAGTTCTGTTACACTAAAGCTCAACGACACCAACTACTTGTTGTGGAAGACACAGTTTGAGTTCTTATTGTCTAGTCAGAAGCTCATTGGGTTCGTCAATGGAGCTTTCACGGTTCTAGCCCAAACACATCTTGTCGTCAACGGTGAAGTCAACACCGAAGTCCCGAATCCTGAATATGAAGCTTGGTTCTGCACTGACCATCTTGTCAGATCTTGGTTCTTCGGTACTCTGTCAGAAGAAGTCCTCGGTCATGTCTACAATCTAGCCACTTCTCGTCAGATCTGGATCTTCCTTGCCGAGAACTTCAACAAGAGCAGTGTTGCCAGGGAGTTCTCTCTTCGTCGAAGTCTCCAGCTGCTGTCAAAACGAGATAAGTCTCTGTCTGCTTACTGTCGAGAGTTCAAAACCATTTGCGACTCTCTTAGCTCCATTGGGAAACCGGTTGATGAATCTATGAAGATATTTGGGTTCCTCAATGGTCTAGGCAGAGAATACGACCCGATTACGACAGTGGTACAAAGTTCTCTAAGGGAACTTCCATCTCCTACTTTCAATGATGTTATCTTTGAGGTTCAAGGGTTTGACAACAAGCTCCAGTCTTTGAGAACACAGATGCGACTACGCCTCATCTCATCTTCAACACTCAAAAGACAAATCCTTGCGATCCTCAGTACTCGTCTACACAACGTGGGAGAGGTAGTTGTTTCAATCAAAGCAAGGGAAGAGGAGGCTATTCAAGCAGAGGTCGAGGTTTCTCTCAGCATCAGTCCTCTCCTTAACCTACTGGACAAGACCAGTCTGTCAGATATGCAGTCGTGTAGTGCTACAACAGGTTTTATAACAACTATAAAGCCGAGGCTCATCAGGCTTTCTCGTCTATGCAAATCTCGGATGACACAGGTAAGGAGTGGCATCCTGACTCTGGTGCTTTTGCTCATGTCACATCGTCTACCAACATGCTCCAATCTGCTTCCGCATACACCGGGAATGATACTGTTCAGGTTGGTGATGAAACCTTCCTCCCTATTTGATAACTCTCTAATTTACATGTTTTTAGCATCATTTTTTGTCCATATTTTGCATTGTTTATACCTTTAACTTAGCATTTTTAGGTTATTAACTGTAGGAATTCACTTTTAGGCCATTTAGGGTGGTGTTGCATTCTTGCATTTGCACATTTTGGATGAAAACAGGTACTTTAGAGCCTAAATAGAGCAAAAAGAAAGGTTAACAAGTTGCAGCTATCACAAGGAAGTAACTGGTTAAATTTATAGTGTTTACACAGAATCATCAAGAAGGAAAAAGGAGGCACCCGACCATACCACCCGATAATTACCACATAGCACCTGGTCGAATTCATGACGAGACCTGCAAATATCGACTCGAATGAAGATTTCACGGTGGGATTAAGCTTCTGAGTTCTTCATCAAAGTTATAGGATATCGAGTTCTCTTTCCAAAGGTGGTGATTCGAAGCCAATCGAATGTGCGGTTCAAAAGTTATTCCTGTTTTAGTAAGCGTATATACATCCAGGTCGAAGAATGGAACCATCCGATCATGCACCCGAAGGGGAGCTCGAGTTCCACCTCGTGTAGCATGGCCAGATAAATGCTGATGTGACCGCTGTTGTGGCTAGGTCAACCTGTTTCCTTATAAATACCCCCTCTTAACCCTATTTTCAAGAGACAAGAGGCGAGAGCCGCTTCTACTCTTTTCTTAGCATTTCTTTTCATGTTTTTGTTCTTCTTTCAACTTGAATTCTGTTTACATTTTGCTATTGCTTCTTTTTAATAGAAAGTTTATCTCTTTCTCATCTTTATGATTATGCAATTTTTATTTATTTATGGGTTTATGTTCTTTGCCATGAGATCGGATTAGTGAATCAAAGTTTCTAAGGATGGGATAGACAATTTTGTGTTCTTGATCGGTTAGGATGTCTTAGATTGGTGGTTTATGTTTTATAAATTCCCTTCTAGATAGGTGTTCTTAATGCTATCAACAAAACGAGAGGGTAAGATTAGATCTGGGGTGTTTTACCATCGAGAGGTGTAGATGAAATGCTTGAATCAATCAATGCTAGAGATTTACTCACTTAGCCTAAGAAATTAGATGAGTAAGTAGTTTATTGACAATAATGAATCGGTTTGTACTGCCTATTTGGTCATGTTTCTCCAACGAGAGTTAAGTAGGGGAGTGATCAAGGTTGATTGTTTATATCACGAGAGTGTTTTCACTACAGAAAAAAAGGGTTTTCTTAGCATCGTAAAAACGCTATTGAACGATACTAGAGCGGTGTAGAAAGCGCTATCTCTGCTCCCGTTATAGTAGGTATGACCCTTTACATAGCGTTTATGTTGAATGCTATTATAAATTTCGTTAATATAGCGTTTTTTTCTATGCAATCATTAGTTTTAAGATAGCGAGTCTTTATTGCTGTAAATATTATTAATTATAGCAGTTTGATTCCTTATTCAATAGCACTTCGAATATGTAATTAATTTAAAGTTTTGATAGCAAAATTAGGTTGCGGACATATAGCGTTTGAGTAAACGTATGGTATAACGTTTTAATTTGTATGATTTTTAGCATGTATTTGTATTCGTAGAAACTTTGAGGTATATGTATTTTGCGTATATTGAATTTATACAATATTGCGTATTTCGTATATTGCGTATATCGTATTTGTAGTTGTATATTGCGTGTTTCATACAATTAAGTATTTATACAGTATTCGTAGTTATATACATCATTGAATTTGGTATTTTGTGTATACATCATTTAATTTGGTACTTTGTGTATAGAGAGGAAGCAATTATACAAAATTTGTATTAAAAGAATATGATGTTTGCTAATATTAAAACTGGGTTTACATGTAATTAACACAATGTGTACATTTCAGCTGAAAATAAATTCAAAGAGAATTAAACTTCTGAATTTTGTCTTGGTTTGAAGAGCTTGACGTTTATGCTGCTGAATATTGGGTCTAAGGTTTGAAGCTTCACGTTTTTCCTACAAGGAACCACAAATTTAAATATACGAACAACAAAGAAAATCGATTGATAATTCAAGAAGACAAGGAACAATACTCATTTAATTTCTCTCTCATTCGTCTTGAACGGTACACCGTGTGCTCATTTAAATGCCAAATGCTGTAAAACGAAGACAAAACAGAAAACATTACTCGCAGATCCGTTTAAAGACAAGGAAAAATGCAAGTTTAAAGACATTTATAATGTAAAGAAGACAAGGAACAATGAAAGTTTAAAGTCAATACCGATTCAGAGGTGAACATCGATAAATCTCCGCAGATCCGTTTTAGTATAGAAAAATCGAGATAAGATAGGTGGAAAAGAAGTTTCATAGGTGACCATCGATTCAGAGGTTAGTAAGGAGAAGAGATTCAGAGGTTAGGAAGGAGAAGAGGTGACCATCGATTTAGAGGTTAGGAAGGAGAAGAGAAAGAATATTTTTGCGGCTGAATAGAAATTAAGAAAGGAGTGAATAAATGACCTAAAGAGCAAACACTAAGATTGCGCCACGTCATCTATCCGAGTCCTATACCATGATTGGTTTGTTTAAGGAATGTGTGGATTTCGCCACGTCAGCAATCCGAATGAACCCTTGTCATTGGCTATTATTTCTGAAGAAATTAAAATGTGTTTTCTATGCTAATTTGGAACTAATAAAAATTACAAAATTATGTGTTAAACATTCTATGAGACTACCTCATGTGCCATAATTTTAAAAAAATTTTAAAAATATATTTGAAACATTTTTTGTATAGTTTTTTTGAAGGCATGTTAAGCCATAATGTTACTATGAGAAACATGTAATCTAATGTTCTAATGTGTTAATAATCTGACTCAAAAATTCAATGTTTTTAGAATAAGTTAAGTAATGATTCAAATTGTTTTTTTATTATCCTTTAACATTACAATATATTTACTATTAGCTACTATTTAAAACAAACATAATCCTAAACCCTAGCCTTAAGGGTTGAAACCCTATCTTTACCCTAAACATACCCTAAACATAAGAATGTATATACTGAAAAAGTAAATTTTGTCATTATTGATAGTTATATTTGTCTCATTATATTACCTTATTAATTAGGAAAATTGCAAATTATAAAAATTTTTAAGTGAAAAAACGAAAATTATTAAATTAAACGTTTATTAACCCATTATATTAATTTCTTTTGTTTTAATATTTAAATTTGTGTTTTTGTGCACATCTAAAATTTTAGGTTATTGTTGTGCTTGCTGATATTTAATTTTGCATTAAGGCGAGATTAGACTGAAAAGAAGATAGTCAATGAAATGCATAGATTCGAAAATACTCATTCATGTTTTAAGTTCTCAGAAAGTCAAGTGCAACACGATAAACCATTGTCTTATAATTTTCAACACACTACGTACTTAGAAATCTCAGAGAAACACAATCTTGTCATTAGGCCAAGCCACTGTTGTGCCTACTGCATCGACAATGAATTTCACTTCTGAATTTGGTCTCCATACTTTTACATCTTCAATCTTTGAAACATCAACCCAGACCTTGGAAGCATTTGGACCTAAGGGTTTGAAATGTACTAGATCAGCTGGATCAGTAGAACACACTCGGCCCTCTGCAACAATTTGACTAGAGTTTTTGCAATCCAAAAGGGCGCACTTTTTGACTCCTTTAATAGTACCAAAGTTGGTACTTGTACACTAAAACATCATCAAAATGCAATAATCAGAAATTCATCACCACCACATCGACGACAAAATTGATACACATCATAACAACATCAAAACTTACCCCAGGTGATCTTTTCACCGAAGACTCCCTGCATTCTGATTGATGACTTCTATCTTATCCATTGGCCATGCGATTTGTACATTGATTGCATCAGCCATCAGAAGTGTTTCTTCTGTTGGCCTCCATAGATAAACAGCTTCCTCCAGGACACGGTCAATCTTTACAACGGTAGCATTTGGACCTAGAGGGATGTTGTTGAGCATTTCTCTCGGATTTGTGGAAAACAAAACACCCTCAGCAACAACTTCACTATCACCATTCCAATCATAAACTTTGCATCTTTCAAGTGACTCATCAGAAGGATTTGGACTTGTTGGGTCATTGAAACTGACCTTATCATCCAAAATCACCTTATCAGCTGGCCACGGAACTTTGCTGCCGACAGCATCCCCAAGTGAGAGCATGGTTGGGGTAGGTCTCCACAAAGCTGAATTTGGGTCTATTACAGACCTGACAATAACAGCTGCGGCGTTAGGACCAATGGGTATACGACCAACCTTGTATACTGGATCTGAAGTGCAGTATTCTCCTTCCCGACCACGACATCTTCTCCTGAAAACCATTCAAGCAGCTGACATCTAACTCCTTGACTAACGTCACTTGCTTCAGATTGAGCTCCCATTTTAGAACAAGTTTGCTGACAAGAAGATACATGTAATCTTTTTAAATGATCTTTCTATAATGCCAATCAATACATATAAATGAGATAGCAGACTAACCTTTACAGCTAAATTTTTGACAACATTTTTCAGTTCTTCAATCTGACTAATCAAATCGGCTTGTGACGCTTCCAGCTTTTGCACATGTGTGTCTCTAGACTGGAGGAATGCTAGTTTGGTAGCTGTAATCCCTCTACCCAAACCTCTAACTCTTCCAGGTCTGTCTTTTCCCAACACTTGACTAACAGCATCTTCTCCTATGTTATCATTGGCTGTTGAGTCCATTTGACTGTCGATTGACTGTATTTGTTCCTGAGACATGCACAAATATATATCCTTGGTCTAAGCTTTAGACGTTATAAGTAATAGATATGAAAACTTATAAGTAATTAGATAACTTCATACAATAGTCTTAGCAAATTCCAGCTTCACTGGTCTTCCATCTCTGTGAGTGTGTCCTGCTAGCCATATCTTACTTCTAGTCACCGTACTAGGGTTTGAACTCTTCTGTTTCTAGAAGCAGTAGTTATATAAGTGATTTGGTTTCCCTGTATAAATCGAAATTGCAGTACAATATAGACACTTACTAAATCTTGTGCCAGGCAAAACATCCCTCTGCGGCTAGTTGTGTGTGGAATCTGAGCTCTCCTCAAGTTCCTGTATCTCTCACTTCTCACCTAAAAAATGAACAAACAAGCATGTATCAATGTAAATACATGTATCAAAGATAAAATAACTAGAATGAAAAAGATGGAACACCTTAAACTCCTTAGTAAACTTGCTCTTCACCCAATTGTTCCACTCGGTAACAGATTGGATGTTACTTGGCTTAAGCTTCAAACGTTGCACGTGACTTCCTGCCATTCTCACTTTGGACAAAAGTTTAGATTTGGATGCTCTCCACAAACAACCCATCTGCTTGAAAATAGCATCTTTTTGCCACTCTTCTTGCAAATTAAACCTCCCTATAACAGAAAATTTGTTAGCTGACATTCATAATTTTTAATGTACAGTAGTAAATAAAATCGTATACCTGAATTTCTTCCCACATTGCATCTTTTGTTTGTTCATCAAGTTTCCTCCAATCAGGGAGTGTTACCGGAACATGCTCCCTCACAAGAGGACCAAGAAACGATGAAAGTGTCACTGATCCGGATCCTGCATGTTCACCCAGAGATGTAAACTCTACCATAACCTTGGCCAGATGGTCTTTAGCAACCTTACGCATCTTCGTGTGTCCCCTTGTTCTTTTGGTGGTTGAGGTTGACTGCTCGGGTTGTACTTCTTCAGTTCTCGGGTGTGAACCTCCTCCTTCATCAGGCTTGTTAGATTGTTCACCTACTGCGTCTTCTGGACCAAGTGGTACGTCAACTCCATCCACCTCAACTCCATCCTTATCTTTCTCAGATTCTCCATCCATCTCTTTCTCAGATTCTCCATCATCTCCATCCATCTCTTTAGCATCTTCTCCATCAACTCCATCCTTATCTTTCTCAGATTCTCCATCATCTCCATCCATCTCTTTAGCATCTTCTCCATCAACTCCATCCTTCTCTTTCTCAGATTCTACATCATCTCCATCCATCTCTTTAGCATCTTCTCCATCAACTCCATCCTTCTCTTTCTCAGATTCTCGATCCAAGGCTGCTTCTTTATCACACTCTGCTTGGATTTCACTCAAGGTGGTTCCTACAGCAGTTTGATCTTCTCCTCCAATAGGTTCCTTAACCTTCTTTTTCTGACGCGGTTTGGTAATTTTCTTCACCACAGGTGGACTCACACTTATTCCTGCTTGTCTATTACTGCGGCGGACATTTCCTCCCCCTCTCGTCTTTGCCATAACTAAGCCTGAAAAATAACCAACAAGATTACTATATATTTTAACAAAGTCCAAAAGTAAACATATATTAGTCTCCCACTGTAACTCCTTCACAATCATCCCTAACACAATAACTTTCATCTTCGTCAGACGACTCATTCCCCAAACCCTCAACTTGCTGGTCATAAACTGGTGCTCCAACAAACTCTTCCTCTGTCTCTAACTCATGATATCCTCTTGGAGGCGCCCTCATTACAACATACCATGGAGATGATTCGTCTTCTCTAGAGTAAAACACTTGTTTTGCTTGTGATGGCAGTATGTATGGATCTCGGAGAAATGTAGTCTGATTAAGATGGAGGTTTACAAGCGTAAATCCTTCTTCCTCCTTGACTCCATTCCCTGTGTTGGCCCAACTGCATTTGAATAGAGGAACATGGAACATGTGGTAGTCCAACAATATGATCTCCCTGATCACTCCATAGTATGTAACTACGTCTGCCATCTGCTTAATATCCCGTGCACTAGCTCTACACATAGAAAAGGCTTCATATGTCACTCCACTGCTCTGAGTCTCCCGCTTAGCGTCATCTATATGAAATCGACGTCCATTTATGACAAACCCCTTATGGGTTTGAGCAATATGTCTAGGACCAAATGCCAGCCACCTTAGCTTCTTAGAGTGAGTCTCTGAATTAGTAGGTATCTACAAAGTTAGATATTAAAAGTAGTTAGAGCCATCACTGAAAATAAACTTATGAGCGTAAGTAAAAGAGATTAGTTAATACCTTTTGCTTTATCCACTGTGCAAACCTTTCTGTATGGAATTTCCATAAAAGAGTTTCATTTCTGGCACATCGGATATTGTTGGCTTGCAATTCTTCCAAATGCATCCTGATTCAGGTTTAAATTATCATTTATTACCAATACAAATTACATAAAATATGAACTATAGTTATAATTTTACTTACTGGACATAAGGCTCCATAACTGATGTGTTCATTAACACATAGCGATGTGCTATTTCTATCTCTTTATCTGAAAGTGTAACCTCAGAAGCCTTCTGTAGTGGACGACCCTCAAGTAAAACATCATCAGAATCCAGATCTTCATTTCTTTTTATTGCTTCTTCGACAGGTGCATAATTCTTTAGAAAGTCTAAGCAGAAGGTTATGCATTCTCCAGCCAAGTAGCCCTCAGCCATACATGCTTCTGGCCACACAAGTAATAGATATAAATATTAAAGAAAACAATACCTCTCAAATGGATACATCCAACGAAAATGCACTGGTCCACCCAAACGTGCCTCCCTAGCTAGATGTAGGGGGAGATGGAACATGATATCAAACAATGATGGAGGAAAGAACCGCTCCAGTTGGCACATTGTCTCAACGATCTCAGCCTCCAACGATATTAGCTTCTCCTTGTCAATAGCACGTTGGCATAATCTGTTGAAGAAGTTGCATACTCGAGTCACAGCAATCCTAGGCCCTTTTGGCAGCAAGCCTTTCAAAGCCACGGGAAACAGATTTTGCATTAAGACATGATGATCGTGTGACTTAAGACTACCAATACCAGGAGGATTCAATGACACACAATTCCCAATATTCGAACAATATCCATCAGGGCCTCTGAACTTAGCCAACCTCAGGCAAAACCTTCTTTTCTCTTCCTTTGACATCCAATAAGCCGCTGGAGGTAAGTATGTTTTCTTGCCCCTTAATTGTGTATGCAAATGTCTTCGTATTCCCATATCTTCCAAATCTTTTCTTGCTTTCAAGCCATCTTTGGATTTAGCAGTTTGCATCAGCGTGGACAATAAAGCATCAGACACGTTTTTTTCCACATGCATGACATCAATGTTATGACGCACAGGTAAGTCCTAACACATGATCAGCAAGATTGTCAGCCTATATATATGTTGCATATCCGTATATCTATATCTATATGAATTTTTAAAAAAAACAAACAAATAATTACCTTCCAATACGGCAATTCGAAGAATGTGGACCGTTTTTTCCACCTCCATTGATCACTATTCTCTTCTTCTGCAATAAGCTCATCTTCATCCAATGTAGATCGTTTCCTCTTCTTTTGCATACCCAAAGTTTTCCCAAAATCATTCCTAAAATCTTTTAATATCTCAGCAATCTCTGCACCAGTTTGAATTCTATTTGCTTCCCGTTCTCGACAGTGTTGTCAAACCATCCTTTTTGCGCCTGTACGGATGTCCAGGCCTTAATCGTTTCCTATTGCCCAAATACACATACTTACTGCTAAACTTCAACCACCTACATGGTGTGTCCTTTCCACAAACGATACATGCTTGTTTCCCCTTAACTTTACACCCAGCCAACGTCCCTAAGGCTGGATAGTCACTGATACTCCACAACAACAAAGCTCTAAGTGTAAACTTCTCTTTCATGAAAGAGTCAAAAACTTCAATACCTTCTGTCCACAAATCTCTTAAATCCTCTATCAAAGGTGCTAGATATACATCAATGTTGTCACTTGGTGCAGTTGGACCAGGGATCAACATAGTCAACATGATGTTCTCGGCCTTCATACAGAGTGTCGGAGGCATGTTGTAGTTAACTAACAAAACTGGCCATGTACTGTAATTTGTGTTCTGCAAAGAGAAAGGGTTGACTCAATCTGTAGAAAGACCCAGTCGGAGGTTTCTAGGGTCAGAAGCAAATTCTGGCCACTTACTATTCACTTGTGCCTAGGTAATGGAGTCCACAGGATGTCGCATTAAACCATCTTCACTACTGTTGTTGAAATGCCAACGCAAATCCTCAGCCATTTGTTTTGATCTAAACATCCTCTTCAATCTGTCCTTGATTGGAAAATACCTAAGCACTTTCCCTGGAATCCCCTTCATTACCTCACCACTGTGTTTATCGACTTTCCATCTTGAAGCACTACATCTTGGGCAGCTTTCCATCTGATCATACTGCTTTCGATAAAGTATGCATTCGTTCTTGCATGCGTGAATGACATCGTAACCAAACCCAAATATCTTCAAGAATTTTTTCATTTCGGCAGTGGACTTTGGAAGCACATTATCTGCTGGTAACATATCTTTAACAGTAGTCAGTATCTGGTCAAAGAAGTTCTCAGATATCCCACTCTTCACTTTGATGTGGTACAGCACTGTTATCGCAGAAACCTTGTTGTACTTGTGACATGATGAGTAGAGTGGAGTTTCGGCTTCTTCTAACTTCTCCCTAAACTCAGAATCTTCTGGAATTCGACACTCCTCATTTCTTTTTCATCATTAAAATCTGACTCAAAAAGCTGTTTTCATCAACTCAAAAGCCTCTTCCTCTGAAGTTGGAACATCAGCAGCCGTTTTGTCCCTCCTTTCCCCATGCTTACTCCAAAATGGATTCCGCTTGTATTTCTCATCCATACCCCGAATCACTAGATGATCTAATACGGTCTGTATCAGCTGATGGCAAACATTTCTACAATCAACGCATGGACAAAACATCTCTGTAGGATTACCCAACCTACTTGCAGCTCCAAATACAAATTTTCTTGCTTCCATCTCATACTCAAGGCTATTCCTGTATAAGGTAATTAAATTACACTATTTAGAATCACATTATAAATGAATCCATGTATAAAAGTAACAAGATCAGAATCAGACACATACCTTGGAAGCCAGACCCATGCCTTCTGCATTTTACACCAATACTACCCAAGCTCCAACACCAATTATACGTACAATTGTGATAAAAACTTTACTGATCAGATACTCACATAAACCACATCAACAACAAAATGACAAAAAAAGCTAGAAATAATATCTTACACAAATCAAGGTACGACCGAACAAAAGCTTGAATCTAGTTTCTGCAAACATAACACGACATGAATATCGTTACAACAGTTTCAAGTACACATCAGATAATATCGATTAAACTCAGACAAACATCACTTTCAAACTCAGATAATATCAAATATTACCTTCGACTGAAGATTAACTTCAATCTTCCTGCAACAGTGAGAAACAACATACGATTCAGATCACCGAAACATATTTTAACGAACATGAATTATTAAATCATTGCAAATTCACGAGCACCCAAACATATATTTTACCTTCTGAGTCACTTTCGAGATCGAGATCAACAATGAAACTGACGATCGAGATCAACAATGAAATTGACGATCGAGATCTACAGGGATTGAGAGTAACAAACTGAAAGATTGAGAATGAGACTGAGAAGAAAGAGAGAAGAATTAAACTGAATGAGATAAGAGAAACAAACTGAAGAACAATTTGGAATTCAGAGATGGTTTCGGCGGAGAAAGAGAGAACAGCGAGAGAGAGAGAAGTGGCGGAGAAAGAGATAATTTTTTTTTTTGTAAAACCTAGTTTCTTTATTTCCTTTTCTTATTTTTTCTTTCTTTTTTTTTCATTTACTTAGTAAAATTTTGGGTGGCAACGCAATTTTCATTTTCCCGGTTTCCCATAAAATAGCGTTTTCATTTTTGATATTGCAATCGTAGAACCAAAATCTAGGCGCCACATCAAAATCTATTCGCGGTCATCCTACGATAGCGTTTCAAATTATGGAAACGCTATGTTAGTTTTTAAGAGACTAAACTATAGCACAACAAGAAAATCCGCTATTAAATACTGCTATTGAAACCATCATTTCCTGTAGTGTTTAACAAGATTTTAGAGATTCGTTGTCTAGGGAATATTTTCTTGAGGCATGTAGGACATCCATACTGGTCAGGAACACTTAGGAGTCGATTACCCCATCCTTAGAAGCTTTCATATCTTGATTGTTTACTGTTTTTCTATCAAACCGACCACCAACCCGATCAGGTACTTGATCACCTGCATCGTGTGGTACTTCGAGTTGTTCTTGATTTTTGTTCTTTTTGTTTTCTTATTTTTGTTCACCTTAGGTTGTTAGACAAAACCCCTATTATTGCTTGGCTTGACTTGCATTGTTCTGATCATATCTTATCTGCTAGCATAACAACCATTTGGATTGATAACCCTTTATACTACAACTGCATAGGGAATTGATACCCTAGGTGAAAATCCTGTTTATCACTATCACTCACACTGGATCAACTACCATCTCTTCTTCGAAAGGTACAATTCCCTTAAATGATGTCCTAGTTTGTCCAGACATAAATAAATCTCTTCTTTCTGTGTCCAAGCTTTGTGATGATTATCCGTGTGGAGTATATTTTGACTCTAATAAAGTATGTGTTATTGATATAAATACTCAGAAGGTAGTGTCGAGGGGTCCTCGCAGTAGTGGTTTGTATGTGTTGGAGAATCAAGTGCTTCAGACATTGTATTCCAATCGACAATGTGCAGCTAGTGAAGAAGTTTGGCATAATCGACTTGGTCACTCTAATAACAAGATTCTCCAACAACTTCAATCAAGCAAGGATATTCAAGTCAATAAGAGCAGAACATCCTCCATTTGTGAGCCTTGTCAGATAGGGAAGAACTTTAGATTAAGTTTTTTTGCTTCTGATTCTTGTGTTTTAAACCCCCTAGATTGAATTCATTGTGATCTTTGGGGACCTTCACCGGTTGTATCAAACCAAGGATTTAAATACTATGTGGTTTTTGTTGATGAGTTCTCTCGATTCTCCTGGTTTTATCCTCTATGAGCCAAGTCTGAGTTCTTTACAGTCTTTATTGCCTTCCAAAAATTTGTCGAAAATCAGCTCAACACTCGTATAAAGGAGTTTCAGAGTGACAGTGGTGGAGAGTTTACAAGCAATCAGCTCAAAGCTCATTTCAGTGCAAACGGTATACATCACATGATTTTATGTCCTCATACGCCGCAACAGAATGGCATTGCAGAAAGAAAGCATCGTCATTTGGTTGAACTTGGGTTATCGATGATGTTTCAAAGTCACACTCCTCAAAAATTCTGGGTAGAGGCGTTCTACACTGCTAATCACATCATTAACATGCTTCCAACCGTTTATCGAAAGAATATAAGTCCCTCTAAAACTATGTTTCATTAGAAGCAAGATTACTCGTCTTTGCATGTGTTTGGGTCAGCATGCTATCCATGTCTGCGAGAACTTGCTGAGAATGAGTTTGATCCTCGGTCATTGCAATGTGTCTTTGTCGGTTATCACAGTCAATACAAGGGTTACAGATGCCTTTATCCACCAACCGACAAAGTCTATATCTCTAGACATGTTATCTTTGATGAGGAGGTTCTTCCATTCAAGGAGAACTACAAACATCTGGTGCCACACTACAAAACACCACTTCTGAAAGCCTGGCATGCTACTGATCCTCACGTAGAGACTCCAGTCTGTCCTTCTCCTCAGTGTCTACCAAAACCGGTTTTTGCTGAGGTTCAGAATCCTATTCTAGATGGAGAAGACCAAGTAAATATAAACAATGAGCATGATCAATAAACAAGTACTGAGGAGTCTGATGATGATGGTTCAGATCATGAACAAGAAGTTGAACAAAAAGTTGTTGCAGATCATGGTGAAGAACAGGTCAACAATGCACATCCAATGGTGACCAGGTCGAAAGCTGGTATACACAAGCCTAACACTCGGTATGCTCTTGTTGTTGCTAAGTCTGTGCACAATGAGCCCAAAGGCATTTTATCTGCCATGAAACATCCAGGGTGGAATGAAGCTATTATGGAAGAGATAAGAAGGATTTACTTGCTCAAGAGTTGGTATCTCACTCCTCCAACCGAAGATATGAATATCCTGGATTCAAAATGGGTCTTCAAAACAAAACTTAAGCCTGATGGAGAGGTGGATAAGCTGAAAGCACGGCTCGTTGCTAAGGGTTTTGGTCAAGAAGAAGGAGTGGACTACTTAGAAACATTCAGTCCAGTAGTTCGCACTGCTACCAACAAAGGTCTTATGTGACAATCTTTCAGCAGTTTATCTCCCTGCAAATCCAGCTCTTCGCAACAGGACCAAACACTTCGATAAAGACTTTCACTACATTCGTGAACGAGTGGCTCTAGGGTACATCGAGACACATCACATCCCGACACACCTTAAAATTGTTGATATCTTCACCAAATCATTGTCCAGGCCAATGTTTGATGATCTTCGACGCAAACTTGGTGTGTCCTCTGCTATGACGTCGCCCACACCAAGTTTGAGGGAGAGTGTAGAAGACAAAGATCCAACACCCTTGTTGGGCCTCGACAATTCAATACCACTTGAAGCCCAAATCCAAAGTCAGCACAAGATGACAAAGACTAAAGCAGTCTCGTCTTCAAAACAGAGGAACGTTAGTACGGTGAAGACGCTCCACTCCAGTCCAAACAGGTTCAAGGTTCTGCAACCTCAAACCGATGAGTCACTCACTACAGCTGGAGGATAAGGTTACTTTAGGAACTCTAGATTGTTCTACTCTTGTATATAAAATAAGAGATGTAAAGATCCAATGTATTCAGTCAAGTAAATACAAAAGTATCATTCAAGTCTCTCTCTCCGTATTTCAAATCCGTTCAGTCTGAAAATAAATATTTTTAAAAGAATCTTAATTAATAAACTTAAGAGCCTTTGACCCTATAAATAGCCAACCTTAAAACCAGAATTAATATATTCACTAAAGTTTTTTATAAGCTTTCAAAACACTCCTAATCACAAAATGAAGAATTTCATGAAATTATTTTCTATATTTTTCGTGTTTATTCACATCCAAATAGCATTGTCTCAACCAGCTCGTACAATTTCTCTGCAAATCTAACCTCTATCCAAAACTCTGCATCTCTACTCTTAATCTTGACCCTAGAAGCAAGAACCCAAACGTGAAAGGACTTGCTTCCATCTCGATGCAACTTCTAAAAAAGTCCATGAGTTGTTAGTTTATCTCATCTCTGTCTCTAGGAACATCACACAGACTGTGAAATCTTGAAGAAGTACCAAACTTGCATTGATGAGTATGGTGCAGCGGCTCGTAGGTTTTTACCGTCGACGTTGGCTGATCTTAATGCCGTGAAGTTTTCTCTTGCAAGCTCTGATATGAAAAATGTTGTGTTGGCAACAGATAATTGTGAGGTTCAGTTTGCCGGGAGTTCACTATATTGTCCATAATATCGCTGTTATGACTACTGCCATCATCATATATTTTTTTACGAATTATTAATAAATTTCTATTATTATTTAATTTACTATTATGTTACGATATTTAAAAGGAGTAATGAATAATAAACGTACTTTCATTTTTATCAACAAATAGTCTTTAACCATAGAAAGTTCAATCTATATTCTAAATTATAGAATACCAAATATTCCATATTATACACAAATTCCCTTTTCGGTAGTTCAAAATTATCATCCCCGTTATGTATACAATGTTTGGTATATAGTGTATCAGGTATTCGGAAGTAATAGAATCAGATCTTAAAAAATATTTTAAGTAATTTGATTTGAATAAAATCAGAGCTTAAATTCAAGAATTGTTTTTCAGTAACTGATAGAGAAGGATCAAATATCTTTTTTTTTTTTCTTTTCTGAAGCAAAGTTGGAAGAATGTTGCGAATTATCTATTATCAACCATTGGGCGAACCCTTTATGCTTCAAGGAACAATGATAATATTTACTTTAGTGAGAATTCCGTATCGAAAAAGACAAGTGAGTAGAGCTTAAATGGTCAAGAGGATGGATTATTATTTAATAAATTTTGAAATGAAATTTTACAAACTAGAGGATGGATTATTATTTGTAAAAAATAAACAAGCTAGGTTAGCGAAACCCAGTTGTTCTTGTTTCTTATTATTTTATTTTTTTTTTCTTGTGTGATTCGATTCAATTGTTCTCTCTGCTTTTTATGTCTTTTGTTTTCTTGGTCAACACTTATGGAAGAAATCTATTATTAGGTAAGTACAGCCGTCCATATATATATACCGTATAGTTGGTACGACGTTACTGTTCTGTGTTATAAATTCACAAGACTTTGGCGTTACCATCGATATAAACAAAGCTTCCCATGTTAAAATAGGCATCAACCAGTTTGCTACATCGAATTTTATTGAATAAACTTTGATAGTTTTAAAGACGGATCACATAATTTTGCAAATCATTTAATTGAAAATTTGAACAACCTAGTTCAATGGCTGAAACAGTTTGCTTCACATCCACTCCCACATTGCATATATTGGCAAGAGCTCCTGTATACTTCAGTCCGTAATCCACCGTTGCTCCGCAGTGAGTCTTGAGTCTTCGGAACTCCATTATAAACGTCCTATCCATCTGGTTTATTAATTATAAACTCAACCAATTAAACCAACAAAAGCTAAATATATCATATGGAACCATTTGTAACATAAGAGAAGTAACAAATCATATACATAAAAGTAAAGTTTTGGTTTCTCTTTATTGGTTGATTTTCATTTAATATTTTCTAATTTTTTATTTGATTTCTAAATATTTAATTGCTTTAAACAATATTTAAGACCTAATTAACACATGGATTTAACTCACACATTAAAATAAAATTATAACTGAAAATAAAATAAATTATGCATTAATCATATTCAATCATTCAATGTTATTCAAACACATTAAATTATTATTGTAACTCCATAATTCTAAATGTAACTTCAATCAATTTTTATCATATAAATAATCATTCTCATTCTCACATATTGGCATTCTTTTACTTTCTCATTTTCACATTCTCTCATTCTCTTCCACTTCTCTTATTCTCTTCATAATACCTCAAATCATTTTTTATTTTTTTTTTGTTTTCAATTTCTTATTTTTGTTGTATAGGTTACAAAAAAACAAATAAAATATCATTGTAATTTTTAATGCTAAATTTTAATTTTAGAGACTACATGATATGTATTTTATATTGTTCTTATTTTAAAAGATTCATCTCCATTATCTATTTGGATTATCATCTTATATGTAATCAATCTTTTCTCCTCTCCCACCAATAGCAAATGTTGTTATATCTCATATGTGTTGTAAGAGTTTGATTCTATATTTTAATCTAGAAAGTATTATATATATTTAACATTGTTTTCAATTTTTATTTTATTTATATAAAAATTAAATATTTCTTTTATATTTCTTGCCTTTCTAATCTATTCATAGTTATTATTTGAATTTCCATAATTAAATTTAAATTAACATATATTGGATTTAACAAAAAAAATCAAGTTTATTTGAGAATTAGATATTTCTATTCCTTTTAAATGATCAATGTATAACATATTATACTTTTGAATCAAATTATGGACCCACCAGCACTCACTTTTAAATTAAATGGGTTTTAATTTTAAGAGTTGGAAAAAGTATAAAAGTTTGTTTGTAACTCCCATAATAATATCATTGTAGTGTTTTCAATGAATTTAATTTAATATAATAGAACATGTTAAAAATGTATTAGTATGCACTTAAGTGCACTTTTGTAACTCTCAAATAATTACCTTTGATACATCGATTTCTGTATTATCTATTAAACGAAAGATATATATCTCACTATAACCCTCATAACCTCATATTTCAAATCTCACATAATTTTATAAATTCTATAATATCATTATGTTTCCTTGATGTAATATATATATCATATATTATATGTATATCTTAGATTTTTTAGTTTAATTATTTTCTTCTATATGAAACATTATCATTTCATATAAATCTAAGTCCATACACAATTAAAGACTTTAAGATAATCATATATATAAAAGTAAGGTTTCACTCTCTCTTTATTGGCTGATTTTTCATTTAATATTTTTTTCATATTTTTTTTCTTTATATATCATAATTACAAATTTATTATTACAATACTACTTGCTATAATTGAATGCCCATATAAATTATTTTAAAGTTAATCACCCACTTACCACCATTATGATTTCTGTAATTGATTGTGTCTTTTAATTGACAGTTACATATTGTGCATATATATCATAATCACAATATTACTTGCTACTATTAAATGTCCATATAATTCACTTTGAAGTTAATCACCCACTTACCACCATTATGATTTTTCTAATTGATTGTGTCAACTTTCAATTGACAGTTACATATTGTGCAATTACTACAATAACATATGATTTTTTTTTTAAACTCATAACCCACATAAATCTTATTTATTATAAATAGTTGCTTCTAGCTATCCTAACCCACATAAAATATATGCATTATACTCTAGCCTTTTTCTGGTGAAGATGATTTGTTTTTTTTTTCTTTTTGGTGAAGAGCTAATTTGTTACTTCTGCTTTCATATTTCTCTATTATTTACAGATTCTCTATCTCCAAACTCTATATTGTGATTTGTTTTAGGATATTGAATATATATTCTTCTTCTGCTAAATTTATAATTTTTGATATAGAATAATGCAAGAGGGTCTTATTCTCCCTCCATATCATAGTAAGTAATGTTTTCGCCAAAAAAATTGTTTAATTTAATTATTTATGTTTTATATTTACTTATACATGTATTTAATTTTTTTCTTTCTTGTATTTTTTATTTTGTATGTAATATATGTTATTTTTGGATATTAAATATATTAATATAATTAATCTTATTATTTATAAGTTTAAGTATGAAATAATAATAAATATAAAATAATATGCCATGTGAGATGAACTTTAGTTGAACTTTGTTCAAACAAAATAAAATATAAATGTAACTCCCATAATTCTAAGGGTGAGTTACTAGAATATTGCATAAAAGCTTCCTTATTACAAAAGTAACATACAATTGTTTGTTATTACTAGACTAACCCATTGTACCTATACTACCCCTGAAACTAGTGTTGGAAAAAAACGTAATTACGGCTAATGCCATTAGGAAAAAAAAAACATTGGAAGTTGGGACTAAGTCTACCGATCCTTTGATGGTAGATTTATACACGTGGACTGATTAAAGGTGTACGTCAGATATTTTTGGTACACTTAGTTGTAGTCTTGGTACACTTATCGGTCACTGTAGATGGTACACTTAGTTGTAGTGTTGGTACACTTATCGGTGGACGTATATGAAATCGATTCGGTAGATTAAGTTGGTAGAGGAATTTCCCTTTGATGATAGACTTTTGTTTTTAGCGCGTGTAGCGGCAAACATAAAAGAGTGGGAAGATATTTATGGTAGACTAATGGCCAGTTGCGACAGATTTTTGCGACAGCCTTCTCTCTTTACAGATATTTTTGGTATACTTTGTTTGTTTTTTGAAATAGTTTTCGTAGTGTTGTGGTAGGCTTCTTGTCCGTGGTAGATTTAGTAAGCAAGATTGACAGCTGTAAAGTCTTACCAGAATAACACGAATTTGTTTGAGCTGGCAAAGACAGTCTAACGTTGCGATAGACTTATTGGAGGAAGATCTAAACAGGTTTGCTGTTCTTCCCTAAATCTTTCCTCTGGGTTCATCCATGGAAGAGCAAGATATCGTTTCGGAAATCTATATAACTCACTTTTTATAGGTTTTTAATTTAGAAATCAGATGTTGAGACGAAAATCTATAATAGTTGAGTAAAAACCCCACAAGTGAAACCAAAAAAATAGACATAAGTCGTGAAAAAATAAAGTGAGGCAGGGGAAATTAGGGTTTTCAGTCGTATCTTAGAGGTAGAAGACGAGGATATTCTGGTAATTTCGGGTTCATTAAACCTAAAATCGAACGTGTACGTACATTTAAACGTGTACGTACATATGAACTTATACATACATAATGTTCTTGAGATTAGTGTACTTACATAACGTTCTTTTGCTTAGTGTCCATAAATCCGTTTTAATGAAAGATATTATTGTAATTTTGTAGTTATCTTCAACATATCTTCTTCTGCAACCCTAGCTAATATTGTCGTTGTTGTTCACTGGAAATGGAACAAGTAAGAGATGTTACTAGAAAAAGTAAGAGATGTTACTATAACAACCTATATAATTCGTAATTGTTTATTTATTTATTATATTTTCGAGAGGTAATGAACAATAACCACACAAATTACATTTTAAGTATAGAGGGTAATATTTAGATAAATACCTTGAGCATAAAGTATATGGATGATAATCAAATGCAATTGAAAGTTCAAAAGAGGTTTAATTCCTCGGATGAAGTCCTTGAGTTCGAATTGATAGTAACAAACTTGCCATCTGTGGTCATTATGTCTACACAACAACTGGAATCCTTTTCGGTAAACACTACGGTATCATCCCTCCCATCTGATTCAACATTTGTAACAACAACCCTGCAAAAACATGTCACAGTTGAACAAACAACCCCAAGTTTCATAAAGACAAAAATCTATCAATCTACTACTAGTATAAGTTAATGTATTTGCCTGTGAGGTCTTTGGTTTTCATCTGCAACAGTATAAAACAAGGTGACTCCATTTATAGCCCATGCCAAGCTAACAACTCCATCAACTTCCAACCTCGGAACTAAAAGACTGTTCTCAAATCCTTAATTTGGAGAAGGAAACGTTCAGCTCCTTTGTGAGTTACATGGTTTTCGGAGATAGGTACTGAACCGAACTAGAGAAGATTGACAGCATAGATGATTTGCACCATTAGAGAGTTCACTAAAACAGTCTCTGGATCAAACCCATGCTCCTGAATTATTACGTATGGTTTCCTTTAACCAAACTTATGCATCTAATCACATGTCTAAAGCTGCATTGATTAAGCTATGAAACATCATAGTCTTGGTATTAAGCTATCTTTACTTCCTCCAATGTGATTAACCCATTACTTACTAACAATTTAAATTAATGGTTCACAAGATCTGTCGTGTGTCGTTAAAAACGGTGTGCAGATTACAATATGAAAAATATGAATTGTTTGTTCCTTATAGTTGTAGAGTTAGAAACTTAACTTCAACATAAAACCACCCCAATACTAAAACTCCGGGAGATCAACAAACTAAAAACACACACACAATATTTTCGAGTTCCTACAAACTGGGGAAAAAAGGACAAAAATACAGTAAAAAGGTAATGAATTGATACACTCAAAAGAGAGAGAGACTCGTGAAGCATTTTAGGAGCGAGGAGAAGGAGAAGAAGAAGATGATAGAAGGTTTTGAACAGCAACCATGCTAGGCATAGCTGGAATCGCTCCTCTCTCTGTTACTGTAATGACTCCACAAGCGTTTGCGAATAGAAAAGCCTCTCTTAGTTTCTTCTCATCCTGCAAATTCACAATGAGTCAGATTCAGTCTAGTTTATAAACCACAGAAGGTTAAAATGATAGAGATAGAGTAAGTAAAAGCTATTCACTGAATTTTTACCTGAATCAGCAACTTTCTCCACATGGTGTCAGCAATTTGAGCAAACCTTGACAACTGAAGCAAAGTTGTCATCCAAGATGATGATGTCCGAATTCTCCTTAGCCACTCTGTTCCTACAAAATTGGATATTGTCACCAATCACCATACGGACCTGAACATCAACATATCATTAAGTGTTATTAACAAGCTAAACAATAAATTTTCGACATTGGCCTTTCTGGCCTTTAAAAAAAGAATTATAGTCGAACAAAAGAAGTACCTTGACACCAGCATTTTCACACAGCTGAACTGAATCTTTGACACCTGGTCTACATGGATCCTATGCACATTTCAAACATGTCGATAAGAAACACTACCAAGAATATTGCAGGACATGATATACTGGTTGTTGTCTGATCTAAAAACATGTGTCTAAAAGTGGAGTACTATGCAATGTGAAACGGGAAAAGTGATCTCAAAAGGAAGAGAGCCACAATAACTACAAATTGTATATTTGACTAATCCCCGGAAAAAGCATAAAAGCATAAACCAAATCGATCCTCACCTTTATGCCCCTACTAAGGCTAGTAAAATAATGTCATCCTCTGGGTGTACCAACTTTGAGAGCTCTTCGCCTGTTGGGGCCTTTTCAGCCTCAAATGTTCTAAACGCCAGTGCAAAAAGTTCTTCCAGCCATCTTATTCAATTCAATTCTTCAAGAACAAAACCTGGGAACATCAAAGAAATTGGATTGGGCTAGACAACCCGAAATGTATAATAACACAGATTCATACAGGTACACCCGCTTTCAAAGAGTTAATAAATAAATTAGACTTTTCACAAACCTTGTCTTCAGTCATTAGTGCCACATTACCATCTTCGTCGATGAAACAACCCTTCCCGTTTTTTTTTATACTTTAATTTACTAGTGGTCCCATACCCACTAACATCCTAACAACAATCAATAACCGCGGAATAACCAAATAAAACCAATTCCAATAAACCAAAGAATTCCAACAACAATAAACCAATACTCAATAGTAACATAATCCAAATAGGAAAAATAACCAAAAGCTAACAACCTACAATGTTCCATTGGCTTAATCTAGCAACCTAACAATAGCTAGACCACAATCAATCAAGCCTCTAGAACATCCTCCTCTTCATCGCCTTTGATTCCACGATCACACTTTTCCTTTACCTGCACACCACAAACAACAATTGAGATGCGTAAGTATTATCACAAATACTTAGTGAGGCCATCCTCCCATCTACTGGGTTATACACACAAGCAGATGAGACCCTCAAGTTCAAGCAAAACAAACAACACACAATAATACATCAAACCAGGAAAACAAGTCTCGGATAAGACTAGTGTCGACCGATGCCAAACGGTGTCGATCGATGCTTCAAGAACAAGTGCCGACCGATGCTCCTCAAACGGTACCCATCGATGCTACTCAACAATGGTGCCGACCGATGCTCCTCGAAAGTGGTATCGATCGATGCCTCCTCTGCAGACACGATCTGCGCGAAAACTCCATGACGAACTCCGACCCAATTCAACCCAAAATCGACTCCAATCATGTCTAATCATCTCGGGATTCACTAGAAATCATACAAACAACGAACCCAAGCAACAGAACAACACAAACAACAAGGTATCACACAAAACAAGAGGAATCTCATGCTTAGATCAACCATGGTCAAGCACTCACCTTTTCTCAAGAAGATTCTGAGCAGCAAGAACGAATTCAACACTCCTAGCACCCTTCCAACACGTTCCTAGCCTTGGATCTTCAATCCCACAGCAAGATCTCACCAAAAACGCCTTGAAATCTCACAAACTCTCTCAAGAACCTTAGGAACTGTTTTCTCTCTTTGTTTTTCTTTGAAAACGGCGACACAACAACAAAACACGACCCTAGGTCGTTTTCTCCCTTTTAAGACCCGGTTCAATGGTTTTCCCTAAACCAACCGGTCCAAATCGACGATTGAAACAAACCCGACGAACCCAGAATAAGTGGTGTCGATCGATGCCACCAGGGTGTCGATCGATGCTACTCCCAAAATCACAAAATCTGGTTCGCGGATGTTACAATTCTCCTCCACCAATATAGATTCGTCCCCGAATCCCGCAATACCGTCCATCTGTCAAGGACCTCCGTGCCACCGTCAACACGGCCCGCACGTCCCCAGACCGGACCAAACACCATCAGTCAAGGTTTCCCGTGCCACTGTCGCAACAGCCCGCACACCTCCGACTGACCCTCGAGGTCTCCCTCTAGCCAATATACTCGCATCAAAACACTATTTGCTCACAACTCAGTGCTTCCCCCGTCCGTGGTCGCAACCAACGAATCATGCCGGCTCGCTATCAGGCCAACCGCCTTAAGCTACGGCATCCAGGAAGTCACTCACACACACTCCCCCCGCTCTCGGGTCGCAACCCTCGAGACATACCGGCTCACTGCCGAGCCTCGGCTCACAGCTACGGTATCTAGGGAGCCTCACATATCCCGCTCTTGGGTCGTCACCCTCAAGCGCGCTCTCGGATCGTCATCCGAAGCAACATACCACTCCCACTCTCTGGCCACAAAGTCCATCGAGCTATCGGTATCACGTGAGTTGGGCCCACACGGCCTTGAGCAAAACAACTACTGATGCCAACGAGTATCTCCCGGCTAGATCTACCTCAACATTTCCACAAAACTTCCCTTACTAGAAAACTTTCCTTTTGTGGAAACTTCCTATTTATGGAAACTTTCCAAAAATAGAAACCCAAACTATTTCTTTTTTTTCCCATGACATTAACAGTCAAAACATAAGAAAAATACTCATCTTATTAATCTCAAAAATTGTCACTATCGTTACAAACTCAACGAAAATACATCAGGAAACAAAAATACAACAACTGGAGCCATCAACCCGCATCCCGAGCACCACCTCATCTTGATACTTAGTCGCACAACCAACCACCCCTAAGCGACCAAATATCAAGAGAGATGGGCTGGAATACTCCGTACCCGCTCCAGCCACGGACTACAGCTCGGACCCGGCTAGACAAGCTCAAGCGGTCTGCTTCTCAAACCACTTCTTAAACCTTGCCTTCATCCTCGCCTCGGGCTCCCAAGTCTGCTCCTCTACTCCGTCACAGTCCCACAGGACTCTCATCAAAGGAATCTTCTTCTTCCGAAGTTCCTTGACTCTCCTCTCGAGCACCCTCAACGGTCTCGCCTCTAAAGTCATGTTAGGCTGAAGATCCTCAGGAATCTTAGCCAACAACTGATCACCCTCGTGAAGACACTTCCTCAGCATCGACACATGAAATACCTTGTGGAACGCACGCATAACCTCAGGCAACTCCAGCCTATATGCCACTGGTCCCACCCGCTCAACCACTCTGAACGGACCCATGTACCTCGGACTCAACTTAGTCTCTGACAATGACCTGTTCGGACCCCGCAACATGGCCATCTTGAGGTACACTCTATCACCAACCTGAAACTCAAGATCCTTTCTCCTCCTATCAGCATAACTCTTCTGCCGATCCTGAGCCTCCTTCATGTTCAGCCTCAAAACCCGAATCTTCTCCGAGGTCTCCTGAACAAAATCTGCACCAAATATGCTCCTCTCCCCCACCTGAGTCCAACATAATGGTGTACGACACGGCCTCCCATACAAGGCCTCATAAGGAGCCATCCCAATACTAGCCTGGTAGCTGTTGTTATAAGCAAACTCCACCAAGCTCAAGTGATCTGCCCAATGACCACCCCAATCCAGCACACACATCCTCAACAAATCCTCCAAAATCTGGATCGTCCTCTCTGACTGACCGTCCGTCTGAGGATGATAGGCTGTACTCATATGCACCTTCGTGCCCATCTCTGCCTGAAATGCCCTCCAGAACACCGAAGTGAACTTGGAATCCCTATCAGACACAATACTAGCAGGCACACCATGCAATCTGACTATCTCCCTCACATACTTCTTGGCCAAAACCGATGCTCCATCCATTTTCCTGATGGCCAGAAAATGTGCAGACTTAGTCAAACGGTCCACAATGACCCAAATAGCATCAAACGTCCTCGACACAGGCAAACCTACCACGAAGTCCATCGTGATCAAATCCCACTTCCACTCAGGAATAGGCAAACTCTGCAATAAACCTCCAGGAACCTGATGCTCTGCCTTCACCAACTGACAAGTATCACACTTAGCTACCCAGTCGGCCACGTCCTTCTTCATCCCGACCCAGTGATAATACCGCTTGAGGCCACGGTACATCTTGGTCGCCCCTGGATGAATAGAGAACTTGCTCGAATGAGCCTCTCTCAGGATCTCCTGCCTCAAATCCTCACCCTTGGGCACACAAATCCGACCATGCACAAGGATAGTACCATTAGCAGAAACCTGATACTCTGCACCCGCAGCCTTGGAGGCATTCATCAGCCCTCATCGCTCCCCTGAGCTAACCTCACTCTGCTCAACAAATCTGCTCTATCAGCTGCCTCCAAACCCAAAGGTTCCTGTGAGATAGCACACAAACTCAATGCACTAATCTCACCTACCAATGCCTCCATATCCTGCTCCTGAGCCGAAGCCACCCGCTTCCGACTCAAGGCATCTGCAACCAAATTAGCTTTACCAGGATGGTAAGCTATATCCAGATCATAATCTGCTACTAACTCCATCCAACGCCTCTGCCTCAAATTCAGCTCAGGCTGAGTAAAAATGTACTTCAGACTCTTGTGATCTGTAAACACCTGCACCTTCCCACCATACAGATAGGATCTCCAAATCTTAAGAGCAAAGATCACTGCTGCCATCTCCAAATCATGAGTAGGATAATTAGCTTCATGTTTCCGCAACTGCCGCGAAGCATAAGCTATAACCTTCCCCTGCTGCATAAGTACACAACCCAACCCCACTCTAGAAGCATCTGTATACACAACATAAGGCTCGTCCTGCTCAGGCAGTGCTAACACCGGCGTGGTGGTCAACATCTGCTTGAGACTTGCAAAACTTGCCTCACAATCTGGTGACCACACAAATGGGACATCCTTCCCTGTAAGCTTAGTCATCGGCTGGGCCATACTCGCAAAACCCCGAACAAACCTCCTGTAGTAACCTGCTAACCCCAGGAAACTCCGAATCTCAGTGGCACTCTGCGGCCTCGGCCACTCCCTGATGGACTGAATCTTCTCTGGATCCACTGAAACTCCCTCAGCTTAAACAATATGACCCAAGAACCCCATCTCACGCTGCCAGAAACTGCACTTGCTCAGCTTAGCAAACAACTTCTGCTCCCTCAGCTTCTCCAACACTGCTCTCAAGTGTACTGCATGCTCCTCAGGACTCTTAGAATATACCAGGATGTCGTCGATGAAAATGATGACTGACACGTCCAGAAACTCCTGGAACACGCTGTTCATCAGTCTCATAAACGCAGCTGGCGCATTTGTCAACCCAAACGGCATCACTACAAACTTATAGTGCCCATACCTCGTCCTGAAGGCTGTCTTCCTCACATCTGCCTCATGAATAGGAATCTGATGATATCCTGATGCCAAATCGATCTTGGAGAACCAAGTAGCACCCCTCAACTGATCCAATAACTCATCAATCCTCGGGAGAGGGTACCTGTTCTTCACAGTAACTCGGTTCAAACCCCGATAGTCAATACACAACCGAAAACTCCCATCCTTCTTCTTAACAAACAGCACCGGAGCTCCCCACGGTGAACAACTAGGACGGATAAAACCCTTACTCAACAAATCTTCCAGCTGCTTCTTTAGCTCTGCCATCTCTGCTGGAGCCATCCTGTAAGGAGCCTTGGAAAGCGGCATCGTCCCTGGTTCCAGCTCAATAGTAAAAGGATCCGACCGAGATGGTGGTAACCCCTGCAATGACTGGAACACATCCTCAAAGTCCTCCACAACCGGAATACCGCTAACCGTAGACTTCCCCACTGACTCTGGCATAGATATGGTAACCAGATAAGCCTCACGGCCCTTCTCGATCATCTTCCCAGACTGTACGGCTGAGATCACGAGACTCCCCAAAGTCGGTCTAATACCCTGAAAAACCAACTTCCCTCCTGGACGCTCAAACTCCACTCTACCCCGATAGCAGTCCAAATGCACCTTATACCGATGCAACCAATCCATACCAAGAATGACATCATATAACTCCACTGGACTGATAAGCAAATCCGCTGGCCATGACTCCCCTGCGATCTGAATATCAACTCCTCCAGCTCGTCCAATAACCCTCAGGAACTTGCCTCCCGCAACTCTGACAACTCCTGAACGCTCTCCAGGATCCCCTCTGATCCCCGCACTCTCGGCACACTCCGGAGTAATGAAGCTATGAGAAACTCCAGAATCAAACATAACATGGGACTTAAACCCGCCCACCAACAAGGTCCCTACACAAACCCTATGTGTTGAGAACCTAACACTTGACCACAAGCAAAAACAAATATAATCTGAACTATTGAATTAACCAAGTTCGAATCTCAGAAGTTATACCTGTGATCGCTCCTGCACTAGTGCCACCGGGCTCCTGGGTCGAATACACCTGAGACGTCGGCTCGATCCAACCCACCGGCTGCACACCGTGCTGCACAACCTGCTGCGTCCCTGGCTGAGCTCCAGCCTGCAACACTGCTACTGCCCTCTGCTGCAACTTGGGACAACGAGGCTTGATATGCCCCGTCTCTCTGCAGTAGTAACACACTCGAGTATCTGCCCGCGGCTCCGTCACCGCCCGCTGCTCAGTCACTGCCCGCTGCTCACCTCTCTGTGGACAGCTAGTCAACTTGTGGTCCCTGCTACCACACCCAAAGCATCTCGCACCTCCCTGCCTCGATCTCTGCATAACATCGAACTTCCGCTTCTGCCCTTGCGCAGGCTTGCCGCCCTTGCTAGGAACAGAAGACGGCTGAGACTGCTGTGGCTGCACTGAAGAACTGACCACAACCACCTGTGACCTCAAGTCATCCTCTATCCCAGCTGCAACCTCAACCAACTCTGCTCTCGTAGCATAGCTCCTCACTCTGCACCGAGTCCTCAAATCATCCCGCAGAGCCAACAGAAACCTTCGCACCTGAGCCGACTCTGGCTCCCATGCCCTGCCTGCATACCCCACAAGCCGACTAAACTCTGCATCCAGCTCCCGCACTGTACGGTCTCCCTGAGTCAACCCCAAGAACCGCGCCTCCATACGGTCAAGAGCCTCCTGAGGAAAATACTTGGAGTTAAACTCCCTCACAAAATCTCCCCAAGACATACCCTGTTGCACCCTCCGTGCTGTCACCGACCTCCACCACACACGTGCATCTCCTGACAAGTAAAACACTGCCAGATCCACTCTGTACCGGTCGGGACACCTAAGCGAAAGGAAAATATCCTCCATCCGCTCTCTCTCCACTCATCCGCTACACTCGGATCGGTACTCCCTGAGAAATACCCTGCTCCCACATGCCGCAGCTGCTCCATCATCTGCACATACTGTGCATCCACTACCTCGGTCCCCGGCTGCACACCTGCCTGCAAACCCGCTGCAGGCTGCACCACTGGAACCTGTCCACCACCCACTGGCGGCACTACTGGATCCTGCCCACCAACCACCGGCGGCACTACTGGATCCTGCCCACCAACCACTGGCGGCACTACTGGACCCTGCCCACCAACCACTGGCGGCACAGCTGCTGGAAGTCGCTGCAAAGCCTGAGCTACCTGAGCTAGCAAGTCTATCAAGACATCCTCCCTGCTCGGAGCACCTCCTGCTGCAACCCCCACACCCGGGGCAACACCGTGACCAACACCGTCACCCAAACCAGCCTGGTCTCCAGACACAATAGGATCAGCCTGTGACTCCGCTACCTCCTCACTGGCCATGCTCTGGGTCACACTCTCACTGGCCACAGGAACCTGACCTCGTCCCCGACCACGACCACGACCACGACCACGACCCCGACCACGACCACGACCACGCCCGCGACCAGCAGCAACCCCACCTCTAACCATCTGTATCATCCAAGAACAGAAGGCTAAGCAAACAATAACTCTAATACACAGAAACACAACTTACCGTGGAATCACAAAACAGGCTCGAAGAGGATGTTCTAGGACTTCATGCCACACACAATTGCCATTCACACAATCAATTACAGCATGGAATCCTAAACATCAACAGCAAAAGCACAATGAACACTAGCCCTAGAACCGTAAGGGCTCTGATACCAAAATGAAACAACCCTTCCCGTTTTTTTTTTTATACTTTAATTTACTAGTGGTCCCATACCCACTAACATCCTAACAATAATCAATAACCGCGGAATAACCAAATAAAACCAATTCCAATAAACCAAAGAATTCCAACAACAATAAACCAATACTCAATAGCAACATAATCCAAATAGGAAAAATAACCAAAAGCTAACAACCTACAATGTTCCATTGGCTTAATCTAGCAACCTAACAATAGCTAGACCACAATCAATCAAGCCTCTAGAACATCCTCCTCTTCATCGCCTTTGATTCCACGATCACACTTTTCCTTTACCTGCACACCACAAACAACAATTGAGATGCGTAAGTATTATCACAAATACTTAGTGAGGCCATCCTCCCATCTACTGGGTTATACACACAAGCAGATGAGACCCTCAAGTTCAAGCAAAACAAACAACACACAATAATACATCAAACCAGGAAAACAAGTCTCGGATAAGACTAGTGTCGACCGATGCCAAACGGTGTCGATCGATGCTTCAAGAACAAGTGCCGACCGATGCTCCTCAAACGGTACCCATCGATGCTACTCAACAATGGTGCCGACCGATGCTCCTCGAAAGTGGTATCGATCGATGCCTCCTCTGCAGACACGATCTGCGCGAAAACTCCATGACGAACTCCGACCCAATTCAACCCAAAATCGACTCCAATCATGTCTAATCATCTCGGGATTCACTAGAAATCATACAAACAACGAACCCAAGCAACAGAACAACACAAACAACAAGGTATCACACAAAACAAGAGGAATCTCATGCTTAGATCAACCATGGTCAAGCACTCACCTTTTCTCAAGAAGATTCTGAGCAGCAAGAACGAATTCAACACCCCTAGCACCCTTCCAACACGTTCCTAGCCTTGGATCTTCAATCCCACAGCAAGATCTCACCAAAAACGCCTTGAAATCTCACAAACTCTCTCAAGAACCTTAGGAACTGTTTTCTCTCTTTGTTTTTCTTCGAAAACGGCGACACAACAACAAAACACGACCCTAGGTCGTTTTCTCCCTTTTAAGACCCGGTTCAATGGTTTTCCCTAAACCAACCGGTCCAAATCGACGATTGAAACAAACCCGACGAACCCAGAATAAGTGGTGTCGATCGATGCCACCAGGGTGTCGATCGATGCTACTCCCAAAATCACAAAATCTGGTTCGCGGATGTTACAGTCGATGTAGCTTCTGCATGATGTCAGGACAAGTTCAGAGGCTCCTTTCCAGTAAACATGAACTTCACCATCAGCCTAAAAGTAATATTGGAAAAAAAAAAAAGTTTATGGGCTAACATAGGTCCGGCTCTGAAACTAATTCATTTACAGGATGTTTCGAATATCTTCTTCTAGAAAAATATAGAACAGAAACAGCGTACCTGCATCAGCTTCTTGTCCAGGTAGTCATTGGCATCAACAACTAGTAACACTTAAAATTCCTTACTGTCTTTTAGTCTGTCCATCGTGCCCTTTATCTATCTGTCACAAAGAGTCAATTTCAGGAATAAAGCTGCAAATAGATTGATGAGACAACAATGACTTTGGAAGACGAAAGGTTACCTGAAGCCTTCCTGCAGTATCCATGATAACAGCATCTACACAACTCCTTTTTTAGCTTCTTTTTTTTGTTTAGGCCTTGCTTTACCGATAGATCTGCAGGTTTTAACATCAGTCTCTGCTGCATAAACCAGCACACCAACCTGAAACAAAGAGAGCAATATCAGGGAATATTGAATATCATCACATGTTCACACAGAGTTTCTCTGAAGATATACAATAAACGTTAATTGAATAATGCAAGAAACGTTCTGACTCAATCGCGGCCACCCCCAGACAATTGAATCAGACAGACTTAACAAACAAAATGCTACTAAGGGAAAATTTGATAAATGTATAATTAATGAATACCTGTAAAACTGATAATTGAAGCCTCGATGAGAATGAATCCAGGTTCTACAGTGATACACTCAACTACACAACACCGTTGCCGGGGAAAAAGCGAATCCACCCCACCCAAATCTCCGATGAGATGATGATCCCCTCCCCCCTCAATCTATCGCCGGAGAGACGCCATGATGATCCCCTCGCCTCTCTAAGGGCTCTTCTAACTCCGTACGATTACAAATCATCTGCTCTCCACTCCACTCTATCATCTCTCCTCTTCTTCTTCAATCTTCGTCGTAGCTACAAAGAAAAAAAAACGAGACCAAACTGAACTAGAACTAAATCCTGTAAGAAGGAGACAAAAACCTGATGATGGACAGGACAAGAGATAAGAGTGGTTTACCTGGGAGGAAGAGGTAGAGCTCATCACCTTGAAGCGAGACGACAAATCGCAATTCAGAGACTCTTAAGATCGAATGAGAAGAAGAAGAAATCTAACCTTTTTTTTTTAATCTCTAACATCAAAGCAGAGTTAACTAAGCCTCGTCATCAAGCTTTGGTCGCTTCGGCTGATAATCCCTATCAAATACGTTTTTGCAATCGTCTACAGTAACTCGATGATCCAGCGGCTTGACGATTCGATGCCGGACTTATTACATCGACGCCAAACTTAAATCTGGAAAGGAGAAAGCAAAAACAACATAGATCTCGAACGGATCCTCTCGAGAGATCGAGTGGAGGAGAATTCAAACAGGCCATCGCCTATTGGAGAAACCAAATCACTTACCTGTGAACGGCGGATCGATCCAATGGCCATTGGAACTCCGGCAATAAACAAGAAGATGAACATGCCCATCGAAAACAGAATCGCAGGTGAGAGAAACAGAGGAGAGAGCTAGATCGAACAAACCTAGCTGATGATTTTTCTTTGTATAATTAAATATTTTTCTTAATAAAAATTAATTAGAAATGGCATAAAAACGTAATAAAACTCACAACTCAGACATAAAAGTAATTTGCAAACTTTTATGTGTTATTCTAGTAAGTCCAAAATTTCAACGTGTTAGTCTAGTAATAAACCTACTTTTATGTAATATTCTAGGTAATTTCCCTAATTCTAAATGTGATGTAATTGCCATCAATTCTTATCATATAAATAATCATTCTCTCATATTGGTATTTTATCACTCTTCCGTTCTCACATTCTCTCATATTTTCACTATTCCTCAAATTTTTTTTTGTATTTTATTTTATTTTGTTGTTGTTGTTGTTGTTGTTGTATGGGTTACAAAACCAGATGAAATATCATTGTAATAATTTAACATTGTTATTTTTTTTTTTTTAAAAGATTCATCTCCATTATCTAATTTGGGTTATCATCATATAAGTATCATTCTTTTCTCCTCTCCCACCATATCTCAAATCTCAATTTTTGAAAAACTTTTTCTAAATGTTGTTATATGGGTTACATATCAAATGAAAAATATTGTAAGAGTTTGATCTATATTTTATTTTAGAACGTATTATATATATTTAATATTGTTTTCAATTTTTATTTTATTTCTAATATCTTACTAATTTATTCATATTTCTTTTATAATTTTCATAATTTTAATTTAAACTAACATATTTTAACAAAATAATTCAAGTTTACTGATAAAGAATTTTTAAAATATTAATTTTATTTAATTTTTTTATTTGAGCACTAGATGTTCATATTCCTTTTAAACGATCAATGTGTAATATATTATACTTTTGAATCAAATTATGGATCCACCAACATAACTACACTCACTTTCAAATTAAATGGGTTTTAATTTTATGATTTGGAAAAGTACAAAGTAATAGGTTACACATTGAAATAATACATTGTTCCCATCAGATTTCCATAGAAACTACATTGTATCTCACATTTAAAGCACACTACTTTAAAAAAATTAGTTTGTAACTCCCATAATAAAATTATAGTAGTGTTCTCAACAAACTTAATTTAATATAATAGAACCTGTTTTTGTTTTTTGAACAAAAGAACCTGTTAACAGTTTATTAATATGCACTTATTTCACTTTTTTATTTCTCAAATAGTTACAATTGGTACATTGATTTATGTATTATCTATTAAAAGAAAGACACATATCTCACTATAACTCTCATATTTCAAATCTCATATAATTTAATAATTTCACAATATCATTTTTTTTAACTATATATCAAAATCTCACATAATTTTGTATGTTTTACAATATTATTTTTTCCTCGATTTAATAAATGATATCTTAACTTAATAAAACTTTTACCTTATTTTTTATTTAAACTTTTACCTTATTTAAATAGGATATAAATGTAATATACAATTTACAGTTTAATTTTATCATATTTTACGAGAAAATGTAGTTTATTATTTGTTACATTCAATCGTAGTCATTTCCTATTTTGTTTAGTATTTGTATATAAATAAAAATTTAAATGAATTTTTAATTTCTTTTTGACCTCATGATTTCATGTATATGTGAGGAATTATTAAGTTTTTAATAATTATTGCTTACAAATTTAAAAGTTATATTTTTAAATTAAATTCTAAGTTGATCTCAAAATCTTACAAAAATTCATTTTTCAGAAAATTTATGACTTAACTTACTAATGTTAGACAATAGCCTAAATAATGTTAAAGTAAAACATCAAATTTTTTTAATGTTATAATAGAAGTATATATATTATATAAATTGAAAAGAGGAAATTTAATTTCCATTGTAGGTCTTACTGTTTATTAACAAAAGAAATAGTATTTATGTTTATGTATTTATAATGCCATAAAATGTTAATTATTTTTTCTAAATGTAACTTTATCATTTTATATAAATTATAGTCTATACACAATTGAATACTTTAAGATATAATAACCTAATAAAATCGTTGCTGTTTTTATTATTTTATTTTTATAATATATTGTTAGACTCACTTAGTTATATATGCATAAGACATTGCAGACCTAATATTTATTATTTTTGATTTTTTCTTAACTGAAATCTTTTAAATCTATTAACGCTACTATAAATGAATAAAAATAATGCATCACTAAGACCACAAAATAAATTTTATTAAAATAGTTATCACAATGATTTTGAAATATGACTACAATTTACAAAATATATGGCATGGAAGTACATAGGACTTGATTGCACCATATATATTATCGTCAAAAGAAAAATTAATTTCTTTAGTTTATTTAAACTCATACTACATAGTTTTATAATATTGATGTACACCGAAAATAAATAATAATAACATGTTAATTTATCTTATTTTTCAAAATATAATAGCGATTATGAAACAACCCACGCGTAGCGTGGGCTAATACCTAGTTACCTAATAAAGTAGTTGCTGTTTTTTTTTTTTTTTTTTTTTTTGGAAAATGTATTAGTCTAATAATCTACGGGTAGATTCATTTAGTTATATATGTATGAGACACTGCAAACCTAATGTTTATTATTTTAATTTTTTCTTAACTTAAACATTTTAAATCTCTTTAAGTTATCACCATAATTAAATAAAAAATATGCATAACTACATCACAAAATAAATTTTATGAAAATATATATCACAATGATTTTGAAATATGACTACACCTACAAAAATATAAGGCATATGACATGTAAAATACAATATGACTTAATTACACTAAATATATTATCATCAAAAAAAATTTAATTTCTTTACTGTAGTTAAATTCATATTACGTAGTCTTTAAATTTTCATATACTCCGCTAACATCTAGTAATTATAATAAGAACCTTAGGAACTCCATTATAAACATCCTCTCCGTAGGGTTTATTAATGATAACTCCAGGCCTAGGATTCTCGGGGGAAAAGGCAATATCATCATACATCATCACTATGATGTTTTCATCTTTTAGGCCACGATCCATGCTGCGAAGGCTATCAGCATGTATGAAACAAAACATCCCAAAAAAATTAATGATGCAAAATGAATTGCAATCTTATAAGCAATGGTATTACGCCTATATATTGCATATATAGAAATATTTACAACAGTTTTTGTTACATCATTGTCATAAACTATATGCAACAACCATATATGATTACAATAAATAATAACTGCAATTTTTTTTCCTATAATAACTGCAAAAAAAAAATAATAACTGCAATTAAATTGCAAATATTTTGCTTAGTAATTGCACATATTTTCCTATAATTTAATAGGTAATTTACATATTAAAATTAATGATATAATAGACTACTTTTGGTTTTATATACTTTCAAAAATATTAATTGTAATCTTTTTATTTTTAGGAATTTAATTTTCATATAATTATTAAATAAATTTTTCTTTTCACATATGTCAAAATATTATCGATATACACATCTCGCGATTATATGAATTATTAACTCTGAAAACTAAGGTTTATATAATAAAATAATCTAATTTTTGTTATTATAATAGGAAATATGTCTCAATTATGTTGAGATGATTTATAAGTTTTTAAAAATTGGTTATATATAGGCTTTGATTGGTTGCATTCAAATTTGGATCTCAAGTGATGGCTATTACGAATGTGTTTACCACCTTTTGCGATTGAAAAGGAGTAAACTTTCACAACTCAGCAAAAAGGATTTACAAATTACACAGACTTTAGAAAGCTGGAGAAGTTACATAACAATGAACAAAAAACGAAAAAAAATTAATCAATCCATTTTCTTTTGCATCAAGATTACAACAAATTGTTTTTAATTAACTTTTCAATCAACTCATCATCGATTCGTGGCGAAAGCAAAGTCATCGTCGTCTACTAACCGAGAAGCAAAGACGTTATTGGATGCGAAATCATTATCAAACTCTCCTCCTTCCTTTAACCTCTCTATCTTCTCCACTGCATCCATCATCTCTATCCTCCTTTCTTCATCTTCTTCGCAACAACTCAAACCTATCTTCAAAAGGTTTAGCATCTCTGCTTTGCAGTTCTTCTTCCCAAACATTTCCTTGTCAAACACGTCACCCGTTTTCTTCTCCTTAACCATGTTACTCACCCAAGTCACCAGGCTCATGTTTGCATCGTACCCTTGGCTTAGGTAATTCTCTGGAAACTTACCTGTTAAAAGCTCCAAGATCAAAACCCCAAGGCACCAAACATCTGTCTTCTTTGTTAAATGTCCTTTAATGGTATACTCTGGCGATTTATAAGCGATCATTAGATTGTGAGACTGCTCTGAGTTCATCACTGGTCTTAGCGCGTAATCTGTTAAGCGAGGCTCAAATGATTCGTCCAATACAACGTTCGATGACTTGAGATGACCGTGAGGGATTGTTAGGGTTGGTAGCTCTTTGAACAAGTAACCTAAACCCTTAGCCACTCCTTGTATAATCTTTTTCCTTGTTGGCCAATCCAATCCAGGTTGATCCAAAGAACGATTCGCTGAAACAGAGCATTTTTGCGTCAAAACTGATTAAGTTCCAATTCTTATCGACAACAAAAATTTTGAGTGTTACATACCGTGAAGATGGCTTGCCAAGCTACGATTTGGCATGAACTCAGCTATCAAGAGCTTCTCTTCTCTACGGTAATAGTAAGCCACAATAGGCAACAGATTTGGATGGTTCAATCTCCCTAACCGTCTCAAATGCTCATGAAACTCCTCTTTTCCGACATTGTTCATATGCTTATACCTCTTCACGACCATCGTCTGTCCGCTATGTATCCCAGTTTTATAAGAAGCACCAAAGCTACCGCTCCCAAGAACTTCAGCAGAGGCTCTAAGAAGATCTTGAAGGTCAAATCTTTTAATGTCATCTTGCAAAAACAAGAGTTTGCTCTGATCCGGTACCGCTCCTCTCCTACTAGTGTAACTCGATACAGACTCCACGGCATTCTCCTTGTCCGCGGATTGATCGTAATTGTATTTCTCTGTCCTGTCTTGACCCGCGGATGGATAAGCTGACAAACACTTGCGTCTTCTGGTATGAAGGACACAGACCACAAGCGAAATGATCATTAGTATTATCCCAATGACAATCAAAACAATTGAAGCCGTAAAGAAAGATTGATATTTGTTCTTCTCCATGGGACTAAAACCGAGATTCGGAGAAGTCCCCGAGCATGAGCTTAGTGGAGGACCACACAAGTTTTTGTTCCCTGCAAGAAAGATTATGCTTTTACATAAGAACGTTTATAGTTACCAAACATTATTTACAGATATTGAACTGTTGTTGGTTTGGTTACCTGCAAAGGATCCACGATCCATGCTGCGAAGGCTTTCGGGTATAGGTCCCTCGAGGTCATTGTTTTCGAAGCTCACCAACTTAAGGTCCTTCTGTTTAAAATCAGGTACTTGCCCTTGAAACTGATTCCCATTCAGCCTCACCTCTAAAAGCATCGGCAAAGAAGCTAAAGAAGAAGGGATCTTCCCTCGAAACGCGTTGTTTGCCAATATAACCTTCTTCAAATGATGCATGCCATCAAACGTATCCGCAGGTATCTCCCCTGTAAACCGGTTGTTGGACAAGTACAATGACTTCAACGCACCAAACTTCTTGACAGATGGCATTGTACCGTTGAGATGGTTGTTCATGAAGCTTAAGGTTCGTAGATTCTTGATTGGAGCTAATGGTTCAAGGTCAAGCTTACCGGTTAACCCCATTCCTTCGAGTTGTATGCCCCAAACATTACCTGCAAAACAAAGAACGCCGAACCAATTCGCCGAGTTTCGCTTACACGGGGCGACAGAAGGATCCCAACTGCTAATGACCGAAGCATTTACTAAAGTGTCTTTGAACCTCAAGAGGCAATCTGCGTCAGAACCTGGCAGCGGAACAACCTTCGCCTGGGGCTGAGAGATGACCATTGTGACCGGACATAACACAATTAAGATGAAGGTAATGAAGGCTAGCTTTTTCGTTGAGGCGGTGTTGCTTGCAAGCCTAACCGGGTTCTCCCAAGTTAGCATTGCAGCCAACACACGCTATAGATCGATTCTTCAAGAAGAATTCTACTCTCTTTTTTTTTTTGTTGTTGTTGATCCAAAAGAACTTTTCCTTCTCTCTCTCTGCTGTCTTGCAAACAAGAGAAAAGAAAAAACGTATGAACAGAAGAGAGGGAACAAAACCCACCAAGAATAGACAAAACCCAAGTTTGTCAATTTTGCAAGACTTGATTTTGTTTGCCTATGTGTGTTGTCTAAAGATTATTTAGATTTTTAGAGACATCTTAGGGAGACCATTCGTTTTTTGTTTTGTTTTTAGTATACTACTAGATTTGGACCCGCACATACGTGCGGGATTGATTTCAAAAACTAAGTTGATTTATCAGGTTTACAATATATTACTTATGTGTGGACTTATGTTTGCAAACATATTTTTAACGAACATTATTAATATTTATAATCTAAACTCATATCAGTACAATATTTTATGTGTTTTACTAAAAAAGAATGATTAGATCTGTTTTGTTATTAGTAGAAATAACAACAATAAAATTATAAGATAAAAATAGTATGTTTATTTCTAGAACAAAAAACTCATCCCGTCTCATATATGTTTTTTTTTTCTATCTCATAATTATGGTTTTTATAAATTTGAGATTGTATTTTTTAGTCCAACATATAAAAAATCTGGTAAGAGGTTCATATGGAATATATACCCGTATTTTATGTACCTTTTTTGGGTATTTAAGTTTTACAAAATTAATGAAAATTATCCAAATTTTCTTTATGTTTTTCAAAATTTATCTATTATGTTTTTAAAAATACTTGAATTTCCTGTAAATTTTGTCCCCAAGTAGAACTTTACCTGTCCCAAAATTAATCATTTGGAAAAGGGTACAAAATTTATTGACTTTTTATTCTTATTGAAAATATCATATTTCATAGTATATTTATATATCATATGAATATATGATATCCTTTATTCATTGGTATTTTTATTCATGAAATTTATCCTTATGCATTATCACTGTTACAGTAATTATGGTTGTTAATCTAATTAATGTTTGCTTCAAAAAAATATATTCGAATTATAAGGAAAATTAAGAATATTCGTGTGAATCAAAATTTTATCATTTTGATATATTTGTATTTAAAGACTTATGATATTAACGTAATGATTCAAATTGAAACCCAAACATATTTTTTTGAAATCACATTATATGGTTCATGAAGGCAAAGATTAGGGGGATTCTTTATTTTTAATTGGTATGATAATTTCTATATATACGGTAGAATTAAATATGAATTACTTATATTACTTAAATTTATAATTATCTTTCCAATATTTTATTGAAGATTATATTGATTCCTATCAGTTTGGATAGACAATTGTAGCCATATGTTTTGTTTTGTTTGATAACCTCAATTTAAATAGCACCCAAATTGAATAAAAATAAACAAAAATGTGAATTTAAAATTCGATTTTTAAAAATATATTAATAACATTTTGATTTTTTATACCAAACATATATATTATACACATATATATACCTACGTTATATGTGTGGATGGATAAACAAATTTGATATATAATTACATATTATTCATGATTAAAGTCCCTTAACAATTACTCTTTCATATTTTCTCTTTCACACCATATGTAGTAACGACATTTGTTTTTTTACCGCCTCCAAACATATATATACATATAAATATTATTAAATCATGTATGGCTAAAAACAATTAAAATCATTTTAAAATGAAAAATATCAATTTAAAATATTAGATCTTAAATGAAATATGTTACAAATTTTTCATTACAATTTTTCAAAGTTACTCTAGTCTTGAGATGTTAAACCTAAGAGAAGGAACCATTGCATTATTTATATTTTAGTTCTAAACCTTCATCAGATGGTTAAGCTAGCCATTTCAGAACCTTATAACACTGCAAAATTTATTATGATTTGGAAATAGATCGAAGAAATCACTCACACTAATATGATTATTATCAATAGGCGACGTGTAACAATATAATCATGAAGTAAAACTATACTGTTATAACTAATGTATATATGTACTAACATTAAAAAACGGTAATTATACAAAAAAATCATAAGATAATATCGATTATAAAAACCTATTGTTTCACATCACCCGTATTTTAATAGTTTTACAGTCTTGACTTTTATATTTCACATGTTCTTGAAGAATTTCAAATCTGAAAGACTAAAAGATATTGAAATAGAAAAGTTAAGAAACTCAAATCTCAAAATATTGATGCTCAAATTTTTTTTTGTGAATGAATGAAACAAAATACTTCGATGTGTCTTATATAGAGATTAGATTAGCTCAATTCAATCTATTTTAATATACTAACAAAAAGGAAAATCATAATGTAAAATCCATTTTAAACTGTTCGATTTTGTAACAATATAATCATGAAGTAAAACTATACTATTATAACTAATGTATATATGTATTAAAATTAAAAACGGTAATTATACAAAAAAATCATAAGATAAAATCGATTATAAGAACTTGATTGTTTCACAGCACCCATATTTTAGAAGTTTTATAGTCTTGACTTTTATATTTCACATGTTTTTGAAGAGTTTCAAATCTGAAAGACTAAAAGATATTGAAATATAAAAGTTAAGAAACTCACAATTCAAAATATTGATGCTCAAATTTTTTTTTTGTAAATGAATGAAACAAAATATTTCGATATGTCTTATATAGAGATTAGATTAGCTCAATACAATCTATTTTAATATACTAACAAAAAGGAAAATCATAATGTAAAATCAATTTTAAACTGTTCGATTTTGTAACATAAAATCGATAATCAATGTTTCCGGAAATATCTCAAAATAAATAACCAAATGAAATATGTTTACATATATAAAATTTTGAATTTATAATTTTATACCCGTTTTTATAATTTAGCTAAGATAACTACAGAATTTGGTAAGTAGCTTAAATTTCGTATATATGATAATCTAAATTTTTTTAATCTAAATCAAGAAAAGATATGAAACGTGTAGACTTTTGTATCACATTAATTTCCTAAATAAAAACGATTTTCCTAAATTACTGAAATTATATATGGTCGTATTTAACTTGCTAATTAACAACCATTTGAGGTTAATTAGATATTTGATTTGATATCATTATTTAAGGTAATATTCGAGATTTCAACTTAATGATTCATTTTTAATTAAAATTTAAATATGGATAGTTTTCTATATTGAATTATATGTTATTTAAACTGTGTGATTAATGTTCCATAATATTAGCTATGGAAGTTACTAATTATCACCGATACTGATTTGTTTTCACTTCTCTAAAATATATTTTTTTTTGTTTGATTTTTATTGTGTATAATTGTGGTCGATTATGTTTGGATGCAAGACTTTTTATTCTTGATCTGTTTTGTAAAACACGATCCGAATTAATAAAACCGGGGTCACAAACGGATCATCTTGTTTTCACATTAAAAATTACTTTAATATCCTTCTCCTATTGTATGCTTTTTAATTTATTCAGGGTTATTTTATGTCATATATTCTCAAGTTTCATTTTGCTTTGTAAATAATGCTTCCCTTTTAATAGTATAGATCCTTGTTAGTGTTGTTGTGCTTTGTCATTTCATTTGCTTCCAATTTCTTTTATCATAAATTCATAATCTCTACTATTAAAAGAAAAACGTTTTATAAAACTAACCTTAGTTTTGTAAAAAATTACAATCAAATGCCATTCGTCTTATGACCATTTTATTATTTCTCAGTAAGGATACAACTGTCATTAAACACTCAAAAAACGGATAAACACGCGGGTCATAATAGCCCGATAATCTGACCCGGTTATATGTTATAATCTCAGTCATTCATTTTTTACTTATTTTTAAATCGTGACCGTCAATTTTAAGCTCCTTTCAATCCTAGCCGCTCATCACTCTGTAAACAAAAAACTGAAAAAAAAAAACTTTTTTTTCTTCGCCTTTGCCCTCTCTCTCTCGCCGTCTCTACCAAATGGATTTAAAGTTTTTTTTTTCCTTTTTGTCGACGAAGTAAAGAGATGCAGAGGAAGAGAAGAAGGAAAATAATTTCCATTATGCGAAGGTTTTAGTTTATTTTCTCTTTTTATTAAGTTTATATTTTAAGTTTAATGATTTCCATTATGTTTGATGATTAAAACCAAGTTTAATTGGAATTTTGTTTCTGAATCGGTTTTGGATTCTTCTGCGTCTGGTGCGGCTGTTACATCGAGTTCTACGAATAGATTTGAAGCTTTAGAAGAGGGGATTGAGAAGGTAAGATTGGGTTGATTTCAGATTAATTGAATGGCTGATTAATCGATACAAAATCTGATTTTTTCCTTTCTTTTAAACTAGGGATTTGAATGTGTGTGGTCATAGTTTAAAGCTGAGGCTTTTATATGGATTTTTGAATGGGTCTATTCATAGTTTAAAGCTGAGGTTTTTGTATAGAGATTTGAATGGGTCTGTTCATAGTTTAAAGCTGAGCTTATTCTGAAGATCATCAAATCAGTGATTGATGTTCAACAAAATATTGGAAAAGCTGAGTTTTTTAGGGATATGAATGAATGGCTCAACAATTTAGAGGAACGGACTCAATTTATTGCATGGTTTCTTTTCAAATGTTACAGGTCATTTATAGTTGTCGATTAATGACTTGTGCGATCGAAAACTTTTGACATTCTTTAAACAAGTTAGAAAAGTATTGAGGCAATACCCCAACAATTCATTATACCAATTTTCCTAACACAAGTGTCTTAGTTCTAGGTTCTAGCAAGTCAATTGTAAAACTTTATTACGTTGGTGGTAAACTGCAGGTTGTTATACAAGCATTAAAAGAATCTGGTGTCTTCAGCTCGGTTGTCTCATCAGTTTCTACAAATCTTTCAAAGAAAAAGTTCTTATCATCAATTCACAAAAGCAACTCATCCAGGTCTACTGCATCTGACTCCCTTCCAGCAAAGGAAAACAAGTCTGAAGGCATCTCTGCAAGGCACCTTCTTGTGGCTGAATCAGCAGTCCCTCCTCTATCGCCACCTGGGATGGAACACACTAGATTTTTCACAGAGGAATAGCAGGTTTTAGTACCGAGCTGATGCATTCGCTTTCACTGATATCGATATTGGGTTCAATATGAGGTGCTGTGTAGCTTTAGGAAGCCAAGTGAAGGGATTGGGACAAAGAAGAGTGAAGAAAGCGGGTTTGTGTGATTCTTACGATCATCTTGAGAGACATAGGGTTCTCTTATCTCATTTTACACTCCTGCAACTTATGATAGATAAGTTTGCAGAATATTTCTCTTGCCAATGTTATTTCTATGTAAGTTTATTACCATGTACAGAACTTCAAAGCGCCAGGCTTATTATCGCAGTAATAAATGCCTACAATGTTCATTATCCAGACGGTATCATTAAATAGTAAAAAGGAACTGAAATATAGAGATTTGAAATGACTAAGAAAAGATGCTCACAGATCTATCAAAGTCCAACATAAAGCATCTTTTCACATATTCTTTTGTAGGCTTGCAGCCACATCGATCACGCCTGGGTTAAGTCAGAAAACTTTGCATACGTGTAGTGTAGGACAGCAGCCTCTTACAGTTTGATCTCACTAACAAAAATTATCAGGTTAATATATACAGAAAACGATTTGGCTTCACAGACAGGAAAATTAACTAAGGTGTAAACCGTAACTACACTCCACTGCTAACTCAGGATATAAACTGTAGGTTTTGGTTAAACAATTTGCGGACTTTTGTAAACAAACTACATCTTTGACTTTCTAAGTTATAAATTGTAGTTTTTGGCTTCAAGTCAGCTCTTTTTATATTCTTAACTTTGCAAAGCTTGGTACCTTTGCACAATCTTTTTTAACAGATTAGATATTTTATTAGTTGATTACCATTCAAATATTTTCCATTTAAAAAAAATAAACATTAATATATTTACCCAAAAAATATCATGATCATGCATAATAATAATTACCAATGATAAAAAATAAATTTGTTAAGCTCATAAGAAATATAATAATTCTTGGATATAATTTTAAATCGCCTTTTTATTTTTGGATTATGTATAATTATGAATACATAAACAAATATAAAAATAGTCACATAAATAATCTTAATTTTTAATATAAGTAAACTATTGAACACGAGACTCATACTTAAATCGGCCCGTTATATAACCTTTTCTAGAGAATTTTTGTTCATGTATTAATAATTTAGACGTTGACAAGATTTGGGGAATTAGTATTAATTGCTACAATTATTTCCACATAACATGATTTACTACATTTTTGCCATATATGAAATACTAGGGAATACTCCGCGCGGAATTTGTGTTATTTTTTTTTAGCTTAAAATGAAATATAAAAAGTACTATAAGTTATATTAGTATTTACTTTAAGGAGTGAATGGATATTTTATATATATGATACAATTACACCATATAAAAACTAACTTAGTAATTTGTATGGGACATTAATTATGGCCTCCTTTTTGTTTTCTACTAGGTAATATCCCACGCATATATGCGCGGATTGTTGAATTAGTTATGTTAATGTAATAATCAAACTATGGGAATTTTCTGAGAATATTTTTTTAGTAAAGTTTGTTAAAATGGTATTTCTGAAAATGGTATTGAAAAAGATGTATTTTTGAAATTCTCTTTAAAAATACATATATAATAAACAAATTTCCTAAATGTCAATAATACACTTTATTTATTCAAATCTCTTTTATTTTCACCTTAATTTGAGCTATATTGCTAGGTTAAATTCTAATGATTTCTCTCTTTGTAGTAAAATTTTGGAAATGGAATATCAAATTGTTTTTTATATATAAAATCATTAAATTACAAAATTTTGAATTAAAGAAATATTATAATGATCATTATATAATTTATTTTGGATCACAAGAACTAACTATAATTATGAGTATACAAATTCTCAAAAAAAATTGGAGGTAAGAGAGAATTAAAAATTTTGATTTAATAATTCTATTATAATAATTAATTTTGTTAAAACATTGCATACCTTTAAAATAAAATATATATACATTTATGAAGATGATTTCTTTAGCTTGATTCCCTCATTGGGCTTTGTTGAAATTAGTGTTGTTGAATCTGCATCGATAATTGTTTTTTACAGTCACCAAATTTTTATTATACATATGTAATTGAAAATAATAAGAAGAAAAAAAGGAAGGAAGAAATACATTAAAAAAAGAAAAAAAAAATAAAATTAACAAAATATAAGATAAATCCAGCAAAATATATAATAACACTCTTACCATGAGTTTTGAATTCATGCAAGAACATAAACAAAACAAAAAAAAACATTTATAATTTTTGATATGGTGGATGATGATGTGAGAATGGTTATTTATAGGATTTCAAGGATGGAATTTACATCTCTAAAATAGTTTAATTAGAAGAGTTACAATTATAATTTATAGTGTGTTTGCGTAAAAATGAATGCAAAAAGTCAATTCATAATTTATGTAATTTCAGTTACAATTTAGTAATAAAGTGTGGATTTAAAGTATAGATTAATGTACATTATTACATTTTTATTTAATTAAAAATAAATATATTTTTTTAGAAGTTAAATGCTAAATGGACCAATAAGGAGAGAGTGAAACCTTATGAAATGCAATAAAAACTCCAAAGATTAATTTAATTTTAAAAATGGAAAACAATGTAAATATATATATATATAATACTTTCAAAATTAAAATATAGAATCAAACTCTTACAACACATATGAGATATAACAACATTTGATATTGGTGGGAGAGGAGGAGAGAATGATTACTTATAAGATGATAATTCAAATTAGATAATGGAGATAAATATTTTAAAATAAGAACAATGTAAATATATATATCGTAATCTCTAAAATTAAAATTTAGCATTAAAATTTTACAATGATATTTCATTTGGTTTTCTGTAACCCATACAACAAAAATTAGAAATCGAAAACAAAAATAAAAATAAAAAATGATTTGAAGTATTGTGGAAGAGAATGAGAGAAGTGGAAGAGAATGAGAGCATGAGAACATGTGAAAATGAAAAAGTAAAAGAATCCTAATATGAGAGAATGAGAGAATGCTTATTTATATGATAAGAATTAGTGTAAGTTACATTTAGAATAGAATTATGAGAGTTACAATAATAATTTATTGTGTTTGAATAAAAATTGAGTAGTGGAATATGATTAATACATAATTTATTTTATTTTCAGTTATAATTTTATTTTAATGTGTGAGTTTAATGTATTGTGTTAATTGGATCTTAAATATTGTTTAAAGCAATTAAACAATTAGAAAGCAAATAAAAACTATAAAAAAAAATAAAAATCGTTAAATGGAAATCAACCAATAAGAAGAGACCAAAACCTTACTTTTATATATATGATTTTTGTAACTCAAACAAAAAGAAAATTATGGAAATGTGATTAAGTAGGGATACAAAATTTAAAGTGGTTGCTATATTTGTATCTCGATTTATAATACAGAAAATTTCAACTTGAATAATTCCCTAAAAAATAGCTTTAATTCTTACCAATAATAATTTCAACTACCAATTTATGTTGAAATCATATTTGAAAATTTATTTTAAAAATTTACCAGTTATAGTTCCAAATTTCCAATTAACAAGTTATAATTTCCTTCATTTTATTTTGAGAATCTTGGAAAATTAATTACCAATTTTTGCAATATGTTTTAATATATTCGTTTAGATTTTTTTAGTTTAAGCTAAACTTCTCGAGTATTCTTCATTCGTCTATATAAAGAAAAGATTATTTCATACATTATTGATACACATTGTTTAACGTTTTTGACTTTTTGTACAATTGAGTTTTTATAGTTCCTTTAGTTAACGCTTTTTTATTCTATTTTTTTATAACCTTTTTATGATCTGAGATAGTTGGAAAACTATGGGTATTATCAACACAGTCTCCAAAATACTTAATTAAAAATCAAGGTATATATCTTATCTTGCTCCTATATTTGATTGAGTTTTTGAGATGATGATTACATGGGACATAGACCACAATACCATATTTTAGTCAGTTTACTTCGAATAATTTATTATGTGATTTTACTTTAAGAATATAGATAAGAAAACTTTATTATTCATTATCATTTTCATTGTTCTAATGCTGTTATTTTTTTATGACATAAAAAATAATAAGTAGAATATGAGCTATATTTCTGTACTTTAGAAGTTAGTACTAATCATCATTTTCTATATAAACAACACAATTATCGATTGTCAAATAAATTACTAACTTTTCCACACATGAAAAATAAATTGAGAATTTTTGAAAATATTTTGAGTTTTTGAAAATTATATTTTCTTACTAACTAAATGTAAATTTTAATATTCAAATTGAGACTTTATATATTTGTGAAGTAACTAGCCACTTTGGAACGGGTACTTTCAGAATTTTGATATTTTTTAAAAACAGTTAGATAGTTTTTAAAAGGGCAATTGACAAAAATAGTACCATTTTAAGTTTTTCTTCCACAATTAGCACATATTTCAAATGTTCCAAAACTAGCACAAAATTATATTTTATTAAAAAAATATTAATAAAACTAAAACAGTGTTGAAGTCTAGATCGTGACATTGCAACCACCGGCTGTTCTCTCTCACTCTTCCTTCTCTTTGATTCCAAACCTAACCGATGATGATGTTCCACTGATGAACCCAATCGGATCTGAATCGAAGATAAGAAAAGAGATAGGTTGAGAGAGAAAGCTGAGAAGTAAGAGAAAGGAATCTCTTCATGCATCTCTAATGGAGAATTTGAAGTCGAATATGAGGTTGCAGGAGAAGAGAAGGAAGAAACAGTATATTAGGAAGAAGAAGAAGATGTCTCCAGTGGTGGTCATATTAGAAAGAGCTGAACAAGAATTAATTGTGATTAAACGTGATTGTTCTGGGTATAAAAGACAATCATATTTGATTGAGAAACAAAGACAAATACATGAGGATCTGTTGAAGAGGAGAAGGAAAGCAGTTAGATTTTGATTGGAGCTTTTGCTTCTTGTTGCAGAATTTATCTTTTTGATACTCTAATGAGATATTTGATGGTGAAATTAGAGACTACAATATGTGTACAAAGCTATTTGGGGTCAATGAAGATGAAAAGTGTATAAGTGATTCAGAAGAAGGAGAACAAAAAACATGATGTGAACCTTCCTGAATCTATTTTCTTGTATGTGGATTCCATTTGTCTTTGTGCAGATACAACTCGAGTCTTGGTAGAATACTTCTATTGATCTTGCAACTTGAAAACGAGCACCCAGCACTCCTTGATAATTTAGGAAGAAATACACGAAATTCAGGAAAGATTCTTGAAATTCAAGAAAGATTTCTTAAAATTCAGGATTACATTCATAAAAAGTTTGAATTTCAGGATGGTTTTAAAAAAAGTCAAGATATTGGTAAACACCAGGATATGCAGAAATTCTCTTATCAATGGAAGTAATCTTTTACACATTAAGGCAAAATTATGAAACAGTCAATAATATTTAAGAATGTCACTTTCAAATTCATGATGTCCTTCATAAACATTTCAATAATACATAATCAAACATTCATAAACATTACACAAAGTAAAGCTTTTTTCTCATTGTAAAACTTCCAACAATGACAATACCCAAAACTTCTTCTTCTTCTTAAATTATGAAACATTCAATAATATTTAAAACTTCTTCTTCTTCTTCTTCTTCTTCTTCTTCTTCTTCTTCTTCTTCTTCTTCTTCTTCTTCTTCTTCTTCTTCTTCTTCTTCTTCTTCTTCTTCTTCTTCTTCTTCTTCTTCTTCTTCTTCTTCTTCTTCTTCTTCTTCTTCTTCTTCTTTCTTCTTCTTCTTCTTCTTCTTCTTCTTCTTCTTCTTCTTCTTCTTCTTCTTCTTCTTCTTCTTCTTCTTCTTCTTCTTCTTCTTCTTCTTCTTCTTCTTCTTCTTCTTCTTCTTCTTCTTCTTCTTCTTCTTCTTCTTCTTCTTCTTCTTCTTCTTCTTCTTCTTCTTCTTCTTCTTCTTCTTCTTCTTCTTCTTCTTCTTCTTCTTCTTCTTCTTCTTCTTCTTCTTCTTCTTCTTCTTCTTCTTCTTCTTCTTCTTCTTCTTCTTCTTCTTCTTCTTCTTCTTCTTCTTCTTCTTCTTCTTCTTCTTCTTCTTCTTCTTCTTCTTCTTCTTCTTCTTCTTCTTCTTCTTCTTCTTCTTCTTCTTCTTCTTCTTCTTTATTTCTTCTTTATAAATAAAAATTTAATTCTTCTTTATAAATAAAAAATTTAATATACACAAATTTTGTTATAAATAAAAATTTAATATACACAAATGCTACTTGTGTGCTATTGCAGGGAATTTCTCTTTTTAAAATTGTAAATAATTTTAATTAAATAAATAAAAATTAAATATTCAAGAAGAATTTGGGTATCCCATCTAAATTTCTTAACTAATCTCTATTAAAAATAATACCTAACGAGTAATTATTTAAAAGAAAACGAACATTAGACAGAAAATTCTGATGGATATGTGACAAGAGGAGACAGAATGAGAGAAGACAGAACGAGAGGAGACGGGATGGGAAATGATAGAACGGGACGGAACTGGAAAAAACGTGTTTGCCGTTCCAAAGTAGATACGTCCAAATTATATACGTGGAATAATCCAAATTAAAACCAAATTAAATCCGATATTTAGATTTCATACCAATATTTTACAAATACTTGAATTATATAGTTATATGAAAATATTTTACCTGTGCAACAGCATGGGGTACTACTTTGTTGAAGTATTATTATAAAAAAAACAAAAAAAGATGGATGATTATGATAACCCTAAATAGTATGTATTAAGATGCATTAATTCTATTACAAAAAATACATATAGCTAAATTTAACTATTACTTCTAATATTGACGTAATGTCTGTTATAATTGGTTGAAGTAGTCTTGTAGAGGCGACAACATTGGGACATATTTTCAAAGAAGTCAAAACCCCAATGGCACAGTGGTAATTAAAACACTGAACCATTGGCAAATCTGTCAGGGAAATGGCGACCTTGTGGATCAAGTTAAAAAGCATGGAACAATGTTCTTTTCCCCCAACTCATTCAGAGAACAAAAGAGAGAACTTCTTAACCTGAATCTCGTTTTATTTTTCTCTTCCCATTTGTTTCTTCTTCTTGTTGGAGTGAATCAAAGAATCGAACAACACAGACAAGAAATTGGAATCTCTGTGAAGCAAATTCGAAGAGTTGGTGTCTGATTCGGTCCAGAAGCTTCGTAAGCGTAGTACTCTCTCTCTCTCTCTCATGCTATTTTGTCTTTGAAACTCAGTGTGTAGAATTCGGTAACGTCTACTCTCTCTCTCTCTCTCTGTCCTTGAAACTCAGTGTGTAGAAGCTTCTTAGCTTTTGAATCCGTGCAAAAGGAGACCCATTGTGCCTAGGGTTTGGGACTCTTAACTCCTCCTATCTGAGGAAGTTTGGCTTCGATTCTTTAAAATCGAACCCTTTAGAGAGATACAAAGCTTCGTCAGGACAATGAAGGTGCTAATTTTTGTTGTTTCTTAAAGTCTCTTCATTTTATTTCGATAATCATCGACGTTTTGGTTCTTGATCTGTTTCTTCTCTTGACTTATGGGGTTTTGTGGTTGGTTTTGTTGGAGCACTTTTGCAGCAAAAGATGCGTATCAAGTTGTCAGAGAACTGTGACAAATGCAGGAAGAAAGCAATGAAAGCAGCTGTAGTTGCAAAAGGTGTCAAACAGATTCAAAGTTTTTAAACCGAGAGTGGTTGGTTTTCTAATGGTTAAAAAGTTGAAACTTTTATACAATTGTATCTTGGAATCGTAGGTGTAACCTCAGTGGCTGTGGAAGGAGAATTTGATGACAAGCTTGTGGTGGTTGGTAATGATGTTGATGCAGCTCGTTTGGTAATTGAGTTGAGGAAGAAAGCTTGTTTCGCTACTTTAGAGACTCTTGAAGAAGTAAAGCCGGAGAAGAAGCCACAAGTAGATGAAAAGTCCGTTACACCGCATTGCTGCATCGCTCAATGTCCTGTGGTTCACAACGAGCAGCCTAGGTCTGAGATATATAAAATAGTGTACGACTCTTACGGTCCAACCACTGGATGCAGAATCATATAAAAGAAGACTGAAGATGAAGATTCCAAAATCCATTCAAAAGTTGATATCTTTTAGACTTTTATTAGTACATGTGTATACAAACGTATCAAAAACAAAATTGCAAATCAAGCAACAACATTTGAGTCCTTTTTTTCCAAGTCAGATTATAAACATACATCAAAACAGATGGAAAGCTGGATCAGAGACGATCTGGATCCCGGGAAAGATGTTCGAGTGTGACCCTTCGCATTGACCGAGCCATCAGTTCATGGGAAGCTCTGATTCTAGCAAGTCTGCTCTGCATACTCTGAAACACAGGATGGCTTATTGCCTCGCGCACTCTAGCATAATGCTCTTGGTCTTCAGAGAAATTAATAAGTGCCTCAGCTGCGTTATCCCTGAGCTCTTCCGACTCATCTCCCAACCATTCAATCAGAATTGGTATCATACCGGAATCAGAAAAGGCCTCACGGTCATTCTCATTATAACTCAACTGAGAGATAGCTCCAGAAATCCTCTCTCTGAACTCAAGGGATCCATCTCTCAAAAGCTCGATCAGCAATGGAATTGCTCCAGACTCTCTAATAACAGATACAGAATGCCTATAACCCGCAAGATCCCATAACACATCAGAAGCCGCCAACTTGGCTTCGTTATCACCTTCTCTCAAGATCCTCACCAGTTGTTCAGCTATCAAAACAGCATTACCCTCTGCTACAGCTAATATACAGAACACATCCTCTGCAATATCTTTCCCCATTGGATCTTGTCCCGAGAGAAGCTCAACGTACAAAGGAATGGAACCAGCTTCAGTAACAAGCCTAATGTACTCGGTCTGAGCAGATATGATACCTAAGGCATTACCAGCTAAAAGCTTTGCCTTATTATCCCCATCTCGATATAGATCCACAAGTGCTTGAATCACTCCTGCTTCAACCAACATTCGCCGAGCTCGTCTAGTAACACCTATCAATCCGATTGCATGACAAGCTCTCTCTCTGGACGCCAAGTTCCCAACTTTAGCAGCTTCAACAAGAAACTTAAGCCCTCCTGAATGAACAAGAACACGTCTGCTCTCACGTATCGTCGTCAAAGCACTAAGGATCTCTAACAAATACCATCTACTTCCATCATCTTCCCAATTATTCAACTCACGAACCACAATCTCTAAACCACCTAACCTAGCCAAACCAACTCGAATCGAAGATCCAAAAGTAACTAAACTCCACAAACACTTCACCCAAATCCTCCGGAACACATTACCATTATAATCACTATTCGTCTCAAGTAACAACCCTAACAAGCTAGCAATCGCACCACACCTCCCCATCGTAACCGCAAACCCGCCATCTTCACCGCCGTGAAATGCGATACGTTTCAAGCAATGCGCGGCGGCAGCTTGAACGGAACGATTTGGATCATCGGAGACACGAAGAAGACCGGCGAGGATCGGAATTGCACGGGGGATATAACTCTCGGGTACTCGAGTCGCTAAGTCTGATAACTTTATAATGGATCTTACTCGAATTGGAGCCGAACCAGACGAAATCGAATCCTCGAATCGATTAAACTCTGTTTCCCAATCTGGGTTTTGAAAAACTCTGCTTTCACTTTCCGTTTCTGAAGAAGAAGAACCCATTTCTGGAGATTACCATGAACCTAAGAATAACAGGAGAGCCTGATAATGGAGAGATTGAGGCAGTGAATTAATCAAAGGACCGCAGTTGTTTTTTTTAAGAAAAATTCTTGGGTTCACCCCTAGGGGTGAACCTCTTATATTCACCCCCTCTTAATTAACCAATCAAAATACAACAAAACGCCATGTCATATATCATATTTATAAAATAAATTAAAATTAAAATAAAAAGATAAAACAAATAAAGGCAACAAATTCTGTAGATTTTTTAATAAGAAAATTATGTCGGTTTAGGTTTATAAAAAAATGATTAGATTGTAGATTTTACAATTAAAAACAAATATATGTCGGTTTGGGTTTATAAAAGAGTGATTAGGGTTTAGATTTTATAATTAAACAAAATTATATGTCGGTTTGGGTTTACAAATTAGTGGTTAAGGTTTAGATTTTATAATTAAACGAAATTATATGTCGGTTTGGGTTTATAAAAAAGTGGTTAGGGTTTAGGATTTAGATTTTACAATCAAACAAATTTATATATCGGTTTGGGTTTATAAAAGAGTGGTTAGGGTTTATATTTTACAATTGAAGAAAATTTTATGTCGGTTTGGGTTTATAAAAGAGTAGTTAGGGTTTAGATTTTACAATTAAACAAAATTCTATTTCAATTTGGGTTTATAAAAGAGTGGTTAGAATTTAAATTACACAATTAAAAAAAAATTGTCGGTTTGGGTTTATAAAAAAGTAATTTGAATTTTGATATTATAATTAAAAACTATAATATAATATTTAGAATTAACAATTATAAAATTAATTGATATACAGATTTTGTTTCTTTAATTAATCATTTGTTTCCTTAGTTAATAGGGGGTGAATAAGAGTGGTTCACCCCTAGGGGTGAACCCAAGAATTGTTCTTTTTTTAAACTGGTTATTATCCAGTTGCGCACTAACAAAATAAATTCTGATTTTTTTTTTTTTTTTGTCAACTGAAATTATATTATAGTGATGGTTAAAGGTTACAATTTAGACTTAAGGAAAGTCTTCACCTGTACAAAGGCCAAAAGGACTAAACAAAGTCACTGAACCAAAGGTCACCCTACCCATCTAAGACCCAAACGGATACACCGCAGGCTTTACAAAAGAATATCTCCAACAGGAGAACCAAAACAACACAAGCAGTCTTCAAACAGAGGATCCCACTCTCTCATCGTTGAATAATCCCGTCAGCCAGCAAGGGAATCCAGTAGCCACATAGGACTGAATTCTACTGTCTTCTGAAACACTACGAGCAATGAGAAAAGCTCCTCTATTTGAAACCCCTGATTCCAAAACAAAATTCCATTCAGCTATCCCATTTAGTACTGACAGCAAACGGGAAGAATGAAATCTAAAAGATGGCCACGCCTTTGGCCTATTAACCGCTCCCACCAAAGCTGAATCCTCCACTGCAAAGGTAATCTTCCCCAAATTGTGGCTGATCATACTCTCAACAGCCCACACTGTTCCAATTAAACTCGCCTCTTGCTTGGATTTTATATTGAAGAAAGCTCTCCTACTATGCAGCAAGGTCTCTCCATTAGCATCTCTTACTACCCAAGACGCCCCAGCTAGGTTCTTCCTTTTGGACCAAGAGACTCCAACATTACACTTTAACCAAAGCTGATGAGGAGGACACCACTGATCCAATACCACCAGATTGCTAACTGTGCTCTGTGATCTAGAGGACGGGGAAGAGTTTCCATCTTGTGGTTGATCACAACCTTGAGCCGCAAACCACACTTCAACATCCTCCTTGATTTTGCCCACCGTCTCTATCGGTGAAAAAGACTTCCCTTCAAAGATAAAACAGTTCCTATTTTTCCAAATTCTCCATAGAATCCAGGGAAAGCTTTTCCTTATCTCAATAGGCCACAGCAAGTTATCTCTATTGATTAACAAGTGATGAACATGGGAAAATACCGATCCTTCATCTTGACCAAAATTTGGGGCTGGGTAATTTGAAAGAGCCCAAATCTGTCTTGCCAAAGGACAAGAGAACAATACATGATAGATAGACTCACCATTTAAACCGCACACTTGACAACACCCATCACCTCTAAGCCCTCTACGGGTCAACAAATCTCCCACTGGCAGTGCCCCACTCAACAATTTCCAAAGAAACACTTTTAATTTTGGTTCAGTTTGCAACCTCCAGATCTGCTCTTTAAGTGGGTTTACTGAAGGTAAAGCAGAGGCCTCTCTGATCAAGATTTCCTTTTGAATTTGAGCAGCCAACCAGTATCCAGACTTCACAGAATACGCCCCAGATTTGTTATGCTTCCAAACCAAAAAATCCTCCATTGACACAACAGGTCTAGTCTCTTTGATTTTGATGATATCAGCCGGGAAGAAAAGATCTTCAAGTTTCTCCATATCCCAGTCTTTTCTCTCAAAATCAATGATATCACTAACCTTTAAGTTGATGTCAATGATGGGATTCTTTATTAGTGGAGCTCTCATCCCACCATCCTCAAGCCAAAGATCACACCAGACACGCATAGAGCCTCCATTTCCCACTCTCTTTACCAACCCTTTCCTTATCAGATCTCTCCCATGGGAAATGCTTCTCCATCCAAAAGATGGTCTAGATCCGATACCTGCATCCAGAAACTGGCCCAAAGGGAAGTACCTGCTTTTTATAAGTCTTGAGAAAAGACTATCCGGATCTTGGATAATTCTCCAAGCTTGCTTAGCTAGAAGGGCTTGATTGAATAAACCAATCTCCTTGAAACCCATACCCCCTTGGTTTTTTGGCAAGCAAAGTCTTTCCCAACTTCTCCAGTGAATTTTCCTTACATTTTCAGATGAACTCCACCAAAAATCTGCCATTGCACTGGTCAGATTATCGCAAGACTTCTTTGGTAGTTTAAAACAAGACATTGCAAAAACCGGCATTGCCATTGCCACGGTTTTCAACATTATCTCTTTTCCCCCTTGAGAGAGAGTTCTAGAATACCAACCTGATAACTTATTCTGAACTCTATCTTTAAGGTAGCTCAACATCTGAATTTTGGATCCACTGAAGCATTCTGGTAATCCTAGATAGGTCCCAGCTCCACCCTGATTCACAATACCCAGACAAGCTTGAATCCCCACTTTACTTGTTTCAGGCACTTTCTTCCCAAAGGTAATGGAGGACTTGTTGGCATTTATAACTTGTCCTGAGGCCGATCCATAAGCAAGGAGGATGTTTTGTAAAGCATTGGCTTCTTCAACAATGGCTCTACAAAGGAAGAGACTGTCATCTGCGAAGAGCAAATGATGAATAATCGGACCCTCTGCAGAAAATTGGAAACCCGAGATTCTCCTGTCTCTTTGAGCTGAGTTTAGCAGATAAGTCAGACCCTCAGTGCAAATGACAAAGAAAAAAGGGGAGAGAGGGTCTCCTTGCCTTATCCCTCTCTCAGGGATAATCATTCCATAAGCCTTGTCATTTATGAGCGCAGAGAAAGTTACAGTAGTAACACACTTCATTATCCAAGAGATCCATGTCTGGTGAAAGCCTAAAGATGAAAGCATGGATCTTAAATAACACCACTCAACCCTATCATAAGCCTTGGACATATCTGATTTCACTGCCATAAACTCAGTCGAAAAAGGCTCTTTGGTGTTCAAAGAGTGGACCAGTTCATGTGCAATTAAGATGTTGTCTGTTATCAACCTATCAGAAACAAAAGCTGATTGATAATCAGAAACAATATGAGGCAACAACGGCTTCAATCTGTCGACTAACACCTTGGATATCACCTTGTACATGACCGAGCATAGACTTATGGGTCTGAGATCCGGCATTGCAGAAGGATGAGGGATCTTTGGAATTAGGCATAGGTGAGTGTAGTTCCATTCTTGAGGTAAAACTCCATTTGAGAAAAAATCCTGCACCTCGGCGATGACCTGTGCTCCTACTATTCTCCAATATTGTTGAAAGAATAGCGCAGACATACCATCCGCTCCCGGGGCACTAGAAGGATCGATCGAAAAAACCGCCTCTTTGATTTCATCCGGAGATACCACCCTTATTAACTTATCATTCATTTCGCTTGTGACTCTTGGTTGAAAGTCTTGGAACAAGTTTTCAAAAGGGGTCGGATTGGAGGACTTGAAAAGGTCTTGGAAATAGGCAGAAGCTACTTCACCTTTAGCACCTTCATCGAACTGATTATTCCCATTGATGTCCACCAATCTCTCAATTTTATTCCTTGATCTTGACTCTTTTACTGAAGCTTGGAAAAATCTTGTATTACGGTCTCCACACTTCATCCACTTTTTCCGACTTTTTTGTCTCCAAAAGATTTCCTCCTCTCTATATGCCTTCGCTAGTTCTTTTTTCAGGGAGACAACACGATAAAAACTAGGAGAGAGCATAGATTGATGAGCATCTAGGTCTATCTCAATCTTCCTAATCTTATCTTTCGAGTTCATGGAGTTGACTCTCTTCCAAGAACTTAAAGCCCTTCTACATCCTCGAATCCTTGAAGCTAGTGTAAAATCCAAATTTGCAGTGTTCGGACCCCAAGCTTGAGCGATGGTCTCTTCAACAAGAGGTTTGTGCAGAAACCTACTGTCGAACCTGAAATTACCAGAATAAGTATCTTGGGAGACGACTAGCTTGACCAGGACAGGCCTATGGTCAGATCCTCGCAATTCCATGAACTGTTGATTTGAAGCCGGATAAGAGGTATACCAAGCCTGATTCCCAAAAGCTCTATCCAGTCTACTCTGAATCCAAAGATCATACCTTCTCCCAACCCATGTGAAGCTATTCCCATTACTAGCTAATTCCTCCATATCACATGTTCGCAACATCTCATTAAAAGGTCTAAAAACCGAGTCGCATCTTCTTGGACCTCCTATCTTCTCTCCATTGTGACATATGTCATTGAAGTCACCAAGCATAATCCAAGGATCCTTTCTTAAACAACCGAAACTCGATATCCTTTCCCAAACAACTTGTCTTTTCTTGAACTCCGGATCCCCATATACACACGATAGAAAGAAGGAGACAGCTCCAAACTGAACTTGCATATCGATCAAGTTCTTATCCGCAAAAAGGAAATCCACCTTAATACTGTTCTTCCAAAAAATTGCTAAACCTCCACACCTCCCAACAGGCTGGATAGTATACACACGATCATAACCTAGAACTTCTTGCAAATCTACTAAGATATCTCTACTGTGCATTGTTTCCATCAAGAACACCATCTCAGGGAATAAGGTTTTACGCAACTCCTTGAGACGAGGAAAAGTCAAGTCTTGAGACCGTCCCAAGCCCTGACAATTCCAGCTCAGTATGCTCATTGATGAGGGGGCAATCCCTCACCTGGGATCACCTTTCTAGGGTTAAGCTTGATGAATTTTGCAGTGCTTGAGCCCTCCTCAACTGCTTTTCTCTTCTCAATGATACCCTTTTCTAAGCCAAAGTTAACCTGTTGTTCAAAACCATCAATATTAGGGGTTTTCGGCTTTGGAATCCTTGAGCTCTTTGTTGGTCTGCGTCTTGCTTTACCCTTTTTTGAGACAGTGCCGGAAGAACCGGTTACATAGGAACCAGTCCTATAAACCGTTGCACTCTCCTGAATAGGTTGAGATAAAGCTAAGAAAAAACCAGGATTCTCAGAACCACTACTCTCAATCTGACCTGGATTAACCTCTGACATAGACCCTATCAAGTAGTCATTAGAGGAAAGATGTGGCCCTGGAAGAAAGAGATTCTTGGAAATTGCCGCAACTTTGGATCCCGAATCTACATTCGCATCAAAACTAAAAACCATTCCCTTATCCGTGTTGACATCTTGATGGATAATAGGAGGAGGTTCAAGTCTCAGAACAGTTTTCCTTGCTATAGGATCCTTCTCCACTTCTCGAACCGACTTTTGCACTCTGTCCACTTTGACTTGAAGATCTTCGTTAGTATTTGTGCGAAGGTATTGTCTCATCCCCTCTAAGACCTCATCTGCAATTCGATTTCTACCAGTGGCAGGGTCCAGACCAACTTGATCCTCTTTGAGAACACCGAACAAAGGATCAGTTTCTTTGAGAAAAGGTGACTTAACCAACTTCTGAATAGCCTTTCCCCCCCTTCGCGCATCAGCTTCCAACTCCCGTTTCTTTATGACTATTGGACAATAATCAACCTCGTGAGTCAACCGCTGACATTTGAAGCATCGCTTATGGATCTTTTCATACTGAAATCTGACCACTGTAGACCCACCCTGTGGAAGGGATAAGACTTTGGTTCTTCGAAGAGGTCGAGACACATCAAACAAGATTTTCACTCTAACATACCCATAAAGCTGGGGTCTATCAGGATCGAAAGCCACCTCCAGGACTTTACCAAGTAATTCCCCCAAGGCTGTGATGGCTTGACTAGTGTAGTAGTTGACTGGAAGATTCCAGATCTGAACCCAGATCGGCATAGTTTGTAAATAGTTGGCAGGCGGGTTCTCGTACCACCTATCCACCACAATCGACCATTCATTGTAAGTATGAGAGCCCTTATCCAACACTTCTTGAAGATCGTGTTCTGACTCAAAGATGAACTGAAATCGCTCCTTAGAAAGAGCTACTCCCCTCATCCTACCAGGTTTCTGCCATCTTCTAGGCATGTCTCGAATGAGGTTCTTCATGAGCTGACGAGGAGGATTCAAGGTTCTCCCAATAAGGCTTAAGACATTTCTTTGGGCTGACAAGAATTCCGGCTGATCCGGCATAACAAAGGGCGAATCGTCTTCTTCTTCTTCAAGGGACATAGCCATGAGAGCCTTGTCCATAGCCGATGACATGATTGCAAGATTGTTTACAACGAGTGAGAGATGTCTAAATTCCAGGAAGAACAACTATCACAAACACTCAAGTTCTTATCGATTTATGCGAAAACAGGATAAAATGATACTAAAACAGTGAAAAGCGGCTAATGGGAAAGTGTTTTTCCACTCAAATGTTCTCTTCTCGACCTAGACAAAGACTCTAGCTCAGAAAGAAGTTCCTATGCCCAAAAGAGGGTTTCTTGATTTCCGCACGAAAACATGTATTTATTGATCTGAATAAATTCTGATTTATGTTTTGTTTTGTTTTGTTTTTTTTTTTTTTTTTTTTTTTTTTTTTTTTACAACAAAGGCTAATAAATAATAAGTAACATAGATTTTAAGGGTTGACTCTGGTATACTACCTCAACTATATCGGTTCTTCGATATACACCCTAGACTTTTTACCTTTTTCCTAAAGATCATAAACAATTTTTTACTCTATCAAACATCACAAACTATACATTCTTTTATAATTGCAACATAGCGATTTTAAATTGTGATTGTATTTACTAAACCGATAGTGGCGTTTAAACGACCACGCTTTTTAAGTAAACCAAAGTTGATTGGAATAACAGTTAATGAAGCATTAGCATAATAAATAAAATTAAAATTATCATTTCTTAGGCTTTCTCTTTTCCTCATTGTTCTCAATTTCAATATGACAAGAACTCATTTCTCAAATCTCAATTCTCTTGTAAGGTCTTCGAATATAAATATTATAACTCGTTTATCGTAAGTAAGCACCGAGAAAGTGGTTTATGAGTGAAGTTTAAGTCTATGAATGTGCTCTTTTAGTTTAGTTTTGTCAACATGAATAGTACTTTCTGGAGTTTTTGTGATCTTGGTGATAGTTTTGTTTCTTTAAACAATGATAAACCATCGGCTTTAATAGTAGATATCTTTGATCTGTGCAAAGAAACAACTTAAGAACACCTGTCGGCATTTTCAAGAAATTTTAATTAAACACTCTCCTTTATTGATACAATTAAAACCTTAAGATTTGAGATTTTCGCTATGAAGAAGAAGAATGGATTTGATTAATCATATGGATTCGATTTTTTTGGTTCAATTAACATAATCATGGTATTTTAGACGCAATTACTGGTTTACTAAATCTAATCGCAATTTAGAGTCACTATTTTGCAATTAGAAGAGTAAGTATAGTTCATGATGTTTGATAAGGAAAAACATTGTTTATGATGTTTAGAAAAGAGGCAAAAAGTTTAGGGTGTACATCGAAGAAGCCGTATAGTTAAGGTAGTATACTAGAGTCGACCCAGATTTTAACAAATCACTTTATGCTCAATGGGTTCTTTAATTTACATAGTTAAAGATTCTCACAAATAATTAACTTTTCAAATGTGTCTTTTTCTGTAAAATAATAATTTACTTCATTGTTGTCAAAAAAAAAAATTACTTCATTATTTCTTCATAAATTATAAAATAATTAGTTTTTAATATGAAAAACAAATTTATAAAAAAAAAAAAAAAAACAAAAAATTATAGTCCTCTTTTTGATAAGAAAAATATAATTAAATTATAGCATATGTATTAACTAAAATTAACAACTTTAAAAGAAAATTATAGTTTTCATATAAAGTATATATGAAATAATATTATTTAAAATGCTACTTAAATATCATAATGGTTGTTAAGCATATCATAAATCATGAGGTCTTCATATTTATATATATATATATTAATTTTTTTTTTGTTATCCAATTTACTTTATTTTAAAAAATTATACATGTTCATTGAAATGTTCACTAGTTGTACAATTTTATTGATTCATATCTTTATCGTTTTTTTCTATATATTATATAAAGATTAGATTAGGCCCGTGTATTAACGCGGATATAAGAAAATATGTGAAAGTTTAAGTTGTATTCAAATTATTTTATTTATTTTATTTGATTTTTTAACCAAATTTTGAGTTCACACACTCCATCTTGCAATAAATTTTCTTTGTATATTACATGATAAGAAAATTAGATTTTAATTATATGTCACTCAATCCCAATGAGTAACATTGATAATAAAATTAGATTTTATTTTATTTGATTTTTTTTTAACTGAATTTAGAGTTCATACACTCCATCTTCCAATAAAATTTCTATGTATATTACATGATAATAAAATTAGATTTTAATTCTACGCACTCAACCCCAATAAGTAGCATTTATAATTTAACTTAATAGTTTTTTTAAAAGCTAAAAATTAATCAAACATAATTTTCAAAGAAAAGACTGAAAACTAATTTTATCTCATATTTGAAAAAGTAACAATATCTTAAGTATATTGTTTCATATTTTGTAATCTCATACGTAATATTTTTACTACATGTCCAACTAATGTTAAATAAAACTATATTAAATTATCATAAATTAATCAAAAATTCAAAAATGTTATTATGAGAAAAATTGTTTGTTTATGTAAAGGTTAGTATCTACAATCATTTTTCTTATAGAATTAATAACTAACACTTTAATTTATTTAATTATAGTATTATAGTAATATAATGTATAATTTTCTTAATTATTTTTCTTATAGAATTAATAATTTAAAATTAAAATTAGTATTATTTTTATATACATATATGAAATATCTTTTATATTTATTAAATTGTTTAAATGTTTATTTTTTTATAATTTAAAAATATGTTAAAACAAAGTTTTTTGTATATAACACATCACAAAATCTTTAATTGTTAAAATTGACACATGTCGCGATCACATGAATTATTAACTTTGAAAACCAATGTTTATCTAATAACATAATATTGGATATGCTATCAAATCATTCACAGATTGAAAAAATTTTACACTAATTTCTTATTTTGATTATCTTATTTTTCTTATATTATGTTAATCACTAATTTTAACTTATTAAACCTTTTTATAATTAAATCACTTTTGTATAAATTTCTTTTTACTATATGATTATAATAAATAATAAATACAATTAAATTGCAAATATTTTTTTTATTAATTGCACATATTTTTCTATTGAAAGTAGTAACTTAATAGATAACTTTCCTATATAATAGATTACTTTTGGTTTTATATAGTTTTCAAAAATATTAATTGCAATCCTATTAGTTTTAGGATTTTTAATTTTCCTATAATTATTAAATAAATTTTCTTTTCACACATATCAAAATATTATATATCGAAATAATTGACAAATGTCGCGATTATATGAATTACTAACTTTCAAAACTAAGGTTTATATAATAAGATATATGGTTTATATGTATGTGTGTGTATAACCTAATATATTGTTTTCAAAGTAAAACAACATGTATAAAAAAATTCCTTATTAATAATCATAAAAAATTTTAATCAACAATACATTAGCTAATAGTGTTTTTATCAATCAAACATTATTTTGTATCACTTATTTCTATAAATCGCATTTATCCCCGCAAATATTTTTCTCCAGTGTGTACTGCAGTTGAAGCGTACCGAACATTCGGACCCTGAGATTTACATCTACAAGAACAGAGCAAAAGATTGAAATATGTCACGTCAGTGTTTGACACTTCGTATGAAGAAGACGACTTACTTTGGTTACCCGGTTTAACCAAAAACTAAACCAAATTAAATTTGAATGGTTAACATTTAGTTTTTGGTTTACTCGGTTTATTAGGTTACATCCTGTAATAGGAAACAACAAATAAAGGTGTCTTAAGACACGTCAGTTTTGTCTGTTGACAACGTAATCAGCAAGAAACAGCAACGGAGCTGCGTTTTCTAGATTAAACGTTTTGAGATGTTCCCGTGCTTCTCTGTTCAACTTGTCAGCATATTCTCTCGACTTCTCCACTCCCATCAACTTGGGATACGTTAGCTTTTCCGATATCAAATCTTTACCAGCGGTTTTCCCTAGCTGTTCCGATGACTTGGTCACATCAAGCACATCATCCACCACCTGAAACATTAACCCAACGCATCTCGCGTAACTCCTAAGGCTTTCGATTTCTTCATCAGACCCACCTCCCACTATACCTCCCATAACAGCTGCCGCTTCAAGCAACGCCGCCGTTTTATGTATGTGTATAAACTCAAGATGCTCTAAACCCACTTCATTATTATCAAAGCTCATTCCTTCTCCAGCCAAATCTGCTGCTTGACCCGCAACGAGTCCTTCTGTTCCGACAGCTTTCGCCATCTCTAGAACGGCTTGGAGAACTCTCGCTGGAGGAACGTCCAACGAGGTGGATTCCACGATGTGCTTGATGGCCAAAGCTATGAGCGCGTCAACTGCCAAGATGGCTATATTTTCCCCAAAGACTTTATGATTTGTGGGTTTTCCGCGGCGGAGGCTGTCGTCGTCCATACAAGGTAGATCGTCTTGGATGAGTGACGACGCATGGATCATCTCAATCGCACATGCGGCAGGCAATGCGGTTGACTCTTTCCCACCCACAAGGTTGCATGCAGCCAAACAAAGCATTGGCCTTATGCGTTTCCCGCCTGAGATAAGCGTGTACCTCATGGCCTCGCGGATCTTCAGTACTGGCTCACATAGTGGAACAGCCTCGTCTAAAGCCTTATTGACAAGCTTAGATTTACGGATCATGTACGACAAGAACTTTGCAGATTCATAGCTTTCAGTCAGGGTGTGGCTTGGCAGATCAAGGTGGCGGGTCTGTCGCCGCAAAGACATAACCACATTGAAACGCGGCCATAGGAATCTCCAAAACAAGCAAAGAGAGATGAAGATGGAGATGAAAGTGTAAACTATAGCTTCTTGACTTTCCATCTTTGGCTTTCGTTTGTTCGTCGCAATGTTGATATATACCGTATTTATAGTGGACGAGTTTACTAATTAAATTAGTAAATCGGTCACAATTATTGGTTTTTGAAACAAGTGAGTTACGTAATACACAATGAAAAACAGCTTACTCTCGCTGTAAGTTGTAATATTATCATGTGGATTCATTAATGTGTAGCACCGGGGGTAGGGAGCTGTTGGCTTGCACGCTAACATTATTACAAGGGGAAAAAAATTCTTTAATTAATCTCATGTTTAGCTAGTCTAAGCAAATGTTTACCGTTGCATTTACGACTTAACATGTGAGCTTTACATTTATAAAACACTAATTTTCTCTCTTTAATTTTCCTTAATCAAACATCATACAGAAATTGTGAAAGGCAAGTAATAAGACGTACTAAAACGCAAATACACCCTGATATATTTTTAATCTCATTTGCTATACATATATATGTTTAAACAGAATAATTGAGTGAAATTTATTATTCAAACATAAATTTCAAATAAATATTAAGCCATACATAATCGGATAATCCATTATTGTTCAATAATTAATTATAAGTTCGAAGTGGTTTCCCTGAAAATCTCTCATTCACCATTTCGAAAACTGGAAAGCTCATAGATAAAAAGAAGCATCACCAACTGATCAATCAAGAATAAGAGTTACTTTTGTATTTCTCTCTTTAATTTACTTTTAGTTTATTGTTTCAACTAGTTTGGCATGTGTGTTAGGAGAAAGGATACTTTCCTATTTCCTATTGTTTAGCTAGCATATATTACGTCAATATTTTCTACTTGTGCATCAAGTCTCTTGTATCTATATATATGTATCTTCTACCTATTGAATAAAGACACATATTCTCTCTAAGATTTACATGGTATCAGAGCCAGTAAAACCCTAAGCTTCTAGTTTTTTTTTTTTCTTTTCTGCCGTTGTTGAGTTTCTTCTCAAGAACACAAATTTTCAATTGCTTTAAGATCTTTTCTACTATTCTCTAAACAATGACTGGCGGTACAGCCTCTGCTCTTTCTACTACTACTACTCCTACTAAGGAATCTATTTCCTCTTCTCCATACTACCTATCTTCTAATGATCAGCCACATCATGTCCTTACTCCGTTTCTCCTTAATGGTGAAAACTATGAAAAGTGGGCTAAGATTGCCCGAAACAATCTTGCTGCCAAGCATAAACTTGGTTTAGTTGATGGATCTCTTCTCAAACCATCCTCTGATTCTCCTGACTATCAACGGTGGGTTCAAGTCAACTCGATGCTATGTGGATGGCTCTACGCAAGTCTCGATCCTCAAGTCCAAAAGGTCATCTCGTTCGTTGACAACGCAAAGGCCCTATGGGACAATTTGCGTGTTCGTTACTCTATCGGCAATGCTTCCCGTGTTCATCAAATCAAGTCGTCTATTGCTCGCTGTGCTCGAGATGGACAAACTGTTGCTGATTATTTTGGCCGACTCAAGGTGATGTGGGATGATCTTGATGACTTCGAACCTTTTATTGACTGTTGTTGTAGCTCTCCGTCTTGTCCTCAACGTCTCAAGCAGCAAGGTTGTCGTGATCTTGAGCGTATTCATCAATTCCTCATGGGTCTTGATGTTTCTCGGTTTGGTACTACGCGTACCAATATTCTTAGTCGTCTTAACCGAGATACTGACATAACTCTTGATCATGTTTATTCCGAAGTTATTGCTGAAGAACGACATCTTATCATTGCTCGTTCCAAAGAAGAACGTATTGATGCTATTGGTTTTGCGGTTAAATCTGGTGTGAATGCTATTGCATCGGTTACTCGTATCAATCAAGGACCGTGCACTCATTGTGGCCGTACTAACCATTCGGTGGACAACTGCTTTGAACTTCATGGTTTACCCGATTGGTGGGTTGAGAAGCATGGTGATTCTCGTGGTAGTTTCCGCAACGAGTCTACTCGTGGTCGAGGTCGTGGTTCGTACAAAGGACGTGGCCGTGGCCGTTCCTTCTCTTCTCCGTCTTACCGAGCCAACAACGCTCAAGCTCCTGCAGTTCCTGCTGATGAACTTTCTGACATTCCCGGTATGAGTAAGGAGACACTATCTGCGATTGTGAACTTGTTGAAATCTGACCAATCCTCTAGTCATGACAAACTTTCTGGTAAGCCTAAATGTGTTGAGTTCTTACTTGATTCTGGAGCATCTCATCACATGACTGGTGATGATGAGCTACTTGTAGAGGTTCATGACATTCCTCGTAGTGTTATTGTTCTCCCTAATGGGAAGCACAAGTTTGCTACAAAAGAAGGAACAATGCTTCTTGGCGATCGTGTTCAACTTAATCGTGTTCTCTATGTTCCTGATCTCTCTTGTACTCTCATATCCTTGGCACGACTTTTACGCGAGCTGTCATGTTATGCTATGTTCACTGATAAAATTTGTGTTATACAGGACCGCACTTCGAAGATGCTGATTGGCGCAGGTGAAGAGAGAGACGGGGTTTATCATTTTCGTGGGGCGGTTTCAGCACAAGCTCATCATCTCAAGAAATCTACAAAGTCTCTTTGGCATGAACGTTTGGGGCATCCCTCTACAAAAATCCTATCTAGTTTTCTATCTAGCTTTCCTGATTTTAAACCACAAAATAGTGATAGTAGTGATTTTTGCGAAGTTTGTATTCAAGCTAAACAAACAAGATCAGTTTTTCGTGACAGTACTAATAAAGCAGAAGCAATTTTTTCTTTGATCCATTGTGATGTGTGGGGACCTTACAAAATGGCTTGTGGAGCTCACTATTTTTTAACTATTGTGGATGATCATTCTCGGGCTGTATGGACATATCTTCTCCTTGCCAAAAGCGAAGTTGCAACTCATCTTAAGCAATTTGTGGCTATGGCTCTTCAACAGTTTGGTAAAAAGATACAAGTTGTCCGTAGTGACAACGGAAGTGAGTTCATGTGTCTACGATCTTTCTTCAAGGATCATGGCATTCACCATCAAACTTCGTGTGTATACACTCCTCAACAAAACGGAAGGGTCGAACGCAAACATCGTCACATTCTCAACATGGCTCGTTCTCTTCTCTTTCAATCTGACTTGCCAACCAAGTTTTGGGGCGAAAGTATTCTCACCGCTGCGTACTTAATCAATCGTACTCCTACCCCGGTGCTTCATGGCAAGACTCCATATGAGATTCTCCACTCTACCTCTCCAATGTACGATCATCTTCGTGTGTTTGGTTGTCTCTGTTTTGCCAAACGTCATGCATCTCGCACTGACAAATTTGAACACCGAGGACGAAAATGTATCTTTATGGGTTATCCTCATAATCAAAAAGGTTGGCGTGTTTATGATATGGAGACTCACGATTTTTTTGTTTCTCGTGACGTTATCTTCAATGAAGATGTCTTCCCATATGCAAAGGAGCAGTTACCATCTTCGCCAGCATCTCCTCTGGTTATGACAGCTCCGTTTATTGATGCCGACGAGCTTCCTGATGAGGTTATTTCACCGGTTCTTGTAGACAGGGGGAGCTCTGTTTCGACATTCCGGACTCATCTTCTTCTACTGTTGTTTCACCGGTTCCTTCTGTTGAACCTGCAGTGCCCATTGTTGAACTTTCAAATGATGTGTCTGATGAGGATTCTGTTGATGCTTCGAATGGTTGTGATCTTGGTACTGAACCGCTTGGTCGCGGTCATCGACAGAAACAGAGGTCTACGCTTCTCAAACCGTACGTTACTTACTCTGCACGACATGCTGAAACCCTCGTCTCTCTCAAGCCTGCGTCCTCTCCAGCATCTTCAGGTACGTGTTTCTTCATGTGCTTGTCTATGTGGATGATTTGATCGTCTCTGGTAATGACTCTACGGTTATCACGTCGTTTAAAGCATATTTAAGTCGTTGTTTCAAGATGAAGGATCTTGGTGCTTTGAAGTATTTTCTTGGCATCGAAGTGGCTCGTGGACCTGATGGTATTTTTCTTTCTCAACGCAAATACTGTCTTGATATCATTGACGAATGTGGCCTCTCGGGTTCTCAACCTGCTGATACTCCGTTAGAACAGAATCATAAGTTATTGTCGTCCAAGAGTAAACCGTTTTTGGCTCCTGATCATTATCGTCGACTAGTTGGGCGACTCGTGTATCTTACACATACTCGGCCTGAGCTGAGTTATGCGGTAAATATTCTAGCCCAGTTTATGCAAACTCCGCTTATGGATCATTGGGATTCTGCTCTTAATGTGGTTCGTTATTTAAAATCTTCACCAGGACAGGGCATTGTGCTTTCATCTAAGTCTTCTCTTCAGATTAATGCCTACTGTGATTCTGACTACAATTCATGTTCGAACTCTCGTCGCTCTCTCACTGGTTATATGGTTATGCTTGGTGGTTCTCCTCTCATTTGGAAGACTAAGAAACAAAAGCGAGTATCTCTCTCTTCGGCAGAAGCTGAATATCGTGCTATGGTCATGACTTGTACCGAACTTCTGTGGCTCAAGGAGATTCTAGCGTTTCTTCGCGTCACACATTCTCAACCTATGCGGTTATATTGTGATAGTGAAGCAGCTATGCATATTGCGGCTAATTCGGTGTTTCATGAGCGTACTAAACACATTGAGAGTGATTGTCACTTCATTCGGGATGAGATTGTTTCAAAGACTATTACTACGGCTTATGTCAACACTCATGAACAACCAGCTGATATCTTTACTAAGGCGCTAGGTCGTGATCAGTTTCAATATCTACGGTCCAAGTTGGGCGTTCTCAATTTACACGCTTCAACTTGAGGGGGAGTGTTAGGAGAAAGGATACTTTCCTATTGTTTAGCTAGCATATATTACGTCAATATTTTCTACTTGTGCATCAAGTCTCTTGTATCTATATATATGTATCTTCTACCTATTGAATAAAGACACATATTCTCTCTAAGATTTACAATGTGCATATAGAACTTCAGAAATATTGCATGCCAAATATATATACTACAAAAGTTGATGGAAACCACAACTTTACGCTGTTTTAGATGTGATTACATCCAAAGGGACAAGCGAAGGCCGTGGAGACATTAAGTATAACGAGGCCTAGTAATGGGTTTCTTGTGTTTTAGTGCTTTTCATTTACATATCCAATTTTTTTTCTTTTTTATTTTATTATAGTTTCAATGGACACATATATTTTATTATATAAAGTTGGGTTTTGAAAGTTAGCCATTAACAAGATTTTGACATGTGTTAAGTTATCAATATTAGATTTTGACATGTGTAAAAATTAATATTTAATAGGAAAAATTTAATTACAATAAAAATAAAAGATTTTGTTTTAAAAATATTAATAATGGGAAAAATAATTATCAAAAGTTACAGAATTTAGAAGAATACAAAGTTTTTTAAAATAATTATAAGGAGATATATATATATATATATATATATTTCATTAAATTTGAATTATAATATTATTTACTTATTTTTAATTTTAATTGATTAATTCTACAAAAACGAGAAAAAGGATTAAAAAAATATACAGCTGATTATTAATTCTAAATTTTATAAATACTTACTTCTATATAAACATAGATCGTCTCATATTTAAATAATTTATTCTAAATCACTGCTTTCAAATTGTTTAATTGGGAATTTTTTTTTTGATAATGGGAAGACAAATTTTTCTTATTTTTTTAAACCAAAATTTTTTCCTACTTTCTCCTTTTTCAGTTGGGAATATGTAAGATTAATATATTGACCCAAAAAAGATTAATATATGCGTCTTCTTTTCCAAATACTGTATTTTAAAATTTATTGTACTATTTTTAAATTGTTTTATTTAATTTATATTTTCATCTTTCAATTATTTTGGATTCATATATTACCGTACTTATAATTTTATATTATTTTTTTAATTATGTCAAATTAATTTTCTTCTAATTTCTCAACCTTGATTGGTTGGGCATAAACTCTTTTTTTTGTTTTGCAAACATAATTGTTACCATTATTCATTCTAATAACGAGTAGAAGCTCATCAATCTAATGGATGGATAAAATAGTCTAATTAAATACAAGCTTACAACAAACATAGATAGATAGATTGGAAAAACATAAATCGTTGTTGATAGATCCATAGGAGCTCAAAAACTGTGACACCCTGGTGTGCGAAAAAGTTTAAACGAATTGATTTGACCACATACTGTATGTCACCAAAATGTATTTATTTTCTCGGTCAAGGGCCCTGAGAGAACTTCATGATGGGTGACATTCCTGTAAGTAATTGTCAGAACTGTACGAGTGAGGACAAAACACAGAAAAATATTATTTGTTGATTTGTAGGGTCGGTAAACAAGTTTTTAAATCTTACCAGACGTAACAAACCGGCCATCGAATATGGATGGTTCTACGGGCCTGGAATAGATGTAGGACCCACTTAGGAAGGTGGACCAATGGACTGAGAGTGGACATGGGCTCACTAAGAAAGGTGGCAGTTGAGGCGTTACAAGACAGATGCTACATCATGGTGTGTCAAAGACTTTTTCACGAATACATTGAGATATTTAACATTAGTGACTATCAAAAGATTTTGTGACGTTAGAAAAAGGTTTTTACTTTCATTGGTCAGAGGCTCGGAGCAAGCCATTTTGAAATAGCAAAAAGACGTGAATATGTTCTCTCCAAACAGGAGGAGGACAGAGCCGAGGTTCTTTCTATGGTGGAGAAGGTTGGACACAAGGTTATCTCCCGAAGGGAGAAAGGTGGAGGAGGTTGGACGCAAGGTTATCTCCCTAAATGAGGAAGGTGGAGCCAAGGTTCTCTCCATAGAGATGAGGACGGAGCCGAGGTTTTCTCCGTGGTGGTCATACATTATTGTGATGATACATCATTGATTAGTATATTATGTAATATATTTTATATTCAATATATTTTTTGAGCCAACAATTTTAGTAATTAAAGAACTATGCATAAGTGAAAGTAAAATAGTTGGCTTAATGTGTTCATATATATAAACATTTTGTAGGTGGTGATAAAGAATATATTTGTAACAGAAAGTATATTTAGGTGTAAAAAAATACATTTTTAATAGTAACATACATAAAAGATTTGTAAATCGATATAAATCAGTGTATTATAACAAAAATGAATTTTATAAATAACGTACAACAAATTTTAATATATTTTTGTAAAATTTAATTCAATTTATAAAACTTTAAACCCGCACATCGGGCGGGTCCTTATCTAGTTTGTTATACGATTAGGCTTTTGATGAGCAATATTGTCAGTTTTGTCTGTTGCGAATGTAATCAGCGAGAGACAACAAAGGAGCCACCTTGTCTGAATCAAACCCTTGAAGATGTTCCAGCGCTTCTCTGTTCAATCTCTCTGCATATTCCCTCGATTTCTCCACTCCCATCAGTCTCGGATACGTCAGCTTTCCGGTGATCAAATCTTTACCTGCAGTCTTTCCCAACTCTTCGGAAGACTTCGTCACATCAAGCACATCATCCACCACCTGAAACATCAACCCAATGCATCTTGCGTAACTTCTAAGCTTCTCTATTTCTTCATCCGACCCACCTCCCATTATAGCTCCCATCACAGCTGCCGCTTCAAGCAACGCCGCCGTTTTATGAATATGTATAAACTCAAGATGCTCTAGTCCGGTGTTACTTGTAAAGGAGAATATAGCTTAGGGATCTATTTGTAATAACTCTATAGTTAAACCCTTGTGTAACACCCTATATATATCTTGTAAATCATTCATAATAAAGTGTGGCTTAACCTACATGGTATCAGAGCCTTAGTATCTTAACAGATCTAAAACCTAAATTTTTTTTTTTTTTCCACGCCGCCTCCTCTCTTCTTCATCTTCTTCCTCTTCTTCGAAATCTCTTTTCTTGTTCCTCACGTTTACTTAATCAATCATGTCTTCTACGAACAGTGACACTGTTGTTAGTTCTGATGCATCTCTTCTTCACAATGTGAACATGTCTAATGTGACTAAACTCACTGCCACAAACTTCTTGATGTGGAGTCGTCAAGTCCACGCCTTACTCGATGGTCATGAGCTCGCCGCTTATCTTGATGCGGCCACCGGTTCTCCTCCGCCTACCACCACCACTAATGGTGTAACCTCTGTCAATCCGACGTACACTCACTGGAAACGTCAAGACAAGCTCATCTTTGCCAGTCTTCTTGGTGCAATTTCTGTTGACGTCCAGCCTCTCCTATCCAAGGCGTCGACATCTGCTCAGATCTGGAGTACACTCTCCGACACTTACGCTAAACCCACCTGGGGTCATATCAAACAAATCAGAGAGCAGATCAAACAGTGGAAGAAAGGTACCCGCTCTATTGATGATTATATTCAAGGGTTCACAACTCGTTTTGATCAACTGGCTGTGCTTGGGAAGCCTCTTGAGCATGAAGATCAGATTGATTACATCCTTGCTGGCCTTCCAGAAGATTTCAAACCGGTCATAGATCAAATTGATGGCCGTGATACCCCTCCGTCACTCGCCGAGATTCATGAGAAGTTGATCAACTATGACCTGAAGCTTCAAGCTATTGCTCGTGCTGTTCCTACCTCTGTTCCGGTCACGGCAAACGTCGCTACTCACAAGAACTCCGGTGGTCCCAACAACTTCCGCCATTCACGTGGTTCATCTCGTGGACACTGGAATCATCAAGGTCGTGGATCTCAGGGCCGTGGCTACCAGGGTCGGTGTCAGCTTTGTGGTGTCTATGGCCATAGTGCTCGACGGTGCTCCCAACTTCAAACCTCTGGTCGTGGCTACACCGGTTCAGGCGGCAGTTATGGCGGTGGTTATTCGTCGTCCTCCTCCACACCGTGGCAACCAAGAGCCAATGTCGCAGCTGCGTCCTCTTCCACTCCTTGGATCTGTGACACTGGCGCTACTCATCATCTCACCAATGACTTATCGAACCTTGCGCTCCATCAACCCTATAATGGTGGCGAAGAAGTTACGATAGCTGACGGCACCGGTCTACCAATAACACATACGGGTTCTGCATTGCTTCCTACACCATCTAGATCTCTTGCTCTTACAGATGTTTTATATGTTCCTAATGTGTGCAAGAATCTTATTTCGGTTTACCGTTTATGCAATGCTAACCAAGTCTCGGTGGAATTCTTTCCTGCATATTTTCAGGTGAAGGATCTGAGCACGGGGGTCCGATTACTCCAAGGCCGCACTAAGAATGAGCTGTATGAATGGCCGATCAATCGACAAACTATCTCTATTTTCTCGGCCACACCGACATCAAGAACTGATCTCCAATCTTGGCATCGACGACTAGGGCATCCCTCTTTTTCGGTTTTAAAAACAATTGTTTCTCAAAACTCTTTACCGCTTTCTCCTTCTCCACAAAAAGAATTTTCTTGTTCTGATTGCTTTATTAATAAAAGTCACAAGTTGCCCTTTTCAACAAACACACTCGTTTCTTCTCATCCTCTTGAACTTATATATACCGATGTTTGGACATCCCCTGTTTTATCCACTGGAAACCACAAATATTATCTCATTCTTGTTGATCATTTCACTAGATATACTTGGCTTTATCCTCTCACACAAAAATCCCAAGTCAAAGAAATTTTTATTGCTTTTAAAGCCCTAGTCGAGACTCGGTTCCAGCATAAAATTCGAACCCTATACTCTGATAATGGGGGAGAGTTTATTGCCTTGAGGTCATTCTTGGTGTCACATGGCATCTCCCATCTGACTACACCGCCGCATACTCCACAACATAATGGTGTATCTGAACGCAAACATCGACATATTGTCGAGACGGCTCTCGCCATGCTTGGACATGCCTCCGTTCCCACTTCATATTGGAACTATGCGTTTGCTACGGCGGTGTTTCTTATTAATCGCATGCCCACTGATGTCTTGAAGGGGGATTCTCCTTATCAGAAGCTGTTCCAAACCACTCCGAATTATCAGAAACTTCGAGTGTTCGGGTGTGTTTGTTACCCCTGGCTTCGCCCTTACCGACAAAACAAGCTTGAGACACGTTCGACGCCTTGTGTATTTCTCGGTTATTCATTGACACAGAGTGCATACTTGTGTCTCGAGGTACAAAGTGGCAGGATTTATATCTCTCGCCATGTCCAGTTCGTCGAGACGTCGTTTCCTTTTGGCTCAAAAGAGATATGTCGTGATGCATCGTCCACCTCTCCGTGCAACAGCTCTTCAAGTTGGCCTTCAGTAATCTCACTCCCGGCGCCTTCAGCTCCTTCACCACCGTCACTCTTGGTCCCTTCTGTGCCTTCGTCACCACAGCCTCATCTCTCACCACCGGTCTCCCCTGCATCGCAATCATCGGGCTCTGTTTCTTCGGATGTTGATGAAGAACGTAGAACTAAACGGGCTCAAGATTCACAACCGGCCTCATCATCATCTTCGGCCCAACAAAGCCCATCTCTTTCATCTAGTCCATCGTCTCAAAGTCCACATTCCCGAAGCCCAGCATCTTCACCTCGTTCATCATCTCCAACACGCGATTCCGCTTCCGTCTCACCGTCTCCGGAATCCACTCCGACCTCCGCCAATACTCCATCTCCACCTCCAACGCCGGTTCCTGTTCCAACCCCGACGCCGTCTCCATCACCACCACCACAAAATGTCCACCCAATGAAGACACGGGCAAAGAATCAAATCACCAAACCAAAACAGAAGATGAATCTGATGGCTACGACAACAACACCGGTGATTCCGACGACGGTTGCTCAGGCTCTTAAAGACCCGAATTGGCGAGCAGCGATGGCGGAGGAAATGAATGCCCAAATCCGAAATCACACTTTTGATTTAGTTCCTCCGGAGGTTGCGAAGAATGTGATATCATGTAAGTGGATTTTCACACTGAAATATCGACCTGACGGATCCATTGACAGGTATAAAGCTAGGCTGGTTGCTCGTGGGTTCAACCAACAGTACGGCCTTGATTATTCTGAGACATTCAGCCCTGTTATTAAGTCCACAACAATTCGTTTGGTTCTCGAAGTTGCGGTCAAGCGGAATTGGGCACTTCATCAGGTTGATATTAACAACGCATTTCTACAAGGCACCTTAACGGAGGAAGTCTATGTATCTCAGCCACCGGGGTTTGTTGATCGTGATCGTCCCACTCATGTGTGCCGCTTAAACAAAGCCTTATATGGACTCAAACAGGCACCTCGGGCTTGGTATCAAGAACTCCGTCAGTTTCTTCTTCAATCTGGTTTTAAGACGTCATTGGCAGATGCTTCTCTTTTCATCTGTAAACGAGGTCAGTCTTACATTTACGTACTTGTATACGTTGATGACATTGTCATTGCTGGGGATGTTGTTGCGGTGAAACAGTTCAATGCTAGCCTTGCTCATCGGTTTTCTCTGAAAGACCTCGGTCCTCTTAGCTACTTCTTGGGTATTGAAGCCACTAGAACGTCTCAAGGGTTACATTTGATGCAACGAAAGTACATAACCGATCTATTGTCTAAAACGAATATGCTTGCTGCAAAGCCGGTTTCGACGCCCATGACACAAAAGCCACTTACGCTCTACTCTGGGACGTTACTTGCTGAAGCCAGTCAATATCGTATGGTTGTCGGAAGTCTCCAGTATCTATCCTTTACGAGACCCGACATTGCTTTCGCCGTAAATCGGTTATCTCAGTTTATGCACAGGCCTACCAATGATCACTGGCAAGCGGTTAAACGGGTCTTGCGTTACTTAGCGGGAACTATATCTTTGGGGATATTCCTTCGTCGAGATGCTCCTCTCACCATTCATGCCTTCTCTGATGCTGACTGGGGTCGGGACCGTGGCACATATGTCTCAACGAATGCGTATATCGTGTACTTTGGAGGTAGTCCGATTTCTTGGTCCTCAAAGAAGCAAAAGAGTGTGTCACGCTCTTCAACCGAGGCAGAGTATCGTGCCGTTGCCAATACCGCTTCGGAACTCCGGTGGATTTGTTCTCTGCTCACTGAAATGGGGATCACACTACCTACTGCACCTGTTATATATTGTGATAACATCGGCGCGACTTACCTATGTGCGAATCCAATCTTTCATACCAAAATGAAGCATGTAGCCATTGATTACCATTTTGTTCGGGAACATATTCAATCGGGGATGCTACGTGTTGTTCATGTCTCAACTCATGATCAGCTTGCTGATGCATTGACTAAACCACTTCATGGACCACGTTTTCAGGAGCTCAATAACAAGATAGGAATCAGAAAACTGCTTCCTTCTTGAGGGGGCGTGTAAAGGAGAATATAGCTTAGGGATCTATTTGTAATAACTCTATAGTTAAACCCTTGTGTAACACCCTATATATATCTTGTAAATCATTCATAATAAAGTGTGGCTTAACCTACATTACTATCAAAGCTCATACCTTCTCCAGCCAAATCCGCCGCTTGACCTGCAACAAGCCCCTCCGTCCCCACTGCTTTCACCATCTCCTGAACGGCCCTGAGAACCCTTTCTGGAGGAACGTCCAACAAGGTTGATGTGGCGGCCTTTTGGACAGCCAAAGCTATGAGTGCATCAGAAGCTAATATGGCTATACCTTCTCCAAAGGCTTTATGGTTAGTGGGTTTCCCACGGCGGAGGCTGTCGTCGTCCATGCAAGGGAGGTCGTCTAGGATGAGAGACGACGCATGGAGCATTTCAACCCCACACGCAGCAGCCATTGCGGTTGACTCATGTCCGCCCACGAGCTCGCATGCAGCTAAGCAAAGCATTGGTCTTACGCGTTTGCCATCCGAGAGAAGCGTATACCTCATAGCCTCATGGATCTTGAGTACTGGCTCGCGGAAAGGAACGGCCTCTTCTAGTGCTTTATTGACGGACTTAGCCTTATTGGCCATATAAGACATGAACTCAAACTTATAGCTCTTGGGAGAAGTCAGACGGCCGCCGCGGATGTTAAGGTGGCGGTTCAGCCTCAACGTAGACATAACTTCAGTGTAACGTGGCCGGAATCTCCAGAACAAGAGTTGGAGAGAGAAGAAGAAGCAGATGAGAGTGTAAACAAGAGCTTCTCGAGTATCCATATTTGGCTATCTTGGTTTGATTTTTGGAAAAAACTTGGACTGCTGGTATATTTATAATGAGAGAATGTGGGGTTTACTAAATAAAATAAATTAATTAATCGTACGCCTATTAAGTAGTAAATTCTCAACGCTAAACCACCATGCCTATCTGTTGTTTTAAGTTGTACGTAATATGATTTCACAATAGCGTCGAGTCACGTCTGGAAAGCTGGCTGCTTGCAAGATAACATGTGTTCTACATAAGTCATTTTTGGTCAATGATCACGTTTCTATATACGAGAAAAATAATCAGAACTATCATTTACTACTCCCATGTGATTGACGATCGACTTAAATTGAGAACTAATCTAAACAAATCGTTAGTTTCATTTGCATTACTACTATAACGTTAACACGTGATCGTTACATGTATGAAAACATTATTTTTCTTTCTTTCGAATCAAGCATTATCTACAAATATAATTAAGAATAATTGCACTCAAACGAGACAACAAAAAATAATAACAAACTCATTTCATTGCCAAGCGAGCAAAAGTGAATATGTTATAAATAAACGTCGAGTCACGTTGTGAGCTGGCTGCTTGCACGATAACATTATTTTTTCTTCTTTCGTATTAAACATCATCTACAAAATTTAAAATAATTGCACTCAAACGTGTTATTTTAAGATCCTTTCTTTGGTCTCCAAAACAATGATACTATGGTTCTAATGACGACATGATTTTATTTACAAAATAACCGTCTAAAACCACGAGGCTTCTTGTATGTGACTTGTTTGTGCTCCGTTAATGATGTACTATCAACCTTAGGTGTAGGAGGCACCGTGTCTTTTGCGGGCTGTGTCTCAGTTCCGTTTGCAGGAGGAGCCTCAAGTTTCTTGGGAGGTGGAGGTGGGTTTAAGTTTGCATCTTTATACTCGACGCCATATTCCATTGCCGACAGTTCAATCCCTGTCTTCACGAGCATCTTCATGAGCACTCCAATTTCAATGTTCCCACATAAGTATGCCATCGGAGGAGATCCCATAGCTGCAGGTTGTGCGTCTAAGGTAAAAGATACACCTGAAACCAAACCCACATGAATCAAAACTAAACAAAAACCTAAAACATTTTTGTCCAAAAATTGATGATCTAGCTAGAGAAAAATACTGAACCTTGGATGGTCTTCAAAGCTCCCATGATTTTCTTATACCAACTTATTTCTAATGTGTTTATCTCGAAGCGACATCTCTAGAGAAGCCAAAAAACACACAATGTTAAATTTAAAACCATTGATAAGTACTGGAAGCAGTGAAAAAGGAAAGAAGTTGTGAGAAATATAACAAACCATGAAGTGGGAATTTGGTCTCCGGGTTCCTTGTGGATCCTCTTCATATCCATAATCAATTCGGAAAAGCTCAACGTACCTTCTCGCTACATACAATTTCTTAATGAATACGATAGGATCAACTTCTCCCCGTAGATATACCAACCAGTCTGACACATAGAGCTTTAAACCTTTCATGTTTCAGAGAATGACAAACACAGTTTTAATTAGTCTTGTGTATTTGACAAGAAAATCTTCAAGGCTCAAAGTTCTTTAATTACCTCCAATGCCCTTGTAGATTTTATTTAACATCTTTTCATAACCTTTGAGTCTAATATTCACAGCAAAAGCACATGTCTGTTTCATAAAGTTACGCTGGAAATATTAGAGGAGGATCAAGAAAAATATAGATTATTTATTGGAAAAAGATGTATTAAAACAGAGAATTACTTACCAATGGAGTAGCCTGCATCGTTCTGAGTTTCTTCTAGAGCTGTGTAATGCTTAGATGATAATTGGAACAACTTAGATTAGATGAGCTTGAATTAGCTTCTATGATTCTAGTTTCCTCTTTTATTTGTCCGTATATTTTTTTGTTTCCATAATGTAGAGATTTATTGCCTTTTAGCTTAGTAATCGTATATAAAATCATAACTAGAAATATTCCATATACACAAAAACTTTCCAATTTCTTTACCACTACGGCACTCATACATCATGTGAGTTTTCTTTTTTTTGTTTTTAGGTGAGCCAAGCGGATTTTATTTTAACAAAAAGTAAGCCACCGTCGATTTGGCAAAAGAGGATTCTCGTCAATCAAAGTCTTATATCTCATAAGATTTTCTTTTGGATTTGCAAGATGAACAAATAAAAAAAATGAATTACCAAGTCTGCACGCCACAAACAAGATTATTCAAATCAAATACAGTGGAACAAATAATTCAACGGGGAAAAAGCCAAAACCAAATTGCCTTGTGAAAAAAGGACATCAGAATATTATTATTAGCACCAATCAGATCCAAGAAGGGTCTTCAAGTTATGCACTGTGGTATATGTTTCTACATTCCTTCTTCCTCGATAGCTGAGTTCTTCTGATTTAGTGGCTGTAATGCAGATTCTGGTAACGTGTTTTGCTTTAGATTCTTTTTTATTGTTGCCACTTCCAACTTGTGTCTCCTCTTCAACTTTTCCATTTTCTTCTTTAGCTTCTCGTTTTCTTCTTCTGCTTCATTAAACTTTTCCTGCAACCAAATATGTTCATAGTGGGAGGCCAAAACTCAGAAAACAATGTCACACTCACAAACCATGGTTTTCATCAATTAGAATTTGAAAACTTTGTTTTGTTACCTCAGCAGCTGATGCTGATTGTTCGGCTTCTCTGAGTCTAACAAGAACTTCTCCAGCAGTATGAACAGCTTCAGCAGTATTCCTTAGTTGAATCTTGAGGCTTACGTTTTCTCTCTTCAACAAATCCCTTTCTCGTTCTCTTTCTACTCTAAGAGCTGAGAGCTCAGTAGCAAGTGACTTCGCGAAACGAGAACCGCAACCCTTTTTTCCAGCCTTTGCTACTGCCTTCTTCAACTCTGTTATCCATTCCACTGTTGCTTTATGCTTTGATCCTAAGTCGTTGTACTTCTCTTGTAGCTCTGTGTAGTGTTCAACAAACCTGGCATGACCTAGAACAGATCTTCGAAGTGCATCCTCTAACTCCTCAGAAGATAGTTTCTCTTGTTTAAGCTGTGCTTCAGCTTCATCTGCACGCGTACGTTGAGTTTCAATCTCAATTCTGAGTTCATCGGTCAATGATATCCACTCACTTTCCATTTCTGTGCACTTGAGTCTTTCTTCTTCTATATCTTTTTCAGAAGTCTTGTTACGCAATTGAAATGAACGAGCCAACAGAGATGACCTCAGTTCGTCAGTGGACATGGTTACAGGCGTCTGCAACTTGGCTTTCAGATCTTCAATTTCTTTGAGTAATGCCTCCTTCTCGCCAATATCAAAGTCTGTCTTTTTGGAGTCGTCATCCGGGATTTGTTTTACGTCATATTTTTCAGTTATGACTTCTGCTTGACCACTCTCAACAACATCAGTACAGCTGAGATGCTGCAGAACCATTTAATTGGGATATATGTTACAATCTCTCATATTTTTCCACTATAGATATGGTCAGAGTAAGCTGAAGTAAGTACCAACCTGGTTTTCATTTGCAGAAGGAAGTCGTTCTCCATTACTTGCTCCCACAAGTTCTTCTGTTTCATCCTCAGTTTGAAGTTTGTGTTGCTCTACCTGAAAAAGATAATTTAGTAACCAGACTGCTTAACCATATGTGTTATTCAAGTTTTCAATAGACATTAGACACAGAAATTGGGTTACCAGGCGCGTTAGCTGTTCAATCTTGGCTGCTTGCTCTATGCACAATTTTTCAAGCTTTTGCTGCTTCTCAATAACCCCCTCCATATGATATCCATCCTGATTCATAATGAATCCAACAATGTTAGCTTCAGGATAGCTGTCATTTTAATTAAAATCTATAAAACATACTTTCTATGCTATATCACTTGTTATACTTACTCCCTCAACTACACTTGATAATTTGGAGCTGCAAAGTCTGCAGGAAGAACAGAGTGGCGACAGAGGTAGTCGATCATCTGTTAAAGATTTATCATCCTGTAGTATCTCTGTAGGAGGTTGCATGGTCAAATTATCAGAAGACAAAGAAACTGAGCATCGGTTTGATGCAGGGTTTAGCGGATTGTCAATAATATCCAAGCCTCTCCGCAGACTTGCAGCTAGAGACTCTGTAGAACCTGCGAATATCGTGCTTCCGCGTAAAGATGATCTGATATGTTGGCTCTCTGCAAAACAGGTGGACTTTATGCTCTGCGCCAGGCTATTCTGATTCCGGAGACATGATGAAGAGAGAGCTATGCTCTTCCTTAAAGAGTCTCTGATTTTAGGTGACTCTGACTGGATTGGTTCTTGCAAGATTAAGGATTGACGGCAGGGAATGACTGAAATGCGGTTTTCGAATGCAAATTCCTTTGTCTTTAATTTATTAACTGTATCTGCACTGTCTTCGTCATGTTCTTTCAAAGATTCACCAGAACCTTTATCTTCAGCTTCTGAACAAATCTCATCATCGTCCATATCATCGTCCATAAGCTCTGATTCGTCGAATGCTGTTACAAACGAAGAGCTGACTGACTCTCTGCTGACAGGGAGCTTCTTTAGTTTCTGGTTGAATGAACCACGCAAGGACTTGATCTGCTGATGCAGTTCCTTTACATCATCTTCATCAACTGTTATCTCTTCCTCGTCATTATCAATTTTTGGCAGCATCAAAGAGCGGTTAAGACTGACTCTTAGTTGATTCAAGCTTTCACGTGCATTCTTAGCTCCAAAATAATCGTTTTTACTCCCAACAGAATGACAAATATCGGCTTTGGCTCTTGTCAGTTCTTCCTGCAAAATTGGTTGTAAATGATATTTGAATGACATCCAACTTCGAAAACCGAAAGATAAAAAAGGCAATGGTGTTGGTGGAAGAGGGTATTACTTTTAGCAGACGAATCTGGTCACTCAAATCATTCACATCTTCTTCCGAGATCTCATTTATCATTGGCTTGTTTCCCATGGCTTTAGCCCGCTCACCAAATCTAAGAGTGCTCATCGTTCTTTTTGTGTCTCTGTGTTACACAAACGAGCTCTATTAGTACATCTAGTGTGCATCCTGTCATTAAGATGCTTAAGTGTTTTGAGCTTTATTCTTTCAGCATATTTAGCATTAATTTGAATGTTAACAAGATCATAGTATTGATTGAATCTTAGTACTTGGTACCATCAGGCTATTATCTTTAGATTTAACTAATTAGTGATAACAAGGTGAAGAAAAATACTTGTCGCTCGGAAAAATGTTGCACAGGATAGTGAGTTTTGAATTTCCACCAAGAGATTCTTGCAATAAATGCGTCAAGCATGAGGTTTTATGAAGACTGCGATCGGATATTCCAGGGTGAACGTTTTTCGCCAGAGCGTTTACAACATGGCTGCAACAATAGTTAAGAATGAAAATGTTAATAGAACACTAATGAAGTGGTTTAATTTTTGTTCCCTATTTTGGATGCTGATTTCTTAGTTGAGACCTATGAAAGTAACACAGGGAGTTCATAAAGATATACCCGAGCTCAGACAGAGACTTCTTCAAAAACTTTTCTTCCTCCACACAATGTTTAGTAGCGTCACGTACATTTGTTCCCACTCCAGCAAGATCAACAAGGTTGATCCTGCTTGTTCTGGTAGTATTGAAACATCTTGATGAGGCTCCCTGTGCGCAGATAGTATTTGATCATTCGCTCATCAGACTGGAATACGCAAATATAGTCAAAAAAATAAGTATACCTTATTCCAAGACTCGACAATGAAAGAAAATATGACGTGTGATCGAGAACTTTGAAAACTTGTGCTAGTTGCTCCAACTTTTCTGCTTGAAAGGCCCTGAAAAGCAGAAGAAAGTGTACACCGGAACATGAGATATAGAGTTGGAATCAGTGGAGAAATGATTACTTCATCAACAGAAGCAAATAGCGGTTTCCAAGATATAGTGAAACGCTATACATAATATTCATAACCTTGAACACTTAATAGATGAAGCTGGCATGATACCTTCATAAGTATTTGAGCAACATCCTCGTAGCTATCTACATATTCCTCGGTCAACTTCTCGACATAAATACCATTCTTTGTATCATCCTTTATCTGCCGTATGAGACAATAAATAATAATAAAAAATTACACTCAACAAAGATTAGCAGTGGGAAGAAAACTGAATACTAGTGAAGCTAACCTTAAGGTTTCTCTGGGTTTGATCGATCAAATCACTGATTTGTCCATTGTATATCTGCAGGAAACGATTGAACAAACTCAGTCAGGAAATTCAAAAAGCATGTTTTGTCAAAAGAAAGAATCCTTCATATATGGGTTTGGAAAATACCTCAAGAAAGGAACAACGGCACTGATAGTTCACTTCTTTTCCTGCGGACTTTATCTTCTCCTGCACAATTGGGAAAAGGGTGACGCTCATTCATTAACCAACCAATCCTAACTCTCACAATCAAACAAAACCTTTTAGGAAATATAGTAAGAAGCATAACTTACTCTCTGGATTTCAGAAAACAGCATCTGAAAGATTCGAGGCGCGAGTCCTTGCTCGCCTTTAGGAGATGGATCCTCAAGCATTGAACCAGCAGGACCCCACATTGTATAGGTCTTGCCACTTCCATTCTAAGAGGAATCCAACAAAAGAGAAATATTTTCAACAACTTGGTATGGTGATCAAATTGGTCTCAGTAGGTAGCTCCTAAAAAACAATCATTCAATACCTGTCCATATGATAACACACTAGTGTTGTAACCTGATAATGCATCCCGAACCAAAGGAACACCTACTTGTTGAAACACATCATCCTGGCATCAACAACAAGTAATAAACAAGTCAGACAAACACAATACAATAAAAGACAGCTCCTGATTTTTGTGTGTGTGAGAAAGAGAGTGGAACCTGATTTAGAATAGAGTCGAGAACAGAATCAAATGTAAACTGGCGATCCTTAACAGAATAGGAATCATTGGAAACTTTTTTAACTTTCCAGCAATACTCCTTTGTAGGTTTAATCCTCACCACAACCTTTTTGATATACAAAAAAAATTGAGTTAGAACCCCCAACCAATTTTTTTATATAAGGAAAGAAAAGCAAAAAGGCTTTTAATTTCCTAAAAATCCGAGCAAAAAGGATTCTCTCAATAATAGAAAGAACCAACCTTTACATGTGGATTCGAGGCTTCTTCTTCTTCTTCTTCCACTTCACTTCGAAGTTTCACTGCCGACACTCCCTTTCTCTGGAAAGAATCACACAAAATTTAATCAACTGAGAAGAATCAACAAGACTCGAACCCATTAGGGGAAACATAGAAAAGAATCACACAATTCAATTCACTTACCCGAGACGATGAAACTTCACCTCGGCGATTGAATGATTTAGAGACGGATCGATTTCGCGGAGTGTGGATGTTTGGGTCGTGAGGAGGGAAGTTTTCGATGTCGGATCTAGGGTTCAAATGGGCGGATACGGATTTGGGAAGAAAACTCCATTTAGAGGAAGTGGGTAAGGTTCCAGCGAAGCGATTGTTTGCCATAGCTACCCAAAACGACACAGCAGCTTGCGAGATCCAGCGATCTTGAGAGAAAGAGAGAATGGGAGAGAGAGAGACGACTGAAAGATTCAAAATTTGAAGGAGAGGGAAATGAAAAAAAGTAATGATCTTTTTTTTTTTTTGAATTCACTAAAATTAAAGATTCAAACTTTGATATTATCTATTCCTTCGGAATTCGGATCTACTTTACTCGACCGTTGTAGGATTCTTTTCTCTTTTTTTTTTTTTTTTTTTTTTTTGTTTATAATATCCAAAAACAAATGATTGGTTATTAGGTGAGAGAAAATAGTTGATGCAGTTACAAAGATTTTGAATGGCTGGGACAATAATTTCTATAGAATTTCATGTAATTCATTCATGCTTTGGTAAATCTAGTTTGATTGGTTTTAGTTACAAAAGCTAGTCACTTTGATATATATCCAAAAGTACTCTCTCATCCAACACAAGTGTTTTGAGGGTCCTCTGATGGCTCATTCTACCCGGCATCTGATTCATGCATTAGCCAAGTGACTAGCTAACCACCTTCTTTTCTCTCTTTCACGACATATGGCTCTAGTTCTCATTTGACACATGGGACTAGGTCCTATAATCAAGATCAGACATTGTGCCCCTTTTTAAATTACTGATCACGTCCTCAAGAGTAACTGATGAGAAAATAAAGTCTCAGTATTTACGACATTTGGTTTGGCGGTTTGTAAAGAGTTTAAAACTTGAAAAAAAATAAAAATAACCCTCACTTTCATTTCCTCTTTGTTATTCATTCATCTCCAATGTTGTTTATTACATGAATAAAATTTATAACAGATATGGGGCCTGATTGGTAGCCTACTTTTAAGACTTTAAATTTTTTTTAAGCCATGACAGCCAATTTTTTGCCAATCAGGCTTTTTTGGCTTTTAAATTTTTTAAAGTTTTAAAAGTCACCTTTTTTTTTTCTCTTCCTTGTTTCCCTTTTCTTTTTAAAGCGTCAAATTCATGCTTTCAAACAAAACAATTTTTAAAGCATTCTTTTTTTTCACCCTTTTATATTTAAAAGCTTTTCAAAAGTATATATATAAATATTTTACATATTTTATTTTTATAAATTAATTATTCTCATTTTTTTCTCTTTCTTTTAAGACCCATTTCAATAATAAAATTTTATTTTTTCATCATCATCACTAATAATACTATAAAAGAGTTATTAGTGATTATTTTCTTTTTGCATTATTTAAAATTTAATAAGCTAATAAATTGATGTCTACAATTTCAATTATTTATTTCTTATTCTTATAGTTGTTTGTTTTTAATTAGTTTTCAAACAAAATTTCATATTTGATTGATTTATATTTTTAAATTTTTTTAATTTATCATTAATAAAAATTATTTTGTCATTAAAGTGTTATATAAATTAATTTCTGACATAATATATATTTATTATTCATACTTATAATAATAATAAAAATAACAGCTACAGCTTTAAAAGTTGTTGGTAAACAATCAGATTTTAACAGTTAAAGTTTCTACAGTCAAAGCATCTACAGCCAAATTCTCTGCAGCTAAAATTTTAAAGTTAAAGTCTCTACAGCTACAAGTAACAGCCGTTACCAATCAGGGCCATGCTTTCATAATTTTGGAAGTAAAAATTGAAGTCTGAAGTCTGAAGTCTTTATTTTAGTTCATCGCTACACTCACTACTCAGTCCTAAGTTCTTATCCTACTCAGTCCTGATCAGTGACCACTAAAGTAGATGCATTTCAGTTTTGTGATATTTCCAGAGTCAGGAACAGGGAATCTGCAGTTTTGGGGTTCGAGCAACAGGAATGCAGTTAAGAGGGTTAGCCATGGTCAAGACCAATGCTCCACGAGACTCTTCCATATTAACCTTATCTCCTTTGATTTTCCAGTCAAAGCATTGTACCATCACCCCAATCGCGGTTCCAACAAGAATGTAAGCTAGTTTTACTCCAGGGCAGCCTCTCCTTCCGCTACCAAAAGGAATGTACTTGAGTGCGTGTTCTCTCTTGTCTTCTTTTCCTCTTCCTAGGAACCTCTCTGGCTTAAACTCATTAGGCTCTTCCCAAAAATCAGGATCTCTCATCACAGCATAAGCATTAATAACTAGTGGTGTGTTCTCCTGTACATGAAACCCTCCGATCATACACTTTTCACGGGTTGTCCTTGCAAAGAGAGGCCCTGGTGGGTGCAGTCTTAGTCCTTCCTTAACAATCGCTTGCAAATAAGGGAGGTTTGGTAGATCTGTTTCTTGAACCAACCTCGTTCTCCCTACAACGGAATCAATTTCTTGTCTTAATTTCTCAAGAACCTTAGGGTTGTTTATAATCTCTGCCATTGTCCATTGTGTTGCATGTCTCGAAGTGTCAGTGCCTGCAACGACAAGATCCTGCAGTTGAAAAGGTTTGTTAGGTACAAAGACAAATCAACAAGTTTTATTTTGGATTATAGATAAATCTGCCTATTACCACGAACAACGACTTAATTTGGTTCCTAGTGATCTTACACTCTGCATTATTGTCCCGGTAATCTGCCAACAACACGCCCATCATGTCCATATCTTGATCTTCGTCAAGTTTCTCTCTACGTTCCTCAAGAATCCTATCCAGCACTTCACTGAATCTGCAGGAAACACTCATTATCTCTTTTTTGAACAGTGAGATTCCGAGCTTCTTTAGGGGCCTCTGCAACATGTTTGCCATGAAAATCTTCTTTGTCAAGGCAGTTGACTCCGTCACCAAGCCTCTAACTCTCTCCGCCTCACCATTCTCCTCAGAACAACTCCTCCCCATAATCATCTTGCAGATGCTATTGTTAATGAGCTTCATTGCTTCCTTACTAATCTCAACGCTCTCGTTCTTCATTGCCTTATCAAACAGACTCATGTAAAACCGTTCTAGCTCATCTGCACGGATGCGTTGTGACCGCTCTAGTGCCTGAGGTCCGAGTAGTTTCGTGACCATTACCTTCTTCATGAACTTCCAGTAGTCTCCGTAAGGAGCGGTGAAAAATCCAGAAGATCCGACCAAGAGGGACTCACCGATTGGGGGGTTTCCCCGAAAAGAGATGTTCACATCATGTGCCCTGAAGATCTCGTATGCCATAGAAGCCGAGGAAACAAATATTACAGGGACATTAAAGATGCAGAGATGGAGAAGAGGTCCATACTTCAAGGAGAGTTTCTGTAAGCACTTGTGGGTTAGAGTAGAGAGGAGCAAGTGAAGATGACCAATGATTGGCAGAGAAGGAGGGCTTGGAGGCAAATCGAAGCCAGCTTGTGAGCCCTTTGGTTTCTTGAAGAAGAAAGGGTAACATAGGAGTAAAAAAAGGAAACAGAGGAACATAAAGATGAAGCAGTTTTCAAAGTCGACAATCAATACTGCTGCCATTGTTTCTCAAAACGATGAGGCAGATGAAACAGAGTATACTCTTATCAATAATCTATGAATGATGTTGTTTTATTATAAGAAATATGTTTTCATTCTTGAAGAATGTAAACAATGGAGAGGTGAAAGTATCTATTTTGAAAACAAGAAACGTTTCGGATCAGAAGTTCCTTGACACTCGGGACCATAATGATCATTAAATAAGTGAAAAGAGAATTTTCAGAAACCCCACGTACTGACACATAAGGTTATACGTGTATCTTATCAGTCTTGAATATAAAAGGAATGTGCATGTGAAATACGCAAATTTTATGGCAATAAATATGTTATTTTTTCAAGTCTCTGACATAAGAAACACTCAATTAGCAAGAAAGTGCACTCAAGTCTCTATTACTGATAGCTAATTTACACTTAACTAACATCTCTATTTTCCCCTTTCATCAGCAGAATCTACCTCATGAGAAAGAACACTACTTTACACCAACGAACTAGCTATCAGAACAAGCAAATTCCAGATTCTCAAGATAGAAGTAGACTGCCACTGTGCCGTAACAACTGCTACCAATTAAGAATCAAAACAAAACATAAAGACTCACAATTTTTGAAATTGCAGTACTCTTTGTTTGTCACTTTACCAGTTGGTAAAAAACTGCCTTTTGTAAATCTCCTTCTTATCTAAGACCCCAGAACCTTACACCAGTAAAATTATCTTCTTTTGTAGTCTATCAAACCCAATACAAGTCACAAAAACCATTCAGGGATTATAATTTAATCTCCCTTGGGATCAACCAAGTATGCCGTGTAACACAGTAATAAAATCAGGTTCAATAAAAATTTAAACAGCTAATCAAACAGATCCCTGAGGCATAAGAATTGCGTTGGAATATGGAAAATTTCTACCAATCTAGACGAAGAACAACCTGCATAACGAAGATTATAGAATTGAACTACTCTATGAAACCAAATCAAAACAGAGAAAAGAAGAATCTACCTTAGAACTCACCGATCTTAAGATGAATTCAAGAGTCAGAGGAAACAGATGGAGACATAAAACCACATAAGTCAAGCAGATAGAAGAATCAAACTGCTCTATGTAACGCAACTGAATTCGAGAAGGTAAAAAAGTTGGAAGATAAAGTCAAGAGTACATGAACCAATCAACGATACAAACCAAAGGCAAAAAGGAGAGCTGAGTATCTCTATTAGAAAACATTTCTATGTCCAAGGGATTCAAGAAACTCTTAAGAACAAGAGGCAAAAATAGACAAGTTTCTAGTTTATAAATATTCAGAAAATGGAAACAAAATCATGTACATACAGTTCATAGTTCCATATACTAAAGCATGATTATCAAATAAAACAGGAAATTAAACAAACCGACACTAAACTGAAACAATAACAGCTTAGAGCAAATTTTCCTTACCAAAACTCAGGCCATTCTTAGTCTGCGAGTTCAGAGACATCTGATTAAATTACGAACTAGACATCTGCAGATTAGCAAGTAAAGGCTAGCTTCGAGGAACAGGAGTGCACTTCAGAGGATGAGCCATGGACAAGTTTAGTCCTCCAGCCTCGTCCATGTTAACCTTATCTCCTTTGATTCTCCAGTCAAAGCATTGCACCATCAATCCAATTGCGGTTTCAATAAAGATATAACCCAGATTTGAGCCAGGACAACCTCTCCTTCCACTACCGAAAGGAATGTACTTAAGCGCTTGCTCTCGTCTTTCATCTTCTTGCCCTAATCTTGAAGAAGTTAGAAACCTCTCTGGTTTAAACTCCTCAGGGTCTTCCCAGACATTCGGATCTCTCATCATAACATACGCATTACCAACAAGTGTTGTCTTTTCTGGTACGTAGAAACCTCCAATCTTGCACCCTTCTTGGAACGTCCTTACAAAGAGAGGCAATGGCGGGTGCAATCTCAATCCTTCCTTAACCACCGCTTGCAAATAGGGGAGCTTTGGTAGATCAGTTTCTTGAATCAACCTTGTTTTCCCTACCACAGAATCAGTTTCTTCTCTCAATCTCTCAAAAATGTTGGGGTTTTTAATGATCTTAGCCATTGTCCACTGAATTGATTGTGCTGAGGTGTCAGTACCTGCAAATAAAAGCTCCTGCAGTTACAAAACGTTTCTTAGTAAAGACCAATTTTGATATATCCTCAAATGAAATCAGCTTAATGAGACAACATTTTTACCACAAAGAACGCCTTGATGTGGTTCCTGGAAATTTTATGCTCTGCGCTCTCATCTCCAAAAGCTGCCAACAACACGTCCACCATGTCCCTATCTTGATGCTCATCCACTTTCTGTTCATGTTCCGCAAGAACCCTCTCCAGCACCTCGTCAAAGCTGTTGGAAACACACATGATCTCCTTTTTAAACAAAGAGATTCCAAGCTTCTCAAGGGGCTTGCGCAGCAAAGTTGCAAACAAAACCTTTTTTGTCAAGCCATCTAACTCAGTAACCAATCCCCTGATTCTCTCAGCCTCACCATTCTCCTCTGAAAAACTTCTCCCCATGCTCATCCTCCAGAGGCTGTTGTTAATGAGCTTTGTTACTTCCTTACCAATCCCAACACTCTCCTTCTTCATCGCCTTATCAAGCAGGCTTGAATGAAACCGCTCTAGCTCACTCGCACGGATGCCTCGTGACCGCTCAAGTGCCTGTGGTCCGAGCAGCTTAGTAACCAGGAGCTTCTTCATGTACTTAAAATAATCTCCATAAGGAGCACTACCAAAGACAGAAGTTCCAATCAAGATGGAATCGTCGATTGAGGGGTTGTCGCGAGACGAGATGTTCAAGTCATGAGACTTAAAGATCTCGTAGGCCATGGAGGCCGAGGAGACAAGGACTACAGGGAAGTTGAAGACGCGGAGATGGAGGAGAGGTCCATACTTGGATGAGAGTTTTTGTAAAGATTTGTGAGCTAGGGAAGAGAGGAGAAGGTGAGAATGGCCTATGATCGGAAGTGATGGAGGGCTTGGAGGCAAATCATAGCCATAGGGGACAAGCCGTGAGTACTTAGGTTTCTTGAAGATGATATAGTAGCAGAGGAGTGAGAAGATGCATAGGAGGATTATGATGAAGCAGTTTTGGGAGTCAACGATGAGTGCTGCCATTGTTGCTAAAAGTGACAAAGTAAATGAAACCAGAGTATTATCATCTCAAGAATCTACGAAGATATGTATGATCTATAATAATGTTTATGCTCATTACTTAAGATATACTATAGTTTTTGGAAGTATCTGATATAAAGGAATCTTGAGACTTTTAAGTAATAAAGATTGATATCAGAATTCTTTTGGATTCTTGTGGTCATATCTAAATTCTTGACCAGAATCCAAAGCTGCCACAAAGCAATGACAAAGAAAAGAAAATCAAGATTAGAAGCTTGTACAAATATAATCTAGCAGAGAATTAAAAAGCAAATTTCACGACTGAAAAGTGTACTCAAAGAAGATACTCACGAGCTATTTCAGAGTATTTTTTTACTGCAAAAACCAATCACTGACGAAGTCTTTAACTGAGTTGACACCGTTAGGGTCCATGAACATAACAGTTTGAGTCCAGAGAGCACTAGGGAATGCAATACCAAATTAACTCCTATATATGTATACTTAAAAGAGAAGAAATTGGTTCACGTCTTAATCCAGAGGACACAGCCTGTCCCTTAATCAAATGAAGAAGTAGAGAGACTGAGATAAAACCAGTAATGATGCCTCCTTAAAACATTTTTGCAGCAGCCAAACTACTCGAAACCGAACCAAGTTTTACTGAAAATACAAAACATTTTCAATTGTAAAGGGAGACCAAGAAGAAAAAGAAAAAAAAAAAAAGAATTTTGGACAGTAATCGGCTTCCCAAGACATCATAATTTTTCAAAAGCTATCAGAAGACATTCATGAGCCCCTAATTAACAAACTCCTAAGTCCGATTTATATATATAAGTATAAAGATTATCAATTTCTGATAACCCATTAACAAAGAACAACCAACCTGAAGCAGACATAAGAACAACCAACCTGAAGCAGACATAAGAATCGAAACACGGAATTGAACCAACAAGATGGCCAACGACATCCACCTAATATTCACCAACGATAATGACTGTGCCAGAGAAGAAAGCAAACGACAAACCGAGGGGTTTCTTTGCTCTCTGATACAATTTCATCCAAGAGATGACAACAAGACACATAGCGGAACATTGCTTCTGACTTCATCATAATAATAATTGCGGTTCGATATAGTAAACCGTTAAAAATAAAAAACAAACCAAAGCTAAACTAATTTTAACCGGGGAGCGTGTGATTCTTCTGCAGTAACTTACGAATTTGGAAACTGCAGGTTAGAAAATAAAAGGTTTGGTCCGAGGAATAGGAGTCAACTTCAGGGGATGAGCCATGGTCAAGTTGAGTCCTCCAGCCTCATCCATTTCGACCTTATCTCCTTTAATTCTCCAGTCAAAGCACTGCACCATCGTTCCAATTACGGTACCTATGAAAATAGAAGCTAAGTTTGATCCAGGGCAGCCTCTCCTTCCGCTTCCGAAAGCAATGTGCTTCAGGGCTCTTCTCTCATCCTCTTTCCCTAAAAACCTCTCTGGCTTAAACTCTTCAGGATCTTCCCAAGAACTAGGATCTCTCATCACAGCATAAGCATTAACTACAAGTGTTGTCTTCTCTGGTATGTAGAACCCTTTGGTCTCACAACTTCTTTGGAACGTCCTTACCACAAGAGGCAATGGCGGGTGCAATCTTAGCCCTTCTTTGACTACAGATTCCAAGTAAGGTAGCTTCGGTAGATCTGTTTCTTGAATCAACCTTGTCTTTCCTACAACCGAATCGATTTCTTCTCTCAATCTCTTCAGAATGTTAGGTTTGTTAATGATTTCAGCCATTGTCCACTGTATAGTTTGCGTTGAGGTATCAGTGCCTCCAAGGAAAAGCTCCTGCAAGTTCCAAACGTTTGTTAGTCAGAAATGTTTTTTTTGTGAGTTTTAATGAATCCGCAACTAATAAGAAGAACATTTGATTACCACGAACATCGACTTGATGTGGTTCCTAGTGATCTTATGCTCTGAGTTTTCGTCTCCATAAGCTTCCAACAACGCATCCATCAGGTCGTTACCTTGTTGCTTGTCTGGTTTCTCTTCATGTTCCACAAGGACTTTCTCAAGTATCTCATCAAAGCTGTCGGAAACATACCTTATCTCCTTTTTGAACAGTGAGATTCCAAGCTTCTCTAGCGGCCAACGCAATATGTTTACCAACAAAACCTTCTTCGTCAAGCCATCTAAATCGGTAACCAAACCTCTAACTCTCTCAGCCTCACCACTCTCCTCTGAGAAACTCCTTCCCATGCTCATCTTGCAGATGCTGTTGATAATGAGCTTTGTTGCTTCCATACCAATCTCAACACTCTCCTTCTTCATCGCCTTATCGAGCAGGCTTGTGTAAAACCTCTCTAGCTCATCCGCACGGACGCTTCTTGACCGCTCGAGTGCTTGTGGCCCCAGCAGCTTTGTAATTAAGAGCTTCTTCATGAACTTCCAGTAATCTCCATAAGGAGCACCCACAAAGACTGTAGATCCGATTAAGAGAGACTCGTCGATTGGAGGGTTGTCGCGAGACGAGATGTTCAAGTCATGGGCCTTGAAGATCTCGTAAGCCACGGAGGCCGAGGAGACGAGAACTACAGGGAAGTTGAAGATGCGGAGATATAGGAGAGGTCCGTACTTGGATGAGAGCTTCTGTAAAGATTTGTGTGCTAGGGAAGAGAGGAGATGGTGAAGATGGCCTATAATGGGAAGAGACGGAGGGCTCGGAGGCAAAGCATAGCCAACTTGTTGATCCTTTAGTTTCTTGGAAAAGAGAGAGTGACAGAGTAGTGAGAAGAAGCAGAGCAGTAGTATGAAACTAAAGCAGTTTTGAAAGTCAACGGTCAACATTGCTGCAACTTTTTTGCTCAAAAAGTGAGAGAGGTAGATGAAACAGGATAATTTATCATCTCAAGAATATAAGGTATGATCTTAAGTTATTGTTTTATGTACATAACTACATACTGACATACAAGTAACGTTAAAATGAAGGGAATAAATGTATCTTTGGATGCTAGCTAGAAACCAAACAAACTAGCTGCAACTAGCTAATAAGTTAAGAAAACCAAATAAACCAAAGCTACTAAGCTTAAATAAAAAAAAACTAAACCAAACCCTCCTTATTAAGGGTTCCTTGCCAGTTGCAGCCTCGACTGAGTTCAGTGATTGCAGTTCGAAGATAAACCCCACAAATACGAAATAGTCCACGAACAAAACGGAAGAACAACACACAATTGTTTAAGGTTCCACACATAAGCCAAACTAAATCAAAAACCTCGGACACTGTAACATAAAAGCAGAGCTACCTTATTACTTACCAAAGATTCATGAACTCCTATTCTGCAGATTCTATGTTAATGGTCTTAGGGTTCTAGAAACAGGAGTGATCTTAAGAGGATGAGTCATGGTCAAGCTCAGTCCTACAACAGCCTCTTCCATGTTAACCTTTTCTTCTTTGATTCTCCACTCAAATCCCTGCACCATCACTCCAATCGCAGTTCCAATAAAGAAATAAGCTAGACTTTCTCCAGGACAACTTCTTCTTCCGCTTCCGAAAGTAATGTATTTAATTGCTTGCTCTCTTCTCTCCTTCTCCTGATCTGATCTTGGAGAAGCTAGAAACCTCTCTGGTTTAAACTCATCAGGATCTTCCCAAGAATCAGGATCTCTCATCACAGCATAAGCATTAACCATAAAGGTTGTTTTCTCCGGTACATAGAACCCTCCGACTCTACACCCTTCTTGGGAGAATCTTCCAAAGACAGGCCCCGGGGGGTGTAGTCTTAGCACTTCCTTGACCACCGCTTGCAAATAAGGGAGGTTTGGTAAATCAGTTTCTTGAACCAACCTTATTTTTCCTACCACAGAATCAATTTCTCCTCTCAATCTCTCAAGAACATTAGGATTGTTAATGATCTCCGCCATTGCCCACTGTGTTGTTTGCACCAAGGTGTCCGTGCTTGCAAATAAGAGATCCTGCAGTTGCAAAATGTTTTTTCTTAAGCAGAACAGTTATGCATTCTCACTGAAACCACCTGATGAGAGGAACATTTACCGCGAAAAACGACTTGATATGGTTCCTAGTGATCTTATGCTCTGCATTTTCATCCCGATAAGCTGCCAATAACACGTCCATCAAGTCCGTACCTTGTTGATGCATGTCTAGTTTCTCTTCGTGTTCCACAAGGATCTTTTCGAGCAGCTCATCAAATCTGCAGGAAACATCCACCATTTCCCTTCTAAACAGTGTTAAAACAAGCTTTCTAAACCCCGAGGGCAACATGTTTGCCAACAAAATCTTCTTTGTCAAAGCATCTAACTCGGTAGCCAAAGCCCTGACTCTCTGAGCCTCACCATTCTCCTCTGAACAGCTCCTCCCCATAATCATCTTGCAGATGCTGTTGTTACTGAGCTTCAACGCTTCCGCACAGATCTCCACGCTCTCCTTCTGCATGGCCTTATCAAACAGGTTCTTGTAAAACCGATCTAGCTCCTCTGCACGGACTCCTCGTGACCGCTCGAGTGCCTGGGGTCCAAGCAAGTGCGTTACCAGGAGCTTCTTCATGAACTTCCAGTAATCTCCATAGGGAGCAGAGATGAAGCTGAAAGATCCGGCGAAGAAGGAATCATCAGTAGGAGGGAAGCCACGAGACGAGATGTTCACGTCGTGTGCCCTGAAGATCTCATAAGCAATCGAAGCTGAGGAGACGAGAACTACAGAGAAACTGAAGACCCGGAGAGAGAGAATAGATCCGTACTTGGTGGAGAGTTTCTGTAAAGATCTGTGGACTAGAACAGAGAGAAGAAGGTGGAGATGACCGATGACCGGAAGAGACGGAGGGCTCGGAGGTAAATCAAAGTCAAGTCGAGGGTACTTTGGTTTCCTGAAGATAAGAGAGTAACAGAGTAGTGAGAAGAGGCATACGAGGATAAAAATGAAGCAGTTTTGGAAGTCAACTATGATCATTTCTGCCAAAGTGAAAGAGGAAGATGAGTATCTTTGCTAATAAAGAATCAACCATCATATGTACATATTAAATAAAGATAAGTAATGTAACGTGGTTAGTGGTTACTGGTTACTAATGCGGGACCAAGATAGTTCACTATTCTATATTACTATCAGTAGGCATTTACTTTTGTCAAAGAAATTATATCTACTAAGAATCTAAGATAGATGTTTTGGCTTTTGATAAAGAAAACATGTTACTGGATTTGATTTAACCAAAAACACTATGCATCAGTTGAATTGTGGTCGACTCCAAAGCAGCTACGACAAGTTCCTAATATAGAAAGAAACCAAAAAACTGGAACAAAAACTTGACAATCTCCAATCTCGCCGCAGATAAAGTTCTTTGCAGATGTTCACGCATTCATGAATTCACATAGCTAATCAAAAGTGACCCGGGGTCTGAATCCCAATCCACCTTCTTGTGTTTGGGTGACAAAAAAACTGGATGTTGGGAAGTCCATGTAGATTAACTTTAACCGTAACTCTCGGAGAAGTCAGCTTCCAAGACACCATCGTGTCTCTCTCTCTCTCTCAAATGCTATAAGAAATCAGATTCAAGATTCTCAAGTAAAAGAAAAGCAGACTACCACACCAAAGAACAACCCTTTCTAGTCAGTGCTCACACGATTCAGCCGAGAGACGAACAAAAAAATGACTCACTATTCTGATTTTTATTCAAAAGAAAGAAATTTTATGAATCAGTAGTACACAATGCTTTTATAGTAAGCCCATAATTTACAATCTCCTATCTCACAAATCGACAAACAAACTGTTGGTGCGGGATTCAGCACCCCCAACATTCCGAGCTAAACCAGAAATATTAATTGATTAGTTCACAAGAAGTTAGTTCGGACGAAGTGTAGCCTTGGAGAAGAAGGAAGAAGGAACCGACTTCTACTTCGAAACGGCGGCCGACTCAAGCAATAAGGCAGTTTTCCATATTCCACTTCGTTTGATAAGGAAAGTTAATATATTATTGAATCTATGTACATATATAAATAAGGGGAGATCTCTCCATAGGAATCCATCCAGAATCTAATACAATAATCGAATTCTTCTTTTGTTCTTAGCAATAAAACCCTAACTTCTTTAAGTTCTATTTCTTTACTTCTAATTTCAAGGCTTAGATCTACTTTCTAGAGAGATTATCTTATTGAATTTGTTTCCCTAAACCTAGTTTCTACAATTGGCGCCGTCTGTGGGGACGCAAATCGTCTCTAAGAAAAGTTACTCTCTAAGAAAATCTCCCTAAGAAATCTTGCGATAATGTCTTCCATCGTCAACGAAGCCCCCGAAGCAAACCGCACCACTTCCAGCATGCCCGATCTCACAGGCATCGCATCCACTCAGGATAGCGTCGCAGCACAAGGTGGCGCATCAACCAGACCGGTCATTGCCGTATACTCTCGTCACCGCGTCAACGCAACGGCAAACCCGGACGATACCTCCACCGAACTCCCAATCGGGGTCAGATCTGAAGGGGAGACCAGCCAGGAAGCAGGGCGAACTCGCGAAGAGCCGGTCAACCTCGACACAGAGCACACCGATGAACAACCCCTCAACGAGGAGGATGCGCGCACCACAGAGCAGCAGCTCGGCGCACAAAACGGGAATCTCCCTGTTCATGCCACGCCAGCTGTCCAGAACCCGCAGGTCGTCTCCATGGCGGACTTCAAAATCTTGTTCGGATCCATGACGAAAGAGATCTACCAGATGATCTCCGACACCAACCGCAGAGTCGATGCCGTTGTAACCCAGACAACCCCGTCGCAAGTCTCTGCCGAACAATCGCCAACACTCGACTTCGGTGGTCTCACTCGTCCTCTTGTCTTTTCGGACGCACAATTCGAGCGGAGGAATCCTCCCCCTCAGACAACGTCGAGTATTCGACTCACAAATCCGAACTTTCGGATACATGAGAGTTCGGCCGCCCCGGTCGCCCGCCTCACGAACTCCGGACCTCGCCTCGAACTTGAAGAAATCAAGTCGCAGATTAGCGGCATGAACACGCTCCTCCATCGGGCTATCAGCACAGCTCCGGAGATCGACCGGATTCTCGAAATAACTCGGCAATCGCCCTTCACTCAACGCATAACGCGGGCCGCCGTACCGAATGTCAAGCTGAAGCTTCCAACCTACCTGGGAGACAAAGATCCGGTCCAGTTCATGACATCCTTCATGGCAACCATGTCAAAGGCGCGATTCACCGATGAACAGAGGGACGCCTGTTGCTGTCAGCTGTTCGTTGATAGCCTTTCCGGCCCTGCCCTGTTATGGTTCACAAGGCTTGAGCCGAACTCAATTGACAACTTCGATCGGTTGTCCAAGGCCTTTCTCAAAAATTACCGAATCCTTATTGAGCGAGGCGTGACAAGTTCGGATCTCTGGGAGATGGCCCAGGAACGAGGAGAATCCATCGGCAGCTTCTTAAACAGATTCAAGGAGAAGCTAACAAAAGTCAACGTCCCGGAGGATGCTGCAATGGCAGCCTTCAGGAAGGGCCTAATCCCTGGATCCCCATTACGGAAGGATCTCAACATCCGGGAACCCAAGGACCTCGATGACGCACTGCATCGAGCCTCCAGATTCGCACTCGACGTGGAAGAGGAAGCCCAAATAGCCGCCAAAAAGCAATGACGAACAACCGTCACATCCCTCCAAGGCCAAGAACTGAGTCGAACACCATGAACCACGCAAGCACCACGAACCTCAGGATCGAAAAAAAGGCGTCATCCACGCAGTCTCCGAGGTGGACGACCAAGATAAGCAGCCGTCTGACCCAAAGGAACTCTACTGCGATTTTCACATGATCCCCGGTCACTCCACACATGAGTGTGTCCACCTGAAGAATTACTTGTACGGGAAGTATCTCTCTGGCGAAGTCGAAGCTGTTTTTCAGCCGAAAAGCATTCGCGGAGGCAGAGGTCACCGAGGTGGATGGTGTGGTGGACGATCTAACGGTGGCTGCGGTGCAGGAGGCGGACGAGGCTACAACGGACCACCTAACGCAGTTCAACAACCAGCTAACCAAGTGCTTGTGAACCACCGAGAAGAGGCGCCCCAAGTAGACGAACTGCCTGCCCCTCCCAAGCGGCAGAGGGGGCAAAACCCGGAGCGAGCCAATTCTCCTCCCCGAGGACGAATAACCATGATACTTGGCCCACCGGAGGACTGCGCAGAGTCCAACCGCGCATTAAAAAAGAGGGCACGACAAGTTTACAGTCTTAAAACAGCTCCGAGTGAACCTTTACTCTGTTCGGACCCGATATCATTCACTTTGGAGGATGCCAAAGGAATCCAACACCCCCATTCGGACCCTTTGGTCATCGAAGTCTCAATGGGCGATTTCGACGTCGAACGAGTCCTGGTAGACACGGGGAGTACCGTCAACGTCCTATGTTGGCAAACGCTAGAAAAAATGGGCGTCACACCAGATCAACTAAAACCCGAAACTCGCACGCTGACTGGCTATGATGGGGTCACTAAGATGTCGATGGGCGACGTAAAGCTACAAGTACGAGCTGGCGGAGTAACCTGGAAAACCAAGTTTGCAGTTATTGATGCACCTCCGATCTACAACGCCATTCTGGGGGTACCGTAAATATATGCAATGCAGGCCGTACCATCGACCTATCATCTCTGCCTCAAATTCCCAGCCACCACAGGAATCTGCACACTTTATGGCGACCAGAGAGTCGCCCGAATTTACTCTGTTATCGAAAAGAAGCAGAGGAAGACGGAGAACGCATAGCAATCACAGAACGGGGACCATCTCACCGGTCCCCACAAGCCGGAGCGGGATCGCCTCAAGTCTCCGGAGTGTCGAATCATACAAGCGAACATAGACCCCTCCGACCCCTCGCGAACCATCGGCATCGGGGCCGAGCTCGACGAATATATAAAGACAAAGCTGATCGCTTTTCTGTAATCCCGGGCTTCCACATTCGCCTGGTCAATGAAGGACATGGTCGGGATAAGTCCTGAAGTCATGTGCCATAAGCTCAACATCGATCCCACATTCAAGCCGATCAGACAGAAACGCAGGCGTTTGGGTCCAGACCGAGCCTAAGCGGTCCAAAACGAAGTCGAACGACTACTCAAGGCGGACCAAATAATGGAGGTTCAATACCCTGAATTGTTGGCTAACCCGGTCGTGGTCAAGAAGAAAAACGGCAAGTGGAGAGTTTGTGTGGACTTCACCGATCTCAACAAAGGATGCCCTAAGGATAGCTTCCCTCTGCCACACATAGATCGTCTCGTCGAGGCTACGGCTGGAAACCAATTGCTTTCATTTATGGACGCTTTCTCAGGGTACAACCAGATCGCCATGAGTTCGGCTGACCGCGAGAAAATGGTATTCATCACAGATAGAGGAACCTACTGTTACAAAGTAATGCCGTTCGGATTGAAAAACGCCGGGGCAACCTACCAGCGACTTGTAAACATGATATTCGCAGATCTACTCGGCAAAACTATGGAGGTCTATATCGACGATATGCTGGTCAAGTCCTTGATTGCAGAGCAGCACGTCCAACATCTCGCAGAGTGTTTCGACATCTTGGATCAATTCCAGATGAAATTGAACCCAATAAAGTGCACGTTCGGAGTAACTTCAGGGGAATTCTTGGGGTACATCGTCACTGAACGTGGAATAGAGGCGAATCCTAAACAGATCGAAGCCATACTGGGATTACCGTCGCCGACCAACAAGCGGGAAGTACAACGCCTGACTGGCCGGATCGCCGCTCTAAATCGTTTCATCGCCCAATCGATGGACAAATGCCTCCCCTTTCACCAACTGCTTCGCGGAAATAAGGATTTTCATTGGGACGAGGAATGCAAGATCGCCTTTCGTCAACTAAAGAAGTATCTGACTTGCCATCCAGTGTTAGTCAAACCCGAGGACGGCGAGACGCTGTACCTCTATGTCTCGGTTTCCAGTTTGGCAGTCAGCGGAGTGTTAGTTCGAGATGATCGCGGGGACCAAAAACCCATCTTCTACACAAGCAAAGCACTGAACGACACGGAATCACGATACCCTACACTGGAAAAATTGGCCCTTGCTGTGATCGTCGCCGCACGGAAACTGCGACCCTATTTTCAGTCACACTCTATCGTCGTGTTTACTGACCAACTACTCCGAACCATCCTCCATAGTCCTCTCCAGTCCGAGCGTATGGCAAAATGGGCAGTTGAACTCAGCGAATACGACGTCAAATACCGTTCTCGCCCAAGCCTGAAGTTGCAAGTCATGGCTGACTTCATCACCGAACTATCGCCAGAGCTCGGCGATCCCTCCCCTGCGGCGGAACATTGGACAATGTTCGTCGACGTTTCGTCAACAAATCAAGGTTTCGGCGTGGGACTTATCCTTCGATCCCCCACCGGTGAAATCCTAGAGCAGGCGTTAAAGCTCAACTTCAAAGCGTTGAACAATGAAACCGAATACAAGGCCGTTCTCGCGGGACTCCGTTTAGCACAAGGACTCGGAGTCAAACACCTGCAAGTCTTCTGTGACTCTCAACTCGTAGTCAACCAATTCAGCGGAGAATTCGACGCCAAAAACAAGCGAATGGGAGCGTATCGACAGTTGGTCCGCACGTTATCCGGAGAATTTACATCTTTCTCACTGACGAAGGTCCCACGGAACGAGAATGCATCAGCCGACGCCCTCGCAGCTATGGCGTACCGTTCCGATTGAATGCATCGACGCCCCCAGCATCGATCCAGACAGCCAGATCGCCGTCATCAATGACGATTCAGTCCCGATGGAAGTTGACGAGCCAATAGAGGATATGACGGACATCGCAAAACCTCCAGAGGATTGGCAACTTGAAATCGAACTCTACATCTCCGAAGGCATCGTCCTGACAGACCGATGGGCAGCTCGACGATTGAAGGCTCGAAGTGCCAGATACATCCTTTTGGACGGCGAATTAATTCGCCGAAGTGCGTCGGGAGTATTCCTTACCTGTTTTACTCGGGATGAAGCCGAATGTTTCATGATGGAGGTGCATGAAGGCGAGGGTGGCAACCATTCCGGCGGACGCGCACTCGCTCTTAAAATCAAAAAGGATGGACAGTATTGGCCTACCATGATGGCCGATTGCGAAAGTTTCATGGCCAAATGCGAATGCAAAGTGCCATGGGCCAATGCGGCACGTCCCGCCCGAACTGCTGAATACCGTAACAGCTCCAGATCCTTTTATGCGCTGGGCCATGGACGCTATAGGACCTTTGCCGGCATCTAAATCCAAAAAGTATGTCTTGGTGCTAACCGATTATTTCACCAAGTGGGTTAAGGCAGAATCTTTTACGAGGATCCAATCCCTAGACGTGACAACCTTCATATGGAAGAACATCATATGTCGTCACGGACTTCCATACGAGATTGTCACCGACAACGGCACCCAATTCACTTCGATAATCACCAGACGCTTCCTAACGAAGTGGCAAATCCGTCTCAGCACTTCGACTCCTCGATATCCGCAGGGAAACGGTCAAGCTGAAGCCACAAATAAGTCAATCGTCGATGGACTCAAGAAACGACTCGGTTGAAGGAAGGGAGCATGGGCAGAGCATTTGGATGGCGTGCTATGGTCATATCGCACCACCCCGCGGCGGAGCACGGGACAGTCCCCTTTCTCCCTCGCATATGGTCTCGAAGCACTTGCCCCGGCTGAAGCAGGAGTCCCGACACTTCGTCGCACTATGATGGTCGATAATCCCGAAATCAACGACAAGATGCTGATCGACCATAACGATCTTGCCGAAGAATTGCGCGACAAAGCTCTAGTTCGAGTATAACACTACCAAGACGCAGCGGCTCGATACTATAACAAGACTGTTCGTCAGCGGCGTTTCAACGAAGGCAATCTAGTTCTGCGAGAAGTTTTCGAGAACACCAAGGAGGTAAACGCCGGTAAACTCGGCGCTCGATGGGAGGGTCCATACCTCGTGTCAAGAGCAGTTCGTCCAGGCGTCTACGAACTCGTAACCATGGCCGAGGAACGGATCAAAAACTCATGGAACGCGGCCCACTTGAAACGTTACTACTGCTAAGTCGTTGTCACGACTCTATCTAGGAGTTTTTGGGAACCCGAACTCCATTTATCTTTCATTTGTAATACGAACTACGGTTGGCTTGATCCCCACTTCGGGGTACGTAGGCAATTCCTTGTCTTTTTAAAGAATAAGCGAATGCAGCTAATATATTAATATAGTTGTTTCCTGGTCAAGAAACTTCTTCTTATTTCGAAAATATTCAAGTCGGAAACAGGCTAATATACACAATATCAATCATATCTCAAATTTCCTTACATGATTTGATAGTAGTCTCTATGACTAAGTCGGATCAATCCCCATTACATACTTCGGAAAGGTGACCAAAAAAAAAAAAAAAAAAAAAAAACAAAACAAAAACAGAGAAAAGAGACGCAAAGGGGGAAAACCCCTTCGACAACTCGGGGTCCTAGATGAGAAAAGAAAAAGACCGTCCAAATTCCGAGTTCGGAACGGTCGGAGCTCCACCATCACCGTCTAGGGCAGTCCTGCTGACGAAGTGGAGGCCGTGGACCCGACATATCGTCTGCCAATGGTTCCTCCACCGTCACCTTGTCCAGTTCGGTTCGCTAGAACTGACGAGCTTGCCTTAGAGTCTCCAGTCTCCCCCTCGGAACTTTGACGCCTCCTGACGCCAGGTCTTCCAAAAAGGAACATGGGCCCTCGACCAAGTGCCTCTCGCGGAAAATTGGGCCGGCCGACTCCAGGAAATTGGCGTACCGCATTAACCTTTTTATGGATGCCCGGTAGGCCCAGATATCCACAGTGAGCGGGTACGCGGTATCTTCGAGAAGCTGACAGTCGGCCTCAAAAAGAACAGGCACCTCCATACTCGCCACCAGTTCTTGGCACGCCGCACGCGCGGAAAACAGTCCAGTCATACGCCACTTCTCCAAGAAGAAACCGTCGGCTATTAGTTCGTTCAGGACCTGAATAGTCCCGTCCAAACGATAAAGCCGACAGACTTCGGCCAATCTGCAGCGTCTCGCCATAAGGTGAGCCCCCAGCCTATAGCGGCGAGCTCGGTACCTTCGGAGTTCCTGACATACGAGGCTCCCTTTTGCACCCGTCATCTCGACATGCGGAACGGGTGCGCGAACTCGAAACCTCTCCACGCTCTCTTGGGCAAGAGGACGACCCGACGATTCAGCCTAGTTGGAACCGCTCGCCGAAGCGGCTATCCTTTCCCGAGCCCGTCTCAGCCACGCAGATCGAGTAGTCACCATCTTTTTTCTCTCTAAATCTTGGAAAGTTGTCGAGGTTAGAATATATCAATCGAGCAAACTCTCAAACCTATTTGTACAGGATTATGGGAAGTAACCGCCGCTGAATCCACCAATCAGAGCGCAGCAAGAATTTCGCTGCGTCCCGAGAATAACTCTCGAAGACCTCGCAATTCATTTAATGACGCGCGTCCCTTATTTCCGAGACGGAAAAAGGAAATTTTTCAAAAAAAAAAAAAAATATATATATATATATATATACCCGTACATATATCTCAGCCCGATCTGGACTAAGTACTTCCGAACTCATTCCTCATTGACACCCTGGCCAGGCGATCAACTGGTATAACTACCCATTATTTTTCGGGATAAGCCGGACCCAGAGTCATTATTCCGCACCCGACCTCTCAAATCATTGGGATAAGCCGGACCCAAAGTATTTATTCCGCGCCCAATCCTTTAATTGTTGGGGTAAACTGAACCCAGAGTACTTATTTCGCACTCAACCTTTAGTTCGGACGGAACGGTAAGCCGAACCAAGAGAATAATTTTGCAGTCCGGCCACCGAACTAAAGTGAAAGGAGATAAGCTGAGCCCAGTATCTCGCCCTCTGACCAAACATATTTCGTTAAGAATTCGTAGCCAACTTTTGAGGCTCGTATTGATGTTTTCTACCATCGTTTAATAAAAATTGCCTGATGTAAGTCGGGAGACGTCTCGCCTCTGGTACATTTTTTAGAATAGAATAGCAAAACAAATTTCTTATTATTATAAAATCTTTATAACCAAAAAAACAAAAGGTCGGCCGCTACATTGCGGCCAAGTCTTAATAATCAAGTAAAACATCCTAATTCCGAACTGACGCGCCATTTGCAGCAATCTCACAAATGCTCTAGCCTTTTGTTCAGATTCATCAAGCAGGTCCGTAGTCCTTTTCCTTTTTGCCTTAAGTAGGGCGATCTCAGATTCCAGCGTCCTCAGCCGGCGATCGATCCTGCCTCTTTTCATATGAAAGTACTGGAGGTCTTGAGTCAGCTCTTGGTGCGTGCCTTCAATCTGCATCAACAACGGGTTAGTACGAGACAGACAAATTTTGGTCCTTCATAAGGGAAACATATAGAAAAAGAGGGTAATGGCTACCTGACGGAAAAAGGCATTAGCCTCGGCAAGCTCGGCATCATTTGCACGCCAGTTAATGTAGAACGGCTTAACGTTGCCTGGGATAAAGTCCCAAATCAAGGCAGGGTCCATGTGCGTCGGCCTCCGATCTGCTTCCCTTTGACATTCGTTTCAGTATGCAACAAGACATGAAGGCAAAGCTGCTATCTTGTCGAACCCATTCTTAATCCAATCCTTCGGGTGAGATTCCAGCATCTCGAGTTTGAATAGCAAATCTCGTTGCACTTGTTCCGATGCGGCAAGACGGTCGCGATATTCTGTGTGGCGATCTTCCACCTCGTAAAGAAATTCTTCCAGTTCGCGCCTTTCTTCCGGTTTAACGCAGAACATCAACATCCAGGGGGCTCGGATGTTCGCGTAGTACGCCATCCCCCTTTCGATAGCCTCGGCACTCGAGAACGTCGGCACATCGTTCCCAACTAGCGGGGATTCCACGCTTCTAATCGAGCTCGACATTGTCTTAATTGCGAGTTTTTCTTAGGTTGTTTAGTCCGGGGACAGCGCCGGATTGATTTATACGAGTATTGGGAGGTGAAACCCTTTTTCCAAATTGGCAACTTTCCATGCAAAATGGTAAGAATGCAATTTTTTGGAATTATCAATTTTCCTTTTGTGATAAAAAGGAAAAATTCTGGTAATTAAGTCCCAAAAGAGAAAATGGGCCGAACAAGTCGGCAATGTTTTACAAATCAGACCCGTAGGATTAAAAATAAAAAAAAACAAAAAATACAGCTAAGCATCCAAGGCACCGGTCAAATCGGCCTGGAAGCTCTCGGCAATAGAACCATACGGATGTTGGACGGAGTCCAGAGCCGTCGTTCCGGGAGGGGGGAATCCATAGCCGAGCTGATCCGGGGACATATTGAGGTCATTTTCATTTAGATCAAGGACATCGATCCCTGTGACCGTTTCCTTGGCTTTGGCCTTGTTTTTGCTAATCTCCTCAATCCGCTCCTCGGGAATGACAGCCCCATTTTCAACCAGATACTCCACAGTTTCCTGTACTCCGGTAGCTTGGTTTAGCAGATCTTCCAGGGGGAGAGTCTTCGCCTGTTCGACTAAATAGGCCTTGACCTTATCTAATCAAGTCTGCGCTTTCTTCGCTGTTCGCTCCACCTTCTCCCAACGATCCCGTCAAAGTCTTTTAACTTTGAAATTAAGCTGGACCTTCAACCCGTCGCATGATTCATGCAGTTCGGCTTTCTCTTCTTCGAGCGTAAGTGTTCGGGAGTTCAGTTTGCTAATCCTCAGTTCGGATCTAGCGATGATGCCATCCTTTTCGGCAACAAGGGCTTCATGCTCCTTGATCTTCGCATCCTTGTTTTCGCTGGCAACCCGGATTTGCTCTGCGCATTCTTTCACCTTTTTGAGTTCCAATCCGGACTTCTTACTGGATTTGGCACGCCTATCGTACAACTGAGTCAGCGTATTCATCTTGGCGGCAGTCTGTAAATCCAAAGAACATATGTCAGTTTGCCTGCACAAATTTTAAAACAAGCTAAAGGAGTGATAAGGCAAACCATTAAATGTGATTCGGCGACATCAAGGAACGCCTGTTTGAATTCCAGTTCATCCGCTGACGGAAGGATTCGACTGGAGGTCTTCAAGGTTCGGAAGAGTTCGCCTGAAGCTTCGCGATTGGTCACCAAAGGGTAGTCGCCGAAGTAGTGGTAGGAGAAGTGATCAGTCTTGTCATTCCTCCTTTCCAGGCGAAATCGATCGGCAGATTCTAGTCCGGCTTCTTCAGCCGAGCGTTTGCGGTTCACTACCGATTGCGGCTCAGTGACTGGGTTGCTTTCGATTTGCTTCCTCTTGTTTTTCTTCTTCCTTCTCGACCCAGTTTCAAGCTGAGGGACATCCTGTTCTTCGGTCGGAGGATCGGCATTCCCTAAAGCGAGGGGAAGGTTTTCTCCTTTCGCGACTTCGACTATGTCGACATTTTCTTCCAAGACTCGAGAGGGATCGACTTTGGTCTTGTCCGGGATGGGGTTGTCATCAGTTCGATCCTGAGGAGGGTCGATTTCGGCTTCGATGGCACCCTGAGTTTCTCAGCGAACGATCTGGAGATTATCGGATTCAACGACTTGTGGTCCGGATGGCTCTACAGTTCGCCCCAGTGAACTCGCGAAACTTGGGAAATTTGTTCTAGGTTTGCCCATCGCTGTCTCAACACGAATACGGGTGATAAACTCCCACTGACGACCTCTTCCGGACAACAAAGCGTTCCTAACAGGATGATAGTTTGGTGCTAGGCGCGTTGCGCAAAATGGGCGATCTGGAAGCAAGACACGAAAAAGTTAAAACTGGTCATAAGCGCCGAAGTCAATTTAAATTTGCTGGAAATATAAAGTCTACCAGGATTTTCATTCCACACTCTCCGAAAAAAACCCAGCGGATTAGCGAAAGAGTGCTGATCAACGCGGACGTAAAAGTAGTGGTCCGTCCACTTCTTGAATTTGCTCCCTCTTCTACCGATAAGAAAATTGTGCGCCGGCCTCATATTCACTTCCCAGCGGTGCGGACTCTTTGACAACTTAAAGTTGGATAATTGCTCAAAGCATTGAACCCCTATATTGACTCCGACTTCGGCTGCAACAGTAAGGGCAGCCATAAAGTTACAAATGGCTCCAGGGACGAACTGGCAGATCGCTATCATGCGTCTTTGAGCATAGAGTGAAATTAACTCCAGGATCGGGAACAGAAGGCGGCATTCGGTGAAATAACCCTCGTACAGGCATATGTACCCTTCCGGGGGGTTCCAAGGGCGTTGATCTTGACGAGGGATCAAAATCGTGACGTTGCTGTTGAATAAACCGCACAAGTTTAACATGTCGTTCACGGACGTGCGCGAACTCAAACTTTTCTCGCCTCCAATTTGTCCGTCATGGTCTAACAAGGGATCGATGTCCTCGATCGATACTCCTAGAGGCACGACGAATCAGTCTTCTTCTTGTGAAAGTACATCCTGAGTCAGTTCGGTGTTTTCCTCAACATGACGAACTGATGACGATGTCGGAGGATTCGCTTGCGAAGAAGAGGCTCCTGCCGAACAGCGAACTAGGAGTTGTGGGACTTTGGAAATTGATCTACTTGACTTCCCGATCTGCGTGACACGTCTGGAAGCACGACGGATTAATTGCCCGCCTTCGGGTTCTGGCAAAGAGACTGGATCCGATGCACTTGCCATATCTGAGTTTGGAGAGTGCGGAAGATAACTGAAATAACTAAAATGAGAGAGTTCGGAGCAGATTACCTATTCGTTGCTGGCGGAAAATGAGAAACAACGAGAGAAAAGGAGTATTTATAGAGTCGAGTGGGCGGCAACCCTACGAAAGGTAATTATGACCTACGCGACCCTTCGAATTCCGGGCTAGCAGATGTGACGCAAACGACACGTGTCATCTGAACAATTCGCGGCGAAATGATGCGGAGATCCGGGTAAAATCAATTAAATCTTCATGATTTAGATCAGATATTCTCTTTCTATAATTCGAAAGATTTGAATTAGAATTCGAATATTCCGAACTTGGGGGGGGGACTAATTGTTGGTGCGGGATTCAGCACCCCCGACATACCGAGCTAAACCAGAAATATTAATTGATTAGTTAACCGGGAAACCGGTTAAGGACTTGATTAGGTTACAAGAATTTAGTTCGGACGAAGTGTAGCCTTGGAGAAGAAGGAACCGACTTCTACTTCGAAACGACGGCCGACTCAAGCAATAAGGCAGTTTTCCATATTCCACTTCGTTTGATAAGAAAAGTTAATATATTATTGAATCTATGTACATATATAAATAAGGGGAGATCTATCCATAGGAATCCATCCAGAATCGAATACAATAATCGAATTCTGCTTTTGTTCTTAGCAATAAAACCCTAACTTCTTTAAGTTCTATTTCTTTACTTCTAATTTCAAGGCTTAGATCTACTTTCTAGAGAGATTATCTTATTGAATTTGTTTCCCCTCTTAAACAAATTCATTGTGGAAACCTAGTTTCTACACAAACTACCACAATCAGTAACGAATTGTTCTAGAGAACACTACACTCTCCAAAACCAACCATTAACTACTTGAAATCTCTCAATTTTTTTCCTTCATCACCCAAAATTCTCCGTAAAAACAAAAAAAAAAAACCCTTTTCACCCAAACTATACAAAACCTCTTCACATATGAGGATTTCTTCCTTTCTGGGCAATCAACGTCACAGACTCTCAATGAGTAGTTCAAGAAGATAAACGCAAAAGCATTCTCAAATCTATTCGCCTGATACGGTTTTTGAATCGGAGAGAGAGAGAGAGAAAAAAATCAGAAGATTGATTGAAATTGAAGTCGGTGAATATGAACCGATATATGACTTAAACCGAAAACTGTATATAATTATTTACGGTTCACAAAATAAACCAAACTAAACCAGAACAATTAACAACTAAACCAGGACACAAAGCAGAGCTTCCTTGTTGTTTACTCAGGAACAACCTTTTTTAACAGATTCAAAGTTATTAAAGGGTTTGAGGTTTGAGAAACAGGAGTGATCTTAAGAGGATGAGCCATGGTCAAGCTCAATCCTACAACAGCCTCTTCCATGTTAATCTTCTCCTCATCTTTGATAATCAGTCGGCAATTGCACTCACCAAGAACCCTGTTTTCCACGGGAAAAGCAAGCATATTCACAGGCGCTATTATTTTATCAGAGAAAGGGTTGAGAGTGGTCAAATTGAGGTGGAGCGTGTTCCAGGTACTGAGCAGAGAGCAGACATACTCACCAAGGCATTAGACAAAAATAAATTCAGAGTTATGAGGGATCTCTTGGGAGTTCAAGACTTGATGAAACAGAGCTTCAAGCTTAAGGAGGAGATTGTTGGAGTTGGAGTAAGCTTGAAGAAAGCCTAAAGTGGAAACTTGTCCTAATCCTATTGTGTTTGTGATAACAAAGAGATAAGGGTCTAATGTCTAGGAGTTATCTAGGTGTGTGAGGATTCCTATTAGGATTAGGATTAGTAGAGGCTTATATAAGAATGTGTTGAGCTGTGACACAACTTAAGAGATTTGTGAGATTGAGTGTTTTGAGAGAGACCAAAGTTTTGAGTGATTTTCTTTGGTATTAATAAAGAGAGGTATTCTTTGTTAATTGAGTTCTTGAAACAATCTCTTAATTCTATATTTGGTATCAGAGCTAGAGTTCTTTGATCATGTCTGAAGTCACCGTTGTCACGCCACGACCTAAAGAAGTAGGAGGAGGATCTCCCTCGATCGTCTGTCCTATGCTAACATCAACCAACTACATTGTATGGGCGATGAAGATGAGGATAGCCCTTCGAGTACACAAAGTTTGGGACGCCATGTAAAGAAGTTGATTCGCTTGAAAACGATGTAGCTATGGCCCTGTTGTTTCAGTCGATACCAGAGAGCTTAGCACTGCAAGTTAGAGAACTTGATAGAGCGAAGAAGGTATGGGAAGCAATACGTTCTAGAAACGTTGGAGCAGAAAGAGTACGAGAAGCAAGACTTCAAACCTTAATGGCGGAGTTCGAAAGATTAAAGATGAAGGAGTCAGAGACTATTGATGATTATTCGGGAAAACTAGCTACAATCTCATCAAAGTCAGCCGCCTTAGGAGTTACTATAGAAGAGTCAAAGGTTGTTAAGAATTTTCTCAATAGCCTTCCGCGAAGAAAATTTATTCAGATAGTAGCCTCTCTAGAACAAGTTCTAGACTTAAATACCATAAGCTTTGAAGACATCGTTGGACGCTTGAAGGCTTACGAAGAGCGTATACAGGAAGAAGAAGACACTCAAGATGATCAGAGTAAATTGATGTACGCTAACTCAGAACCACAAGCAAATCAAGCAAATCAGCAATATCGAGACTACAATGGTGAAACTGGAAATTACAGAGGAAGGGGTCGTGGAGGTAGATCTTTCTACAGAGGAAGAGGACGAGGTCGCTACGGAGGAAGAAATCTCTCGCAGATTACTTGTTTTCGTTGTGATCAGACCGGCCACTTCGCAGCACAATCTCCAGACAGATTGTTGAAGCTGCAGGAAGTAGAAGAAAATAACAATAAGGATACAGAGGATGCAGATGAGCTCTTGATGCATGAAGTGGTCTACTTGAATGAGAAGTTAGTAGTACCAAGCAAGTTCGAGACAACTACAGCTAGAAACAACATATGGTATCTCGACAATGGTGCGAGTAACCATATGACTGGGGATAAGAGGTATTTTAGCAAGCTTGACACATCTGTAACTGGTAAAGTACGCTTCGGGGATGATTCACGAGTTGATATCAAAGGAAAGGGAACCATTGCTTTTATTGATCAGAATGGAAAACCGAGAGTTATGACTGACGTTTATTATATTCCAGACTTGAAGAGCAATATAATTAGTCTTGGTCAGGCCACTGAAGCAGGTCTTGACATACGACTACGAGGAAACTATTTAACTATGAAAGATGAAGAAGGGAATCTACTTGTGAAAACAGAGAAATCAAGAAACCGGTTGTATAAAGTTCAGATGGGATTGCAGGACAACACCTGTTGTAATTTTTCGGAGATAAGCGAGCCAAGTAGGTGGCACGCGAGGCTGGGACATATCAACTATGCCACCTTAACTTCAATGTTGAGAAAAGGACTAGTTCTTGGAGCTCCGAAACTTGCTGTTGAAAAAGAAGTCTGCAGATCGTGTTTACTCGGCAAGCAAACAAGACATATGTTTCCACAAGCAACCAGTTTTTGAGCTACAAAAAGACTAGAACTCTTACATGGAGATCTATGCGGTCCAATTACACCAAGTACGCCTGCTGGAAATAGATATATTTTCGTGATCATCGACGATTACTCTCGCTACATGTGGACTATGTTGCTAAGAGAAAAAAGGAGAAGCGTTTCTTAAATTTCAGAAGTTTAAAGCTATGATTGAGAAAGAAGTTGCTGAGAAGATACAAACCTTTAGAACAGACAGGGGAGGGGAGTTTGTATCTAATGAGTTTAATGCCTTCTATAATACTGCTGGTATAAAGAGACACTTGACTGCACCATACACTCCACAACAGAATGGAGTAGTGGAGAGACGCAACAGAACCTTGATGGAAATGACTAGAAGTATCATGAAGCATATGAATATGCCTAACTATCTTTGGGGAGAGGCTTTGAGACATTCAACTTATTTGCTTAACAGAGTAGTGACAAGATCTCTGAAGGATGTGACACCTTATGAGTTCTTTCGTGAAAAGAGACCCACTGTCGAACATATTAGAATTTTTGGGTGCATCGGCTATGCTAAGGTAGACAAACCAAATCTAAGAAAGTTAGATGACAGAACAAGGGAACTCGTTCACTTGGGAACAAAACCGGGTTCCAAAGCTTACAGATTGTTGGATCCTGTTTCAAAGAGGATTATAGTAAGTCGTGATGTGGTGTTTGATGAGTCTAGAGGATGGAGTTGGTCAAGAAATCACGAAACATATAATGGTGATGGAAGTTTTAAGATCACTTTTAATGTGTTTGGGAATCACGGTCTTCAAGAATTTGGTTGTCATACTGAAGAACAGGATACAAATGATGAGACTCACAGCATTGGTGAGGAAGAAAGACATTCAAGGAATATAATTGAAGCTGAAGAAACAGAGCTTGAGTCAGACGAAACTACAACAAACTCTGCAGAACTAATGTCTCCGGAGCTAAGAAGATCAAATCGTGTAAGAGTTAAGCCTAAATATCTGGAGGATTATATTCTACTTGTTGAAGCAGAAGGTGAATTCCTGTTGCTTAGTATCAACAATGAGCCCAGAAACTTTGAAGAAGCTCAAAAATCTAAGGAATGGGTACGAGCATGTGAAGAGGAAATAGGCTCGATCGAGAAGCTTAGGACATGGGATCTTGTTGAATTACCTGTAGGAGCAAAACCAATTGGTCTTAAGTGGGTATTTAAGTTGAAGAGAAATTCTGATGGTAGTATCAACAAATATAAAGCTCGGTTGGTAGCTAAAGGTTATATCCAGAAGTATGGAGTTGACTTTTAAGAGGTCTTCGCACCAGTGGCTAGGATAGAAACCATACGGTTACTTGTCGATCTTGCTGCTTCTCATTGATGGGAGATTCACCATCTTGATGTCAAAACTGCCTTTCTACACGGTGAGATAAAGGAAACAGTGTACGTATCTCAACCTGAGGGTTTCGAACAAAAGGGACACGAAGGGAAGGTATACAAGCTTAATAAGGCTTTGTATGCTTGAAACAGGCGCCTAGAGCTTGGAATCATAAGTTGAATCACATTTTACTGGAGTTGCGGTTCGTTAAATGTTCAAAGGAGCCCTCTGTTTACCGAAAGAGTATTGGTCCTGATCTTCTCATTATTGGAGTTTATGTTGATGACTTGTTTGTCACAGGGACAAGTTTGAGCGTTATTATCAAATTTAAGGAGGAGATGTCTTCTAAATTTGAAATGAGTGACTTGGGAAGACTAACTTATTACCTTGGTATGCAAGTTAATCAACATCAAGGAGGTATTACATTAAGCCAAGCTTGTTATGCTCAGAGGATTTTGGAAGAAACAGGAATGGCTAAGTGTAATTCTGTGCTTATCCCGATGGAACCAGAACTGAAATTATCAAAAGCTGAAAACGAAAAGGAGATTAACGCAACCACTTACAGGAAGAACGTTGGTTGTCTACGCTATTTGTTGCATACCAGACCAGACTTGTCTTATTGTGTTGGAATTTTGAGTCGTTATATGCAGAGTCCGAGGGAGTCACACGGTGCAGCCATGAAGCAATGTCTACGATATCTTAGAGGTACCGTTAACCTTGGATTGTCTTATGGGAGGATGAAGATGCCAAAGTTAATATGCTACACTGATAGTAGCCATAACGTTGAAGAAGATGATGGTAGGAGCACACTGGGGCACATCTTTTATCTCGGGGAAGGTCCTATCACATGGTGTTCGCAGAAACAGGATGTAGTGACCTTATCATCTTGTGAAGCAGAGTTTATGGCTGCTACAGAAGGAGCAAAACAAGCAGTGTGGTTACAAGACTTGATGGTGGAGATTACCAGAGCTAAAGAAAAGAAGGTCATGATCCGTATCGATAATCAGTCGGCAATTGCACTCACCAAGAACCCTGTTTTCCACGGGAAAAGCAAGCATATTCACTGGCGCTATCATTTTATCAAAGAAAGGGTTGAGAGTGGTCAAATTGAGGTGGAGCATGTTCCAGGTATTGAGCAGAGAGCATACATACTCACCAAGGCATTAGACAAAAATAAATTCAGAGTTATGAGGGATCTCTTGGGAGTTCAAGACTTGATGAAACAGAGCTTCAAGCTTAAGGAGGAGATTGTTGGAGTTGGAGTAAGCTTGAAGAAAGCCTAAAGTGGAAACTTGTCCTAATCCTATTGTGTTTGTGATAACAAAGAGATAAGGGTCTAATGTCTAGGAGTTATCTAGGTGTGTGAGGATTCCTATTAGGATTAGGATTAGTAGAGGCTTATATAAGAATGTGTTGAGCTGTGACACAACTTAAGAGATTTGTGAGATTGAGTGTTTTGAGAGAGACCAAAGTTTTGAGTGATTTTCTTTGGTATTAATAAAGAGAGTTATTCTTTGTTAATTGAGTTCTTGAAACAATCTCTTAATTCTATATTTGGTATCAGAGCTAGAGTTCTTTGATCATGTCTGAAGTCACCGTTGTCACGCCACGACCTAAAGAAGTAGGAGGAGGATCTCCCTCGATCGTCTGTCCTATGCTAACATCAACCAACTACATTGTATGGGCGATGAAGATGAGGATAGCCCTTCGAGTACACAAAGTTTGGGACGCCATGTAAAGAAGTTGATTCGCTTGAAAACGATGTAGCTATGGCCCTGTTGTTTCAGTCGATACCAGAGAGCTTAGCACTGCAAGTTAGAGAACTTGATACAGCGAAGAAGGTATGGGAAGCAATACGTTCTAGAAACGTTGGAGCAGAAAGAGTACGAGAAGCAAGACTTCAAACCTTAATGGCGGAGTTCGAAAGATTAAAGATGAAGGAGTCAGAGACTATTGATGATTATTCGGGAAAACTAGCTACAATCTCATCAAAGTCAGCCGCCTTAGGAGTTACTATAGAAGAGTCAAAGGTTGTTAAGAAGTTTCTCAATAGCCTTCCGCGAAGAAAATTTATTCAGATAGTAGCCTCTCTAGAACAAGTTCTAGACTTAAATACCATAAGCTTTGAAGACATCGTTGGACGCTTGAAGGCTTACGAAGAGCGTATACAGGAAGAAGAAGACACTCAAGATGATCAGAGTAAATTGATGTACGCTAACTCAGAACCACAAGCAAATCAAGCAAATCAGCAATATCGAGACTACAATGGTGAAACTGGAAATTACAGAGGAAGGGGTCGTGGAGGTAGATCTTTCTACAGAGGAAGAGGACGAGGTCGCTACGGAGGAAGAAATCTCTCGCAGATTACTTGTTTTCGTTGTGATCAGACCGGCCACTTCGCAGCACAATCTCCAGACAGATTGTTGAAGCTGCAGGAAGTAGAAGAAAATAACAATAAGGATACAGAGGATGCAGACGAGCTCTTGATGCATGAAGTGGTCTACTTAAAAGAGGTTAGTAGTACCAAGCAACTTCGAGACAACTACAGCTAGAAACAACATATGGTATCTCGACAATGGTGCGAGTAACCATATGACTGGGGATAAGAGGTATTTTAGCAAGCTTGACACATCTGTAACTGGTAAAGTATGCTTCGGGGATGATTCACGAGTTGATATCAAAGGAAAGGGAACCATTGCTTTTATTGATCAGAATGGAAAACCGAGAGTTATGACTGACGTCTATTACATTCCAGACTTGAAGAGCAATATAATTAGTCTCGGTCAGGCCACTGAAGCAGGTCTTGACATACGAGTAAGAGGAAACTATTTTACTATGAAAGATGAAGAAGGGAATCTACTTGTGAAAACAGAGAAATCAAGAAACCGGTTGTATAAAGTTCAGATGGGATTGCAGGACAACACCTGTTGTAATTTTTCGGAGATAAGCGAGCTAAGTAGGTGGCACGCGAGGCTGGGACATATCAACTATGCCACCTTAACTTCAATGTTGAGAAAAGGACTAGTTCTTGGAGCTCCGAAACTTGCTGTTGAAAAAGAAGTCTGCAGATCGTGTTTACTCGGCAAGCAAACAAGACATATGTTTCCACAAGCAACCAGTTTTCAAACTACAAAAAGACTAGAACTCTTACATGGAGATCTATGCGGTCCAATTACACCAAGTACGCCTGCTGGAAATAGATATATTTTTGTGATCATCGACGATTACTCCGCTACATGTGGACTATGTTGCTAAGAGAAAAAAGGAGAAGCGTTTCTTAAATTTCAGAAGTTTAAAGCTATGATTGAGAATGAAGTTGCTGAGAAGATGCTCGTCCAGTTTCTTTTCGTGTTCCACAAGAAACTATTCGAGAAGCTCATTGAATCTTTCGGAAACAACCATCGTTTCTTTTCTAAACAGTGAGGCAACAAGCTTCTTAAACCCGGCACGTAAGATGTTTGCAAAGAAAGATAGAACAGTAAACAAAGACATTACATTGCATCATCTATTGCTTCTATAACCTGAATATATTCTAAACTAAAAACAAAACGCTACCTAACTCAACAATTTAATGAGCTTACAGTTATAATCAATGCTTCAGGTTGTCTAAGACTCGTTAGTTAAGTAAAAGAAGACACAAGGAAGGACAATGATATAGGCTCTGATTGGTAAAGACTGTTGCTTGTGGCTGTAGAGACTTTGACTTTAAAACTTTAGCTGTAGAGAATTTGGCTGTAGATGCATTGACTGTTAAAATCTGATTGTTTACCTACAACTTTTAAAGCTGTAGCTGTTATTTTTTTTATTAATAATAAATATAAATTATGTCAGAATATAATTCATAACAATTTAATAACAAAAATAAAGTTTATTATTGATAAATTAATTTTTTGAAAATGTATGTCAATAAAATATGTGATTTTTTTTTGAAAATTCTATATTTTTTTTTTTTTTTTTTTTATTATTGATTGATTTTTAATTGTTTTGAATGTTTTTTATGAGTAGTTATATATATAACCAGTCAAAAATCCATTAAACACTAACCAATGTATTGTTTGAATGTTACTCTCTTACTAATGATGAATTTCATAGACTCTTTTACATTATTATTAATGATGATGATGAATAAATACAAATTATTATTGAAATGGATCTTAAAAGAAAGAGAAAAAAAAATATATTTAATTTGTAAAAATAAAATATGTAAAATATATATATATATATACTTTTGGAAAGCATTTAAATATAATGAAACACCTCCAGAACCCTGGAAACATACTGGTGGCAACTTGTCCTCTGGGAAGGTTGTTAAAGGGTGAGGACCAGGGTTCGAGGAATGCCTGGCGCACCAATAACCTACTGGTGGATTTGGATATATAGTTCCATTCCACAGTGAGGGGTTAGGATCGATGCCCTGCAGAGCCAGCTTGGATCCGTTTGGGCGGCTAGCAGTGAGGCTAGTTGGCTAGCAGTGAGGCTAGTGGGGTCCACGGGACGGGTTGTCACAAATGTCTACTAAGTTCGAGATGAGTGACCTTGGTAAGCTTACTTACTATCTTGGTATTGAAGTTAGTCAAGGAATCAATGGAATAAAAATCAAGCAAGAAGCCTACGCTCACCGAATTCTTAAGGAAGCTGGTTTAGATTCTTGTAACTCGACGGTAATACCAATGGAGTTCAGGTTGCAATTGTCGAAAGGACTTGATGAACCAGAAATTTACGCGACCATGTATCGAAGAAGGATTGGATGCTTGAGATATTTGTTACATACTCGACCAGATCTTGCTTTCTCATGCATAATCCAAGAAAGTCACATGGCATTGTACCGAAACAGATCCTAAGGTATTTGAGAGGAACAGTTAGCTATGGAGTCTCTGAAGCGACCGACCTTTTTTTATAATAATAATAAAATATAATAAATAAACTACAATTAGTGGTCTCATACCCACTAGCCACCTAACCACATTCATAATCAACAGCGGAATAAAAAACCAATATATACATCCAATAAACCAATAACCAATAAAATAATATTCAGTATTAACTCCAGTCACAAACTAATGATCCAAACAGCATAAATCAAATAACCAGCAATCCTAAAAAATGTTCTAGGACTCAACTCTAGCAACCTAACAGAAGCCAGACATCCAAGCGAACTACTAGAACATCCTCCTCTTCATCGCCTTGATTCCACGATCACAGTTTGCTTTTACCTGCACCACAAACACATATTGAGATGCATGGGTATTTGATAAACACTCAGTGAGGCAATCCTCCCATCTACTGGGCTATACATACAAGCAATAAGATCTCTACATGCCACAATCAACAATCAATAAAACAAACCAGGCAATATACAAAGCATACAACAATCTGTCGTAGCTGAAAGAAGGGTGTCGACCGACACCAGAAGGTGTCGATCAACACTGACAATCTGGTGTCGACCGACACCATACTGGTGTCGACCGACACCCTGCCCGACACTCCCGAAAACCCTTGTTTGTGTTGACCGACACCTCCACATGGCATCGATCGACACTCGCCAAAGTCTCGAGCCGTCCTCGCGTTGGTGTTGACCGTCACCGATGTCAAGCAGCGATTTCCTTCAATCAAAAACTCCGAATCTCGCCTCCAATCTTCTCCAATCCGCACCATGCATTCCCAGAAGCCAAACCCAGCCAAAGCAGCGACGAAATACCATAGAGAACTCAAAGAAACAACCACATAAGCACCAAATCACATAAAAACTAGAGATCTTAGCTTAGATAAGCTATGGTCATGCACTCACCTCTTTGAAGGAAGATTTAGACCAAAGGCAACGAATCCAACACTCTCAGCAACCTTCTAACACGTTCCTAGCCTTGGATCTTCACTCCTACAGCAAGATCTCACCAAAAACGCCTTGAAATCTCACAAACTCTCTCAAGAACCTTTAGGAACTGTTTTCTCCTTTTCTTTTTCTCTCAAACGGCGTAAGACAACAAAAACACGACCCTAGGTCGTTTTCTCCCTTTTAAATCTCGGTTCAATGGTTTCCTTAAACCAAACCAGCCAGAAATCGATAATTAAATCGAACCGCTCGAACCCGAAACAAACAGTGTCGATCGACACCTCCTGTGGTGTCGATCGACACCCCCACCAATTTACCAAAAATTGGTTTGCGGGTGTTACAGTCTCATACAAGAAAGGAGCACCAACATTATTGGCTATAGTGACAGTAGCCACAACATGGATCCTGATGACGGAAGAAGCACCACAGGTCATGTGTTTTTTCTCGGAGGAGCCCCTATAACTTGGTGTTCGCAAAAACAAGAAATAGTTTTTTTTATCCTCATGTGAAGCAGAGTTCATTGCAGCAACGGAAGCGGCGAAGCAAGCTATATGGATTCAAGATTTGCTAAGTGAGGTCACCGGGAAAAAGTATGAAAAGACTATGATCCGCATTGACAATGAGTCGGCCATAGAACTTACAAAGAACCCTGTTTTTCACAAAAGGAGGAAACACATTCACAAATGTTTCCATTTCATTCGTGAGTGTGTGGAGAATGGACTACTTGATGTGGAGCATGTACCTGGAGAAGAGCAGCGTGCAGACATTCTTACAAAAGCCTTGGCGAAGAACAAGTTTTCTGAAATGAGAGAGATGATCGGAGTTCAAGATCTCATGAAGAACAACTTGAAGCTTAAGGGGGTAAATTGGTTAAGCTTTTAGAATGTTCTAGAATATATATCCTTAAAGGAATTAGGATTTTAGTTAGGAAAAGGAAAAGTTGTAATCCTAAACTAAAAAGGAAGTTAGGAGGTTTTAGAAAAGGAAGTCTAGAACCATATAAATAGAGATCATAAGAAGGATGTATGATCATAAGGAAAAGCAGAGCTTGTGTTTAGTTTTGAGAAGATTTTCTAAACATTAATAAAGGAAGGGTTCTTTATTCAAGCTTCAAAGTTTTGTGCTTTTGATTCTTTATTGGATATGACTTACTCGGTTCCTTTTTGGGTAGTTACAGATGACTTCAAGTATTCTTATGTGCCCTCTGTCGAATTTCTAACTAACTCTCAGGTTTCACTCATTTCATCACTCGTCAACTTACACACTCTCTCTCTCTCTTTCTCTCTGTCTTGTTTCAGGTCACACACTCACACTCTTGGCGTCTCCTTTCTCACGTCGTCTCATACCTGAACCTGAAGCTTTGTGGAGCTCTGCTTTCTCTGTTCTCACTCAGAGGTTTGTTTCAGCTCCCTCCCATCTCTCAGTCTCTTTTTTTGGTTTTCTTCGTTAACACTCTGTTTTTGGTCTTTGTTCTAGGGTGAAAATAAAGAAAACGTTTAGAGAACTTAATAGAAACTTAAGGACTACATCTCTCTTACATTGATCTCAACAATACTTTTTACTAGTTACTCTTCTACTACACTCACTTAGAATTCTTGAGATATTACTATTGGAGATTGATGAGAGTTTAGGAGTGGAAGAATTGTATATTGACTCTCATAATGATTACAATGAATTACATATGTTTATATAGGGAATAGAATGATAAGCTAATTAACCTAGTTTCTATATATAAAGATACAGTAATTATTAACAAATATACTCTAGAATGTTCTAAACATTCTTATACTTCTACATGCCCCCTCAATCTCAAGGGGGTGATGAAGAGACGGTGGAATCAGCTGTTTGAGATTGATCAATGGTGTAGAAACATTTGATGGAGACAGATTATGAACACAACGCCGTTGATGGTGGCAGCCAGATCTGGAAACGTCTTTACGAGAGAGATCTTTGTACAGCTGAGAGGGTTGGAGTTTGCTTGATTGTAGGAGGAGATCCGATGGGGTTTTTTTTTTTCCTTTTCTTCCTTTTTTTAACATTAAATAGAAAGAATGCTCTATGGCTTGAGAAAGTGATAATATATATTTTTTTTTTTACTGAATTGAAACATAACAAATAAAATTTTGAAGAAGGATGGCTTGAAAACTGGAAAATAAGATGGTTTTTTTTAAAAAGTAATTTAAAGAAGCACTATGGCTTGATTCAGAGGCTCATAAAAAGCTTGAATGATGAAACATTTTTTTTTTCTTAAAAACAAAATAAACAAAAATAAAAAGAAGAAGCACTTGGCTTAGATTTAGAGACCTATTATGATAGATTTGAACAAAGAGAAGCTTAATAGCTTAGATTCAGAGGTTCATGATGAACTTGAATGTGGAAGCACTTGGCTTAACAAAAAAAGAAAATGAGTTTGATCGTTAGATCTAAACTCGGGAGCAAACCTGCTCTGATACCATATTGGAGATTGATGAGAGTTTAGGAGTGGAAGAATTGTATATTGACTCTCATAATGATTACAATGAATTACATATGTTTATATAGGGTATAGAATGATAAGCTAATTACATATGTTTATATAGGGAATATATAAAGATACAGTAATTATTAACAAATATACTCTAGAATATTCTAGACATTCTTATACTTCTACAATTACTACCACTAGATTTGATTAACTCTAGACATTAGACTAATTTTGCATGCAAGAGCTTCTCTTACACATCCAACAACTCACTTGACTCTAACTAAGACTTAATTGAATTTAGTTAGCACAACCTCTTCTTCTGTTGTGCTCTAACTAAACTAAACACAGAACACTTCAACAGTTTGTGACCCCATTGACGAAATACAAACCCATTTGGTTTGTTTTTGACTTTCTTCTCTTCTTCGACATCTTCTTCTTCCTCAACGTGACCTTTTATTGGGCTATATTTGTTGGGTTTGTTTGTGTTGGGCTAAAGTCCATTACTTGTTAATGACGGTTGTAAATCTCTTGTGTTGTAACCCTAGAAGTCGTGTGTATATAAATAATATTAAGAACAATGAATAAAGGCAAGCAAGTTTGATATCCAATTCTACATGGTATCAGAGCTTAAGATCAAAATTTCTCATTCATAAAATTGTTCTTCTTCTTTGTTAATCGATAATTTCGATATTTGTCTTTTCTCTAGTTGAGAACTTGGTGTAATTCGGAGATGTCAAGTGACAAGAGTAAAACAGCTACGGCTCTTGTTTCGCAAACGGTGGCGGTGTCGCCGTATTTGTTGTCAAGTTCTGACAATCCTGGAACGTCTATCTCCTCTGTTACTTTGAATGGAGATAACTACAACGAGTGGTCAGAGGAGATGTTGAACGCTCTTCAAGCGAAGCGGAAGACAGGCTTCATCAACGGCACAATTCCTCAACCTCCTCTCAATGATCCTGATTATGAAAACTGGAAGACAGTTAACTCGATGATTGTGGGGTGGATCCGTTCGTCGATTGCATCAAAGGTGAAGTCCACCGTGACCTTTGTCTCTAATGCACATCAACTGTGGGAGGATTTGAAGCAGCGTTTCTCTGTTGGAAACGAAGTTCGTGTCCATCAGATCAAGGCTCAACTTGCTTCTTGTAGACAAGATGGGCAGAGTGTTTTAGACTACTATGGAAAGTTGTGTACCTTGTGGGATGAATTGCGCAATTATTGTCCTCCTCCGGTGTGTTCTTGCGGTGGGTGTTCGTGTGGTGTAACGGCGAAGTTTGCCAAAGAAACAGAGAAAGAGAAGCTTCATCAGTTCTTGTTAGGACTTGATGATGCGCGATTTGGAGGGTTATGTACGAACTTGGTTGGCACAACACCCTTGCTGTGTCTTGGTGAAGCGTATTCGAAGGTTATCCGCGAAGAACAACGGTTGTCCTCTGCTCGTGGTCGTGAACAGCTACGTGATGCTGTCGGTTTCGTGGCTCGACGTGAATCCAATGAGCCTTCGTTCGTTAAAGACGCACTGCCTGAATCGGTTGCGTATTTGGGACGGTCTGATCATCAAGGAAGTCATAAGCTTGGCTCCTCTTCCATCCTAAAACCCAGAAGCAGGACACTCTGTTCTCACTGTGGGAGAACAGGGCATGACAAATGTGATTGTTGGCAGCTTATTGGCTTTCCGGACTGGTGGGAAGAGCGTTCGCAGGGTCACGCCAATGGACGGGGACTGAGAGGAAGAGGATCTGGAGCAGGTCGTGGTCGAGGAGCGGTCACAGCCCATGCTACTACTTCCAATCAGTCGGTCTTTCCTGAGTTTTCACAAGATCAGTTGAAGTTGTTGCAGCAGTTGCTTGATGAAAAAGCAAGCAAGGAAAAGCAAGGGAATGGTGGTGGTGATAGATTATCTGGTAAGAAAGCTTTAGGTGATATTTTCATTGATACAGGAGCTTCTCAACATATGACAGGAAATCTCTCTTTTCTTCAACACATTGCAAAAATTTCTCCTTAATCTATTGGTTTGCAGATGGAAGTAAAACATTTGCCTTGTGTGTTGGGAGTTTGCCGCTGTCTTCCACAGTCTCTTTAGAAAATGTCCTTTATGTGCCAAGTTTGAATTGCACATTGATTTCTGTTTCAAAAATTCTAAAGCAAACAAAGTGTGATGCGTGGTTTAGTGATGAATTTTGCGTTTTGCAGGACCGTTCTTCGAAGACTTTGATTGGAAGCGGTGAAGAGCGTGATGGGGTTCACTACTTGAAAGAGGTTGTTTCAGCTAAGATACACAGTGTGAAAGCTGCTGTTAACGACACATTGTGGCATCGACGTCTCAGGCATCCTTCGTTTTCTGTGCTTTCCGATTTACCTATGTTTTCTAGTTCCAATAAATTGGCTGGCTCTAGTTCTTGTGACATTTGTTTTAGAGCCAAGCAGACAAGAGAAGTTTTTAATGATAGCTTTAATAAAGCAGACGACTGTTTTTCTTTGATTCATTGCGATGTTTGGGGACCCTATCGGGTTCCGGCTTCTTGTGGAGGAGATTATTTTTTAACTATTGTTGATGATTTTTCAAGAGCCGTTTGGACCTTCTTAATGTTGGAAAAATCAGAGGTTCGTGGCTTTCTTATGAATTTTCTCGCATATGCTGAAAAACAGTTTGGTAAAACTGTCAAGATGGTGCGTAGTGATAACGGTACGGAGTTCATGTGTCTCTCTTCACATTTTCGAGAACAAGGTATTCTCCATCAGACTTCTTGTGTTGGCACTCCACAACAGAATGGAAGAGTCGAACGCAAGCATAGACATATTCTTAATGTGGCTCGAGCCTTGTTGTTTCAAGCCCATTTGCCAATCAAGTTTTGGGGAGAAGCGGTTCTTACTGCGGCTTACCTGATCAATTGCACACCCTCATCAATACACAAAGGTATTTCTCCTTATGAGGTTCTTCATGGATGTAAGCCGACTTATGATCAATTAAGAGTGTTTGGTTCTGCTTGTTATGTGCATCGCGTCTCTCGGGATAAAGATAAATTTGGGGAACGTAGTCGACTTTGTATCTTTGTTGGTTATGCTCTTGGCAAGAAAGGGTGGAAAGTTTATGATATTGAGAAGAATGTTTTTTCAGTCTCTCGTGATGTTGTGTTTCAAGAGATGGTTTTTCCGTATGCTGAACATACGGATACTTTGTCGTCGGTTCCTCCGCTTTCCGGTGATGTTGATAGAGATTGGCTTCTTCCACAGGATACTCGAGTGAGGGGGAGTCCCAATGAGGCTGTTCTTTCACTGGCTGTTCCTGTGAGGGGGAGTTGTACTGATGTTGTTCCCGTGACTCCGGCTGTACCATCGCCACCCTCATCTCCCTCGTCACCGGCGTCTCTGGTGCCTTCGACTGTTGACGTCGTTGCACCTCCGGTTGTTGTTCCGGTTAATGAGCCTCCTGCACCTGTTCCTTTACGTCGTAGTGAAAGAACACGAAAAGAAAACATCCGTTTAAGTGATTATGTTGTTAATCATCATGTGTTGTCTACAACTGCGGATACCCATCACGCTTCACCCGCTCAACCATTCGAGTCTTCCCCAACGGTCCAAGGTATGTCTTTTCTTTCGTTGATGGATTATGTGTTTGATGAACAATTCTCTCCAGGGCATCGGGCTTTCTTAGCCACTATTATCCAATCCAACGAACCGAAAAATTTTAAAGAGGCAATACGTATGAAAATATGGAATGATGCGATGACTACGGAAGTTGTGGCGCTTGAAGACAAGGATACATGGGACATCAAAACGTTACCCGGAGGTGAAGTTGCTCTCGGTTGTCAATGGGTGTACAAAACAAAGTATTATGCTGACGGAACGATTGAGAGGTACAAGGCTCATCTTGTTATACTCGGTAATCACCAAGTTGAAGGAGAAGATTATAACGAGACATTTGCACCCGTGATTAACATGACCACCGTTCGCTCCGTACTCCGGTTATGTGCTGCTAAACAATGGGAAGTGTATCAAATGGATGTTAATAATGCCTTCCTCCATGGTGACTTAGAGGAAGAGGTTTACATGCAACTTCCTCCTGGTTTTCGTCATTCACACCCTGGCAAAGTTTGCCGTCTTAAAAAGTCACTTTACGGTCTTAAACAAGCACCTCGTTATTGGTTCAAGAAGTTGTCTGATGCGTTGCTCCTGTTTGGGTTTGTTCAGTCCTATGATGATTATTCATTATTTTCCTACACTCGTGCGGGTATTGAGCTTCGCGTCTTGGTCTATGTCGATGATCTCCTCATTTGTGGTAATGATGCCTATATGCTTCAGAAATTCAAGGATTATTTGTCTCGTTGTTTTGCTATGAAAGATTTAGGGAAACTAAAATACTTTTTTGGCATTGAAGTAAGTCGTGGTCCTAAAGGAATTTTTTTATCTCAACGCAAGTATGCTTTGGATATTATTTCCGATTGTGGTGATCTGAGTGCTACCTCCGCAGCAGCCACGCCTTTACCCCAAAACCATCGTCTCGCCACTAATGATGGTCCGCTCCTCCTTGATCCAAAGCCTTACCGTCGACTTATAGGTCGTGATGTGATCGCAGGACGCGACCTCGGCCAAGAAGACCAAGACACGCCGGACGTGACCAAGACGCCTGACCAAGACGCATCGGACGCGACCAAGACAACCTCTTCCGACGCAGCCAAGGCTCCAACAATCCTTCCCGGAGCCACCACACATTCCAAGAGCTCAGCAAAGGCGGCCAAGCAGCGGCTCAACCTATTTGTCCGATCATTCGTCCAACACCAGCCATCCCATGAAGACTCCGAAGGCTCAGTCCGCTTAGTCTTCACTCTTACCCAAGAGTGAAGACGATAATGTCGTTAAGCAAAGAAGTGTACTCTTTTTCATTACTCCGGGTTTCTCCTAATGGGTTTACCGGAGAAGGTTTTAACGAGGCATGGAGCTAAACGCACAACGCTTTAAGCCAAGTTGCTTCCCGCGCAAGGCCAAGGCGGTTATCTCTTTTATATCTTGTCTTTTGGTATAAATTCGAACTTTGGGGAATATTCCTCTCTTGATGCTTTAGCTTTCGAATGTTGAGAGAGTTTTGTGGCTAGCGTGTTAGTCAAAAGGTGGCGACGTGTTCTCTTTGCAAGCAGAACACGTCAAAGGACGATGTGCGGATCAAGATGAATCCGCGTGTCCTCAAGCCCCTATCTAGACCGAACTATTTAAACTCCTCTTAGGCCTTTGTTCCTCCTTTGGACTTGAATGAAATTAAACCTTTTCCTCAAGAGAGATTCTTGACTTGTCTCCATCCTCAAGAGAGATTCTTGATCTTGTTAGCGACTGTATCAAGAGAAGAACCAACTCTCTTGTGTCGTCATTCGATCCACCCATTTCCACCTCGCGTCATTCCCATCTTTCCACTTCGCAAACCTCGAGTCCTCTTCCATAAGTTCTCGAGTTCTCCACTAAATCATCTCAACTCGTCCCCACCGTCGTTTCCACCGCAACCACTCGTTCGTTCGTTCCGTACCATCCGATCAATCCGTTCGAGGCTTCTCGACGTAACTCCTAGACGGCTCGTTTGAATCCAGTCAAACTCCGTTTCCCTCGTTTGTTTCTTCCCTAGATTCGAAGCCCAGAATCTGTGCCAAGGAAAGTTCTACCGTTTGAAGGTTGGCCGAGAACCCAAGCCGCGACCGTACCGCGTCCGTGTCGAGACCACGTCCTCGGGTCACATCAGCTTGGTATCAGAGCTTCAAAGCTCCTACGAGGTTGTTTCTTTCCAGAACTCTCTTATTTCGTTTAAAGTTTCAATCTTTGAGTTTATTAGTAGCAAAGCTCGCACCTTTTTGTTCATTAGGTTCTGTTTGTTCGTTTGGTTTAATTTGGTGCATGTTTGCGATTGTTCAGCTCTTGTTTAGGTTGTTAGCTTACGTTTGTGTTCATTGTGTTCATAACTCTGTTCATCCGTGTTCTTGCTCATTCACTTTTAGATCGATAAAGTTAGGAGTGTGCTTTTGTTTACGCGTTGTTGATTCCGGTCCTAAAGTAGTTCTTGTCGTCTTGCACTTTTACTTTTGCTTTTGCTTTATTTGTTTTAGTCTTAGGATTTGAATGTGTCATAGCTGTCTTCAATCATTGTTGGTGAAACAAGTCTTTGTGTGGTCCTCTTGAATGAGTGAGACTCACGTGTGCTGTTCTTTTTGCGAGGTTTAATTTCAAACTTACACCGCGAAGCCGCACCACGTCACCAACGACCAGTCCGTACAATGGCCGAAGAAGTTCCACCAGCGCCTCCAGAGATTGGCGTCACCCTCGCCGCATTACGAACCGGTCTAGATCAACTTGCCGACCGCACGGCAACTCCCCGCGAAGATCCGTTGCCCATTAGACGACCACGGCGAGAGCCAGCGAGCGATCAGTCCGAAGAGGACTTTGAACCGAGGCCCAGACGATGGCACCTGATGTGACCCGCGGACGCGGCTATGGAATGATGGAGGAGTGTGGCTTCGGTCAAGTTGGAATCGGTGGGACTTTCCTCGGGCAAGCTTCAAGGGTTCGAATCTAGAGAGGATTCAAACGATAGAAACGAGAGTTGAGGAGGTTCCAACGAACGGTTTGTGAATACGGTCGTGATGCCTTCTCGGAACGTACGGTCGCGGCTGAGCAGATACGGCTAATGGCAGGACTTGGTGGGAAACGGAGGTGGAAACGACGCGAGATGGAACGGTACGGACAATGCGGAAATTGGCTTCCGGAGTTTGAAGGTAAACTGCGGAAACGGCTCTCTGCAAGGCGGAAGTGGTGGAGACTCGAGGACTGATGGTAAAGAACTCGAGGTTGACGAAGTGGAAACGATGTTAGGCTCGAGAGCTTATGGAAGAGAACTCGAGGTTATGGAGGTGGAACGAGTGAGATGGACAATGGATAGAGGTGGATTGATGTGACGACACAAGAGGGCTGGCTCTCCTCTTGGTACGGTCAACTAAGAGATTACGAACCCAGTTCGAGAATCTCTTAGGGTTTCTTAAGAGTCAAGTCCCGGACTTGGGCTAAGGAGAGAGGTGAGACAAGAACAAAGAATCTCTCATTGTGAAAATTTCTATTTCTTTCAAGTCTGATTTTTACAATGAGGATTGATGCCTTTATATAGTGAGGCTTACATAAGGAGACTCAAAAACCCTAGAGACGTGGCCATGATCTATACCATACACATGGCCAAAAGCAAAAGCAAAAGTAAAGTAAAGAAAAGACCAATCCAACGGTCAAAGAAGGTTCAAGAAGAAATTCAAAAGAAAAGAAGGGAAAGAGGTAGGGTGGCCACGTCATTGGCTGAACGTGGATAGGATCTTCACTTCCTTGGCTCCCAAGCATGTCAATAAGTTTTTCCAAGTCATGAGCCAAGTGGGATCGAAGTGGAGATGCACTAGAGTTTGCTGCTTCGTTAAAACCTCTTTGGTAAACCCATTGGGACAAACCCAAAGTAGGAAAAAGAGTACAGCTCCTTCTAATGGCTTAGGGGTGTCTTCACACTAGTGTTATGGTGAAGACACGCAAATCAAGCTTCCCAAAGCTGGTCAAGACTCAAGGCTCTTCATTGGTGATGCTAGCCATGAGCCATTGGGGGGGGGGGGGTGAGCTTGGGTTGAAATGTCCATTGGTGACTTGTCTTGCTCCGCCTTGATGATCCTTGGAGGTTGAATGATGCCTCGTTGGTCTCCTACGCTAGCTCCTGGTCGCCAGTGCAGGTTGTCCGAGAGTTTGAGAGGCGTCCGAGTGGTGGCCGGGTAGTGTCCGAGGGCTGCGAGTGTTCTCGGCCGAAGGACCGATCCCGTGATCACATCAGCACCGCTATGATGATCAAGAAGACGAATCCCCAAGACGTCATGAACCGAACCACAAGATGATTCCACCCACGTTCCCGGGCAAGTCAGACCCCGAGGCCTACCTCGAATGGGAGAGCCGCATGGATCACTTATATTCTTGCCATGCTTATCCGGAGTTGCGAAAGGTCTAATATGCGGTGGCTCAATTTACCGAACACGCCCTTACCTGGTGGGATCGGCTCAAAGCGGAGCAGCGACGCAACCGCGAACGACCTATCACTGTTTGGGAGGTCTTGAAAGCGAAAATGCGAAGGCGCTATGTGCCTCCATACTACCACCGCGAGCTCCAGAAGAAGTTTCGGCGACTTACTCAAGGTGCACGAACCGTGGAGGAGTATTACGAAGAGTTTGAACACTTGCGCAACCGATTGCAAGTCGATGACTCCGAAGAGTCTCTCATGGCTCAGTTCTTGGATGGCTTACAAGAACGCATTGGGCGCAAGGTCGAGCGCCAGCCTTATCAAGCCTTTGAGGTATTGTTGCACCTCTCGGTGCAAATTGAGAACCAAATCAAGAAGAAGAGCGCCTCCGCACCTCGAGCTCGGACTCAAGAAGTTACGAATTTGACTCCTAACGCGTCGTCATCAAACCGATTGCAAGAGAAGCCAAAGGCGACCAGTGCGGACTCGAGATTTAAACCAAGGGAGCCGGCCAACAACGAGTTCCAAGATCCGCGACGCAACACCGCCGACGTCCGGAGCCGCGACATTGTGTGTTTGAAGTGTCAAGGGCGAGGCCACTACGCTCGTGATTGTCCGAACGCACGGACAATGATACTGACTGAGGCTGGCGAGATCGAGTCCGACAATGAGGCCACCGAAGAGAATGTGCAAAGTGAAGCTGATCTGGAAGAAGCTGTTGCGGAACCTGAGGTTGGAGAACTGCTAATGATACGCCGCATCTTAAACGCCGGCGTAGCCACTGATGACGCCAACCAATGTGACAACATCTTCCACACGAGATGCACTGTAAGTGGTCACATTTGTGGCTTGATAATAGACGGAGGTTCTTGCACTAACGTGGCAAGTTCTAGTCTTGTCAAGAAACTTTCTCTTGAGATCACAAACCACCCCCGTCCTTACCGCTTGAGATGGTTAAATGATAAGACCGTGATCCATGTAAAGGAACAGGTCACGGTCTCATTCAGTGTCTGTCCGTATAAGGATCAAGTCCCATGTGATGTAGTGCCTATGCAAGCTAGCCACCTCTTATTGGGGTATCCATGGTAGTTTGATAAGCGCACCACACATTGCGGCCACACTAACCAATACTTTTTCGTTCATGATAACAAACGTATTTGCTTGAAACCCTTGAGCCCCACGCAAGTTCATGAGATGCAAGACAAGTTGTCTAAAGACTCGAACGACAAAAATAATTTCTTGATTCAGTATGGTGATGTTAGAAAGTCCCTTAAGGACTCAGCCCAAGTGTTTTTGATGGTTTTTCGAGATGCGTTGCTTTCAGGTCTTGATGGCTCTCTAGAAGCCTTACCGGAGGTCATACACGGCGTCTTGAAGCGATTCGCGGACGTGTTTCCCGAAGAACTTCCTGAAGGCCTACCACCTATCAGAGGCATTGAGCATCAGATCGATCTCGTACCAGGCGCACAGCTTCCCAACCGGCCAGCCTACCGTGTCAACCCCGAAGAGGCGAAGGAGCTTGAGCGACAAGTCAACGAACTTATGGCGCAAGGCTACGTTCGAGAGAGCTTGAGTCCGTGTGCCATGCCAGTGCTCCTAGTTCCGAAGAAAGATGGCTCTTGGAGGATGTGCGTCGACTGTAGAGCCGTCAACAACATCACCATCAAGTACCGGCACCCTATCCCACGCCTCGATGACATGTTAGACAAGCTCAGCGGTGCCAGCATCTTCTCAAAGATCGATTTGAAGAGCGGCTACCATCAAGTTCGTATGAAGGAGGGCGACGAGTGGAAAACGGCCTTCAAAACAAAGCAGGGTTTGTACGGATGGTTGGTAATGCCATTCGGTCTTTCTAACGCCCCCTCTACCTTTATGCATCTTATGAACCATGTTTTGAGATTGTTTATCAATAAATTCGTAGTGGTTTATTTTGATGATATATTAGTGTATAGTTCTAGCTTGACCAATCATGTTAAACACCTAGAGGCTGTCTTGTTTACTCTCCGCGAAGAGCAACTCTACGCAAACTTGAAAAAGTGCGTGTTTGCTGCTGATGAATTGGTTTTTTTAGGCTTTGTTGTGAGTTCGCAGGGCCTCAAAGTAGATGGAGAGAAGATACGCGCAATAGAGGAGTGGCCCACGCCAACGAGCATCACTCAAGTCCGATCGTTCCACGGCCTAGCAAGCTTTTACCGGAGGTTTGTCCGAGATTTTAGTACGGTTGCCGCACCACTCACCTCCGTGATCAAGAAGAACAGCGAGTTTCGATGGGGAGAGGAACAAGATAAGGCGTTTACCGAACTCAGGAAACGCCTCACTCAAGCCCCCTTGCTCACATTGCCTGACTTCAACAAAACCTTTGAGGTTGAGTGCGATGCATCGGGAGTCGGAGTCGGAGCTGTCTTGACTCAAGGAGGCAAACCGGTGGCGTACTTTAGTGAGAAGCTTAGTGGGGCTACGCTTAACTACCCTACGTATGACAAAGAGTTATACGCCCTCGTTCATACCATGAAGGTTTGGCAACACTATCTTTTAACAAGAGAGTTTATGATTCACACTGATCACAAAACTCTAAAGCACCTCCGCGGCCAGACCAACCTCAAGAGACGTCATGCAAAGTGGTTGGAGTTTATTGAGTCGTTTCCCTACGTCATTAAGTACAAGAAGGGGAAAGAGAACGTAGTCGCCGACGCCTTATCAAGACGGCATGCACTGATCACCACAATGGATGCGCGAGTGTTGGGTTTTGAAAGCATCAAGGAAGCTTATGCTGGAGATGCTGATTTTGGAGATTGCTTCCAGAACCATGGGAAGGGAATCTACACCGAGTTCTACCTTCACGAGGGGTTCTTGTTCAGAGGTCGACGGCTGTGCATACCAAATGGCTCTATCCGGGAGTTGCTTGTTCGTGAAGCTCATAGTGGAGGCTTAGCGGGTCATTTGGCATCACCAAAACCTCGGTCGTGCTCAAGGAGCATTTTTACTGGCCAAAGATGCGAAGTATGGTGGAGAAGCACGTCGGCCGTTGCATTGTTTGTTGCACCTCCAAATCGACAACTCACCCGCACGGCATCTACATGCCCTTGCCCATGTCCACCGCACCATGGATCAATCTCTCCATGGATTTCATCCTCGGCCTACCCCTGTTGGCGCATAGAGATAGTATCATGGTGGTTGTTGACAGGTTTTCAAAGATGGCTCACTTCATCCCGTGCCACAAGAACAATGATGCTGTGCAATTGGCGAATTTGTTCTTTAGCCAGGTCATAAGGCTTCATGGCGTTCTGCGCACCATCATATCCGATCGGGATCCCAAGTTTCTTGGCCACTTCTGGCGAACTATTTGGAGAAAGCTTGGGACGAAGCTCCTCTACTCCACCGCGGCTCACCCTCAGACCAACGGCCAAACGGAGGTCGTCAACAGATCAATAGGCACCTTACTCCGCACAGCTAGCGCAAGCAGTAAAGGTTCCTGGCTCGAGTGCATTCCGATCATCGAGTTCGCGTACAATCAAGTGGTGCACTCGGCCACGAAAAGGTCTCCGTTCGAGGTCGCATAAGGGTTCAAGCCTTTAACGCCACTGGATCTCCTCCCTATACCACCAAATGAAGCCGAGAATCAAGATGGAATCGCACGAGCAGAAATGGTTAAGGCTTTGCACGAGGAGGTCCGAGCCAATATATAGAGCGAAGGAACGAGCAGTATGCACGCTTCCTCAACCGAGGACGTAAGCCGATACTGTTCAAGCCTGGTGATTGGATCTGGTTACACTTAAGGTCGGAGAGGTTCCAGCAGAAACGCAAGGACAAGCTCAGCCCGCGAGGAGATGGCCCATTCCGAGTTATCGAGAAGATCAACGACAACGCCTACCGACTCGAGCTTCCAGGTGAGTTTGGTACGTTTACCTCTTTCAATGTCACTGACCTCGTTCCGTTTGATGTAGGTGAAGACGAAGATGTTTTGGGGACAAAACCTTTTCAAGGGGGAGGGAATGATGTGATCGCAGGACGCGACCTCGGCCAAGAAGACTAAGACACGCCGGACGCGACCGAGACGCCTGACCAAGACGCATCGGACGCAACCAGGACAACCTCTTCTGACGCGGCCAAGGCTCCAACAATCCTTCCCGGAGCCACCACACGTTCCAAGAGCTCAGCAAAGGCGGCCAAGCAGCGGCTCAACCTATTTGTCCGATCATTCGTCCAACACCAGCCATCCCATGAAGACTCCGAAGGCTAAGTCCGCTTAGTCTTCACTCTTACCCAAGAGTGAAGACGATCAAGTCGTTAAGCAAGGAAGTGTACTCTTTTTCCTTACTCTGGGTTTCTCCCAATGGGTTTACCGGAGAAGGTTTTAACGAGGCATGGAGCTAAACGCACAACGCTTTAAGCCAAGTTGCTTCCCGCGCAAGGCCAAGGCGGTTATCTCTTTTATCTCTTGTCTTTTGGTTTAAATTCGAACTTTGGGGAATATTCCTCTCTTGATGCTTTAGCTTTCGAATGTTGAGAGAGTTTTATGGCTAGCATGTTAGTCAAAAGGTGGCGACGTGTTCTCTTTGCAAGCAGAACACGTCAAAGGACGATGTGCGGATCAAGATGTATTCGCGTGTCCTCAAGCCCCTATCTAGACCTAACTATTTAAACTCCTCTTAGGCCTTTGTTCCTCCTTTAGACTTGAATGAAATTAAACCTTTTCCTCAAGAGAGATTCTTGACTTGTCTCCATCCTCTCATTAGTCCAATCCGGGATTGTCTAAGTGAGAGAACCCTAACAAGATTCAAACCGGGTTTGATCTTGTTAGCGACCGTATCAAGAGAAGAACCAACTCTCTTGTGACGTCATTCGATCCACCCACTTCCACCTCGCGTCGTTCCCATCTTTCCACTTCGCAAACCTCGAGTCCTCTTCCATAAGTTCTCGAGTTCTCCACTAAATCATCTCAACTCGTCCCCACCATCGTTTTCTCCGCAACCACTCGTTCGTTCGTTCCGCACTCGTACCATCCGATCGATCCGTTCGAGGCTTCTCGACGTAACTCCTAGACGGCTCATTTGAATCCAGTCAAACTCCGTTTCCCTCGTTTGTTTCTTCCCTAGATTCGAAGCACAGAATCTGTGCCGAGGAAAGTTCTACCATTTGAAGGTTGGCCGAGAGCCCAAGCCGCGACCGTACCGCGTCCGTGTCGAGACCACGTCCTCGGGTCACATCAGGTCGCCTCATTTATCTTACACATACACCTCCAGAGTTGAGTTACTCGGTTCATGTGTTGGCTCAATTCATGCAGAAACCTCGTACGGCTCACTGGGAGGCCGCGCTTTGTGTTGTCAGCTTCTTGCAAGGTTGTCCCGGTCAAGGTATTCTGCTTAAAGCTGATTCTGATCTCACACTCACCATTTATTGTGACTCCGACTGGTCCTCCCGTCCGTTAACTCGTCGTTCAATCAGTGCGTTTGTGGTAATGCTTGGTGGTTCCCCTATTTCTTGGAAGACAAAGAAACAAAAGACCGTCTCGCATTCTTCTGCTGAAGCTGAGTATCGTGCAATGGCCGCAGGGCTTCGTGAAGTTAAATGGCTTCGTCGGTTGTTGAAAGAATTGGGCATCGAACAAACGTCTCCCACACGTTTCTTCTGCGACAGTAAAGCCGCCATTCATATCGCTGTGAATCCCGTCTTCCATGAACGCACAAAGCACATTGAGAATGATTGTCATGCCGTGCGTGATGCAGTCTCCGATGGCACCATTGTCACACAACATATTGGCACCTCCGATCAACTTGTCGATATTTTGACAAAAGCACTTGGTCGAGTTCTGTTTGAGACCATAATGTCCACGTTAAGCATTTCAAATCCTCATGCTCCAACGTGAGGGGGAGTATTGGGCTATATTTGTTGGGTTTGTTTGTGTTGGGCTAAAGTCCATTACTTGTTAATGACGGTTGTAAATATCTTGTGTTGTAACCCTAGAAGTCGTGTGTATATAAACGATATTAAGAACAATGAATAAAGGCAAGCAAGTTTGATATCCAATTCTACACCTTTTACTTCCAATCTTTTCTTTGATTCTTCTTCTGCTCATCTCGCTGATTTCTTGTTGTAGGCTTGATCGAAGGCTCAACCTTCAACACCCTCCCACGTATTCTTAGCTGTCGTTATTGGTATGTTCATTATTGTTTATTAATTTTGCATTAGCTAATCATTTTATTTTGTATAATTGTTAAAATGTTTTGGATATGCTCTAATTTGCATAATTATTGTAATTGCCCATTAGTTTTGTTTAAAGAAAGTCAAATGTCTTTGTTTTGTCACTAGAGTGTGTGTTTCTGTGTGTGTGAGTGTTTCTTTTTTAAAAACTAAATAGTTATTACAAGAATATCATGTATTTCCGTGTTATTTTGAAAGCTTTGTTTGTTGAGTTAGTAATTCATGTTCCTGTAACATTGAGTTTTGATAAAATTAGAGAATTAATAATAACTAGATATTCTGAATAATAGGTGATTTTAATTGGTTTTTTTAACTCCTCAAACCAATAATGATATTGTATAGAATCCAACATTGAGTAAGTCCGTGTCAGTGTTTGGTCTTTTTAAGAATCCTTCTCTCTCATCCAACTTTCAGCATATTCAAAATAACAATGATGTTCTTGATAGTAATGGGGATCCTTGTTTAAATCCAGAGGATACATCTCTGAGAACCTTGCTTGGATGTATCCATTAGTAACTTATATAAAGGAAAGTGTATACAATGTTTCAGGTATGTCTTCTATTTTCCATAACAGTTTGATGGTTGTTTAGTTCACTCTTGTTTCCTTGTCATGTTTGTTTTTGGTGTGTAGTATACAATCCACGTTTAAGCTCGTCAACTATTTTGTATTAACAGCCTCTGCTGATACAGTTTTAGATGGTTGTGTTGGTAAGGGAGCTTATTGTGTTTGAACAAGCTATTATAACAGTATTTACAGAGCCGTGCCATGGAGCAGAAGCAATACTAAAAAAAGGCCTTAATTCAAAACAGAAAGTATCAAAACATGAGATTTACAAACTGGATTTAGAAACCAAACATGAAAAATATTTAGTTTTTTCTATTATTTTAACTGAAAAAGAAGAAAAAAACGGTAAAACATGGCAAAAAGATAAGGCGAAAACTTTAAACAATGGTGTTCTGTAATATAAATAAATTTTTTTATTTAGCCATAACATAATTAACAAACATAAGAAAATAAGGGTCTTAAAATTCTTTAAAAAATAAAAGGCCGGAAGCTAATGTTTATTTTTTTTGTACGTAGCCACGGCTCTGGGTATTTATATTCTTCATATAACGTTGTTTCAAATATCTTTATATAAAACCATATTTAAAAGCTATTATTCTTCGCTTCCAGTTAATCCACCAAAAAGAACAAAGCCATGCTGCGCTACGAAGGAAAGTCCCTAATGATACTACTCATCACATTGGTAGAGTCAAAAACCATATTTTTCAACATAAGTGTTTGTGCTTTAAACTTGAAAGCAGGCTAAGACCGTTGACAAGACAAAACTTCAGCTCATAGTAGGTGAGCTAGATCGACCATTAACAAGACAAAACTTCAGCTCATAGTAGGTGAGCTAGATCGACCACTGGATCAACTGGAATCGGTTCATGCAGAAGTGGCACGATGTTAGCTATGTATTCTTCCAGGTAATGCACCAGGAAGCGATCACCTTGGATACCTTGCAGGTAATAGCGGCGCACAACTAAGACGACATTGTCTCCCGGATGTGCTGCAATCGAGCGTCGTTAATGGAGGATTTCCGCGATACCACCAGCCTACAGTGCCGGTTTAGATAGGGGACAAGCGGTGCGACCGCTCCGGGTTCATAGATTAATGAGACAAATAATGTAAGATAAAGGAACACAAAACTAAAATTAATGCAATATAAAAGGGTACAAAAAAGAAATAATGCAAGATAAAGGGGTATAAAAAAATAATGTAAGATAAAAGAGACAAAAACAAAATTTGTAACACAAAAATAGTTCATTAAAATATATTTTAACGATTTATTTTTACGCGTCAATACCCAAAAAGACTCTTTATCTTCTATAATTATCTCAACTGACTCTAATTAACTTAGAACAAAAATAAATTTTTATAATCTTATCAAATGTTTATGTATTATCAAAATGAAATCCATATTTTTTTTAACATATAACAGAGGTTCAAAAAACAAAATTTGGTCTTTTATTCAAACAAAAAAAAAATTGCCTAGGGCCCCTAAAAACCTTGAGCCGGCACTGCCAGCCTACCACAGCAAAAAACAAAAGTATGAGTGAAATTGCCCAGTTCGTGATCTCAACTTCAAATAAAGGATACACAGGTAAACAAACATACCATGAGATTGCGATCTATTCTTCTGTGTTGATATACATGTCCATCCCTACGCAGTTGAAGTTGCACAGGATACATAAACAGTCCTGCATGTTGGTCGACTTGAACGAATTCATGCACTTGTAGTTCATTAGGAGTCCTCAACAAGTATAAGACTTGGCTTGCAGATAGCCGGTTTGCCAGTGAGTGTTGCCTGATACCCGCTGGAAAAATAAATCAGAGAATATATGACATTTAGCTAAGACATGACTATTCAAATTCCAAAATTTACATTATTATAATTTGAATTTCAAAATACTAAAATCAAGACATACATAATAATTTTAATTCCAAAATCAATTGAGACATTGATGACACAGTAGACAAAATAATAAATCTGAACAGTGCAAAAGTATGACCATAACGGGCTTAACGGCAATCAAGCGTTACCAATAATGATTTAAACAGTAAGGAAAAGTTATCACACCTTTGAAATCATATATTTCATCTTACCTAAAAAATTGAAATCATTTTTTTTATCATCATAAATAAATTGAAATTTTTTATTACCGACGATAGCTGCTACATTATTGCCTCCGCATATCTTGTGTTTCCACCAGCTACAACCGCGCTGTCTTCACCAACATCATTATCTACAGCTGCGTGTTCGGCGCCACCAGCAGCGGTTACCGTAAGAGTTAAACCTTGATTTGGTGAAATCTGAATCGTAAATCCCCCGCCAGGTAGAAATTCGAGAGCTAATCCTCCTGGAATGAGAGGAATGAATTGCTGAGCCACACCATCTATATATACATTTTTGAATACATTTATGAAATAAATCCTGAAATTCATACCTATTTACAAGCATGACATTGGCATTAATTATTAATTTGTTTTTTATTTAATTATTTAATATTAAGTTTCTATTTTTGAAAACAAGATTTCTCATCCTAAATAAATTTACAACACAATGGAACCACTCCCTCTAACATTAAGTATTAAGTTTATAATTAATTTAATTAATATTAACTTTTCAATTTTACAAAACAAACATATTTACCATTCAATTTGATATCGTATTCAAGGAATAATAATAAAATATAAAAAATATTGCTTGCTCACAGATTTATTTTTATTTTTATTATGTAATTAAAACTAATTTTTACTTTTACGGGTTTCGTACGATGAGTTTTTGCGGATTAAAAATCTTTTAACATGTTGTCTGACCCGTCTAGCATGGCGGGTTTGGACTATAGAACCAACACTAAAACTATTTAGTTTTTCTAATATATACTATAGATTTGTAATCATAGTTTTGAAAATTAACTTATAAATTATTTGTTTATGAACTACAAAATATTAAACATACTATAACACATTCTAATATTTCAAAAAAAAAATGAAATACACATAAAAATATACATTAACATACTATATAGGCATATACCTCTGTTTAATTCTAGAGAACAAAACAAATCTAGAATTTTATATTCTATCTAATAACAAATTTAATGTAATTAAGTTATAAATTTTATAAAACATAAGAAGAAGAAAAAAAAATCTAAACAAAATTCTAAATTAATTAGAAAAAAATAATTAATTGAGAAATTGAAAACTAAATAAATTAAAATTCATTATTTAAAATGTAATAATTTATAGTTTAGTATCGCGGTATACTGCGGGTGAAATAGTTGAAATTAAAATTCTCGTTCATCTCGTCAACAAGTTAGATTGTGAGTAGTCAAAAACAGTCCGGCGAATCTGAGTCGCGTGAACAGTATTGTTCATCGGTTAAACGACTAAACCATGACGTTTAGTTTATTAGTGGATTTTATTTGATAATGGGTCAATCGCTAGTCATGGGCCTTTCAAATCATACTATGAATTTGTTATATCTCCTTCCTTAGTTTTTAACAAATTAAGTAACCCACGTTAAAAAAAGGTAAAAAAAGAGACTTCACCCATATCTCCAACCAAATTTTTTTTTTTTTTTGTCGACCATATCTGCAACCAAATTATTATATAAGAAAATCATTAGCCAGCCTACTCAATTTTTAAAAAAAAAATGTATAAAGCTGAAATACAAGTCGCTTTTGACGCAGCTAATTGTGAATTTTATTTACTCAAAACAAGTAAACGGTGAGCATATAAGTATAGTTGTGCCAATGACACCTAGCGAACTGATTGAATTTGAATTTGTTAAATAATATAGGATGTATCCAAATGTTTAAAGTGGTTATCAACTTCTTATAACTACGCCTATCAATATAGCACTAGCTGAGTTCTCAAAGTGATTTATAGTTTTGTACTTTTGTTACATGTCAAGCTCTATTGATATTTAAATTTTATATAAACAACTAAATTATTTCTTTTTAAAACATAATTTAAATAGAATTAAAGTTAAGACTACAATATAATATATTAAGATGTTTTATTAATATAACATGGTGAAACTTTTACTTCTTTTCTTGAATAGATTAAAAATATTATTATTATTATTACTAGGACTAAAACCCCCCGCGATGTCGTGGGGAAGTATTTTAGAAAAAAAAAATTGAATTTAAAATTTAAAATTATACATTATGAAATTATTTGAATGTAATAGAATAGTTCAAATACATAACTGTTAATAAAAACACAATCATCAAAATGAAAACTTATAACAAAAAGAATTATATAGAATAGACGCAACTTTGCAAAACATATTGTTTCAAGTATTATAAATATAAGATATTTTTATGAAGAATTATGGTAAAGAGCTACAATTAAAAAAAATTATCATGACAAAGTGATCCTTACTGAAAATACTGAACTAATGGTTATAATGAGTAATGTAATTTTCTATTATATAACTATAATTAAAAATATATTTAATAATGAGTAAAACAGTATCAACGGTAAATTTAAATTAAAATACACAACTCTTAAGAACTAAATAAAATAAATTTAAATATTAAAATATTTTTTAACAAAATGTTATGATAAATAGACGCAACTGTAATTTTAATATTAAGTTATATTAAATTTCTATATTACATAATCATTTCTAAAATTTTAGTTAGATGATAGAATAACATTGAATATTAGATATAAAAAAATAAAAAAATAATATTCAAATTATTTAGATTTAACATAAAATGAAAAATTTGTTTCAACGAACAATGATTTGTTAGTTATTGATGAAGAGGCAAAAATATATAGAGAGTTCAAAAGATGTGACTATTTAAATAGACACACCTATTAGAACAAAAAGTTGGGATGAAAAAATATGAATATAATATAGTGAAAAGACACATTTCTACAATGAACAAATACAACTATTTTAGTTTTTTTAAAAAGAACAAATAAAATTAACTTTTTTACAAAAAAGTACTACGAAATGTCGCAACTGTTGTTCTCATTTATTCAGATTGTAATTATTATTTTTAAATATTAAAATATTTTTTTTAACGGAAAGTTAAGATAAATATACAAAACTATAAATTCAATATTAAGTTGTATAAAATTTCTCTATTGCTATAATCATTTTGAAAATTTTAGTTAGATTATAGAATATATTCAATTATCTAGACTCAACATAAAATGAAAAATTTGTTTCAACGAACTTGTTAATTAGTGATGAAGAGACAAATATAAAGAGAGTTCAAAAAGCATAACTATTTAAACAGACACACCTATTAGAACAAAAGTTGTGATAAAAAAAATATAAATAAAATATAGTGAAAAGACATAACTCTACAGTGAATAGATACAATCATTTGAATTAAAAAAAAAAAAACAAAAAAACATTTTTTACGAAAAATCGCAATTGTTGTGTATGTACTTGATTATACCTACAAAGTCATATAAACTGCTTTTAAATAGAAGACATCTTTATTACCATATTCAAAAGTCAAATCCAAAAACTCATTATATAATCCATCTAACTCTTGGAAAAAGATTCTAGGTATAAAATTAACTATAAGTTGTAAATTAGATTCATCATTCCAAAAATCTTTTGTTAAATCAAGAATTGGAGAAATCTCTTTACTTTTAAAAGAATGAATGCTAGAGAATAATTTAGAGAGCTGTAAAAACCGTTGATATTGAAATTTAATATTATTTGGTGTCATGGCAAAAAAAAATGAAAACAGTTCAAACAGACAAATATTCTAGTAGACACAACTCTACAATGAACAGTTGCAACTTTACAAAAAAAAACCATTACAATGAACAATCGCAACTTTGTGTAAAACACACAATTTAAATTTTCTACAGATACTTTTTGGAAAATTATCCAAAAAGTACGATTGAAAAACACAACTTTTGGTGGCATTTGTTCAAGATAGATTCATCATTCCAAAAATCTTTTGTTAAATCAATAATTAGAGGAATTTCTTGATTTTTAAAAGAATGAATGCTATAAAATAATTTAGAAAAATGAATAAACCGTTGAGATTGAAATTTTAGTTGATTTTGTGTCATGGCAAAAAAATGAAAACAGTTCAAGCAGACAAATATATATATATAGATATATATATAATTTCAAAAGATACGAATGTTCCAATCAACACAACTTTACAGTGAACAGTTGTAACTTTTCATAAATAACCGTTTTAATGATCCATCACGACTTTTCAAAAAATATCCAAAATGTACGATTGAAAAACACAACTGTTGGTCGCATTTATTCGGTTTGTTATTATTATATAGATTATTATTATTATTATATATATATATATATATTCTTTTTTGATAGGGTTATGAACTTTTGTTTTATATATTAACAAATTTAGACTTTACATATTTATCTTTTTAGTTAGTACAGTATATGAAAGAAAAAAATTTATTTCCAATTTTCCATATTATAGTGACGGTCTCTATAACCCAACTACTAACACTCTGTTAAACCTCAAATTCAATTTTTTTCTCTCCTCGATCATCTCTCTTAGGTTTCTGATCAAGAATCATGTCGGTTGTTGAAAAGCTTTCTTCGGAACCACAAGCTAAAAGGCAAAAGATCGAACCAAAGATCAACGAGTCATCGTTATCGCTATCCTCTTCTAGTAGCTGTGGTCACGGGTACGCACTTCATGGAATCTGCATCGCCTGCAAATCAACAATAGACAAAAGGCAAGGCCGAGCGTTCGATTATATTTTCCAAGGTTTACAGCTAAGCCACGAAGCTGTGGCGTTAGCCAAGTGCTTTACAACGAAATTATCTTGTCTCTACGAGAAGAAGCTTCACCTTGTACTCGACTTGGACCACACGCTCCTCCACACTAGAGAGGTTCCGCGTCTCTCCGAAGCAGAGAAGTATCTACTCGAAGAAGCAGGTTCAACGACGAGGGACGATCTGTGGAAAATCAAAGACTCAGGAGATCCCATGGAATTTTTGACAAAGCTAAGGCCTTTTGTTCGCGACTTCTTGAAAGAAGCCAACGAGATGTTCACCATGTATGTTTACAAAAAGGGTAGTCGCGTATACGCTAAGCATATTTTGGAGGTGATTGATCCGAAGAAACTCTATTTTGGGGATAGAGTGATAACAAAAGACGAGAGTCCTCATATCAAGACGCTTGATTTGGTTTTGGCTGAGGAGCGTGGGGTGGTGATTGTGGATGATACGCGTAAAGTTTGGCCTTATCACAAGAGTAACCTAGTTGATATTAGCAAGTACAACTATTTCAGACTCAAAGGCCAAGGGTCAAAGCCTTACTCCGAGGAGAAGACAGACGAGAGTGAAAGCAACGGTGGATTGGCGAATGTTTTGAAGTTACTCAAGGAAGTTCACCGTAGATTCTTAAGAGTCGAGGTCGAGGACGAGTTGGAGGCGAAGGACGTTAGATCGCTGCTACAAGAAATAGACTTCGAATTCAACAAATATTATGTCGAATGATCTCTCCTTCTGTCTTTCAGACTCTGTAGAAACTTCATTTAACCATTGCAAGTTTGTCTATTTTATAAATATGTGTTTGCAAAAAGATACATTGACTTCAAAACATATACGGTGAATGTGGGTATTTCACTAGTTAATTATAAGCTCAAACATACGTTGATCAGTTGATTAACTCTTTGGGACACTCCTAGCAAATACAAGAATGAAACAGAACAACACAGGAAATTAACTTGGTGTATCTTCCTTTTTACGCAGCAGGATTCGGATATACTTTGGGCTTTGGTTTCACTTCGATTTCGTTCACGTTTCTTACAAAGATGGCCTCCGGTTCATACCTACAAAACATCACACAGAGAGACCCAATCAAAGAGAATTCTAACTCGAAACCAAATACAAAGAGATTAACTTTTTCAAGTGTGGGGTTTTGTGACAAAAACAAAAAGGATGCGTTTAAAGGTCATATAGATCAGATCTGAAAGTTTAAATTCTCTAATGTAGCAATATACTTCTATGCTATGTTATTTTCTCTAAGCAACCAACTCAACCAGAGTTCAAATCATCAGAGATTTCAACAAAGGCACACTGTTGTAAAACTTCAAAAGGATTAGAAAGGGAACAAGCTACTTACGATTTCTCCCCCTCTTCAAACGTGTAACTTGAAGCAACAGCCAGTAGCTGACCATCTCGACTGAATGACAGTGCCGAGATACTTGTTGGATACTTTGAGTACTACAAAGGGAACAACAACAAGGAGCAAATCAATTGTGTGCCATACTTAAACACTCAGAGAATAATGATCTTGCCCGTTACTAACCTGATATAGCCTCTTCTTGTTGTTACCATCCCAAATATTGACGAAACCATCACAACCTCCAGTTGCAAAGGTGCCATAACTGCAATTAAAAATGTCAGATGATTACACTTGAAGGTAGCTATGCAGGAGAGATTTCTCAGCACTATAATTTTTCCCATTAGTTCTCAGACCAAGAATAAATTAACATGTTGTCTAATTAATATTAGACTCAAAAACAAACTGGTTACAAAAAACTGTTTACACGCACAGCATATTTAGCATCCAAGCAGCTATGAACTAAATTCCAAAGTCCTTATTTAGTTGAACTATTATTTTAACCTTCTTGTGTTCTGTAAGTAGTAGTAAATCTAGAAATCTATGAAACAGTTGGACTCTATCTAAGATAAGAACTCACATTGGATGGAAGGCAATGGAATTTACAGGGTAAACAATGTCCCTTCCAGCCTCTGTTTTCCGATGGCATTTGAAAGCATATCTGAGGACAAGATCAACAAATACACCTGTAAGTCAAAAAGTTGTGGAAAAGAGAAAAGAAGAAAAACACACGGAAAAAAAAATACTTTTTAGCTTGAGCAGCCTCTGATAGATCAAAAAACTCCATGGCTACCCTTCCTTCAACTGAGCTAAGAGCATATCCTGTAAAAAAGTGACTAAGTATTCTGATTTTTATAAAAAGAAAGGGAATTTATAAATCATCAGTACACAATGCTTAATGATAAGCCCGGAATTTTCAATCTCCTATTTTACAAAATTGACAAACACATAAACTATGACAATCAGTAACGATCTGTTCTAGAGAACACTACACTCACCCAAAATTCTCCGTCAAAAATAAAAATAAAACCTTTCATCCAAATTACAAAACCCCTTCACATGTGAATATTTATTACTTTCTGGGCAATCAACGTCACAGACTCTCAAATATGAGTAGTTGAAGAAGATAAACGCAAAAGCTTTCTCAAATCTATTCGCCTGATACGGTTTTTGAATCGGAGAAAGAACAAAATCAGAAGATGATTTATTGAAATTGAAGTCGGTGAATATGAACCGATATATGTATGACTTAAACCGAAGAACAGTACATAATTTTTACGGTTTAACAAAATAAACCAAACTAAACCAAAAAAATTAACAACTAAACCGGGAAGCTTGGGCACACAAATCAGAGCTTCCTTGTTGTTTACTCAGGAACAACCTTTTTTTTAACAGATTCAAAGTTATTAAAGGGTTTGAGGTTCGAGAAACAGGAGTGATCTTAAGAGGATGAACCATGGTCAAGCTCAGTCCAACAACATCCTCTTCCATGTTAATCTTCTTCTCTTCTTCGATCCTCCACTCAAACCCTTGCACCATCACTCCAACTGCAGTTCCCACAATGACATAAGCTAGATTTTCTCCAGGACAGCTTCTTCTCCCGCTTCCAAAAGGAATGTACTTAATTTCTTTCTCTCTTCTCTCCTCCTCTTGCTCTGTTCTTGAAGCTAAAAACCTCTCTGGCTTAAACACAAGTGGATCTTCCCAAGTTTCAGGATCTCTCATCACAGCATAAGCGTTAACAACAAGTGATGTCTCCTCCGGTACGTAAAACCCTCTGATATTACACCCTTCTTTTGAGAACCTTACAAAGAAAGGACCCGGCGGGTGCAGTCTTATCGTTTCTGTAGAAACTAGGTTTCCACAATGAATTTGTTTGAAAGGGGGAAACAAATTCGGGAAGACAATCTCTCTAGAAAATAGATCTAAGCCTTGGAATTGAAAGTAAAAAGATGAACTCAAAAGGATTAGGGTTTTTGCTCAAAGTAAAGGGGAATTCAATTATTGTATTAAATTCTGGATGGTTTACAATGGAGGATTCGTTCCTTATTTATACATATAAATCGGAACACCTAGAATATTAACTTTCCTTAACTGACGAAGTGAAATATGGAAAGCTGCCTTATTGTTTGAGTCGGCCGCGCCGCACCGAAGCGAAGTCGGTTTCTTCTTCTCCAAGACTTCGTCTCATTCGAATTGACTCCTGATGACCTAATCGATCTCCTAACCGGATTACCGGTTAAATACTCAATTAATGTTTCTGGTTTAGCTCGGTATGTTGGGGGTGCTGAATCCCGCACCAACAATTAGTCCCCCCCAGTTCAGTATATTCGAGATTTAATTCGAATATTTTGAACTATGGAAAGAGAATATCCGATCTGATCCATAAATACTTAATTGATTTTAACCAGATCTTTAAATCGCCACGCCGCGCATTGTCCGGATGACACGTGTCGTTTACGTCACATCCGCTAGCTCGGAATTCGAAGGGTCGCGTAGGTCATCATTACTTTTTATAGGGTTGCCACCCATCCGATTCTATAAATACGCTTCTATTCTCTTCATTTCTCATTTTTCGCCAACAGCAACAGGTGATCTACTCCGATCTCTCTTCCATTTCATTTCGTTATTTTGCTTCCACACTCTCCGAATTCAAAACATGGCGAGCACTTCGGAACCTACCTCTTCGCCAGAAATTGAATGCAACCAATTAATTCGTCGTAATTCCAAGCGACGAACCATCAATCCTGGACACTCCGCGCAGATCGGGGAGTCGAGCAGATCAGCCTCCGAAGTCCCGCTACACCTGGTTCGCTGTTCGACAGGAGCCTCTTCTTCGCAGGTTGATCCAACCTTGCCTTCATCAGTTCGTCACGAGGAGGAAGATCGGTTTGTACCCATAGGGTTTTCAATCGAAGACATTGACCCCTTGTTTGACCATGAAGGACGGATTGGAGGCGAAAAGAGTTCGAGTTCGACTGAAACTGTGAATGACATGCTGAACTCGTGTGGTTTGTTCAACAGCAACGTTACAATTTTGATCCCTCGAGAAGACCAACGCCCCAGGAGCCCCCCGGAAGGGTATATATGCTTGTACGAGGGTTACTTTACCGAGTGTCGCCTCCAATTCCCAATCCCGGAGTTGATTTCGATCTATGCCGAAAGACGGATGATAGCGATCTCGCAGTTTGTACCTGGGGCTATTTGTAACTTTATGGCTGCCCTCACCATAGCAGCCGAAGTCGGAGTCGACATTAGAGTTCAATGTTTTGAACAACTGTCCAACTTTATGCTATCAAAGAGTCCGCATCGCTGGGAAGTAAATATGAGGCCGGCACACAATTTCCTTGTCGGTAAAAGGGTAAACAAGTTCAAGAAGTATACGGACCGCTATTTCTTCGTCCGCGTCGACCAGTACTCATTTGCCAACCCGCTGGGTTTTCATCGGAGAGTGTGGAACGAAAATCCCGGTCTTTATATTTTTAGCGTACTTTAATCGACTTCGACAACTCTGACCAGTTATAACTTTTTAATGTCTTTGTTTTTAGATCGTCCATTGTTTGCAATGCGCCTAGCTCCGAACTATATTCTCGTTAGAGACGCTTTGCTAACCGGGAACAATCGTCAGTGGGATTTTATCACTCGTATCCGAGTCGAAACAGCAATGGGAAAAGCCAGGACAAATTTTCCAAGTTTCGCCAATGCACTAAGACAATCTGCTGGATGTCGCGTGATGGAGTCTAAAGATGTCCAGATTGTTCGCCGAGACACTCAAGCGGCCATTGAAGCCGAGATCGGCCCCTCTCAGGGTCCAACCGAAGTTGACCCTACTCCGGATCAGATCGTCGCCAACCCTATTCAAGCACCCGGGGAGGACATCGGGCCATCCACCATCGCAGAGGGAGAAAACCCTCCTTTGGCTTTAGAAAACGTCGATCCTTCGAACAGAGAACAAGACGTTCCTCAAATTGAGGTTGGATCCAAAAGGAGGAAGAAGAAGAACAAAAACAAACAAATCTGCGAGGAACCACCTCTCGATGCGCGTCCGTTGTCGAATCGCAAGCGTTTGGCTGACGAAGCCGGACTGGAGTCTGCCGATCGATTCCGCCTCGAAAGAAAGGATGATAAGACGAATCACTTCGCATATCATTATTTTGGCAACTATCCTTTGGTGACTAATCAAGAGGCCTCGGGCGAGCTTTTCCGGACCTTGAAGACTTCCCACCGAATCCTTCCGCCAACGGACGAACTGGAATTCAAGCAAGCATTCCTTGATGTCGCCGAATCGCACTTAATGGTTCGTTTTACTATTCTCATCGATCTAGCGAATTTTGATTCATCCAACGAAACTTCGAACTGACCTACAGTCTTTGAATTCACAGACTGCCGCCAAGATGAATACACTGGTTCAGTTGTATGATAGACGAGCCAAATCCAACAAAGGATCCGAGCTCGAACTCGGAAAGGCAAAGGAGTGCATGGAAGAAATCCGACTTGCCAGCAAGACGAAGGACGAGAGAATCAAGGAGCTTGAAGCCCTTGTCGCTGAAAAAGACGGCATTATTGCCAATACCGAACTGAGGGCAAACAAACTGAACTCCCGAGCGCTCACTCTGGAAGAAGAGAAAAACGAACTGCAGGAATCATGCGACGGGTTGAAGGTTCAGCTCAATTTCGAACTCAAGAGACTTCGAAAAGATCGTCGGGATAAGGTGGAGCGAACCGCGAAGAAAGCGCAAGACCGACTGGACAAGGTCAAGGCCTATCTGGTCGAACAAGCGAGAGTTCGCCCCCTGGAAGACATGCTGAACCAAGCCACCGGAGTACAGGGAGCTGTACGATATCTGATTGAGAAGGGGGCCGTCATTCCTGAGGAGCGGATAAGGGAGATCGACGAGAAAAAGGCCGAAACCGAAAAAACTGTCATTGCGATCGATGTCCTCGAGCTGAACGACAATGACCTTACCATGTCCCCGGACCAGCTCGGTTATGGATTCCCCCCCCCCCCGGAGAGGACGGCTCCGGACTCTGTTGAGCATCCATTCGGCTCAAACGCCGGGAGTTTTCAAGCAGATCTGTCCGGTGATTTGGATGTCGAAAATTGACATGGTTTTCCGTTTATTATTTCCTTTTTCCCTTTGTAAATCCTTATGGGTCGGAGTACCCTTGTAAAACATTGCCGACTTGTTCGGCCCGTTCTCTTTTTGGAACTTGCTTATCGGAATTTTTCCTTTTTGTTGAAAAAGAAAACTAACAATTTGAAGAAATTTGTGCTTTTACCATTTTGCATGGAAAGTTCCCAAATTTCTTAAGAAGTTTATCTCTCAAGACTTGTATAAATCCAACCAGTGCTGCTTGCGGATCATACATCCAAGAAAGCTTGTCAATCAGAAACAATGTCGAGCTCAGTTGGCAGCGTAGAATCCCCGTTGGTTAGCAACGATGTGCCAACGTTCTCGAATGCCGAAGCTATCGAAAGAGGGATGACGTACTTCTCGAACATCAAAGCTCCCTGGATGTTGATGTCTCGCGTTAAACCAGAGGAAATACGCGAACTAATCGAATTTTTTCACGAGGTCGAAGATCGTCATGCAGAATATTCCAATCGTCTTGCCGCATCAGAACAAGCACAGCGAGATCTGCTACTCAAACTCGAGATGCTGGAGTCTCACCCCAAGGATTGGAGTAAGAATGGGTTCGACAAGATAGCTGATTTGCCACCATGTCTTGTCGCATACTGCAATGAATGCCAAAGAGGATCTGGACGTGGGTCGATGTACACAGACCCAGCCTTGGTCGGCGATTTTATTCCAGGTAATGTTAAGCCGTTCTATATCAACCGGCGTGCAACTGATGCCGAGCTTGCCGAGGCTGATGCCTTTTTCTTTCAGGTAGCCCCTATCCTTTTTACTTGCCTTACAAGCGATCGAAATTTGTCTTTTTCATACTGACCCGTTGCTGACTTGGCGTATGCAGATCGAGGGTATGCACCAAGAATTGACTCAAGACCTTCAGTATTTTCATATGAAGAGAGGCAGAATCGATCGACGGCTGAGGACTTTGGAATCCGAGATTGCTCTACTTAAGGCGAAAAGGAAGAGGACTACCGAACTGCTTGACGAATCCGAACAAAAAACCAGAGCATTGGAAACTCGCCCCGAGGATTGGGAAAAGACTGGGTTGCAACTGCTCTGGCCAATGCCGAAACGAGTCAAAATGAGCATTCGTGAGATTACTGCGAACGGCGTTGCAACTCGGGATTAAGATATTCTATAATAATAAGAGATTTGCTTTAATAATAAGAGATTTGCTATAATAAAATTTTGTAATAACAAGAGATTTGCTTTAATCATTGTTTTACGATTTGAAAAATGTGTCAGAGGCGAGACGTCTCCCGGCTTACAACAGACAATTTTTATTGATTGATGGTAGAAAACATCAATTCGAAACGAAGTGTTAATAAAGTGTGTTGGGTCGGAGAGCAAGATACTTGGCTCGGCTTATCTCCTTTGCTTTAGTTCGGATACCGGACTGCGAAAATATTCTCTGGGTTCGGCTAATCGTTCCGTTCGAACTAAAGTTTGGGTGCGAAATAAACACTCTGGGTTCGGCTTACCCCAAAAATAAAAACGGGTGCGGAATAAGTACTCTGGGTCCGGCTTATCCCCACATAGGAAGGTCAGGCGCGACTCTGGGTTCGGCTTATCCTGAAAAATAATTGGTAATTATACAAACTGATCACCTGGCCAGGGTGTCAACGCGGGGTGAGTTCGATGTGAACTGAATTCGGATCGATATAGTTTTTTTTTTTTTTTTTTGTGCGTTTCTGGCGCTTGCCTTTTCCTTTTTGGAAATAATGAACGTGCTTAATTTAATACACTGCACGGTCTTTGAGGATTTCTCTTGGGAACCCGCGCTACACGCTGATTGGTGGATTCAACGGCGGTTACTTCCCTGATCCTGTATAAATAGGATTGAATATTTGAGAAGACCATCACAACTTTCCTACATATTATACGAAAAAGATGGTGACTACTCGATCTGTGTGGCTGAGACGAGCTCGGGAAGTGCTCGCCGCTTCGGCGAGCAATTCCAGACGGACTGAAGCTTCGGAAGACCCCCTGCCCAAGAAAGGGCGGAGACGTTCCGAGTTCGCGCACCGGTCCCCGATGTTGACATGACGGGTGCAGAAGGGAGTCCCGTGTGTCAAGAGCTCCGAAGGTATCGGGCTCACCGTTATAGACTGGGGGCTCACCTTATAGCGAGACGCCGCAGATCGGCCGAGGTCTACCGGCTTTATCGTTTGGACGGGACAATTCGGGTCCTGAACGAGATGATCGCCTAAGGTTTCTTCTTGGAGAAGTGGCGTATGACTGGGCTGCATGCCGCACGTGCGGCGTGCCAAGAATTGGTGGCGAGTATGGAGATGCCAGTCCTGTTGGAGGCCGACTGTCAGCCTCTCGAAGATACCGCGTACCTGTTCACTGTGGATATCTGGGCCTACCGAGCTTCCGTAGAAAGGTTAAGGTGGTATGCCAATTTCCTGGAATCGGCCGGCCCGATTTTCCGTGAGAAGCACTTGGTCGAGGGCCCGTGCTCCTTCCTGGAAGATTTGGCGTCACAAGGTGTCGAAGTTCCGAGAGGGAAACTGGAGACCCTGAGGGAAGCTTGTCAGGTCTGGCGAGCCGAACTGGACAAGATAGCGGTGGAGGAACCATTGGAAGACGATTTGTCGGGTCCGCGGCCTCCACTTCATCTGCAGGATCAGCCTAGACGCTGATTGCGGTACTCCGACCGTTCCGCATTCTGACTTCGGATGGTCTTTTCCTTTTCTCATCTAGGACCCCGAGTTGTCGGAGGGGAGTTCTCCCTTTGCGTCTCTTTTCTCTTTTTCTTTTCTTTTTGTTTTAGTATTGCTCTAAAATTGTAACGGTGATCAGTCATGGAGACTTCAATTGGAATTATCGACCGTGCAAGAGAAATTAAATGCAAATGAGATCCTTTTTGAAATATGATGGTTATTTGTACTTCGGCTTGCCGCCGATCTGAACGTATCTAAACGTAAGAAGCAATTTTTGCTTTTAATTAATAAAAATTTTATTAAGTTATTGGCTTCATTCGCTTAATCCTTAAAAGGTAAGGAATTGCCTACGTACCCCGAAGTGGGGATCAAGCCAACCGTAGTTCGTATTACAAGTTGAAGATATCTAAGAGTTCGGATTCCCGGAAACTCTTAGATAGGGTCGTGACCTAACTGTAGTAACGTTTCAAGTGGGCTGCGTTCCACGATTTTTTGATCCGTTCCCCGGACATGGTTACGAGTTCATAAACGCCCGGACGAACTGCTCTAGATACAAGATAAGGACCTTCCCATCGAGCGCCGAGTTTACCGGCGTTTACTTCCTTGGTGTTCTCGAAGACTTCGCGCATAACCAGATCACCTTCGTTGAAGCGTCGCTGACGAACAGTCTTATTGTAATATCGAGCCGCTGCATCATGGTAATGTTGCATCCGAACTAGAGCTTTGTGGCGCAATTCTTCGGCGAGATCGTTATGGTCGGCCAATATTTCATCGTTAAGTTTAGGATTACCGACCATCATAGTGCGACGAAGTGTCGGGACCCCTGCTTCAGCCGGTGCGAGTGCTTCAAGACCATATGCGAGGGAGAAAGGGGATTGTCCCGTGCTCCGCCGCGGGGTTGTGCGGTATGACCACAGCACTCCATCCAGGTGATCTGCCCACGCTCCTTTCCTTCGACCGAGTCGCTTCTTGAGCCCATCAACGATCGACTTATTCGTGGCTTCGGCTTGACCATTGCCTTGCGGGTATCCAGGAGTCAAAGTGCTGAGACGGATTTGCCATTTTGTCAGGAAGCGTCTGGTGATCATCGAAGTGAATTGGGTACCGTTGTCGGTGACGATTTCATATGGGAGTCCGTGACGACAGATGATGTTTTTCCATATGAAATTGGTCACATCTAAGGATTGGATCCTCGTGAAAGATTCTGCCTCCACCCACTTGGTGAAGTAATCGGTCAGCACCAGGACATACTTCTTGGACTTGGATGCCGGGAATGGTCCTATGGCATCCATGGCCCAGCGCATAAAGGGATACGGAGCAGTGACGGTGTTTAATAGCTCAGGCGGGACGTGCCGCATGGGTCCGTGACGCTGACAAGCTTCGCATTTGGCCGCGAAAGTCTCGCAATCGGCCATCATGGTGGGCCAATAGTGTCCGTCCTTTTTGATTTTGAGAGCAAGTGCGTGTCCGCCGGAATGGTTGCCACCTTCGCCTTCATGCACTTCCATCATGATGCGTTCGGCCTCGTCCCGAGTAACACAGGTTAGGAACACTCCCGACGCACTCCGGCGAAATAGCTCCCCGTCCAACAGGATGTACCTGGCACTCCGAGCCTTTAGCCGTCGAGCTGCCCATTGATCTGCCGGGACAGTGCCATCGGAGATGTAAAGTTTGATCTCAGTTTGCCAATCCTCGGGGGGGTTCGACGACGTCCGCCATATCTTCTATCGGCTCGTCGACTTCCATCGGGATTGGGTCGTCGTTGATGAGGGCGATCTGGCTGTCCGGATCAATGCTGGGAGCCTCGATGCATTCGACGGGAATGGTACGACGTAACTCGGGGTCAGAGCGGTTTGCCAGAGCTGCGAGTGCGTCGGCTGATGCGTTCTCGTTTTGCGGGATTTTCATCAGAGAGAAAGACGTGAATTCGCCGGATAACGTGCGGACCAACTGTCGGTATGCTCCCATTCGCTTATTTTTGGCATCGAATTCGCCGCTGAACTGGCTGACTACGAGTTGGGAGTCACAGAAGACCTGCAGGTGTTTGACTCCAAGTCCCTGGGCTAGCCGGAGTCTTGCGAGAACGGCCTCGTACTCGGTTTCGTTGTTCGATGCTTTGAAATTGAGCTTTAACGCCTGCTCGAGGATTTCTCCAGTGGGGGATCGGAGTATGAGGCCGACCCCGGATCCTTGATTTGTTGACGAACCATCGACGAACATTGTCCATTGCTCCACCGCGGGAGTGGGAACGTCAAGCTCGGGCGATAGTTCGGTGATGAAGTCGGCCAAAACTTGTGACTTCAAACTTGGGCGAGAACGATATTCGATGTCGTACTCGCTAAGCTCGACCGCCCATTTCGCCATACGTCCGGATTGGAGAGGGCTGTGAAGGATGGTCCGGAATGGTTGATCAGTGAACACGACGATAGAATGTGACTGAAAGTAAGGTCGCAATTTCCGTGCTGCGACGATCACTGCAAGAGCCAGTTTCTCCAGCGTGGGATATCGCGATTCCGCGTCGTTTAGCGCTTTGCTTGTGTAGAAAATGGGCTTCTGGTCTCCGCGGTCGTCTCGGACTAGTACCCCGCTAACCGCCGAACTGGAAACCGAGACATAGAGGTATAGTGTTTCGCCGTCCTCCGGTTTGACCAAAACTGGGTGATGGGTCAAATATTCCTTCACCTGGCGAAAAGCGATTTCGCATTCCTCGTCCCAATGGAAATCTTTATTCCCGCGGAGAAGTTGGTAGAAGGGGAGACACTTATCCGTCGAGCGGGTGATGAAACGGTTCAGAGCAGCGATCCGGCCAGTCAGGCGCTGTACTTCTCGCTTGTTGGTCGGTGACGGGATTCCGAGTATAGCTTCGATCTGCTTAGGATTTGCCTCTATTCCCCTTTCGGTGACGATGTACCCCAGGAATTCCTCGGATGTCACTCCAAATGTACACTTCGTCGGGTTCAGTTTCATCTGGAATTGATCCAAGATGTCAAAACACTCTGCCAGATGTTGGACGTGCTGTTCCGCGATCAGCGATTTGACTAGCATATCGTCTATATAGACCTCCATGGTTTTGCCAAGCAGATCCGCGAACATCATGTTTACTAAGCGCTGGTAGGTTGCTCCGGCGTTTTTTAATCCGAACGGCATAACTTTGTAGCAGTAGGTCCCCCTATCCGTGATAAAAGCCGTTTTCTCGCGGTCAGCTGAACTCATAGGGATCTGATTGTAGCCTGAGAAGGCATCCATAAATGAGAGCAGCTGGTTTCCAGCTGTGGCTTCGACGAGACGATCTATGTGCGGCAGGGGAAAACTGTCTTTAGGGCAAGCTTTGTTGAGATCGGTGAAGTCCACGCAAACTCTCCACTTGCTGTTTTTCTTTTTGACCACCACCGGGTTAGCCAACCAGTCAGGGTACTGGACTTCCATGATTTGAGCTGCCTTGAGTAGGCGTTCAACTTCATCTTGGACTGCCTTGGCTCGGTCCGGGCCCAAGCGCCTGCGTTTTTGCCTGATCGGCTTGACCGTGGGGTCGATATTGAGCTTGTGACACATGACCACGGGGCTTATCCCGACCATGTCCTTTGTAGACCAGGAGAATGTGGACGCCCGAGATTGCAAGAAAGCGATCAGTTTAGTCTTTATGTTTTCATCGAGTTCGGCCCCAATTCCGACGGTTCGCGAGGGGTCAGAGGGGTCAATATTCACCTGTAGGATCTTGCATTCCGGAGACTTGAGGCGGTCCCGCTCCGGCTTTTGGGGACCGGTGAAATGGTCCCCACTCTGTAATTGCTATGCGGTCTCCGTCTTCCTCTGCTTCTTTTCGATAACAGAGCAGACTCTGGCCACCCTTTGGTCGCCGTAAAGTGTGCAAATTCCAGTGGCAGTTGGGAATTTGAGACAGAGGTGGTAGGTCGACGGTACGGCCTGCATCGCGTACATCCACGGTACCCCCAAAATAGCGTTGTAGATTGGTGGTGCATCAACAACTGCGAACTTAGTTTTCCGGATCACCCCACCAGCTCGCACTTGTAGTTTCACGTCACCCATCGACATCTTGGCAACCCCATCGTAGCCCGTCAGCGTTCGGGTTTCGGGTTTCAGTTGATCTGGTGTGATTCCCATTTTTTCCTACGTTTGCCAGCAAAGCACATTGACGGTGCTCCCAGTGTCAATCAGGACTCGTTCAACGTCAAAATCGCCTATCGAGACTTCGATAACCAAAGGGTCTGAATGGGGGTGTTGGATCCCTTTGGCGTCTTCCGAAGTGAAAGATATCGGATCCGAACAGAGTGGAGGTTCGCCCGGAACAGTTTGGAGGGCGCATACTTGTCGTGCTCTCTTTTTTAGTGCGCGGACGGAATCTGCGCAGTCCTCCGGGGGACCAAGTATCATGGTTATTCGTCCACGAGGAGGGGAATTGACCCGCTCCGGGTTTTGCCCCCTCAATCGCTTGGGAGGGCCTGGCAGTTCATCCGTTTGGGGCGCCTCCTCTTGGTCGACCGGTTGTTGGGCTGTGTTGAGTGGCCCGTCGTGCCCTCGTCCGCCGCCCGCACGACGACCTCGATTGGATCGTCCGCCGCGCCATCCCCCTCGATTAGATCGTCCTCGACCTCTACCTCCACGGGCGTTTTTTGGCTGGTAAGTGGCCTCGACTTCGCTAGAGAGATATTTTGCGTACAAGAAGTTTTTCAGGTGGACGCATTCATGTGTGGAGTGACCGGGGTACATATGGAAATCGCAGTAGAGTTCCTTCGGGTCAGATGATTGCTTCTCTTGATCGTCCACTTCGGGAACTGCCTGGATGACGCCCTTCTTTCGATCCTGGGGTTCGTGGTGCTTGCGGGGTTCGTGGTGTTCGACCCGGTTTTTGGCTTTAGGGGGGTGTGACGGTTGCTCGTCATTGATTTTTGCTACAATCCGGGCCTCCTCCTCCTCGTCGAGTGTGAATCTGGAGGCCCGGTGTAGCGCGTCATCGAGGTCCTTAGGTTCGCGGATGTTGAGGTCTTTCCGCAAAGGTGATCCAGGGATCAGACCCTTTCGGAAGGCTGCCATCGCTGCATCCTCCGGGACGTTGACCTTTGTCAGCTTTTCTTTGAATCTGTTTAAGTAGCTAGCGATGGGTTCTCCTCGTTCCTGGGCCATCTCCCATAGATCCGAACTCGTGACACCGCGCTCGATGAGGATACGGTAGTTCTTGAGGAAAGCCTTAGACAGATCGTCAAAGTTGTCGATCGAGTTCGGTTCAAACCTCGTGAACCATACCAAGGCGGGACCGGAAAGGCTATCAACGAACAGTTGACAGCAACCGGCGTCCCTTTTTTCCTCGGTGAACCGTGCCTTCGACATGGTCGCCATGAAGGACGTCATGAACTGGACCGGATCTTTGTCTCCCTGGTAGACCGGGAGCTTTAGTTTGACGTTTGGTATGGCGGCACGTGCTATCCGCTGGGTGAAAGGCGACTGCCGGGTTACTTCGACGATCCTGTCGATTTCCGGGGCTGTGCTGATAGCTCGATGGAGGAGCGCGTTCATGCCACTAATCTGTGACCTGATTTCTTCGAGTTCGAGGCTAGGTCCGGAGTTCGCGTGGCGGGCGACCGGGATGGTCGATCTTTCGTGTATCCGCAAGTTCGGATTGGTCGGTCGGATACTCGACGCCATTTGAGGAGGTGGATTCCTCCGCTCAATTTGTGCCTCCGAAAAGTCGAGACGGCGAGTGAGACCGTCTACATCAAGTGATTGTCCGGCAGAGACTTGCGATGGGGTTGTTTGGGTTACAACGGCGTCAACTCTGCGGTTAGTGTCGGAGATCATCTGGTAGATCTCTTTCGTCATGGTGCCGAACATGATTCTGAAGTCTTCCATGGAAACGACCTGCGGGCTTTGGACCGCTGGCGTGATATGAACGGGGAGGTTCCCGTTCTGTACGCTGGTTTGCTGCTCCGTTGTTCGAGCATCCGCCTCGTTATTGGTTTGGTCATTAGAAGGTTCCGTGTCGAGGTTGACTAGTTCTTCGAGAGTTCGTCCTGTACCCTGGCTGGTTTCTCCTTCATATCCAACCCCGACTGGGAGTTCGGTGGAGGTTCCAGCCGGGTTCGCCGTTATGTTGACGCGGTGACGAGAGTACACGGCAGTGACGGGCCTAGTCAATGCGCCACCCAGTATCGCGGTGTCATCCCGAGAAGGTGTGATACCGGTGAGATCGAGCGTGCGGTTTTCTTCGAGAACTTCGTTCACGACGGAAGACATTATTGCAAGGCTTTTTTGGAGAGTTTTCTCGAGAGTAACTTTTCTAGAGACGATTTGCGTCCCCACAGACGGCGCCAATTGTAGAAACTAGGTTTCCACAATGAATTTGTTTGAAAGGGGGAAACAAATTCGGAAAGACAATCTCTCTAGAAAATAGATCTAAGCCTTGGAATTGAAAGTAAAAAGATGAACTCAAAAGGATTAGGGTTTTTGCTCAAAGTAAAGGGGAATTCAATTATTGTATTAAATTCTGGATGGTTTACAATGGAGGATTCGTTCCTTATTTATACATATAAATCGGAACACCTAGAATATTAACTTTCCTTAACTGACGAAGTGAAATATGGAAAGTTGCCTTATTGTTTGAGTCGGCCGCGCCGCACCGAAGCGAAGTCGGTTTCTTCTTCTCCAAGACTTCGTCTCATTCGAATTGACTCCTGATGACCTAATCGATCTCCTAACCGGATTTCCGGTTAAATACTTAATTAATGTTTCTGGTTTAGCTCGGTATGTTGGGGGTGCTGAATCCCGCACCAACAGTTTCCTTAACCACAGCTTGCAAATAAGGCAGGTTTGGTAGATCTGTTTCTTGAATCAACCTTGTTTTTTCCACCACGCAATCTATTTCTCCTCTCAGTCTCTCAAGAACGTTAGGGTTGCTAATGATCTCCCCCATTGCCCACTGTGTTGTTTTGACCGAGTTATCAGTGCCTGCAAATAAAAGATCCTGCAGTATTGCAAAACGTTAATCGTACAGTTTTGATTTGTTAATGAAACTACTTGGTGGGATGAACGTTTTTACCGCGATAACAGACTTGATATGGCTCCTTGTGATCTTATACTCTGCTTTTTCATTTCGGTGAGCTACCAGCAACGCGTCCATTAAGTCCGTACCTTGATGATGATGCTCGTCCAATTTCTTTTCGTGTTCCACAATAATTTTTTCGAGAAGCTCATTGAATCTCTCGGAAACAACCATCGTTTCTTTTCTAAACAGTGAGGCAACAAGCTTCTTAAACCCTGCGCGTAACATGTTTGCAAAGAAAAGCTTCTTTGTCAAAACATTTAACTCGGTAGCCAAAGCCTTGAATCTCTCTTCTGAACAACTCTTCCCCATAATCATCTTGCTGATGCTGTAGTTAGTGAGCGTCAACGTTTCCTTACTGTTCTCCACGCTCTCCTTCTTCATAGCCTTTTCAAACAGGTTCATATAAAACCGCTCTAGCTCATCTGCTCGGATACCTCGCGACCGCTCGTGTGCTTGGGGTCCAAGCAAGTTTGTTACCAGGACCTTCTTCATGAATTTCCAGTAATTTCCATAAGGAGCAGAGATGAAGCTGAAAGATCCGGCAAAAAGAGAATCATCGGTAGGAGTGAAGCCGCGATACGAGTTGTTCACGTCGTGCGTCCTGAAGATCTCGTAAGCAACTGAGGCTGAGGAGACGAGGACTACGTGGAAACTGAAGACGTGGAGATAGAGAATAGGTCCGTACTTGGAGGAGAGTTTCAATAAAGATATGTGGAGTAGAGCAGAGAGAAGAAGGTGAAGATGACCGATGATAGGAAGAGAAGGAGGACTCGGAGGCAGATCAAAGCCGCTTGGCTTCTTGAAGAAGTTATAGTAACAGAGAAGTGGGAAGAGACATAAAAAGAGGATGAAGATGAAGCAGTTTTGAAATTCTAGGGTGATCATTGCTGCCGGTTTTTGTCAAAGTGAAGAAGAGGCAAATTACACAGAGAAATGTTCCTATTAAGAATCCATGAAACTATTATGAGGCCATGATTTGTTTACTATAAATCAAGAAAAGCTCTTCTTTTCTTCGGTATTTTATAAAGTAATGTAATAATGGAAATGGGTAAAAGAGCATCTCCATTCCTTTTTTTTTTATGTGTTAAGATTTTTTAATTATGAATTTCAATGTTATTTTATGATTTAAGCTTTAAAGACACTTTTACATAGTTTAAAGACATTTATCAAAAACCAAATACTAAATCCTAACCTCTCAAAATTATATCTTAAATATAAAATAGAGAATTCAAACCTAAAAAAAAATTAAAAATTAATTTAAAATATTATAATTGTTTAAAAGAGGAAAAACAAAAATGTTCAAAAAAAAATGTATTTTTAAAAAGGTATCCCCAAAAATTTCTAACAAATTATAATCACGAAAGAAAATTATTATATAAAGTTAAGTTTTGGAAGTTAGCCTTTAATAAGATTTTGACATGTGTCAAGTTATCAATCTCAGATTTTGACATGTGTAAAAGTTAATATTTAATTGGAGGAATTTGATTACAACAAAAATAAAATATTTTGTTTTAAAAATTATTAATAATGTAAGAAGATATCAAAAATTACAGAATTTATAAAAATATACAAAGTTTTTTAAAAAAATTATAAGAAGATTATATATATATATATATATATATATATATATATATCATAAAATTCGAAACTTGATGAAGAGTGGTGCATTTAGAAGACAAGTACACTTGGGGAATTTTGGTTTTATTAGTCTCCTCATTTTAGTACACTCAAGTCCCTTTTGATTCCTTTCATTTCACTTTTTAGAATCTCAACAGATTCCACAACTTCTTTAAGAGAAGAAAGATTACCGACATTGGTTAGCTCACCACCAACATTGGTTGTCTCATTGGTTGTCTCATTGGTTGACTCATTTGTTGGCTCATTTGTACCGACATTGGTAGTCTCATTGGTTGGCTCAGTTCTATCAACATTGGCTGTCTCATCGGACTAACTTTCAAAACTCAATATTGGCTGTCTCAGCCAAATATGTCCTACCCAAAAGAAAATAAAAACAGCAAATATGTTAATGAAAAAATGCGGAATATAAATATAAGTATATATAACTATACTAATTTGTTTGAGTACGATAAACTCTAATTTTCTAATATCATAATCAACTATATATATAAACTTACAAAATATAAAAATAGCTATACAGTATACATGGGAACAAAAAAGAAATAGTAACACTAGATGACCATTATTTTTTGTTGCAAAATTGATATATGATATTCAAACTTCTATTGTTTTAATTTAAAGTTTATAGCGTTCTCATTCATATAAAATTCGTCCCCAAGTTTTTTTTCTTGGACTTAGTTTATGTATCTCAAATTATATATCATGTATTATACTATTAGTTTATTACTATTTAGGTAAAGGTGCATGGTGGCGGTGGCCGAGAGTTTAATGATAAGTGGGATTTATATAATGTTACAGTTAACTAGATTCGGATCTACCCGTACGTGCAGAATTGATTCAAAAACTAAGTTTGTTATTAGATTTATTATAGATAACATATGTATGAAGTTATATTTGTAAACATATTTTTTTAGGAATGTTAATTCAAACTCATATCAATTTAGTATTGATTTGTTTATAATTTGGTTTAAACTAAAAGAATGATCAGTTTTGTCTTTGTTATATGTACGGATAACTACATTAAAGAAAAAAAAAACAGTAAGAGAAAGATGGTATATATATTTTTGAGGAAAGAAAAAAAGTTGTATGTCCCACCCAGTATATGATTTTCCATTTCATAAATCATAACTGTGGTTTTAATAATAATCTACACATTTCATATTCAATTATGTAAGTGTTTCAAATCCTCATGTATGTGTGGTTTTATTTGTAGATATATTTAGTTGTATAACATCTATAACATAAAATTATATTAGTTTGCTTTTAAAGTGTGAGAATGAAATAATAATCCTTTCACCATATAATTTATTATAATCTTAACCGTTATGATATAAATCCACTAAAACTATTCTTAACTGTTAAAAATTGTTTTTTCACTTATGAACCAAGATCTGCAAAAATTCCAACATAGTATATATTTTGAATTAATATTTTGGAAATCAATAATATTTGAATTTTTTGAGATACTGATGAATCTAAAATCCAAAATTAATAAAAAGAATATACTACTTTTCAAAATAATAAATTGTGGCTAGATTATATATTACAAATATAATAACTGTTTTCATAACTGAAAAATAAATTTAAATTAAAAATTATGTTTATTATAATCAGAATTAGTTAGTATTTTCGTTAAACTTTTTAAAAAATGATTATTTTTTTATTAGACATATTAAATTAGATGGTCGTTTTTGGAAATAGCAAATAAAATACTATCAAATTAAATAAGTTAAGATATATAGAATATTGACTTCAATAATCAAATCTTTTATGAAAATCTTAAAAATGATTTTCAAAAATATTGGGTATAATATTGACTTTATTGGCATTTATGCTAATTGTGTGTGAAGATTAATTTAGCTTTTCGGAAAATATACACATTAATATCGTGTAACCATTTTGCAATAACTAATAAAGATGGCCTAAGGTAAAAGTTAAACTTGATCAAGAACAAGTATCACTTTCCGATCTGCCCTATTGAGGTTTTTTTAATGTTAACACTAAAAAAAAAAAAAAAAAAAAAAAAAAAGTATATACGTCGCCAGTTTAACTAATATACTTGCAGGCAGTCGTTTTAGGGTTTTGCCAAAAAAAAAAAACACCTAAACCAAAACCGACCTAACCATTTATTTAGTAAACCGGTTTAATTAGTTATTTTAAAATCCGTAAAACCAACATCTCAAAAGTATATCTTAAACCCTAACCTCTCAAAACGTGTTTTTCTGAAATTGAAAGCCGGAAAGGAAATCACCAATTAATTTCCTTTTTAAAAATATTTACTTTTTCTATTTATTTAAAGAGAATGGAAGGCAGTGTTAAGCCTTTTTACGGATCATCATCATCATCTGAAAAAAAAAAAACTAATCTCTCTTTTGTTCTCTCGATTCAGTCATCAGATTTCGATTATTGTTAGGTTTCGATTATCGTTTATCATCTCTCAGTATGGATTACGAGGCCCCAAGGAGATACTCACAGTCAAGGAATTTGGGAGGAGTCAAGAGAAAGCCGCAAGATTTCGCAGCAGATGTCGTTCCGAGAAGACCTTATGCCCCTTCGGACAATACATTGAAGAAACAAGGTCCAACTAAGTTTTCAAGGAATCTGGTTTGGACGTCAAAAGAATACAAAGTACCAGAGGGAAACAGGAATGATCAAGCCAATGTGTCAACAAAACCACCAGTTTTAGGCAGAGGATGTTCTGTTTCTGTGTCGTCGAACCAGCCGAGAAAAATTGCTATTTCAGACACCAAAAAGAGTGTATGTTGTAAGTTTTGGAAAGCTGGAAACTGCAGGAGGGGTGAGCAGTGCCAGTTCTTACACTCTTGGTCTTGCTTCCCTGGATTGGCCATGGTAGCTTCGCTTGAAGGACACAAGAAAGATATAAAGGGGATCGCCCTCCCTCAGGGTTCAGATAAACTCTTTTCAGTCAGTAGCGATGATACATTGCGGATTTGGGACTGCCATACTGGTCAGTGTGTACATACCATCAACCTCCAGGCTGAGGCGGCTGCAGGATCTCTAATCAGTGAAGGCTCATGGGTTTTCCTTGGCTTGCAAAACGCTGTAAAGGCTTTTAATGTTCAGACCAGTAAAGATTTGCATCTTGACGGTGTGGTTGGTCAGGTTCATGCAATGACTGTTGCTAATGGAATGCTTTTTGCTGGAACAAGTTCGGGAAGTATATCAGTCTGGAAAGCTACTACTGACTCTGATGTGTCTGATCCTTTCAAGTACCTTGCATCTCTCGAGGGACATCATACTGGTGAAGTCACTTGTTTCGTTGTTGGACGTCAACTACTGTACTCTGGTTCTGTCGATAAAACAATAAAGGTGTGGGATCTCAACACCCTGCAATGTGTAACGACACTGAAGGGACATACCAGCACTGTCACGTCACTCTTATGCTGGGACAAGTGTCTGATATCGTCTTCCTTGGATGGGACACTAAAAGTTTGGGCTTTTTCTGAGAATGGAGGCTTGGAAGTTACTCATACACGCAGACAAGAACAGAGCGTTCTTGCTCTTTGTGGGGTGCACGATGCAGAGGCCAAACCCATCATATTCTGCTCTTACCAAAATGGAACTGTTGGCATTTACGACCTACCATCTTTTGAAGAAAGAGGAAAGATGTTCTCTACGCACACGATCAGCACACTCACAATTGGTCCTGGAGGATTGCTGTTTAGTGGTGACAAGACTGGGAACTTGCGAGTATGGAGCTTAGCTGCTGGCACCAAAGTTTAGTCACATATGAATTATGATCTCTTTTGTATTATGAATCAAAGATTGAATATTGTTTGTCAAATTATTTGTAAGAGTGCATGAATTGAAACTTGAGTATAGTGTTTTCTGATTATGAATTTATGATGCTGATACATATTATTTACAAAGAGTCTATGGACGGAACTTTAGCTCACAAATAGAATTATGGCATTCTTGTTTCATCCATATAAAAAAGATAATACACAGCTTATATGTTACATATGTTAACCCAAAGATATGCTTTCTCAGACTATGCCAAAGAACCTTAATGTTCGCATATATCTCCTCCGCATGAGCTGTGGTTACATAAACTGCATTGGCGAGCGAGCTGTGTTTTTCGGCCATAGAGAACATACACAATCACTCCAATCAGCAACCACACTGATACACGAGCCATGTCGAAGATCTGTCATGTTAGCAGCTCAATAGATTAGAGGAAACAGTTGACAAAAAAAAAAACAAAAGACACCAACTATGACCAAAGGACACCGATCCACATAAACTTTTGCTCTTTTTCTCCCATCTACAGAAACAAATTTTCTCATCCTAAAACTATATGTTTTTAAACAGAAACAGTTAAAGGTAAAACGGTGTCCTGAAGTTAGATTCCAGTAATAAATCTAGTTGTAGAAACAAGCACATATAAAATGGTAAATGAAGGCGCAAGCGAGTGAACAGATACTAACCCAAGTTTAACCAAAAGGTACATGTTGATGAGAATGCATATGATCGGCAGTATTCAAAAAGGAATTTCTAAAAAGTTTTGTTATTACTCATAAGACATATAATAAGGACAAAACCTTTACTGTGCAGTACACATTGTTTACCAAATCAATTATATAGCATTACCTATAGAACTCAAACCAGCAAGGAGGAGACTTCCACCAATAATACACAACGAATGTCTAAGAAACCTATTAACCAACCATTTGGAATATTAGAAAAAGAAAGAGTGATAAAAGTTTTGAGATATAAGACACTGCTGAACTAACTTACCCTGGGAAGCTCAGACACAACGAATGTCTTCTGTCCTCTTTTACGCTTCATCCTCTTCAACAACAGGAAGCTATAACAGACTTCTACAAACACCAAAATGACTTAAAACATCTTAAAATCTGAATCAATCAACCCCACAAAAACCAAATTATATGACAAAATTGTGAATTTAAACTGAATTCAGAAACAAAAGCGGAGAGAAATTTTACCGGAAAAGGAAACCAATAAATCAAAGTCGTCAAACCAGAGAGATCGAAAAGATCAGATCCGTCGTCGAGTCGAGAGGAAGAAGATAAAGAGGGAAGATTCAAAAACTTTTAGAATGAAAAGTTTGGAGGGGAATTGAGATTTTACCAAAAATGAACTGTTTTAACTAGACCGGCGCTTGTTGCAACTGGCTCACAAAATCTTCGAACGTCGCTTTTTAGACCCGAGAGACCGAGACAGAGCCTTACTAGTTTTTAAGACTTTAGATCTGCAAAATTCGTTGTTACGTCGTCGTTTTATATCTTGGGCTTAATGGGCCTGTTGAGATTAGTTTTTTTTTTTTTTTTGTTCGTTGAGATTATTATTTTTTTTCTTTTCTATAATTGGTAAAGAGAGAGAGAACAAAAAAAAATCATTTCTAATTGTAAAGATAATAAATATTGAACATCTGAATCTAAATTTTTTGAAAGGAGTTGGTGTTGATGTGATTTAGGTGATTGTCGTAGTCCGGAAAATCGACTTTCCAATAGTATGAGTGTTGATTTTGGCGAAATCGGTATGAGTGTCATAGTTGGAAAATTGGGTTATTAGCAAAATAATTGCCGGAAAACAAAATATAAAATGTTGATTTTGGTTAACTGAATCAATGGATGGTTTTATGAATTACTAACAACACCTTATCCATATTAACTGGAGGTGAAGATTCCTTCATGAAAAAGATATTAAAGTTATTGTTTAATGTTCTCCTTACACATAAACACTACTTCATGAACAACTTTTACTGTTATTTAGTTACAACGGGGTTGTCCAAGAACATCACCTGCCATTATAGAATTTCTGACCAAATCAAGAATGTTTAGATAGTGAAATGGTTAAACCTGACAATGAATATTCATTCACTAATCCAAGTTACATATATTTCTAAAATCTCCTATGTTAATTTTGTGATGCAACCTCAGATTTGTCTTCTTAAAAAAACTAGTGTACTTGAAATATGTTGTTTTGCCAATGTTTTGGGTTAAAATCATTTTCTATTGTTGAAATCTTAAGCTTGTTTTATATTTTACTTTTTTTTATCATGTTATAGAATTGTAGCTCCAGTTGATAATATATCTTCAGAAATATGCTACACAAATCACATGTCACTTTTTATAACGACTTACATATCATTGTTTATATATTTTGTGACTATTGATTTTAGTTTTTTAGATAGATTATTTTTTTCAAGAGTCTTTTTTATAGTTTTCCCAGAAAAAATGTGAGCCCTGCAATGTCTTCATTTTAGATCAAAACTTTTAAGTTGAGTTGAGTAATTAATCTTTTATTTTTCTTTAAGTGAAATTTAATAATAAATCTTTGTAGTATATGTTTCTTTGAAACTAATGTTTCACTTCAGTTTTACTAGGTAATATCCCGCACATATTATATTAGTTATGTTAATTCATTTTAGGTTATAATAATTATAAAATTATGAGAATTTTCTGAGATTTTTTGTTTTAAATGTTTTTTCGAATGCTATTTCTGAAGAATCAAATCAATAATTTTCATCCCTTGAAATCCTATAAATAACTATTCTCAAATTTTTGAACCCATGCAAGAACATAAACAAAACAAATAAAATATTTAGAATGTGAGATATGGTGGATGATAATGTGAGAGTAGTTATTTATAGGATTTCAAGGGATGAGTTGTTCAAAAAAAAAAAAAAAAAAGGATTTCAAGGGATGAAAGTTACATTTTGTAACATCCGTGAACCGGAATTCCGGTTTAGGATGTGTATCGATCGATGCAGCAGGAGCATCGATCGATGCTGACTCAATTCCGTGCGTTTTGACTTAAGTCAAATGCTGCGTTTTGGGGAGAAGAGAAAGGGGAAAACCCTTAACTCGTTTTCTTTTGGTCTCATTCGTTTTTTTGGCCGTTTTTGGGAGAGAAAAGAAAAGAGAGAAAAGTTCTTGAGAGTTCTTGGAGTTTTGGTGTTTTCCTGAGGAGATCTGTAGCTGGGATTGCTGTAGGAGCTTCTAGGAAACGTTTTCTTGCTTTTGTGTTGTTCAGATTCGTCTTGGCACAGGTAAGTGCAGGACCATGGCTTATCTAAGCTAGAGAATTCAGTGATTTGCTTGTTGTTTGGTGTTAGACGTATTAGATTGTTGTTATGGACGTTAGGAAGCTTTCTTGTGGCTTGGGATTGAGTTTCTGTGGTTGTAGGAACGAGATCCGGCGAGAAACTTCGGAGAAAACACGGTGCTCGACGTTGCGTCGATCGATGCAAGTGCGAGGACGGCGCGATGAACTTTAGGGTTTTTTGTGTGCGTCGAGCATGCGTCGGTCGATGCAGCTTCTGTATCGATCGATGCTTCTCCTGTTGGCATCGATCGATGCAGTTGTGGCATCGGTCGATGCTACGTCCTGCTTCGTTATTGTTTGTTGATTGTTGTGTGAAGATTACTGATACTCTATTGCTTGTGTGTATAGCCCAGTAGATGGGAGGATTGCCTTACTGAGTGTTTGTAAAATACTCATGCATTGCAATATGTGTTTGTGGTGCAGGTAAAGGCAAAGTGTGACCGTGGGATCCAGGCAGTGAAGAGGAGGATGTTCTAGGGACTCGGTTGATTGTTTATCTGGCATTGTTAGGTTGGTAGAACTATGTCCTAGATCATTGTTTAGGATTGCTGGTTATTTGTTTTATGGTGTTTTGGAATATTAGTTAAGATTGGAATTTATATTGGTTATTTCTATTTATTGGATATTGGTATTATTATTTCCGCTGTTGGTTGTGTTTGTGGTTAGGTGACTAGTGGGTATGGGACCACTAGTTGTAGTTTATTTTATTATATTATATTTATATTTATTTTTATTTTTTAAAAGAAGGTCGGTCGTTTCATTTTGGTATCAGAGCCCTTACGGTTCTAGGTTTGGGTTCACTAGGCTTTGTGCTGTAGATGTTTGGGATTGCATGTCTTGATTGATTATGTGAGTTAGTCAATTGTGTGTGGCATGGAGTCCTAGAACATCCTCTTCGAGCCTATTGGTGATTCCACGGTGAGTTTCTATTTCTGTGTTAAATAGTAATTGTTTGCTTAGCCTTCTGTTCATGGTAGTGCAGATGGTTAGAGAGGATGCTGTTGCTGGTCGAGGTCGTGGACACGGTCGTGGTCGCGGTCGTGGTCGTGGTCGTGGTAGGGGGAGAGCCCCAGTGGTTAGTGTGACCGTGGGATCCAGGCAGTGAAGAGGAGGATGTTCTAGGGACTCGGTTGATTGTTTATCTGGCATTGTTAGGTTGCTAGAACTATGTCCTAGATCATTGTTTAGGATTGCTGGTTATTTGTTTTATGATGTTTTGGAATATTAGTTAAGATTGGAATTTATATTGGTTATTTCTATTTATTGGATATTGGTATTATTATTTCCGCTGTTGGTTGTGTTTGTGGTTAGGTGACTAGTGGGTATGGGACTACTAGTTGTAGTTATTATATTATATTATATTTATTTTTATTTTAAAAAAAAAAAAAGGTCGGTCGTTTCATTTTGGTATCAGTGAGGGTTCTCGAGAGGAGGATCAAGGAACTTCGGAAGAAGAAGGTTCCTTTGATGAGAGTCCTTTGGGACTGTGATGGTGTGGAGGAGCAGACTTGGGAACCTGAGGCAAGGATGAAGGCAAGGTTCAAGAAGTGGTATGAGAAGCAACCACGACCTGAGCTTGCCTAGTCTGGTTCCGTTTGTAAACCGTGGCTGGAGCGGGAATGGAGTATTCCAGCCCATCTCTCTTGTTACTCGGTCGCTTGGGGTGGTTGGTTGTGCGACTCAAAAACAAGATGAGGTGGTGCTCGGGGTACAAAGTTTCCGTGAGGCGGGGTTGGGGGAAAAGTTTCCCGAAATAGAAGTTTCCTTAAGTGGAAAGTTTCCAGAAATGGAAAGTGCTAAATATAGAAAGTTCTCGGGAAAGAGAATTTGTCCATTTTTTTTTGCGGTGGGAAGCCTGGGAGAGGCTTTTGTGCCTTTGTGGTGGACCTTCGGGTCAGAGTGCCTGTGTGTGGCGGTCTTGTTAGACATTGTGTGGCCTTTGTGGCGGGCGTTTAGCCAATTGTGTGGTTTTGTGGCGGGCTTTTAGCCGTTTGTTGGCCTTTGTGGCGGGCTGTTTAGCCAGAGTGTCTTTGTGACGGTCCTTCGGGACAGATGGTCTTTGTGACGGTACTTCGGGACAGATGGTCTTTGTGACGGTCCTTCGGGACAGATGGTCTTTGTGACGGTCCTTCGGGACAGATGGTCTTTGTGACGGTCCTTCGGGACAGATGGTCTTCGTGACGGTCCTTCGGGATAGATGGTCTTCGTGACGGTCCTTCGGGACGAGTGGCCTTGGTGGCGGTTCTTTTTAGGACATTTGTTTGGCCTTGGTGGCGGTCCTCGTGAGGACATTTTGTTGGCCTTTGTGGCGGCCTTTGTGGCGTGTATATGATCCTTGTGTGGTCATATGGTATTCCAGTGAGGGAATATGTGGCTGGTAGAACATTGAGATGTTTTTACGCGAGTCACGGGAAGGAAACCTGGATAGGGATAGTACTCAGACGTGTTCAGAATCGTTTGCTCGCGGCTCTTGGAGGACTTTGGTTCTCCTAGTACTGCCATATTCGGAGACTTTGTGACTTTGGAGTATGGTTGGTATATCGACTTCGGACGACGGTCCGGAGGCGCGCTGTAGGGTGACGACCCGAGAGACGAGTTGGATTTTTCCTTATATATTATGGCATGCGGGCTTAGGCCTGATGAGGAGCCAGCATTGGCATGCAGACTTAGGTCTGATGAGGAGCCGATGAAACTCAAGGTTTAGGCCTATGAGAAAAAGGAAAGTCCAAAAGTCGAGAGCAAATGACGCCTGGAGCGTGAGTCTATCGCCTAGAGGTGACCTTCTGTAGGTCGGTCGGAGGAGTGCGGGCCGTGGAGACGGTTGCACGGGAGTCCTTGGCTGATGGTTGTTTGGGATTCGAGGACGAATCCAGTTTGGTGGGGGAGAATTGTAACATCCGTGAACCGGAATTCCGGTTTAGGATGTGCATCGATCGATGCAGCAGGAGCATCGATCGATGCTGACTCAATTCCGTGCGTTTTGACTTAAGTCAAACGCTGCGTTTTGGGGAGAAGAGAAAGGGGAAAACCCTTAACTCGTTTTCTTTTGGTCTCATTCGTTTTTTTGGCCGTTTTTGGGAGAGAAAATAAAAGAGAGAAAAGTTCTTGAGAGTTCTTGGAGTTTTGGTGTTTTCCTGAGGAGATCTGTAGCTGGGATTGCTGTAGGAGCTTCTAGGAAACGTTTTCTTGCTTTTGTGTTGTTCAGATTCGTCTTGGCACAGGTAAGTGCAGGACCATGGCTTATCTAAGCTAGAGAATTCAGTGATTTGCTTGTTGTTTGGTGTTAGACGTATTAGATTGTTGTTATGGACGTTAGGAAGCTTTCTTGTGGCTTGGGATTGAGTTTCTGTGGTTGTAGGAACGAGATCCGGCGAGAAACTTCGGAGAAAACACGGTGCTCGACGTTGCGTCGATCGATGCATAGCTTGCATCGGTCGATGCAAGTGCGAGGACGGCGCGATGAACTTTAGGGTTTTTCGTGTGCGTCGAGCATGCGTCGGTCGATGCAGACTGGGTATCGGTCGATGCAAGTTACACTTGCATCGATCGATGCAGCTTCTGTGTCAATCGATGCTTCTCCTGTTGGCATCGATCGATGCAGTTGTGGCATCGGTCGATGCTACGTCCTGCTTCGTTATTGTTTGTTGATTGTTGTGTGAAGATTACTGATACTCTATTGCTTGTGTGTATAGCCCAGTAGATGGGAGGATTGCCTTACTGAGTGTTTGTAAAATACTCATGCATTGCAATATGTGTTTGTGGTGCAGGTAAAGGCAAAGTGTGACCGTGGGATCCAGGCAGTGAAGAGGAGGATGTTCTAGGGACTCGGTTGATTGTTTATCTGGCATTGTTAGGTTGCTAGAACTATGTCCTAGATCATTGTTTAGGATTGCTGGTTATTTGTTTTATGATGTTTTGGAATATTAGTTAAGATTGGAATTTATATTGGTTATTTCTATTTATTGGATATTGGTATTATTATTTCCGCTGTTGGTTGTGTTTGTGGTTAGGTGACTAGTGGGTATGAGACCACTAGTTGTAGTTTATTTTATTATATTATATTTATATTTATCTTAAAAAAAAAAAAAAGGTCGGTCGTTTCACATTTCTAAAATTATTAAATAGAAGAGTTAATTATAATATATAGTGTATTTGAATAAAAATGAATGGAAAATAGTCAATTCATAATTTATGTAATTTCAGTTACAATTTAGTAGTAAAGTGTGGATTTAAAGTATAGATTAATGTACATTATTATATATGTATTTAATTAAAAATAAATATGATTCTTTTAAAAATTAAATGCTAAATGAACCAATAAGGAGAGAGTGAAACCTTATGTAAGTTTGTATGATATGTATATCTTACATTGTTTATATTGATATGTGAGTTAAATGTCAAGATTAAATGTTTTTTAATTTGTGATTTAATATAAAAAGGTATTTTAATTTGTTTTCACTTAAAGGAAAAGGAATACTAAGGGGCTCAACATTTTAACTTAAACATGATTTGGTTGTTTTGTTGATATAAACTCAACAATCACACATAATTTTCAAATTGAAAATATTACTTTTGAAGTGACAAATTAAATTAGTTTTCTTATAAAATTTTATGAACTTCAATCCAAATATTTTTTAAAAGCCCCAAGGAGAACTTCTATCTTTTTGGTTTTGGTTTTTGTTTTTCACTCATCAATTTAATTTATAATGCTAGATTTCATACTATTGGTTTCATCTTTGGAGGATTTAGTTAAATGGTGTTAAATTATATTGTTTTTCTATATTTCATTTCCAGCTAAATCACAAAGACCAATTTTTTTTTAATTGAAGTTCTTTTTGTTTTCAAAAACATCAAATTTTAAATGAAAGAAATATTATATTGATCTTTACATATTTATCTATTTGATCACAAAACAAAATAGACTTTATAAATAGAGTTTATAGACTTTAAGCAAAATAAACGTTAATGATCTTTACATATTTATAGACTTTATAAATAGAGTTTATAAAATTTATGAACTTCAATCCAAATATTTTTTAAAAGCCCCAAGGAGAACTTCTATCTTTTTGGTTTTGGTTTTTGTTTTTCACTCATCAATTTAATTTATAATGCTAGATTTCATACTAGTGGTTTCATCTTTGGAGGATTTAGTTAAATGGTGTTAAATTATACTGTTTTTCTATATTTCATTTCCAGCTAAATCACAAAGACCAATTTTTTTTTAATTGAAGTTCTTTTTGTTTTCAAAAACATCAAATTTTAAATGAAATAAATATTATATTGATCTTTACATATTTATCTATTTGATCACAAAACAAAATAGACTTTATAAATAGAGTTTATAGACTTTAAGCAAAATAGACTTTATAAATGGATAATTGTATTGATCTTTAAATATTATTATATTGATCTTTACAAATTATTAAAAATGATACATGAATATGTGAGATAATCAGAGTACATAATAGAGAATTAGAGATGAATCTTTTCAACTTCATGACTTATTGTGTGATGAATATTGCAGAAGAGTATGAAAAATAATAATTTATTAGATGTTAATCTAATATAGACAATAGAGATAAACCTTTTAAAATATTAAAGTAAATAATGTAAGATATACATATCATACAAACTCAATGATATTTGATTTGATTTTTTTAACTCATACAACAACAATAACAAAAGTATACAAAAAATTAAAAGAGATATAGTGGAAAAGGATTAGAGAATGAGAGATTAAGAGAATAAGAGAATGAGTATTTATAGGAAGAGAAGTGATGGAAAATTACATTTAGAACAATAGGAGTTACAATTCTCATTTATTATTTTTTTAAATACAGTTGAGTGGAGAAATAAAGTTAATGCATAATTTATATGATTTCAGTTTTGTATGAAAATGTGAGTTAAAATGTGAAGATTAAATGTGTTTTAAATTTGTGATTTAATATAAATATTTTGTTTTGTTAAATTTGAATTGCCAAGTGGGCCAATAAGGAGAGAGTGAAACCTTACTTTTATATATATGACTTTTATGTTTAAAATTTTATAGATACAATTACATAAATTGTTTTTTACTCCACCATGCATTTAAACCTTTACTTTCGTCTAAAACTCATTTACCCATTCTAAATTTTGGAATTTGATCATTTTTGGTTAAAATTTGAATAATAACATTATTACAAAAACAAATTCATTGTATTTTTTTTACTATTTTAAAATTTTCATTTATGTTATTTAATTTATTTTTATATAATTATTTTTATTATTTACTAACACAAATTTAGATTATTTTTTTACTATTTTAAAATTTAATTAATTTTACTTAATTAATTTTTATCAATATTTTACTATAATTAATTATAAGTAATAAATATGTTATGAATGAATATTTAAAATAATAATTTTTTATGTATTAAAAATATATATAGCATTGCTTAGGTAGATGCTGATGTAAAAAAAAAAGAAAAAAAAGTTAACTTATATATATACTATAATTTGAACCCGCGCACGCGCGAGATTTTAATTTAAAATATTTTTTATCATTATAAATTTTTGAGCTCAAATATATTTATTGAAATTTTTGAGTATAAATCTATATAAACACTAAACTTATTTTACTAAGTAACATACAACATATATATTATTGAAGATAATGTTTATTTGTTATATTTATTTGCGAGGGATTTTAGTTTAAATTTTTTAGGAATAAAAATCATTGAATATAAATATAATTAGTCATTTAAGAGATAAATCCAAATAAAAGTCATACTTATTTTACTAATATATATATAATATATATATATATTGTCTAGTGTCGCAGTAATGTTTTTCTGGTAAGTCAATAATATATAACGTAGTAACAAAAAATGATTTAAAGAATCTCCCTCGAAGAGTACATTTCATATTTATATCCAATAAAAACATCATTTTAAAATTTCTAACACAGAAGGTCATCATTGACCTAATTATAGAAATCATTTAAATATATCGATATCCCACATTAAATGCAAATATACAAAGTTTGATGAACACTTTTACTGTTATGTCACTACAACGGAGTTATCCAAGTGCATCGCCTGTCATAATAGAATTTCCGACCAAGTCAAGAATGCGTAAATGGTGAAATGATTAAACCCGACATCCGTTCACTAATCCAAGTTACATATATGTCTAAAACCCTTCATATGTTATTTTCATATGTTAATTTTGTGATGCAACCTCAGCTTCGTCTTTTAAAAAAAACATGGTGTACTTTAGTAATATGTTATTTCTGGCAATGTTTTTGGTTAAAAGCATTTGATCATAAGTTGATAAAATCTCAAGCATGTTTTATATATATTTTTATTTATCATGTTATAGAATTTTAGCTCCGGTTGATAATATGCATTCTAAGATATACTATACATGTCACTTTTTAATAACGACTTACATATCATTTTCTCTATATATTGTGACCATTGATTTTGTGTTTTTTTAGATGGATTAATTTTTCAAGATTCTTTTTCATAGTTTTGCCCAAAAAAAAAGTGTGACTCTTACAATATCTTTGTTTTAGATCAAAACTTTTAAGTTGAGTTAAATAATTAATCTTTTATTTTTCTATAAGTGAAATTGTTTCTTAGAAACTAATATTTCACTTCAATTTTATTTTTATGTTTAGAATTTTATAAATACAATTACATAAATTGTTTTTTACTCCACATGTATGAAAATCTTACTTATATTCTAAAACTTAGTAACTCATTCTAAATTTTGGAATATGATCATTTTTGGTTAAAATTTGAATAATAATATTATTACTAAAATAAATCAATAGTATTATTTTTATTATTTTAAAATATTCTTTTATTTAAAACATTTGGGTTTAATATGGGCTTTTAAAGTGTTATGAATGAATGGATTAGAAGCTACATAGTGGATTAGTGTTTAGGATTAGGCCCAAATAAAAAGAATGAGTTGCTGATGTGGCAGCATGAGGAGTGAGGAAAGGTAACTTTATATATATAGATATATATATACGGATTTTAATGTATTAGAGTTGAAATTTATCAACTTTCTTCACTAATAAATGACACTTGGTATGTAGACAAAAAAAAAAAAAAAAAGAATGACACTTGGTATATGATTAATTTATTAGACAACAGACATGATCTTAATCGTTTACGATTAAGACCCAGATATATTAAGACCATATCAGATTTGTGTAATATGCGATAAAGAAGAACATTCTTATAATCTCACACATCTCTCTCTATTATCTTCGTATCATACCCCAAGAAGACTAATATATCCGGGTCTTAATCGTTTACAATTATCATCTCTCTTGGGGTATGATACGAAGATAATAGAGAGACATGTCTTTGCCCAGTGTAATCGTTTACGATTAAGATCAAAAACTGTAAGTTATAAAGCTAAGGAAATAGTGTACATCTTATATTATATTTTATATTTCATTTAAAAAATATATATTATTTCATATCTTATATATTGGAAATATGTACAATTTGGTACTAATACTATAAAGTTATGAAATTGAATTTGGTATTAATACTATTGAAGTTATGAAATTGACAAATGAATAGTTGACCATCCTACTTATAGTTAGCTATCATGAATGGCAGTTTTGAGCTACCTTTCTATATTTAGTTTTCACTATATGGATTATACATATTATTTTTACGACAACATACATATACTAGCTGTATTATTTTATCCCCATTTCTAAAATATGTATAGAGTATAGACAATATTTCTATTTTTGTTTCTCTATAAGCAAAGAAACAAAACTCTATTGTAATATTCTGCAAATCCACAAAACTCTATCCATGTGGATAGATACTATATAATTGCATTCAAGCACAAAATACTAAAATATAAACCAGTGTTCAAAAGGCCAACTTTATAATTAAACAACTAAATTCCAATTTCTTCATTACTGTTAAGATGGTACTGCAAAAAATGAACAATTAACCATCAACAAAAAAAACCAACTTTATTGACGTTACTCCCTAAAATTTATAATCCCATCAAACTATCCTCGGGTCCAAAACCCCAAAAAATATTCAACAATCTTCATATTTCCTATATCCACAAAACTAGTAATCCTTGGATACCTACCGAACGAGAATGTGTTCCCAATACAATCCAAAAAAACTAACACCAGAACACCCTGAAGACAATACTAACCGTTTCAAAATTAACAACCCTCAAAGTTAAAGGATAACAACTCCCAAAATTAGTGTTTCCACACTACACCACACAACAGGTTCATCACTCTCATGGCAACAGGTTCATACAACTTTTTCGGTTGTGCCCAGTCTCTTTGCATCTCCCACACCGATTAAGATCATGTCTGTTGTCTAACAAACGATTAATATATCCGGGTCTTAATCGTTTACGATTAAGATCATGTCTGTTGTCTAATAAATTAATCATATACCAAGAGTCATTTATTAGTGAAGAAAGTTGATAAATTTTAACTCTAATACACCGATTAAGATCATGTCTCTCTATTATCTTCGTATAATACCCCAAGAAGATTTGTGTGTTGTATTTGTCTGTACAAAGTTTATTTCTTTCTTATCCACCTTTACCGAATTTTCATTCTTTTTTAGATTTTGAATGAAAAATTGAGTACAATTATTCTTTGCCAGAAAATATATTTGTTCAAACTCAATTAGACAATAGCCCTGAGCATATTATCCGGACCCGAAACCTGAATCCGAACCCGACCCGAAGTAAAAGGTTCAGTTCGGGTTCGAAAAATGTGTAAAACTCGATCAAGTGTAATACATCTAAGGTTTAGATACCCGATCGAGTTTGGGTATTACCCAAAACCCGAAGGAAAACCGGATACCCGAACATATATATATACATTACATAACATATATGTGATATAACCTACATTCCTAAATCTCTAAAACTATAATCCCTAATTTATACTCTTCCTCTTTTATAGTAAAGCCTGTTCGATTTCCCATCGAATTTGTTCAAAAAAAATATAAAATTAAATTTAATCCCCAATTATGTAAACTGGAAACACCAACTCGATTCTGTGGTTAACTGAACATTGTAGAAAATAAATAATTCTATGTGATATTCGAATCATATATGTACTTTTTAATTGGTTTCGTTGTGGTGGAACATATTGTGATCCACAATAAACTTGATGTACGTTTCCACAACTTTTTTAAACCTACTAGCACACAAAATATGTGGAGATCGATCGAGATCCATATTGTTAGAGAAAAAAGAAAAATACTAAAATAATTACATAAACAGTGGTGGGAAGTAAATAAAATCAAGGGAAAAATATATTGACTTTGAACGATCCAAAAAAATGGATAGTAACGTAGAAGAGTTCATAATAGCAAACAAAAACCCGAAAACATAATAATATTTAAGATAGAAAAAGAGACATAATCACGAAATCAAGAAGTGCAACTCTAGATTGAGACACTGTTAGGGATCCCTTTCCCAGTAAGCCCACCTTCTCTTGTGTAATCCGTAGTATTCGGGTATAACAGAGTGTACGGTATGTTAACCGGTCCAGTCCTGTTCTTGAACCTCTTGTCATTGTTTCTCCTTATTATATTGTTCTCTATCAGCTCCAGTTCTTTCCCAAACCGTTTAAACGCCTCTAAAGCCTCATCATCAGCCGTCCAATTCGGTGATTCTCTCTGCCCTAAGTAGACCTCGTCCGTTGAATGCAGAGACAAGGTCTCTATGATTGAGATCCCAAGAAGAGTCTGTAACTGCGGCGTGATCGTCTTCAAGAACGCTACGTCAGTGTCTTCTGCCAGCTCAGTGTACTCAACGGTACCTGGCTCTGGCATAAACCGGCGGCTGACCGTAGGCCGGTTAGGGAGAAACCCAGCGTAAGGATACTGTCCAAAATTGACTGCTGCGTGAAGAGCAGAAGCGATCCAAATGATGATCGTGCAGGATTCGATGAGGTCGTCGCGGGTTTGCATCGATGGCCACCATGATTCGTGTTGTTTGTCGCCGTGGCCTTTGGTTCGGAGCTCGGTCCACCATGATTGGATCTCTATATCGGTTTGGACGGTTTTATCGTCCTTGTAATAGAATGAGCAGTACTCTGTGACCCAGGTTTTGATCGCTGACCAAATCTCTAAACCGTCAACCGCATAAGGGTAATCCTCGATCAAAAGCTTAACACCATTGTCGCTATTTGGATCTTCCACGGCAACTCCTCTGCGGAAACAGAGCAATTTAAGTTATGTGCCCCGCAAGACTCTAGGTATACTTGTGACTCAAGAATTGTGTAGAAAGAGACTTGATGCTTTACCTTTTGACGAGATCTTTGGGGAGAGCTTGATCGGTGAAAACCCAATTCTTGTAAATTGAAGAAGACAGTTCCATGGCGTATCGACCCGGGAACACCGTTATCTCCAGAATCCCGTCAGAGTTTATGAGGACATGACGCGCCAATGCATTGATGTTCATCGTGTCACGGAAATGAGGATGTAGAAGCTTATAGATCGGATGGACCACACTGAGTTGCCTATTCGACGCTATTATAAACGGTTCAATCACCGCATGCGTCTGCAACCTGCAAAAACCATAAACGAACCGGTTACTTCAAACCGAAAATGAAATCTTTCTAGCTAGTCCACAATGTTGTCACCATTTATTTACCAATGGCTTATAAGCTGGTGATAACCGGAATCATTAACCGCCGCGTAAGCCTTTGCAAGCTGCCAAACCGATGCCTCTACTCCCGTCTCTGCTGGTGTAAAAACTTTGCTCACGGATCCATGTGGTTCGCCTTGTGGGTGTGGAAGACTCAGCTCTATGGCGAGAGGCTTCAGTGTTCCGTCATCTTGAAGCAACAGAAGGGTTCGAGTCGCGTAGGTTTTAGTATTTGTTGTGTTTATCCGCGTCAGGAAAGGCATTATTGCATCGTGGTGATCCAATATGTATAGCTTATTCTGTTCCAAAGCCTTTTTTATACACAACACAACACAAAACCAACTGCAGTTAGCTACAAATGGCTATAAATCAGTTACTTGTCAAACAAGAAAACTATATTATACTTACGTCTTGGACATTGAGGCCGTTCATGTACGCTTCTATGTGCTCTTCGCGTATCGAGCTATCTTGATTTCCATACATTGCAGAGTCGAGATTGCTCTTTGGTGGAAACTCCTGCATTATTATTGTATATCCAAATTATTTAGTAATCAAGCGAGATCAATCCATGAATTTCAATTATTCCAAAGAAGAAGTTGAATGATAAGATTTAGACCTGGAGACGACTAATCACCACTGGATTGAGACCAGCCAGCATTTCCCTGGCAAACTCTTCATCGGTTCTCCAAGCCGACCTACTCTCTGTAACAAATATAGGATCACTGTATGTCAAAATCTATAAAAACGTTTAGGTCTAAATCGACTATCTAACTGTTTATACGTTACCTTTGAGAATGTCAGGCAATGGAAACTTCAAGAACCGTTCTCCGTCATTACGAATGAGCTCTCTAAAAATCTCCCATGGAATAATGTCACGGAGCTTAGAAATGGTGTGACCATTGGCAAGCTTAATACCACCGTCATAAAGGTGAAAAACATCTCCAAAGGAGTCAAACTCGTTGATGGTCTTGTTGCAAACAGAAGCGATCTCAGGGACAAGCACTTGAGTCACCGCTTTGAGTGCGTAAACTAGGACGTCAGAGAACTTCACATGACTAAACCGCTCATCCCGTGGCACGTATATGTTTAGGTTGAGCAAAGCCAGCTTGCTCTCGGACTTAGGGTCTGATCAAACAATGACGTATATATCAAGTAACCATTGAGTTTTGCAATGTATAAATGATTTTAAAAGTTTGAGTTGACTAACCGGATTTATTGGGTTTACGACCGGTTTTTCCACGACGGGGATAAGGAAGCTCAGGTGAACCACCGAGAACCGGACGGACTGAGTTAGGACCTTTCTCCGGAGCACCTAAGTCGTTGTAATAAGCGTAGTCGTAAACTCTGTCCCATTCTTTGAGTTCTCCTCCTTTCTCATTACCTCTTAGATTCATTAGCTCTTCTTCTCTTAGCTCTTTCAGTAGCTCCGGCGTCTTACTTGGAAGATATGCCTTTTTAAAGTTTAAAAGAAGAAAAAAAAAATTAATAAGTTAGTAATTTGGTTAAATACTAAAGAAAATTTCAAAAATCGAGTATAAAAAGCCATAGAGTTAGTACTTCCAGGTCCCAATTCGTTTTAGCGTGTTACCTTGTTAGAGAAGAAAACGCGGTCGGAACGGTATCGGTGACTCGGGTAGATCCAAGAATTGCATATGAAATGTATCGGACCACCTTCGCTTTCCGGGAAGCCGCGGAGGGTGAGGGACTTAAGGTAGAATTGGCTATGGTGGTAGTTCTTGATCACAAACGCAGCCGGTGGTCCCATTGACTCGTCCCAATCAAACGTGACTCCAAACATGGTTTCCTCAGCGGTTACTGACGTTTTTATTTTTGTTACCCAATTCTCCAGGTGTGCTGCTTTCCCAAGTCTACCTCTCTTCTCATTGGCTGATACATAATACCCAAAATATTATTTTATTTAAAGTAAAACACAGAAACTTAGGTTTATAACAACAAATGAATCTACTATAGTGACTACTAATCTTAGTTTATTATCAAATTTGATTGATTTAATAAAAAACAGAGTAATCCTCTGTTTCAAGAATCGAGCCCAACATTTTTAATAAAAGATGGAAACTTTAGTGATGAAATCGAAAAAAATGAGAGGATAACTTTAAGAGGTGGATCTGAATGCAAAATGTAAACGGGTCGGGTAAAAGAAAGAATGAATACCCGGGTCGGGTTGGAGAGAGCTGATAAGGTGAAGAGAGACGCGACGACCAAGAAGTTCATGGATTCGATCAAGAAGAGAAGCCATGACGTCTTTAAAATCAAGAAGGTTCTTCTTCATCACAACCACTTCTCCTTCTATCTTCATCGTCTTAGTCTTCTTGGGGTATGGTATGAAGATAATATTGCAGAATTTTCTCGAGTAAGATTGAAGAAAAGGTGAAGAGAGAGAGCGAGAGTAGAGAGATTCTAAGCTTGGGGTATGGTAATAGAGAGAGATATGTGAGTTTATAAGAATGTTCTTCTTTTTCGCACATTGCACAAATCTGATGTTAATGTGATACTATATTTATAGTATTGAATCTAGACTGTAGACCAAAAGGTTTTAGTTTCTAGGTTATTTTTCTACAATAGATTATTTATCCAATTTCGGTAAAAGCAATTTCCTCAAAACTACACCAACTACTATGTATTGACCTTAATATCCACCTTGTAAATGATTATACATTTCATATATTAGTCTATATACGTTCATTTACTAGTTTTGGAAAGTTGAATGTAGTCTTCTCATTAAGACACCGAGTTTTACAAGACAAATCATTTATAAATTTTAAACATAATTAAAGTTTGTTTTGAATCAGCCTATACATGCATGAGCATACATTTCATAGACCATTTCATAGGAGTATTAGTTTTAGTCTTTAGGATATATTAATGAAACTATATAGGTTCATTTACTATTTAGTCAAATGTATTTCAATTTCATTTATAACAAATGGTCAAAACCGAGTAATGTAATTAAGACTATAAATTTATTTGGGAGTATGTAATTTTTTGTTTCATTATATTAATATCTGGTCTATTTGCATGTTTTCCCCCCTTAATTCAAATTTAATAAAAACAAAATACAAAAATAAATTGCAATAATCTTATGAATAAACCAGTCGTATATATCGCACACACTACATAGCTAATGGTCTGAGAATCGAATCGATTATGCCTATGTAAAAATGTTACAACTTAGAACATACATCATTTGGAACAACATGATCCGTACGGTGCAAATGGTGCAAATGGTGCAAATTAAATATCTTTAACAATTTCCTGTCTCTCAAGTACATCCATCACTATCTTTGCATATTGAATGTTTTTTTCCTGAGTCAAGGTCTTAAAAGTTATCTTCTTCAAATTGACTCCTAGTTTGAGTCTTCTGACTTCGATACCTATTTCATAAAACGATGTGGTTATATGTAAAACATACTCCTATAAAATTTATTTTCTTATTATCCACAATATACATTGATCAAATTATGAAATTTGATTTTATTAGAAAGATAATTTGATTTTTTGCTTCTCAAAAACTGTAAGTTATAAAGCTAAGGAAATAGTGTACATCTTATATTATATTTTATATTTCATAAACAAAAAAAATATATATTATTTCATATCTTATATATTGGAAATATGTACAATTTGACACTAATACTATAAAGTTATGAAATTGAATTTTGAATTTGGTACTAATACTATTAAAGTTATGAAATTGACACATGAATAGTTGACCATCCTACTTATAGTTAGCCATCATGAATGACAGCTTTGAGCTGCCTTTCTATATTTAGTTTTCACTAGATGGATTATACATATCATTTTTATGACAATATACATATAATATACATATACTAGCTGTATTATTTTATCCCCATTTCTAAAATATGTATAGAGTATAGACAATATTTCTATTTTTGTTTTTTTATAAACAAAGAAACAAAACTCTATTGTAATATTCTGCAAATCCACAAAACTCTATCCATGTGGATAGATACTATGTATTTGCATTCAAGCACAAAATACTAAAATATAAACCAGTGTTCAAAAGGCCAACATTATAATTAAACAACTAAATTCCAATTTCTTCATTACTTTTAAGATGGTACTGCAAAAAATGAACAATTAACCATCAACAAAAAAAAACCAACCTTATTGACGTTACTCCCTAAAATTTATAATCCCATCAAATTATCCTCGGGTCCAAATCTCCAAAAAATATTCAACAATCTTCATATTTCCTATATCCACAAAACTACTAATCCTTGGATACCTACCGAACGAGAATGTGTTCCCAATACAATCCAAAAAAACTAACACCAGAACACCCTGAAGACAATATTAACCGTTCCAAAATTCACAACCCTCAAAGTTTTTTTTTTTTTTTTTTTTTTTTTTTTTTTTTTTTTTTTTTGTTAAAGAACAACCCTCAAAGTTAATGGATAACAACTTCCAAAATTAGTGTTTCCACACAACAGATTCATCACTCTCATGGCAACAGGTTCATACAACTTTCTCGGTTGTGCCCAGTCTCTTTGCATCTCCCACACCGATTGTGGGGAGGAGTATATGATATGGGGATCATTACAAGAGTGATTAGGTATCTATTAATTTTAAATGACACTTGGAACTTTATAGACTAACTTCAAAGCCAAAATCTCCACATTTTTCCCATCCAAAATCACTTCGTAAATCCCTTCCATAGTAAACCAAACTTAAAACCAAAACAACGACTTAACCGGAAAACTTGGACGACACAGAAACATAAAAGTCCAAGCTTTCTTTATTAACGATTTTACAGACTCGTACGTGAAAAATCACAACTTGTGGTTAGGCAGATTCGAATTTAAAGGGTTCACGGTTCGAGCAACCGGAATGAACTTAGGAGGATGAGCCATGGTCAAGGTCAATCCTTTGATTGATTCTTCCAAGTCAACTCTATCTCCTTTGATTCTCCAGTCAAAGCCCTGCACCATCATCCCAACAACACTTCCTAGAATGACATAAGCTAGGTTTTCTCCGGGACAACCTCTCCTTCCCCCGCCGAAAGGAATGTATTTTAGTGCTTTCTCTCTTTTCTCATCTTCTTTCCCTGACTTAGAAGAAGTTAGAAACCTCTCTGGCTTAAACTCATCAGGATCTTCCCAGTACTCTGGATCTCTCATCACAGCATAAACATTAACAATAAGTGGTGTCTCCTCCGGCACGTAAAACTCTCCGATCCTACAACCTTCTTGGGGGACCCTTGCAAAGAAAGACCCTGGTGGGTGCATTCTTAGTACTTCTTTAACCACCGCTTGTAAATAAGGCAGTTTTGGTAAATCCGTTTCTTGAATCAATCTTGTTTTCCCTACCACCGTATCTATTTCTTCTCTCAGTCTCTCAAGAATGTCAGGATTTTTAATGATCTCCGCCATTGTCCACTGTGTTGTCTGTGCTGTAGTGTCTGTACCTGCAAATAGAAGATCCTGCAGTTGCAAAAACGTTTCTTGATTAGTACGTCAACAGTTTTGGATTATACCTTATTCAATAATGAGTGGAACATTATATTTACCGCAACAAAAGACTTGATATGGTTCCTAGTGATCTTATACTCGGCGTTTTCATCTTGATAAGCTTCCAACAACGCGTCCATCAGTTCCGTGCCTTGATGCCCGTCTAGCTTCTCCTCATATTCCTTAAGAATCCTTTCGAGCAGCTCGTCAAATCTGCTGGAAAGAGCCATCACTTCTTTTCTAAACAATGAGCTTAGAAGCTTTTTAAACGGTGGGCGCAACAAGCTTCCCAATACAACCTTGTTCACCAAGGCAATCGATTCGCTAGCCAAACTTCTAGCTTTCTCTGCCTCACCGTTCTCCTCTGAACAACTCCTCCCCACAATCATCTTGCAAATGCTGTTGTTACTTAACTTCATCGTTTCCTTAACCATGTCAACAGTCTCCTTCTTTCCCGCTTTATCAAGCAAGCTCACATAAAACCGATGTAACTCATCTGCACGGACGAATCTTGACCGTTCGAGCGCTTGTGATCCGAGCAGCTTTGTGACCATGAGCTTCTTCATGAACTTCCAGTGATCTCCATAAGGAGAGAATATGAAGCTCCAAGATCCGACAAAGAGAGAATCGTCGATGGGAGGTGAACCACGAAACGAGATATTCACATCATGCGTCCTGAAGATCTCATAAGCTACTGAGGCTGATGAGACGAGGACTATGGGGTTGTTGAAGATGCGGAGACTAATGAGAGATCCGTACTTAAGGGAGAGTTTCTGAAGAGACTTGTGGGGAAGAGTAGAGAGTAGAAGGTGAAGATGACCGATGATAGGAAGAGAAGGAAGGCTCGGAGGCAAATCACAGCCACGTATTGAGCCGCTTGGTTTCTTGAAGAAGAGTTTGTAACAGAGGAATGAGAAGATAGAGCAGAGGGAGATGAAGATGAAGCAGCATTGGAAGTCAAGGATGATCATTGTTGCCATTCTTAAGCAAATGATGACAAAGAGAATGCTAGCTCTTATCTTATCAAGAATCAATGAATACTATTTATAGCACATGAAAATGTAAATTTCATGGAAACTTGAGGAGCCGTGCCTCGTTAGTTACCAAAATAGCAATTGCCTTACGCAATTTCGTAAGTTTTGTAATTTTGAGGACCACAATAATTATAAGATTATTTCTGTAATTGGTAAGTTGATGTTCATTATTATAAACCACTATAATTAGATTTTAAGATCTTTGGATTTCATATCATATTTTGTTCTTTATAATTTAAATATCATAGAAAATTACCAATATATATTTGCATTTTCTCTACATAAGCCCACTAATTTTCGTCCAATATTTTACAAAACATGAAATAACTAACAGTAAGCTAATCATATATAGAGTTATTTTACTTGCGTGTTCAAGTAGTTTAGCATAGTTTTAAGAGCAAACATACAAAACGTGATAGATGAATCTAATAAGAGCATGTACAGTGAAGAGAACTTCTACTAATCTCTCAAATATATTTTTTAATAAGTTTTGTGTAATTTTTTTTAATGTAAAATTTAAATTATAAATAAAACCCAAAACTAATTATGATGATAGGACATGTGCCAAGTGAGTAATGTTTACGGTGGAGACTCTTTCAACCGTAGATTGCATTCTTTTTTTTTTTTTTTTTTTTTTGTGTGTTTGTGCAAAAACTGCATATTTTTCTTATTCCACACTGTTTCTTTTGTCTTTATCTCTTAGAGAGGACGTGGAAAATAATCATAAAGATCCAATTTTTTTTTTTGGTTTTAATGTTAAGCTCCAAACTTGCAAAACTACACGATTGTATTCACCAGTTTATGGGAGTGACATTTGCTTGTGCCTTCTTTATTCCTTTCTTTCTCCTTCTCTCGCTAACTGCATTTTGCAAGGAGAAATAGAAAACTTTAACGTACAGTTATGACGTATAAATTAAGAAAATTGTGATATTGTAAGATTCACATTCGAATTATTCTTTTATTATAATTGAAAACTCGAAAAAAAAAAAAAAAAATTGAAAACTCGAGAGCGACAGCCGAGTGCCGACATGAGTCATCTCAAAATCCCCTTTTTAAAAAAATGTATTGGAACATATATACTATCTTTTTATTTTGGACAAACAAAGACTAATCGAATTAATGTTTTGGCAACCAACATATATAGAGCTTTCTTCCCTTTGTTCCCTTGTTGTGATTTTATTTGATCCTCTCTCTCTTTCATTTTCATAGTCCAACTTATTTTCACCTCACATTCATTAGGTACATATAGTGTATATGCAAACAATCAACAAACAACATTTTCCTTTTTGTCTCTATCACTTGAGCAAATTTGGAAGACTTTTCCTCAATGTGCAACACAACGCGTAATTGAGAGTGTAGTTAAAAAGAGAATTATAACTTGTTCTAATACTGATATCTATGAATGAATTAATACGAATAATGAACAAAGCATATGTCGGCCTTGTTCGTCCGAAAAAATAATGAATCATATGTCACCGCACATTCACATTAGGTACATAAATATTGTTTTTGCTCTTTAAAACTTTGGTTAGATGCTTGAACACGCAAATGAAATAACACTAAGTAGGCTTATGTGGACGAAATGCAAAGATACCTTGGTGATTTTGTATGCTACTTTTTAAAGAAAATTTTCACATATGTACGAAAGATCATACAACCAAATGGCACCTCAGACGACGTCACCTCAGGTTTTCAAGAAACAGTACATTTTCATGTGCTATATATACAAGGCACTAGTACTTGTCATTTGCTTTCTCACTTTGAGCGAGAATGGCAGCAATGATCATCCTTGGCTTTCAAAACTGCTCCACCTTCATCTTCCTCTGCCTCTTGACAGTCCTTTGTTACTATCTTTTCTTCAAGAAACCAAACGGCTCAAGACGTGGCTTTGATCTACCTCCAAGCCCTCCTTCTCTCCCAATCATTGGTCATCTTCACCTTCTCCTCTCTACTCTTACCCACAAGTCTCTTCAGAAACTCTCATCCAAGTATGGACCTCTCCTCCATCTCCGCATCTTCAACATCCCCATTGTCCTCATCTCCTCCGCCTCCATGGCTCACGAGATCTTTAAGGCTCAGGACGAGAACATCTCCTCTCGTGGTCCCGCTCCCATCGAGGACTCTCTTTTTGCCGGATCTTCAAGCGTCATCTCCTCTTCCTATGGAGATAACTGGAAGTTTATGAAGAAGCTCATGGTCACAAAGCTTCTCGGAGCACAGGCGCTCGAGAGGTCAAGAGACGTTCGTGCAGATGAGCTAGAGCGGTTTTATACAAGCCTGCTCGATAAGGCGATGAAGGAGGAGCCCGTTGAGATCGGTAAAGAAACGGTGAAGCTGGTTAACAACAGCATTTGCAAGATGGTCATGGGTAGGAGTTGTTCAGAGGAGAACGGTGAGGCAGAGAGACTCAGGGCTTTAGCTACCAAATCTCTTTCCTTGGGAAAGAAGATTGTATTGGGATCCGTGTTTAAGAAGCTCGGAATCTCATCACTGTTCAAAGAGGAGATAATGACTGTTTCCAACAGATTAAATGAGATGTTCGAAAGGTTTCTTGTGGAACACGAAAAGAAAAGGGACATGCATCAAGAAACGGACTTGATGATTGGCGCGTTGTTGGCAGCTTATGGAGACGATGACACAGAGTACAAGATAACTAGGGACCATATCAAGACGATGTTGGCGGTAAATGTTACTCACAAGTGGTTTCCATTGAGAATCAAAACCGTTGTGACTCGTGACTAAGCAAACGGTTGGTGTACCTTGCAGGATCTTTTATTTGCAGGCACGGATACCTCGGCCCAAGCAATACAGTGGGCAATGGCGGAGATGATTAACAACCCTGATATTCTTAAGAGATTGAGAGGAGAAATCGATTCTGTGATAGGGAAAAGAAGGTTGATTCAAGAAACGGATCTACCAAATCTGCCATATCTGCAAGCGGTGGTTAAGGAAATACTAAGACTGCACCCTCCAGGAACTGTCTTGGGAAGGATCTCCCAGAAAGGGTTTAGGATGGTAGGGTTTGACGTACCGGAGGAGACACCACTTGTTGTTAATCTTTATGCTATAATGAGAGATCCAGATTACTGGGAAGATCCAGAGGAGTTTAAGCCAGAGAGATTCCTTCTAGCTTATTCAAGAACAGGGGAAGAGGAAGAGAGAAGAGAGGACGCATTCAAGTACATCCCTTTTGGTAGTGGAAGGAGAGGCTGTCCTGGAGCAAATTTAGCTTATGTCTTTCTAGGAATTGCTATTGGGATGATGGTGCAGGGATTTGAGTGGAGAAACAAAGGAGATGAGAAGATTAACATGGAAGAGGCTGTTATAGGACTGAGTTTGACCATGGCTCATCCTCCTAAGCTCACCCCTGTTGTTCGAACCACAAACCCCTTAACATTGAATCAGAGTTCGTGAGTTACTGTACTTATTATGAATTATGATAACTAGATTGTTCATGTAATAAGGAAGCTTTGCATGTGTTTTATGTTTCCCGTCTTCCAGTTTGGTTGATTACCTTTGGTTTAGTTTGTTTTATTGTGTGAAACCGAAACCAATTGGGCATTGTTCTTCGGTTTAGGTCGTGCCAAGTTTCCCGGTTTAGATTGGTTTCTTGTATTGTTTGAAAGTTAAATAAAATGAAGAAGAGTGTTTTCTTCAAGGCAATACTTTTTGTTCTCATGTCAAAACTAAATGTTTATTGATAGAAATGTTTTTGGTTCCATGTGTGCTCAATTTTCATTTGAGCCGTCAAAACTTGTTTTGAAAGGTTTTTGATCATAGCAAGGCTTGTGAAAGCAAAAAGCATGCACAACCATTATGATTTTATTCTTGATCCGGATATTGTTAGTCGTGACCCGAATAGAACCAGTCAACTGCCCATTGGATCCGCATGTCTTAACAGTAAAATACCAAATCACCCTTGCCCGTTTTTTTCTTTCTTCGTCCGTTTTGTTTTCGTGAGGGCAATATGGGAAAAAATAGTAATGTAGTCAAACTAAGACATTAAAATTAAAATTAAATAAAAAACATTGCCCTAATATTAAAATCCACACTGTATGGTTTAATTGCATAGGCGTCGTCAGTTTGGGGATTCTTTTTGAAATTAGTGTTTCGAATTCGCCACTCAAATCTGGAAACGAACGTATTGTGTCGCTACCCCCTCTCGAAATCGAAATTGTATAAAAACTCTTCGATTTTGTTTATTTTCTTCGGGTTTGCGTATCATCAATTTTAATTAGAGATCCTTCTTCACTCACTCACTCTTCAGTTGCTGAAGTATGGAAGCTCTCTACGCCAAGCTCTACGACAAATACATCAAACTCAAGGTCTTTTTCATCAACCTCCTCCCTTGGATTTTTCATGTAATTTCTGGGCTTCGATTTTGATTTCGATCTCTCAGTTTTTGTTTTTTTTTTTTGTTTTTGTCCAGAAGAAGGAAATTTCCGAATTCGATGCAGTTAATAAGGGAGTTGAAGAGAAGTTCCTCAAATTTGTTTCAGGTAATTCCTCTAATTGTTTTCATAAGTTTCATCATCTGAGATTTGAGCATTTCTCTCTTGTTAGGTTAGATTTTCGGAATTCGCAATTTGGAATTTACAAAAATTGGGGGTTTTTTTTTCTTTTTTTTTACTTATTAGTGTCTCTGTCTTTGTGTGTGAAGCTTCGGAGGAGTTGATGGAGCATTTGAAAAGTGAAAAGCAGGATTTGCTGGAGAGAGTTGAGAGCATGAGGACTGAAATGGATTCAATCAGGCATGTACTACTACATCATTACTATATTACCCTGTTCATTTTTCTCCTCTGTTGAGGTGGTTTATCTTTAGAGTAAGTTGGAGGATGCCTTGCAAATGTAATTATACCAAATCTTGTTCCACAGATCTGACTTGGACGACAAGTGTCTGGAGAATCAAAATCTTAATCGCAATCTCAAGAAAGAAGAACAAAAGAGTAAGAAGAAGCAATGTTAACTATAGTTTCTGCTCAAATTTGAATGTAGCATTTTCATGTGAATTTTTTTTAAAAGGAATTTGGCTGAGAAAATAATGTGAAGTGCTTGTGGAGGAGAGTGATGAAGATTTGTTTATAACACCGTCTAGGATATAATCTTTATTGTTCTTTCGGTGTTGAGTAATTTTTGAACTTTGTACTTAAAAGAGTTGAGTTTTTTCTTTTTCTTTTTACAGATAAAGCACTTACTGAAGAAAATGTCAAGCTAAAAGAGCAGATCCAAGAGGGACATCCTCGCAACCTCGAAGATCAAAGTGGAAAAAAACAAGAGACAATAACACCTGAAACTGCTCGAGTTACAACAAGAAGCATGAGAAAACGTAGCAGACTGTCAGAAGATGTTGTGGAGGAAGCGGACATGGTATCACCTCACATTAGCAAACATCATAAACCAAAGGTAAAACAAATCGTCTCTTATCCTTTCAGTTCTGAGTTGAATGATGCACATCTTGTTTCACTAACCCCGTGGATCATAAAGTTTATCCGTATTAAATATTTATTCTTGTTTTTGTTACAAGGAAACTCTCTTGGTTTCTCAGCCACAATGCTGCAAAAGAACCTGTGATGGATCAAGTAATTCTGCTCGTTGTATTTTTCAAGCTCTTGGTGAACAGTTGCTAGGAATGGAATTATCAACTAGTAATAATGAAGGCGAACACGTGATTCATCTGTTGCATCCAACAACTGGTAATTTATCTGTTGCGTAAAGTTATATCCACTGTATCTTTCTCCGGGTTGTTTTCATGCAAGACCTATTTACCTTTGATTCAAAAGATGGAGGACCATCCAACTTATTTGAGATCATCAACCACCGTAAAAGCACCGATGCTGATTTTTGTTCTCCCTGATTTTTTGACCATAACAGGTTTATCCTTCAGCCTAAGTTTTGTGAATAACTCATCTGGTGAAGAACCTGAGTGGCTTTACGAGGTTGCGTCGCTCGGAACACTCCAAAGAGTGGTACCAGAATGGATGAGAGAGGTTATAATGTTCAGCACAAATATGTGTCCTGTGTTCTTTGAAAGAGTCTCTAAAGTCATTAAGTTCTATTAATGATCGGTACCGTATGAACGTCTCCCTCCCTTATCTTGTGTAGTCATCTCTAATGGCTTTGTAGTGTGATGTTTCTCAGCAGGTTGAAAAGTTAGGGAAGTTATCATGTATCTATAGAATTGCGTCTCTCGTTAACTTTTGGGATTGGTTTCAAAGATACTGTGTCCTTTTAATGAATCCAATTGTGACAAGATCTTGATTTTTCCTTTGCTCTCTCAACAAACCCTCTTTCTTGTATATCTCATGAATTTCTGATCTATTGTGCATTTTACATGACTGAACACTTTAACACTTAAAGAGGCATCATCCTAATTGGTTTCTAGACCCACACAAGTGGAACTCGAGAGAGTGGCAAGAATGGTGTGTTGTTGGAGCCATTTATCTCAACATCACCTTCGTTACTTTCTTTGATTAAAATTCTCCATTGAAGGTTTATCAGCCTCTTTACAAATGACTGTAACCAAGTTCAGAAGGTAAAATAGAAGGATGATGCGAAGAGGCGTGTTTTTTACTATCCTATCAGCTACTTGGTTGTATCATCTTGCCTCTGGGATTAATTCTTAAGAATCTGATCCTCGATGATGACATTACGGTATTCCAAGTTTCAGCAGGGAATCACCCGCCCATCGAAGTTTGTTTGTTTGGTTATGTTTTGTCAAAGTGTTATAAGAAAAAAATGATTTACCTCAAGAAACAGAAACTTATCTGTTTTAATATGTGTAAATTATGATAGATGATCGATCTTACAAAACAAGTTTCCATCAACTAATTTTCTTATCCCAAGGAAACTGTCATAGCAAAAGTTGATGATTGGAGAGAAAGAAGTAGCCGTTACATAAGTTAGGTGAAATTTTTCAATTCAAATGCACCAAAGAGCCGCTCGCTATATTCTAATTTACAACGTTCGGAAAGATAATTTCCTTTAATTGATTCTACAACGACGTCGTTTCTTTTGTCGTACACGTTTTATAACCCAGCCCCACGTCTCTCTCTCTCTCTCTCTCTCTGTTAAAGAAGAGAAGAAGAACTCTATCTCTATCTCTCTTCTCCTTCTTTTTCAATTTAGATCGTTCGTGAATCTGTACCTCCTCGAGCGAAAGCATTTCAATTTCAGAAATTTCGACTTCGATTGTTGGATTTGTCAATCAGAAGAGGCGAAAAAAGGATGGCGACGGTAAATGGGTACACAGGAAATACTCCGGCGGCGACTACGCCGGTAGCCACTGGATCAAAGCAACCTGCTCCTCCGTCTAAGACCGTCGATAGCCAATCTGTTCTCAAAAGGTTCTTTCTTTTCTACTTTTTTCTTTTCCCCCGATCTTGGAATAATTCGCATCGTGGAATTTGTAATAGTCTTTAGCCCCTTTACGATTGGAATCGTTTCTTCGATTGCTTTATTGATTTCATTAGGTAGATTAGATTAGGATTTGATTATACCCATATCTAGTTCGTGTGGTCTACATCTTTCTAGATCATTTTTAGACAAAACGATGGATCCAAAAAAAAAACTGATTGTGACTTCTCTTTTGTTCTCTTTTGAAAAATGATGGGTTCTTTTATTGCCCACCAACTGTTTGCTATAATTCCTCTGATTTTTTTATGCATCGGGATTTATATGTACTACTGATCACATATCACTAATGGTTTTCCTCTTGTTTGGTTCTGATTCAGATCTCTTCATGCTCAAATCTAATTCAATGATTTACTAATTCTTTTGTTCGTCTTTAAATGCAGGCTGCAGTCTGAACTAATGGGCTTGATGGTAAGCTATCCCTCCTTGCTTGTTCTTCTATGTAAAGAATCAGAACTGAACCTGTCTTTTGATATGGTTAGACGCTTATATATGGCCTTTGGGTTTTATGTTTTGCAGATGGGAGGTGATCCTGGGATATCGGCTTTTCCAGAGGAAGACAACATATTCTGCTGGAAAGGAACCATCACAGGGAGTAAAGACACTGTGTTTGAAGGAACTGAGTACAGACTTTCGCTCTCTTTCTCAAACGATTATCCTTTTAAAGCTCCCAAAGTTAAGTTTGAGACGTGTTGCTTCCACCCCAATGTGGATCTCTATGGCAATATTTGCTTGGACATTCTTCAGGTACATAACAATCATTTGCTCTTGTCCATTTCTGTGTTACTGTTGATCCAATGGAGCTAAAGCTATAACGACACATCAGAAAAGCAGTACGTTAACAGTATCTGTTTTAACATTGTTTGTAGGATAAATGGTCTTCCGCTTATGATGTGAGGACGATATTACTCTCAATTCAGAGCCTTCTTGGAGGTAAACTTATAAACTCTATGGCTGATATTATAACTGTCTATGGTTTCTTATGAAGCTATCTGTTGAGTTTGATATCCAATAGCTGATTTTCCTGTCTTTTTGTTGGGATTTGATCAGAACCGAACATTAGCTCACCATTGAACAATCAAGCAGCTCAGCTTTGGAGCAATCAAGAAGGTAATTTTTGCATTAGTAATCAGATTACAGCATCTCTGGTTTTTACCATTTTGATTCAATGAAGATATTCTTCTTCTTATGTTTTTTATCTTTTTCTTTTTGGTTGTATTGCTGATGTAACAGAGTATAGGAAGATGGTGGAGAAGCTCTACAAGCCTTTAAACGCATGATTGTCAAAAAGACTATGTAACTGTTTTAAATCACAACTGTCCTGGATCATGTCAATTTTTAACTTTTTATATTCTCAGTGTGAGCCAATATTAGCAATCAAAACCCTCTTATCACACAGTTACACAATCACCACCAGTATCAACCATTCAGAGCAGATAAAAAAAACTCTATTGTTTAATGAAGTTAAAGAAACTTAGATTTGAGAAGTTCGTAGTAGAGCTCGTATCAGAAAATTTCATTAAAAAATTTAGTATCTGAAATTTACAAGAAAACCGAGAAACCGAAGTTCGCACAAGAGAGTACGAACCAAACAAACCAAAGCTGTTACATAAATCGCGCTAAAATCATGGAATTGTGAAATGTTAGCTCCGGAGAAGTTGGTTGAATCATGCGGATGAGGAGGAAGCGGAGACGATAATGAATGACGTTATCATTAAGCCCATAATTCATGTTTGACCGACTATCATAAAATGGGCTTAGAAAATATCTTCATTCCGGCCCAACTATATATATAGTTCTAAAAACGTCGACGTTTCATTCATACCCTGGCAGTACATCCCAGAAAACCTCGAGTGTTATAAACCCGCCGGAGAGTCCAACACTCTTTAACTTTTGAGAAGCATTTTTCATTTCTTCAGTGTAAAGACGAATAAATCTCTCACTGCACTTCCCTCGAGAGCTTAGATCTCCGATCTGGAGGCCTTTTGCGTCTCCTCTAGTGTTCATCTTCTGACCTAATAATGTCGATCTCCGCTCAAAATCCGGATATTTCCGGGGATAGACAATCCGGCCAAGATGTGCGTACTCAGAACGGTACTTCTTTTCTCTCTATCGCTCCCTCTTTCGTCTATTTCTCATTTCCCCTCTGATCTGTTCTGTTTTCCTCATTAGATTTTTGTTTTTGTGTTCGATCTCTAATCTAGGGTTTTGTTTTGAATCTCTTCTTTTGGATGTTTTTTTTTGTGTGTTTGTGGTGTTTAACTCGGATGTGATGAATCTATTTGCAGTGATGGCTTGTCAAGCTATTTCGAATATAGTTAAGACCTCACTTGGTCCCGTGGGACTCGACAAGGTTTGTACTCTCATACCCCTATTCGACTGCTTTGTGACTCTTTGTTGAATTTATTGGTTTCTGATTTGCATCTGTGTTATATATACTCTGCTAGCCTTTGTTTTACTTTCCTAGTTTGTTCAATCGTTTTTCATCTTGATTTTGTCAGATGATGGTGGATGATATTGGTGATGTGACCATTACAAATGATGGTGCTACTATTCTTAGGATGTTAGAGGTCGAACACCCTGCTGCTAAGGTAATTGATGCATATTTTGATGGTTATACGTATATTCTTATCATCGGTTACGCATTTATGTGTGTGTTTAAAAGAGTTATTATGAGTTATTAGTTACTCCGAGGCTGTCTTATTTTGTTGTGACAGGTTCTTGTTGAGTTAGCTGAACTCCAAGACAGAGAAGTTGGTGATGGGACTACATCCGTTGTTATTGTAGCTGCTGAGTTGCTCAAGGTTTGTTTGATTACTGTTTTCTTTGGTTTTGTTGTTTGTCTTCATAGAGTTGTGAAGATTATCCACTTGATGATTAATGATCTTATGCATTTATTTGCAGAGGGCAAATGATTTGGTCAGGAACAAAATACATCCAACATCAATTATCAGTGGATACAGGGTATGTTATATTTCTTATTTAGTGGCCTGCATTTCAGAATTTTTTCCTGTGTGTTCATATTCTTTGTTACTGTTGACAGCTAGCGATGAGAGAATCTTGCAAATACATAGAAGAGAAGCTAGTAACGAAGGTTAGTCCTGTTATGATGGTCTACATTTTGGCCTCTTACCTCATGCATATTGTCTTTGAATGAGTATATAGCATTTGAAGAAACTTTTATTTGTGTTCAACTCTATAAGGTCCCTCTTTATACATTTTTTTCTCGTTGGCATATTTAAGTTCTCTCTGAAGTGGCTCTCTCTCCCCCTTCAGTTAATTTTTTATTTTCTGCTTTTCTATAGGTTGAAAAGCTGGGAAAAGTTCCATTGATAAACTGTGCTAAGACCAGCATGTCCTCCAAATTGATCTCTGGAGACAGCGACTTCTTTGCTAATTTGGTATGCCTCTAGTTCTCCTTGCTGGTTATTTGGTATGCATGCCCAGTTCCCTTTTTGGAGGACACTTTGGTATGTCCTCCAAATTCAAGAAAAAGTGTCCAGTTCCTGTTTCGTCTGGGGACACTTTTTCTACTTGAGTCCGTTCTAGGATTTCCTTTTAAGGTCTAGAATCTTTTGATATTTTCTTGAAATATTACTCTGATCATTGCATGTGGCTGAACTGTTATAATGACTTTTATTAAGGTTGTGGAAGCCGTTCTGTCAGTAAAGATGACAAATCAACGGGGAGAAATAAAATACCCTATCAAGGTCTGTATTTGCTCCTCTGTAAAAATTTCAAACATAATATCTTTGGTGAAGATGGTACTTGTATGCTCAGACACTTCTGCTTACCACGTTTTAGGGAATTAATATTCTGAAAGCTCATGGACAAAGTGCCAGAGACAGCTATTTGTTGAATGGATATGCACTCAATACTGGTCGTGCTGCCCAAGGGATGCCATTACGAGTGTCCCCAGCAAAGATTGCTTGCCTTGACTTCAATCTTCAGAAGACGAAGATGCAGTTAGGTGTCCAAGTTGTTGTTAACGACCCACGAGAGCTTGAAAAAATCCGTCAAAGGTAGTTTGTTATATTGGTCCTTACGTGAAGAAGTATTTCCATTTCCTCAGATAACAGGGTGTACGGGATAGAGAAAGCTTAATATATGGCTGTATTGTAAATTTCTACTGCTGATGTGATCCATGTTCCATACAGAGTTTTTTAACATGTTGCTGAATATTTGTTTTCAGAGAAGCGGATATGACCAAAGAGCGAATAGAGAAACTTCTTAAAGCTGGAGCAAATGTAATTCTGACCACGAAGGGTATAGATGACATGGCACTTAAAGTGAGTTTGAAGTCCAAATTTTCTCTTTCCCCTTGCACATAACTCAGTTTTTGAAGTTTTCAAGTATAACATGAGAAGTTATTGACATGGATTCCCATTTCTTCTGCTTTTATTTCAGTATTTTGTAGAGGCAGGAGCTATTGCTGTTAGGCGTGTACGCAAAGAAGACATGCGCCATGTTGCGAAGGCTACAGGAGCTACCCTGGTACTTTTTAGATATGCCGTTTGAATACTAAAAGCATTAGAACCAAGTTGCCAAACATTTGACTAATATATATATTATTTGTTTTAGGTCACCACTTTTGCTGACATGGAGGGCGAAGAAACATTTGATCCAGCACACCTTGGATCTGCTGACGAGGTTGTGGAAGAGAGAATCGCTGATGATGATGTTATATTGATAAAAGGAACCAAAACAAGCAGTGCGGTATGCCATTTGCTCTCTGCTTCAAATTATTGCTTAATTGTAGACAGTTCTATATCACACAAAATCTATCTTAAATATATTATATTTAAAGTTATAAGAGTTTAGTCTAGCTTTGTCATGACTTAATAAGCTTTTTTTTTTCTGTAAGGTTTCATTGATCTTAAGAGGTGCAAATGACTACATGCTTGATGAGATGGAGAGAGCACTGCACGACTCTTTATGTATTGTCAAGAGGACCCTTGAGTCCAACACGGTAACATCATTTTGCTTCCTGTTAGAAATATTCCTTGCTTTTAGCAATAAATTATACATTTCTTGTTTTACTCAAGACTGTTTCCTCTCAAGCAGGTGGTTGCGGGTGGAGGTGCAGTTGAGTCTGCATTGTCTGTGTATCTGGAGCACCTTGCTACAACCTTGGGCTCTCGCGAACAATTAGCAATTGCTGAATTTGCTGATGCTCTACTGATTATTCCAAAGGTGCGACCGACAATCATCAATAATAAATCTGTCCTTTGTTTTTGACTTATTATCTAACTATTACTGTTCTATCCTCAGGTTCTTGCTGTAAATGCCGCTAAGGATGCAACCGAGTTGGTAGCTAAACTAAGAGCGTACCACCACACTGCACAAACAAAGGCTGATAAGAAGCACTATTCAAGGTAATAAGCAATATTATTGCTGAGCAGTTTGTTTGTGTCTCTTCAGCTTGAGGTTTCGTTTGGAAAATGTCTGTTCTCATTTATGTTGGTTAATCGCAAATGCAGCATGGGACTTGACCTCGTAAACGGAACCATCCGTAATAATTTGGAAGCAGGAGTAATCGAACCGGCTATGAGCAAAGTGAAAATTATCCAGGTGAAGCACTCGCTTACTTTTTCACATAAACTAGATTTTTTATAAAAGCATGTGATCTCTTCTTAGATTATTAAAGGAGCTTTGTTTTGTGACCAGTTTGCAACAGAGGCAGCCATCACAATTCTGCGAATTGACGACATGATCAAACTGGTGAAGGATGAGAGCCAAGGCGAAGAGTAAATCACAGCTCAGCTCCTCTTTCTCCGTATCCTTAGTGTGTTTTTGTTCGCATTTCATCACTCACCACCTTTCCTTAGCTTTTTTTTTTGCGCTGTAACAATATTAGCCTCTAAAACAATAGTTTCTGTTTTGTTCCAACTCTCTCGTTTCTTACTCGCTTTTCACTTTTGCTTTTCTTCGGATAATTCATGTAATGAAGCTTTTGTAGTTTTGTACTTTTGTTACCTAAACAACATGGAATCATTTGTTTCTGCCTTCATGTTGTACGACTTATAATTGATTCCCTTGCAATTATTACTACAGTAAGATTCTTTTTCTTTGGAATAAACCGTAATTTATTTACACAATTATGGGCAGAAATCGGCAGAAGTTCCTACAATATTTACACATAGCTACATGTTTTGACTATACAATCTAAATAATTCATACGGATTGTATGGTTTGAACACTTTGTGACGAAGCCAGTAACAATGCAGAACCAATGCTGGAACCATCTTCCATGGCCTTAACCACTACGTGTTGAGCTACATCTTCTCCCAATATATCTGTCAGAGCTTCGTCCATGTATTCTCTGAACATCCTGTAATTTAAATACAGACCTCCTTCTACTGCGACAACTGTTCTTCTCATTATCTGCTTTTCGCTTCTCCTTCCTCCTCCGCTCCCATCTCTCCCTACCTTCTTCAATATTCCTGCAATCCCTGCTGCTGCTAGCCTGGCCGCTCTGCGTGTCACCACATCACATATCTTTACTACAAGTTTCCTCACCTTCAGTGGTACCTCTGATACCTGTTGTTATGAGCAAGAGAACGCGCCATGGGATCAAAGATATCACCCTTCATTATGTGTTGAATGATCGTGAAACAGAACAATACTTTGCATCACAATTTTCTTGTTTGCTTACCCCTAAATCTTTCAAGATTCTTGCTACTTCTAGTAACTCGGGTGTGTCATCTTCATGCATTGCTGAGACAGAATTTGTTCTGTGAATGGAGTAAGATTAGATTTAACACAAAATACAACTAATAGCTACTTTTACTGAAGATTTTTAGAATTTCTGCAATCAGAAATGAAGTAAAATTTTTGCAGTTGTTTTCTCATCTAGAAAGATATACAGACATAAGACACAAAGGAAATGTACCTTAGAATGAAAGGTGTCGATAAAATGGATGAGATGGGTCCAAAGATATCGGACTCTTGTGACATGCGAAGAATTACTCTGCGGACAATGTCGCCGAGATACATCCCTCCTATCATCTTCTCAAATCCCTGTAAACAATACCAACCAATTGATTACGTGATAATAAACCTTGAAAACAGGATAAAACAAAACAAAGAAATGGGAACTTAGCATAATATTACCATATCATTTGAATTCATACTCTCTGCATCCAACTCAATATCATATGAAGTTCTTGGCAGACGAGATGACCAAAAGTTTCCCCACTCCATATTGACCACCTAGCACAGAAGAACAAAGCGTTATAAAGGGAAGATCGAATCTTTTGTAGGGTACACCTCTTTTGTATTGAATCTTCAAGAATCTAAATATTAGTGGTAGGTTTCTCAGGATGAACTATGTAGCAATTCTTATTACCATGCTTCCAGAAGTTGTACGCGGGTTTTGACACTTGATTATGGCATCAGTTCGTTCAAGGTAACAAGCATTACTTCCTGTTCCAAAGACAACAGCGGCAATTGTATCTGGGTCGTGAAAATGTCCAAATGATAGAGCCCCAACAGTATCATTCACCTGCTCAAACAATGAAACTAATATCAACACCACACATGATATCATGAGGTTTTTAAGAGATAGATAGTCTATGCTTGTTCAAATTTTTTGTGACGGTATGTAAAGCTACAAAGGAACTGCAACAGCAGGTTCCCAAGGACTTGTAAAGGACTTACAAGAGCTGCAACACGAATATCTAGCCCTCTCTTGTTCAACGCTCCTTGTAGACATTCAGCAATGTCTTCCCCAGCCTACATTAATAAGATAAACGTGTCATGAACTTGATGCAGCAATGTTGATTACATTTCCCAAACTTAGCTCCAAATGCTAGAAGATGAATCACATTGTTATGTAAAATTAATATACACAAACTTATGATTATACATCTGAGTTGATCCAATAAAAGAGTGGTTTCATCATAGGTTTTAAGATTATATAATGCAGCCTTAGATGTAATCTCTAAAACTCAGGCAGATAGGTAAAAGGTTGCAGAGAAACTAAACTAACCATTTCACTAATTGCAAAACCTTTGGTCCATTTAATTAGAACTCCTGAAGAGAGAGATGTTTGCTTGACTGGGAAAGAAAAAGTAAATGCAAGTTCCCTTTTTACAGGTTGTGCTAAATTGACCATGTTTCCTTCTTTTTCAATAAACATCTGCAAGGATGATGCTAGAAAGTCAAAGAGAACCTGCAAATCAAGTAAGAAATAACCATGTGAGCATTTTAATCAGTCGGATTATAGCAACCGAGTTTGGATTAGAAGAATGTTGAAGAAAGCATTGACACCTCACTGGTGCTATTCATCAACGATGTTGGTATGGAATGTCGTTCAATATCTTGAACTTCAAGAGTCGATCTTTGGCCACCCAGATGAACCCTTATTATCCTAAAGTAAGAGCCTCCAAGATGAAGTGCATAATAAGTTCCCCTCTCGCTCCTGCAATAAAAGGGTTCGTACATTACAACAAGAGGCTTTACATTATGACAATCACACAACCAAGAACATCCAATTTCACACAACTAACAAGCAAATTTCCAGACATTTGCTCCATCTAAAAGCCGTAATCAACAAGCATTGGAGATATATTAAAAATCTCACCCATTGGGAAGATCATCAACAAAAGTGAGCAACATTTTAAGCTTGGACCCTCCTTCAGAAACCAAACCAGCTTGCATCTCCACAGCTATAGCATCAACCATCTGTCTCAACCTTCCCAAAGGAGTCTCACACGCTTCCTCCAAATCTTTAAGTATCCCCACCACCTTCCTCCACTTCCTCCTCCCTTTCATCCTCCTTCTCACCACCATTGTGGCCACCGAACAAGCCACCACAGCCGTAGCTGCTGCCAACGTCACCAAAAACCTCCCCATTTCAAATGTCTATACACAACCTCTTCTCCCTCTCTCTCTCTGTGTCTTCAAGAGAAATCGAGATAAGATCACTCACAAAAAGCAAGCGCCTTTACGACGAGAAAGCAATTTACAATCAGATTGGCACGAAATGCAAATGAAAAAGCTTCAACCACCGATCAGAATAACCCTATAAGGCACCATTTCAACGCAAACGGTTCCTTTCTATAACCACAGATACAAAATCAAACCGCCACAGCCAAAAAAAAGCTCCCTTTTTTTGTTTTTCGCTCCTCCGTGATTTCTTCAGATCAAACAGCCTAGCGCGCTCGTAGGTTCCGACAAATTTCAGCGAAATTCGTGTCCTTTTTCCGGCGAAAAGACGCAGCGAGACAGAGAGAGATTGATGAAATTTTGGTAAGAGAGTCAGAAAGAAGAACGAAGGAACGCTGGAAAGGCGAAAACGAATCGATGAATGAATAATACATTTACATTACATACATGAATGTTATTTAAATGACAGTTGTACCCTCTTGTACTTTTCGAGTATGGACGGTTTCGATTCGCTTATTTTTCATTTGTTTTTTTGGGTTTGACTCGCCCTATTATTAATTAATGGGTTCGTCTAAGTTTAATACTACTACTAAGTTTCGTAGTAGTTGACGTTAAATAATCCTGTCACTATTATTAGGCTCTCTAGCTAACACTTGTGGTAGTTTTTATTAAGAACGCATTCGAGGAGCAATGACGTTTTGTGAGCCAAGGATATATATATCCAATATGATTAGACAGACTAATCTGGCAGAGTATAATAATGATAAAAATATATATTCAACTAGCTGACTAATGAAAGAACTGGCTGTTTCATCATCTTAATTATATAAAAGACATTTTTTCTTCTACAAAAAATATCCATCCTATTTTGCTTCACACCATATGGAGTCATGATGTACAAAACAAACCATTGTTATACCATAAATCACATGCTATTTTATATGATCCGACAAATTTTCAAGTTCATGACTTTTTTTTTGCAGAAAACAAAAATACAAAAAATCTTCTCAACATCAATATTCATACATATAATTACGTAGTTCTAATTGGTGGATGATACAACTACTTACTGTCTTTTTATAAATCAGTAAATCACTACTAAGAAATCATTATATGATTATTTTACGGATATAATAACTAGTAAGAAGTTCATTAAACTATCATCATATCCAGTTACTAAAAGTATTTTCATGAATCACCAACAAAAAGAAATGTCAGTATAACGGTTATACAAGCGTCTAGCCTAACCTCCCACGCTAATAACACAAGAGCAAAATTCAGGCTACTAATGAATTAGTATATGAAAATGAAACCAGCAACACTATCAACAATTATTACAAACAATTCCGATAATTAGATTCTCAAACCATCCAATAAACCATCAAATAAACTACAAAAATATCCTCTATATATTAAAGGGTATTATTAGTAAATACCATAAATTTGGAACATAATTAAGAAACTACCACTATGTCAGAAAAGTTAAGTTGGATAAATACCACTTTTTTAAAGGGTAATTTTACTTGTTTGCCCTCAAAACTTTAGGGAGGAGATAGCTGCAACAGACATAACGTGTAACATAACAAAATAGCATGTTACATTACAAAATAACGGAATTTTCACTTTTTTAGATTCAATGGTGGGAGGGAGAGAGGGGAAGAGAGAGAGAGGAGGGAGAGATGGGGAGAGAGAGGAAGTAGAGAGAGGCGGAGGGAGAGATGGGGAGAGAAAGGAAGGAGAGATGGGGAGAGAGAGGAAGGAGAGAGAGGCGGAGGGAGAGAGAAAAAGGGAGGGAGAGAGAGGGAGAGAGAGAAGAAGGGAGAAAGGGAGAGAGGAAGGAGAGGAAGGAGAGGAAGGAGAGGAAGGTCAGCAAAGTAATTACCTATGCCCCATCTGACATGTACTGTATATTTGTGGTAGTTTCTTAATTAGTTTTGATTCTTGTGGCATCTACTACATATACCCTATATTAAAAGAGAAACATTTTGTAGAAAAACTGACGTGTCGTCGCCAGAGAACTTCATAGTCAATTTATTGTTCATCTTTAGTATTCCATAAAATTACATAAAACTGTCACTGCTATATATATTTCTTTGGTCAATTGCCACTGATATTCAATTTATTTATATACACAATATTTTGTTCATATAAATTGATAAATATTATTCAAAAATTGATAAATATTATCCTCCAAATATTTTCGAAATTAAATTAATTTTATTATGTATTGTAATATAATAATATAACTATATTAGAGATGTAAAAAATATATATATTTAAAAAATAATGTTACCTTTCCAATAATTTTATAAAGCTCTAATGGTGAAATCATCGACAATCATTAAATATATAGGGGATTTAGATTAAATTGTCATTAGTATAACTAAAGAATATTTCATTCAATAATTGAAGGAAATCTATTTATCTTAATTGGGGAATACACTTAAGAGTAAAAAAAAAATCATATCAAATATCCACGTTGCCAAAATGACCCAATTTACATATTAAGAAGAAGATTAAACAACATATTATATTTTAGGAAATCGTTTAAATTAGTTCCATAATAATCATGTTATGAAAATTTTGTGTAGGTATATTCTTGTATGGCAAAATACAGGACGAGAATTTGGGAACAAGAATTCAAGCAGAACATATGCAGACATACTATTTACTCATTTGAATTACGAGGAATGAGTTTTTTCAGGTCAAAAAAAATTTAAACGTTGCAATCAGACATATTAGACGAGTTTGATCACTTGACAATTATATTTAGGTCATCTGGAAATTCTATGATATGCAACGGGATGGGTATAGGCAAGTAGACATGAACACGGGTACAATTACGGTTATTAACTATTGTTTATGGTTAAATTCAAAACAAGACGAGTATCTCATATACAGAACAAGACAAGTATCTCAGTAGTAACAACATTTAGTGGTCCCATATATTTAACAAGATGGTTTCAGTTTGTAACATCCGTGAACCGGAATCTCGGTTTGGGAGTTGCATCGGTCGATGCAGATGGTGCATCGGTCGATGCATGTTCAATTCTGTGCGTCTTGACTTAAGTCAAACGCTGCGTTTTGGGGTTAAGGAAAACCCTTAGATGCGAGTTTTGTCTCATTCGTGGGTGTTTAGCCGTTTTTGAGAGAAACGAAAAGAGAGAAACTGTTCTTGAGAGTTCCTGGTGATTTCTGGAGATTTGAGGCGTTTCTTGGTGAGATCTGTAGCTGGGATCGTTGTAGGAGCTTCCTAGAGGCTTGTTCTTGTTTGTTTAAGGTTCAGATTCTTCTGTGGCAAAGGTAAGTGCATGACCATGGCTTATCTAAGCTAGAGATATCTCTAATTTGCTTGTTATGTGTTGTTAGGCTGGTTAGATTGTTATTTGGGACGTTTGGAAGCTTTCTTGTGGCTTGGGATCGAGTTTCGTGGTTGCAGGAACAAAGATCCGGCGAGAAGCTTCAGAGGAAAACGATGCTCGGCATTGCATCGGTCGATGCACTTTGTGCGTCTGTCGATGCAGATGCGAGGACGGCGCATAAACTCTAGGGTTTTCGTGTTATGTCGAGCATGCGTCGGTCGATGCATATCTTGCATCGGTCGATGCAAGTTAACCTTGCATCGGTCGACGCAGATCTTGTGTCGGTCGACGCAACCTCCATCTGGTGTCGGTCGATGCATGTTGGTATCAGTCGATGCATAGTCCTGGTTTGTTATTGTTGATTGTTGAATGTTGTTTGATGGTTAGAGATGTCTCTATTGCTTGTGTGTATAGCCCAGTATATGGGAGGATTGCCTTACTGAGTGTTTATAAAATACTCATGCATTGCAATATGTGTTTGTGGTGCAGGTAAAGGCAAAGTGTGATCGTGGAATCAAGGCAATGAAGAGGAGGATGTTCTAGGGACTCGGTTTTATGTTGTCTGGCATTGCTAGGTTGCTAGAGTTGGGTTATTAGAACATTGCTAGGTTGCTGGTTCTATGATTCATGTTGTTTTGGATATTGATTATGTTGGAATATGGTTATATTTTATTATTGGATTATTATTGAATATTGGTTGGTTAGTTCCGCTGTTGAATGTGTTTGTGGTTAGGTGGCTAGTGGATATGGGACCACTAGTTGTAGTTTATTTTATTATATTATATTTATTATTTATTATTTTAAAAAAAAAAAAGTCGGTCGTTTCATTTTGGTATCAGAGCCCTTACGGTTCTAGGTTTGGGTTCACTAGGTTTCTGTTTAGATGTTTGGGATTGCATGTCTTGATTGATTATGTGAGTTAGTCAATTGTGTGTGGCATGGAGTCCAAGAACATCCTCTTCGAGCCGAGTGTGTGATTCCAAGGTGAGTTTATGTTTATGTGTTATAATAGAAATTGTTTGCTTAGCCTTCTGTTCATGGTAGTGCAGATGGTTAGAGAGGATGTTGTGGCTGGTCGAGGTCGTGGACGCGGACGTGGTCGTGGACGCGGACACGGTCGTGGTAGGGGCAGATTTCCAGTGGTTAGTGAGACCGAGGACCAGAGTGTGACAGCTGAGGGTGTTGGCGAGTCGCAGGGTGTTCCGGGGGATTCCGTGAGTGTGGCAGGAGGGGGCGGTGTTGATGCTCCAGTGGCCGGTGATGCTAGGGTTCCGGGTGTGGGAGTCCCAGCGGGTGGAGTCTCTGGTACTGACTTTGCGGCTATGCTAGCACAGGTATTAGAGCGGTTACCACCAGTGGTATCGGCTCAGGCTCAGGTAGTGCCACCAGTGGTGGCGGAGGAGCGGCAGCCAGTGGTTGCGGTTGTGGGAGAGCATGGACGTTATTTGGCTATGCTCAAGGAGATGAAGGGTCTGTTCACTGAGAGGTTTTTGGGTGGTACAAATCCTACTGCTGCGGATGCGTGGAGGACGAGTGTGGAACGTAACTTCCATATTCTGAGATGTCCTGGGGAGTTTTGGGTGGACATAGGGGTCTACTTTTTGGGTGGTGATGCTGAGTTGTGGTGGAGATCCGTGGTTGCTAGGAGGGTGCAGAGGGAGATGACTTGGGCTGACTTCGTCTTGGAGTTCAACCGCAAGTATTTTCCTAGAGAGGCATTGGACCGGTTGGAGGTGCAGTTCCTTCAGATATCTCAGGGGACGCGGTCAGTGCGGGAGCTGGACTTGGAGTTCAGTCGACTTCTATGTTATGGGGGTCGGGCTATGGAGTCTGAGGAGGCTCAGATCAGGAGGTTTTTGAGGGCTCTACGTGATGACTTGAGAGTTCACTGTAGAGGGAGGAGTTATGCTACGCGTGTAGAGCTGGTTGAGACTGCAGCAGAGATTGAGGAGGATATCCGGGCACAGTCACTGGCGGTAGCTCCAGCAGTTCAGCCTAGTAAGGCTCAGCAGCAGGGTGGTTCTAGCAGGGGCGGTAGGCATGCTCAGGGAACCAAGAGGAAGTGGGAGGCTACGCAGAAGCCGAGTGGTGCAGGTTGCTTCGGTTGTGGGAGTAAGGATCACAGAGTTGCTAGTTGTCCCAAGAGGAGTGTTCCGACGACAGGACCTCGGGTATGTTATCATTGTAGGGAGACAGGGCACATCAGACCTTTTTGTCCCAAGTTGTAGCCGGCAGCAGTGGCAGCGTTGCAGCAGGTGCAGCCTGGAGGTCAGCAGGTGGCACGGATTAAGCAGACGCCACGTGCTTACACGACAGTAGAGACTGGTGGAACCATTGCCGGGGCGATCACAGGTATAATTTCTGGTACTTAATCTTTGTGAATTTTAGTAGGGTCAGATTTTATGTTTCCTGTGATAAAGTGTTGGGTTCTCAACACATGAGGTTTGTGTAGGGACCTTGTTGGTGGGCGGGTTTAAGTCCCATGTTATGTTTGATTCTGGAGCTTCGCATAGCTTCATTACTCCAGAGTGTGCAGAGTGTGCGGGGATCAGCGGGGATCCTGGAGAGCGTGCAGGAGTTGTCAGAGTTGCGGGAGGCGAGTTCCTGAGAGTGATTGGACGAGTCAGAGAAATTGATATTCAGATCGCAGGGGAGTCGTGGCCAGCAGATTTGCTTATCAGTCCAGTGGAGCTGTATGATGTTATTCTTGGGATGGATTGGTTGCATCGGCATAGGGTGCATTTGGATTGCCATCGGGGTAGAGTGGAGTTTGAGCAATCAGGAGGGAAGTTGGTTTTTCAGGGTATTAGACCGACTTCAGGGAGTCTCGTGATCTCAGCCATTCAGGCTGGGAAGATGATCGAGAAGGGCCGTGAGACTTATTTGGTTACTATATCTATGCCAGAGTCAGTGGAGAAGTCTACGGTGAGCGGTATCCCGGTAGTGGAGGAGTTTGAGGATGTGTTTCAGTCTTTGCAGGGATTACCACCATCTCGGTCGGATCCTTTTACCATTGAACTGGAACCAGGGACGATGCCGTTATCCAAGGCTCCTTACAGGATGGCTCCAGCAGAGATGGCAGAGCTGAAGAAGCAGCTAGAGGATTTATTGAGTAAGGGATTCATCCATCCTAGTGTATCACCGTGGGGAGCGCCGGTGTTGTTTGTGAAAGAAGAAGGATGGGAGTTTCAGGTTGTGTATTGATTATCGGGGCTTGAACCGGGTCACTGTGAAGAACAAGTACCCTCTTCCTAGGATCAATGAGTTGTTGGATCAGTTGAGGGGTGCTACTTAGTTCTCCAAGGTAGATCTGGCATCGGGTTATCATCAGATACCGATAGATGAGGCAGATGTGAGGAAGACTGCTTTCAGGACGAGGTATGAGCACTATGAGTTTGTGGTGATGCCTTTTGGATTGACTAACGTGCCAGCAGCGTTTATGAGATTGATGAACAGTGTGTTTCAGGAGTTTCTGGATGTATATGTCATCATTTTCATCGACGATATCCTGGTTTATTCTAAGAGTCCTGAGGAGCATGCGGTGCATATGAGTACAACTTATCATCCCCAGACAGATGGGCAGTCTGAGAGGACGATCCAGACGCTGGAGGATTTGCTGAGGATGTGTGTGTTGGATTGGGGTGGCCATTGGGCAGATCACCTGAACCTGGTAGAGTTTGCTTACAACAACAATTATCAGGCGAGTATTAAGATAGCTCCTTATAAGGTTTTGTATGGGAGACCATGTCGTACACCATTATGCTGGACTCAGGTGGGGGAGAGGAGCATGTTTGGTGCTAGTTTTGTTCAGGAGACCTCAGAGAAGATTCGGGTTCTCAAGCTGAACATGAAGGAGGCTCAGGATAGGCAGAGGATTTATGCTGATAGGAGGAGGAGAGATCTTGAGTTTCAGGTAGGAGACAGAGTGTACCTCAAGATGGCCATGTTGCAGGGTCCGAACAGGTCATTGTCAGAGACTAAGTTGAGTCCGAGGTATATGGGTCCATTCAGAGTGATTGAGCGGGTTGGATGAGTGGCATATAGACTGGAGTTACTTGAGGTGATGCGTGCATTCCATAAGGTTTTCCATGTGTGTATGTTGCGGAAGTGTTTCCGTGAGGGTGAGCAGGTGTTGGTTAAGATTCCTGAGGATCTTCAGCCTAACATGACATTGGAGGCGAGACCAGTGAGGGTTCTCGAGAGGAGGATCAAGGAACTTCGGAAGAAGAAGATTCCTTTGATGAGAGTCCTGTGGGACTGTGATGGTGTTGAGGAGCAGACTTAGGAGCCTGAGGCAAAGATGAAGGCAAGGTTCAAGAAGTGGTATGAGAAGCAAGCCGCGACTTGAGCTTGTGTAGCCTGGTCCCATCTGTAATCCATGGCTGGAGCGGGAATGGAGTATTCCAGCCCATCTCTCTTGTTACTCGGTCGCTTGAGGTGGTTGGTTGTGCGACTCAGTAACAAGATGAGGTGGTGTTCGGGGTACAAAGTTTCCGTGAGGCGGGGTTTTGGAAGAAAGTTTCCTGGATTAGAAGTTCCAAAAGTGGAAAGTTTCCAAAAATGGAAAGTGCTAAATATGGAAAGTTTTATGGGAGTTAGAATTTGTCCATTTTAGCGGTGGAGAGCCTTAAATGTGTGTGGCCTTAGTGGCGGACTTTTGAGTCAGTGTGCCCGTGTGTGGCGGTCATTTTAAACAACATGTGATCTTTGTGACGGGCTTTTTAGCCAGAGTGTCTTTGTGACGGTCCTCTTTAGGACATTTGTGTGGCCTTGGTGGCGGTCCTTTTTAGGACATTTGTTTGGCCTTTGTGGCGGGCTGTTTAGCCAGAGTGTCTTTGTGACGGTCCTTCGGGACAGATGGTTTTTGTGACGGTCCTTCGAGACAGATGGCCTTTGTGGCGGGCTTTTTAGCCAGAGTGTCTTTGTGACGGTCCTTCGGAACAGATGGTCTTTGTGACGGTCCTTTGGGATAGATGGCCTTTGTGGCGGGCTGTTTAGCCAGAGTGTCTTTGTGACGGTCCTCTTTAGGACATTTGTTTGGCCTTGGTGGCGGTCCTCTTTAGGACTTTTGTTTGGCCTTGGTGGCGGTCCTCTTTAAGATATTTTGTTTGGCCTTTGTGGCGGCCCTTGTAGCGAGTATATGATCCTTTTGTGGTCATGAGGTATTCCAGTGAGGGGATATGTGGCTGGTAGGACATTGAGATGTATTTACGCTAGTCACGGGAAGGAAACCTGGATAGGGATAGGACTAAGACGTGTTCGGAATCGTTTGCTCGCGACTCTTGGGGAACTTAGGTTCTCCTAGTACTGCCATATTCAGAGACTTTGTGGCTTGAGAGTATGGTTGGTATATCGACTTCGGATGACGATCCGGGGGGGCGCTGTAGGGTGGCAACCCGAGAGACGAGTTGGATTTTTCCTTATATATTATGGCATGCGGGTCTAGGCCCGGTGAGGAGCCAACATTTCGCATGCAGACTTAGGTCTGATGAGGAGCCATTAAGAACTCAAGGTTTAGGCCTATGAGTAAAGGAAAGTCCAAAAGTCAAGAGCAAATGACGCCTGGAGCGTGAGTCTATCACCTAGAGGTGACCTTCTGTAGATCAGTTGGAGGAGTGCGGGCCGTGGAGACGGTTGCGCGGGAGTCCTTGGCTGATGGTTGTTCGAGATTTGAGGACGAATCTAGTTTGGTGGGGGAGAATTGTTACATCCGTGAACCGGAATCCCGGTTTGGGAGTTGCATCGGTCGATGCACATGGTGCATCGGTCGATGCATGTTCAATTCTGTGCGTTTTGACTTAAGTCAAACGCTGCGTTTTGGGGTTAAGGAAAACCCTTAGATGCGAGTTTTGTCTCATTCGTGGGTGTTTAGCCGTTTTTGAGAGAAACGAAAAGAGAGAAACTGTTCTTGAGAGTTCCTGGTGATTTCTGGAGATTTGAGGCGTTTCTTGGTGAGATCTGTAGCTGGGATCGTTGTAGGAGCTTCCTAGAGGCTTGTTCTTGTTTGTTTAAGGTTCAGATTCTTCTGTGGCAAAGGTAAGTGCATGACCATGGCTTATCTAAGCTAGAGATCTCTCTAATTTGCTTGTTATGTGTTGTTAGGCTGGTTAGATTGTTATTTGGGACGTTTGGAAGCTTTCTTGTGGCTTGGGATCGAGTTTCGTGGTTGCAGGAACGAAGATCCGGCTAGAAGCTTCGGAGGAAAACGATGCTCGGCATTGCATCGGTCGATGCACTTTGTGCGTTGGTCGATGCAGAAGCGAGGACGGCGCGTAAACTCTAGGGTTTTCGTGTTATGTCGAGCATGCGTCGGTCGATGCATATCTTGCATCGGTCGATGCAAGTTAACCTTGCATCGGTCGACGCAGATCTTGTGTCGGTCGACGCAACCTCCATCTGGTGTCGGTCGATGCATGTTGGTATCAGTCGATGCAGAGTCCTGGTTTGTTATTGTTGATTGTTGAATGTTGTTTGATGGTTAGAGATGTCTCTATTGCTTGTGTGTATAGCCCAGTAGATGGGAGGATTGGCTTACTGAGTGATACGAGCCTAAATAGGGGTGAGTCGATAGCTGGTCTAAAGGACCTCTCTAACTAACTCGGATAGGATGGAGATGAATGATGGATCGAAGTTCGCCACACAAAGTTGCGGAATGACTTTGTGATAAGAACACAAATCAATATCTAAGTGAATCGCACACAAAGATAAAGATTTAACTTGTTTTCTAAAAGAATCACACACAATAGAAAAGACAAGTAAACCAAAAGCCTAAGCTTTCAAAGTGAGAAACTTCTCTCTTTATTTTTCCAAAAATATTCTATATATTTACAAGGAAGGGAAACATGAGCTTATATAGGCTCAATTTACAAATCAATAACATAAATACAAAATAAATCAAATTAATTACAGAAATAAATCAAGAATAAATTTGAGAGATTTTATCAATCATCATTGATGGAGATTGGTTCTTTGTATCTAGACACTTTCTTGATATAGCCATAAAATGATTGTCTTCTAGAAACTTCTTCATAATTTGATCCTGATTTTCCTTGAACCAATTCTTGATGAGTTATGGATATTTCTATGATTGCATCACTCTCTCCTTCTTGAAAAGGTTTTGTCCTCAAAACTAAAACCAAAGTTTGCATTTTTTTGTTTGTTTTTTTTTTATATTGAAAAATAGAATGAAATTAATGCAAAGCAAATTTTTTTTTCTTTTTCAAATAAAACTGAAATTCAACAAATCAAAACAAAATTATTTTGTATTTTTTATACGAATTAAATAAAATAAAAATATTTTTTTTTTTATTTTTTTTTTCAAATAAAACTGAAATTCAGCAAATAAAAACAAACTTTTTTTTGTACTATTTTTTTTAAAAGCGATTTAAATAAAACAAAATTGATTTTTTTTTTCTCTTTTTTTTTTTACCAAATTAAATGAAATGCAGCAAATCAAAATGAATTTTTTTGTTTTATTTTTCTAAATTTTTTTTTTTCAAATAAAGCTAAAATGAAACAATAAGAGATAGGAGCTTTTAGCTCTGATACCAAAATGATACGAGCCAAAATAGGGGTGAGTCGATAGCTGGTCTAAAGGACCTCTCTAACTAACTCGGATAGGATGGAGATGAATGATGGATCGAAGTTCGCCACACAAAGTTGCGGAATGACTTTGTGATAAGAACACAAATCAATATCTAAGTGAATCGCACACAAAGATAAAGATTTAACTTGTTTTCTAAAGGAATCACACACAATAGAAAAGACAAGTAAACCAAAAGCCTAAGCTTTCAAAGTGAGAAAATTCTCTCTTTATTTTTCCAAAAATATTCTATATATTTACAAGGAAGGGAAACATGAGCTTATATAGGCTCAATTTACAAATCAATAACATAAATACAAAATAAATCAAATTAATTACAGAAATAAATCAAGAATAAATTTGAGAGATTTTATCAATCATCATTGATGGAGATTGGTTCTTTGTATCTAGACACTTTCTTGATGTAGCCATAAAATGATTGTCTTCTAGAAACTTCTTCATAATTTGATCCTGATTTTCCTTGAACCAATTCTTGATGAGTTATGGATATTTCTATGATTGCATCACTCCTTCTTGAAAAGGTTTTGTCCTCAAAACTAAAACCAAAGTTTGCATTTTTTTGTTTGTTTTTTTTTTATTGAAAAATAGAATGAAATTAATGCAAAGCAAATTTTTTGTTCTTTTTCAAATAAAACTGAAATTCAACAAATCAAAACAAAATTATTTTGTATTTTTTTATACGAATTAAATAAAATAAAAATATTTTTTTTTTTATTTTTTTTTTCAAATAAAACTGAAATTCAGCAAATAAAAACAAACTTTTTTTTGTACTATTTTTTTTAAAAGCGATTTAAATAAAACAAAATTGATTTTTTTTTTCTCTTTTTTTTTACCAAATTAAATGAAATGCAGCAAATCAAAACGAATTTTTTTGTTTTATTTTTAAAATTTTTTTTTTTCAAATAAAGCTAAAATGAAACAATAAGAGATAGGAGCTTTTAGCTCTGATACCAAAATGATACGAGCCAAAATAGGGGTGAGTTGATAGCTGGTCTAAAGGACCTCTCTAACTAACTCGGATAGGATGGAGATGAATGATGGATCGAAGTTCGCCACACAAAGTTGCGGAATGACTTTGTGATAAGAACACAAATCAATATCTAAGTGAATCGCACACAAAGATAAAGATTTAACTTGTTTTCTAAAGGAATCACACACAATAGAAAAGACAAGTAAACCAAAAGCCTAAGCTTTCAAAGTGAGAAAATTCTCTCTTTATTTTTCCAAAAATATTCTATATATTTACAAGGAAGGGAAACATGAGCTTATATAGGCTCAATTTACAAATCAATAACATAAATACAAAATAAATCAAATTAATTACAGAAATAAATCAAGAATAAATTTGAGAGATTTTATCAATCATCATTGATGGAGATTGGTTCTTTGTATCTAGACACTTTCTTGATGTAGCCATAAAATGATTGTCTTCTAGAAACTTCTTCATAATTTGATCCTGATTTTCGTTGAACCAATTCTTGATGAGTTATGGATATTTCTAGGATTGCATCACTGAGTGTTTATAAAATACTCATGCATTGCAATATGTGTTTGTGGTGCAGGTAAAGGCAAAGTGTGATCATGGAATCAAGGCAACGAAGAGGAGGATGTTCTAGGGACTCGGTTTTATGTTGTCTGGCATTGCTAGGTTGCTAGAGTTGGGTCATTAGAACATTGCTAGGTTGCTGGTACTATGATTCCTGTTGTTTTGGATATTGATTATGTTGGAATATGGTTATATTTTATTATTGGATTATTATTGAATATTGGTTGGTTATTTCTGCTGGTGGCTAGTGGATATGGGACCACTAGTTTTAGTTTATTTTATTATATTATATTTATTATTTATTATTAAAAAAAGAAAGTCGGCCGTTTCACAGTTAAATTCAATTTTAATATATTTAGCGTGACGTTTACAGAACAAGACGAGTATCTCATTCTAAAATATATACATCTAGGTTAAATACGTGAAATAAATGAAACTGAAACTGAATCCAAATTTGATTTAACATCCTTAAACAAATAGTTGGAAATGTTTGGATTACATTTAGAATAATACACACGTAATATCACGTATCTAAATTATATCTTAACTTTTTCTTATATATATCATTTATGCAGGTCTGAGTAGGGGATTTAGATTAAATTTTCATTAGTATAACTAAGGAATATTTCATTCAATAATTGAAGGAAATCTATACTATTAATTGGGGAATACACTTAAGAGTAAAAAAAAAAATCATATCAAATATCCACATTGCCAAAATGACCCAATTTACATATTAAGAAGAAGATTAAAAAACATATTATATTTTAAGAAATCGTGCAAATTAGTTCCATAATAATCATGTTATGAGAATTTTGTGTTGGTATATTCATGTATGGCAAAATACGGGACGAGAATTTGGGAACAAGAATTCAAGCAGAACATATGCGGACATACTATTTACTCATGTGAATTACGAAGAATGAGTTTTTTCAGGTAAAAAAAAATATAAACGTTGCAATCAGACATATTAGACGAGTTTGATCGCTTGACAATTATATTTAGGTCATCTGGAAATTCTATGATATGCAACGGGATGGATATAGGCAAGTAGACATGAAGGGTACAATTACGGTTTATTAACTATTGGTTATGGTTAAATTCAAAACAAGACGAGTATCTCATATACAAAACAAGACAAGTATCTCAGTAGTAACAACATGTAGTGGTCCCATATATTTAACAAGACGGTTTCAGTTAAATTCAGTTTTAATATATTTAGCGCGACGTATACAGAACAAGACGAGTATCTCATTCTAAAATATATACATCTAGGTTAAATATGGGAAATAAATGAAACTGAAACCGAATCCAAATTTGATTTAACATCCTTAAACAAATAGTTGGAAATGTTTGGATTACATTTAGAATAATATACACGTAATATCACGTATCTAAATTATATCTTAATTTTTTCTTATATATATCATTTATGCAGGTCTGCGTAGAGATTTACATGAAAATTTTCTAATTTTTTAAAAAATTATGCAAAAATAACCCCGCACATATGTGCGGGTCCGAACCTAGTATATACTTAAAAATAATATCTCAACCTCACGCAAAACTCTGCAACCATAGAATGAATCAATGCAACATTCAACCAAAATGTACAAGCGGTCATATGTCAAAATATATATCAAACTATAGTTTATGCATAATCTATACTATGTATAAAATTAAACCTCATGCATAAATTTGATAAGTAGATGCCTAATTATGTGCTACTATCATTTTTAATCATTAATGACTATGTAGTGATTAACTAAGATGTGTCCTTAGTTAACTAACTAAGTTGTGTCCTTAATTATTGAATACCGCAGGAAGTAAGCACTAAATGGCTATGTGGAAAAATCTGGACTGGTATCCCCCTTGACAAGCCTTATTTCAACAAAATCAGGTTCTCGTGATCAAAACATAATATCTCATCGGCACAGTGGATTCCATTGGCATATCATCTCAAGGTACTTGATATCTAAAATTAATATTTTCCTGGTTAAAACCGTTTAGAAGCCAAACATCAGCTCAGATTAACCCTGGTATAGGTGAGCTAGATCAACCTCCAGAATGATTAGAAATGGATCTTGCTCGATTAGCATTACATCATCTTCAACGTCTGCCACGTAATGTGATATGCTCAAATTTAACCATGAGCTACTCTCTCAAATTAAGAGATCAATTGTAGTACTTAGGGATCGAATCCACAAGAACTCTAGATTCACACAATAGATTTAATAATCTTTTAATTATGCTAAACAGAAATATTATAATTAAATTGCAAGATTAAACAGAAAATAAAAGAGTTGTAAATCAATAGGAATAAACGCTAGGCTTAGGGAAATTCTCAGGAAATCATGGAAAATTAGATCAATTAATTAAGCAAGCAGGATTCAACAATTAAGCATCGTTCTTGAACTCTAAACACAATTGTAAAATAAATCAGTTCTCACTGCAAATATTATCTAAGTTTTAAAATCCGAAAATCCAAATCTCTTTGCAAAATTCAAGTTAAAAACCAGCAATAAAATCAAGTTTAGATAAGTTCACAAAATCACTAATTCAAATCTCTTTGCAAGAAGTAATTTTGCCCACCAAAGGTTTTTATCAGGAAAATCAATTATATTCTCATATCAATCAATAATCCGAAGATTTAACCAGATGACTAATCAAAGATCTAGCATTACGAACAACCTATAGTGAAGAACAAGAAAGATAATGAATCCTAAATTAACAGATCTAATAATCCATGAAATCCCTAATGAGAAACCTTAAACCTAACAAGCAGATCTACTCAGACATAATCAATGAAACACAAAACATCTTACGAATAAATTGCATTAAGAAAGAGATTAAAGAAGAAGTAAAGAAGTTTTGAATCTTCTTTTAAGGAGTCTTGATTCTTCTCTCCAAAAGCTCTCTAAAATATCTCAGGGTTTTGCTCTCAAAAGTTGCAGGGAAAAATAAAGCTTAGGTCTAAACAATGACCATAAAAGTCTTATTTATATTCCTAAACACGTCCAGGAACTAATGATGCAAATATGGAAAACTTTGGGGCCAATTTGTAAATCTTCAAAACTGTTGGGAAAACTTCCAATTTCTTCTTTGGCTCTGCATCGACCGATGTTGATGTTGTGTAGATCGATGCATCCTCTGAATTTGCCTCCCAACTTCGTAGCTCAGCCTCAATGCTTGATTAAGCTCCAAATCTTCCTATTTAGCTCCATTATCCTACAAAGACTCAAAAAGACTCTAAAAACACCAAAAAAAATCTATAAATAACACTTATATCATGGCTAAAACACCTAAAAATCATGATATATCAACTCCCCCAGACTTAGCCTTTGCTTGCCCTCAAGCAGAACAGAAACTTAGCCTGTGAAAGAGGTTTGAAAAGACAGGAACTCATTTTCTTTTTAAAGAAATGCCATGATCGTCCAAACCATAATCCATATGCTTAGCTGATAAATCCAAATCGAACCACCATGTACTTCTCCGTTGACTTTCATAGCATCCCAAATTCAAACCAAATTCCACTACTTCCTCCATTAAGCCTTCATCGGTGGGTCTCATCAATTTGATCAATATCAAGAACCTTCTAGACTCATTCCCGTACAATACCATAACAAGCAAGACATATCGTTTACCACATGTAGTACTCTTTCTCTCCCCCAGACTTATTATATTCTATCTTCCTTAGAGCTTTGCTTTGTTTTTTTTTTCTCAAAGTTGTAGGCGAATAATAGGGTCATCGGTAATTTACCTACTCCTCACTTCCAAGCTTTGTGTGATCATTTGACTCAAGAGTAGAATAATGGGGTCACAGGTAATTTACCTATCCCTCTAAACTGATCAAAATCATCTCATCTTTTATTCTCTTTTTTTTAAACAAAGCTCTCAAGAAAAATCTTTTAAACTTAAATAAGGGAGAGGAGTACCAATTTTTTTTCTTTTCTGAAATCTAACATGTCAGGTATGAACAAGGAGTCAAGCTCTATGAACATCAATATCCTTGATGAGGTAAAAAGAAAAGTACAGAAATTACCTTAGGCTTTTGTGGATTCTGTTGGAAATTCGGATGTCTCTGGTTCACTAGTCAGCCATTGGATTTTTCATTAGTCGGATTTGTGGATTCAATCTGCAACATTAATCAACCAAGGCAGTACACTAAAAAGAAAAGTCATAGTTCCCAACAAAATTTTGACTCAATAAAACCATTTTTTTTTCTTGGACTGACGCTCAAGAACAAAAAACGTAGTTAGTAACTACCTCCTCCAGACTTAAACAACACTGTCCCCAGCGCTATCAAGTAAGAGATTGGCGAATAAAATAAAAAAATGAAGATCAAAAGAAAAATGAAAAAGATAAACCTACCATTGGGTTGCCTCCCACTAAGCGCTTGTTTTCAGTCATTAGCTTGACTGTGTCGGATATCAGGCATCCGGTGGATCGGAAAGTGGCATTGAATGCTTCTAAGAGATTGTCCTCTTCATCCAAGGTGGTGTATAAGCTTTAGGTGCATGAAGTCTGCTAAGGATGTGAGGAATAGGACCAGGGCAGGACTTAGGTAGGGGTGGCTTTCTTTTAAATCCTGCAAAATCATCAACAGAAGAAACAAATGCTCTACGATAATCTCGTGACTTGGTTAACTGCACAACAGTTTTTGTACTTTTCAAATTCTTATTGATGAATGGAGAAGGTTTGGGAGAAGGAGATGCATACCTTGGCCTTACCTGTGGGTTCTGGATTGTGGAATGGTGAGATTTCAGCTTTACAACTGGTCTAGGACTTGCAGCTAAGGAATCAACTCGAGAATCTTCGGTTTTGGACAAGTCCGAGCCGTCTCTGGAAGGAGTGTTGATCGATGCAACAGCTGCATCGATCGATGCTTGGTCTGCAACTCGTGTTTCTTCTACGATTCTGCAACTAACCTCTGAAATCCGTGTTTCCATCACAAAAACGTCATCTACCATCGACTTGTCATGCATCAGAACCTCATCATGATCTCTAGTACTGATTAGATGATATCCACTCCAATCTTCAAGCTCAACAGCTTGCTTACTCACTTTCTCAACAGTCTCCAACTCTTTGACATACCCAGCAGTAATGTCTTCATGAAGCTCTATGAGCAGATCATCATCAGAAGCAATCTCCACAGAAAATGTCTGACCATCAATGGTGGGAGCTCTTCTCAGCTTGTCCATTTCAAAGTTCATAACCAACTCATCCACATTCAAAGATATGTGTCCTTTCTTAACATCAATGATGGCACCAGCTGTAGCCAAGAATGAGCGTCCTAAGATGAGAGGATCACTAGGCTCTTTGTCATATTCCAGCACCACAAAGTCAGTGGGAATCATGCATTCTCCAATCTTGATTGGAATATCCTCTAAGACACCTTCAGGAATCTTTCTGGATCGATCAGCTAAGATAAGGGAGATCTTAGTTGGCTTGAAATCTGTCATCCCAAGTCTCAGAGCAACAGAATGGGGCATCAAGTTAATACTAGAGCCAAGATCACAAAGTGAGTGAGAAAAACTTCCTGTGGAGATAGAGCAATCTAACACAAAACTTCCAGGATCTGGTAACTTCTCTGCAATCCTACTCTGAATCACTGCACTTACTTCCTTAGAGACAACCACCTCCTGCTTCTTATCCTTCTTCCTCTGTGGAGGCTGTTTCAACAGTATTGAGCTGACATCCTTTGTAAGCAAAGCTCCTTCCTCAGGACTCAAACTATTGGTGACCATTCTCTTGACATACCGCTTAATCCCAGGAGAAAACTTGACAGCATCAATTAATGGCATTTCTATCATCACTTTGTCCATCATAGCCTTGCATCTAGCTTCTTCAACCTCCTGCTTGGACCTCCTAGGCTTAGGAAAAGGAACCTTAGGCTTGTAGGCTTGTTGTGAATTGGATGGTGGAACTAGAACAGAAACCGTAGCTGTTTGCAGGGGGTGTCGATCGATACTGACATTGTGTCGATCGACGCTTGATTGAGATTGCATCGATCGATGCTCCTGTGTATCGGTCGATGCAACATCAGCTACCAGATGGTTGTCTTCTTCCTTCACCAAAATTGCATTACAAGCATGCTTGGGGTTCGACTCTGTTCTTCTAGAAAAAGTTCCTCTTGTCTTTTAACAGACCCAGCAGTCTGAATAATTTGATTTTCTAGCTTCTTGACATGAGTATTTAATGCATCAAACTTCCCAGTCAGTTCATTGTAGACATTATCAGTCTTCCCATTGAATGTCACTTTCAACTGCTCTTGTCCTTGAAGAATCTGATCAAGCATAGCCTCCATTCGACTCTCAGAACTCTGTGGAGGTGGAGACTGATAAGAAGAATTACCAAAGGTCCTTGTAAATCCGGTGTTCTGTTGTTGCTTCTGGTAATCCGGCTTAGGAGTGTAGCTTGAAGAGTTTCCATTGTAAGGTCTGCTTCCTTGCTGGTTGCCAAATTTTTGTGTCTGATATCCAGCTCCATACACAAAATTGACATCTTCTTCTGTAGTCTCTAGCTTTGGCTCAAAAATCTCAACATCTTCAACAAAATGGACTGACTTCTTTCCAACAAGAAGGTTGTGCACTGTATCTAACTTAGCATTCACTGCAGCAAACTGATTTGAATCATGGCCTTCATGTGCTCTCTTCCGCTCTAAGTCTGCATTCTTAGTGCTATTGCTTGATGCTAGCATTTCTATCAACTTCTCAGCGTCATCTGGGTACCTTGTCTTGAAGTTCCCATCACTAGCAGCATCCAAAGCCATCTGATACCTCCAGTCAATCCCGCTAAAGAAGATACTGATCAATTGCACCTCTGAGAAACTATGATATGGACAGTCCCTCTGGTATGCCTTAAATCTTACCCAAGCAGCTTTGTAAGATTCAGTAGGTCCTTGTCTAAATGTGGAAAGCTTGATCCTCAGCTCATCAGACATCATATCATCATAGAAGTATTTCAAAAACGCCACCTTGATGTCATGTCAGGTTGTCAGGGATCCTGGTTTGAGTTGCCTTAGCCAATGAGAAGCTTCCCCAGCAAGAGAGTAGGGGAAAAGCTTGCAGTAGAGATAGTCTTCTGTGACTCCATTAGCCTTGATGCTTGTAACCATATCCTCAAAGTGTTCAATGTGGTCTAGAGGCTTCTCATGTGGCAAGTTCTGGAATGGCCTTTGTCCAACAAGAGCGAAGTACGCAGGCTTCAGCTCAAAATCATTCCTTGGGAATGGAGGAAGGACAATTGCGGAACGGTTCTCATAGAATAAGTCTAGCCTGTTGAAGTCCGCAAGAGTCTTGACAAGCTCTCCATTGTTGTCCCGTCTAGGCTGAAGGTTCTGCTGGTTGTTACCATCCAAGTTGGCTCCATTCGCACCAGCCCCGACATTGCGTCGATCGATGCCAATGATGCGTCGATCGATGCCTTCGTTATTGCGTCGACCGATGCCGACGTTGCGTCGATCGACGCCATATGCATTCTCATCAACGACTACATGTTCTTCCTGAATAACCTGTCCTTCAGCATCAAGTTTTTGGCCTACTTCATTACACACATGACCCTCTTGATCTCTCAAAACTCCAGCCGCATCTGGTCTCAATATGATTGGGTTGACCATCTTTGTTGATTTGGCTGCTCTAGTTGTCCTAACTCTTGGTTTGTAAGCTTTACAACTGGAGCAGTAGGATTTTTCCTGGTGCTAGGCTTAGGCATGAACCTGAAACACACAAGAGAAAAGAAACAAAAGCGTGTGAGTAAAACAGAAAAAAAAATTTAGACAAAATCAAAGATTTTAATCTAATGGTGAATTAAAAGAGTCCCCGGCAACAGCGCCAAAATTTGATATGCTCAAATTTAACCCTGAGCTACTCTCTCAAATTAAGAGATCAATTGTAGTACTTAGGGATCGAATCCACAAGAACTCTAGATTCACACAATAAATTTAATAATCTTTTAATTATGCTAAACAGAAATATTATAATTAAATTGCAAGATTAAACAGAAAATAAAAGAGTTGTAAATAAATAGGAATAAACGCTAGGCTTAGGGAAATTCTGAGCACTACAGGAAATGAGGGTATTTATAGCAATGTTATATAGCGGTTTTGAAGGTTCTGCTATAATTGAGTTTCCGGAAATAAAATATAGCGTTTCCAAAAAGGAAAACGCTATGATAGAATGACCGCGAAATTTTTTGATAGTGGCGCTTAATTTCTGATTCTACAATAGCATAGATGAAATGAAAACGTTATCTTAGAGATAACCGGGAAAATACAAATTTTATTGCCTCCAAAAAATTTCTGAATAATATTAACAAAATAAAATAAAAAATAGAGGAAAAAAAAGAACTAAAAGAGAAATAGATCGATTAGGTTGAATCACTCGTTAAACAGCAACCTCTTCTCGCTTCTTTCGCTCTTTTTTCTTCTTCATCTCCGACTTGAGTTACTCAGCGATGGGATGGGAGACGAGAAGCCGGCGACTGTGATGGCCAATCGTGGAAGAGATCGAGAGCTTTTGATTCTCGTTGCTGATACAGGCGACAAAGACGATGGTTCTTCTTTCTAAGCCTTCTTCTTCTTCCTCTGCTTCTTCTCTCTTTTGTCTCGCTGAAACTTGATCTGAAACCCGTTCTGAAACTCGATTCGAAACTCGATCCCAATTTGTTTGTCACATCTTTCACTCTCGATCCCTCTCAGTTTACAATCTCTTCTGAACCCGTCAATGGCGGCTTCCCTTCTTCTCAATCATATATTTTGCAAAGTAGTGGCTCGATCTCTCTCCGTAGGGTCGTCGCACGGTTTCAGGTCCAATTTTCTTTTGATTTTCGGACTTGATTATTTGCATATCACTTATCAGACTTGCTATTGTAAGAACTCTTGTTGATTAGAAGTGATGACATGCCTTTTAGATTTTGTGTGGAGTTGTAAGATTATATATTTCATGAGTACAATATGTATAGAAAGTGACTTGTATCTTGTTGCTCATGTTTCTTCTTTGAATCTCTGATTTTGGTTTCTCATTGTGAAACAGGGTATAGACTTGGGATCATTGCTACAGGTTATACGTTCCGATCTCTAGTTTTTAGATATGCCTTTTAGATATATTCTTCGTGGAGTTGTTGTTAAATGAGAAACTTCTATTGATTTGAAAGTGACTTGTTTCTTTTTTTGAATATCTGACTTTGGTCACCGGTCTTAGTGGTGCAGGTTAGTGCCAGCAAAAACCGTTAAACACCCACAAGTTTTTGTTTATGTCTATTTGAAAATCTATTCTCTTTATTTTTTTTGTAGGGAAGACCACTTTGGCTTGTTCGTTGAACCAGAAGGAGAAGCTTTGTTATATTCTTGATGGTGATAAACTGATAATGTAAGGCATTGCTGACTAGAAATTTCTGGATTTTGTGGTTTCTCTATTCATTCTTGTTTTCGACTTTAGCCAATCATTCTGAGTTACTATCCAAAATTTGGCATACTAAATTTGTTGAGGTAATGTGATGACAGTGGCTATGATATCTGTTTTAGTTTCTATAACTTGTGAAAGCTTCTGCCTGCTAACTCTTGGAATTGAGAACTCCAGTTCTAGATTAGATTAAGCTTTTGTGATTGTTAGCTGCAGGATAAGTAGTCGAATATACACTGTGAGATCATAACTTCAGGTTATACCTTCCGATCTCTGGTTTTTCGAACAATTTATGTCTCTGTTATACCATTGACTCATTAGGCTTGTGTGGTTGTTTCAGATTATAACCCTTGTTGCTTTTAGTTTCCTTGCTTTATATGACTGGATGTTTCGTCTAGACAATGTATATTGTTGGAAATGTAGGTCGAACAAGGGTTACATAAACCTTTTGTCTCATTTGTTATGAAATGAAAAAAATAAAAGCTTCTTGACACACACTTGAAACCTGCACGTTTTTGTATTGACTGTCTTCTTTTCCATTGTGTCTTTCAGTCTTTGTGCATGTTCAAGGACCAATACTGAGCGGAAGAACTTGTGGCTGTACTTTAGTATTTTAAGCTTTACATTATGGATTCACTTGACTACTCTCTTCATATATTTTGTTTATTTTAGTATGTTAATCTATAAATACTTGATTCTGTAACTACTCCCATCTGATATGTTTCGATAATGTATTTTTTTAATGGTTTTAATTTCATAAGGTATTTTCTCTCTTTGATGTGTCATTGCTAAATAACAAAGAAATAAAACAACAAATTTATGACGTAAAAAACTACAAATATAATATTAAAAATACTCAATACATAATTATAAGTTATTACTACAAATAAAACTTATTTTGTTCATAATTATACTCCTACAGTCATTTGTTAATTAAACATAATTAAATAATAATTTATTAATTATACATAATCACAGAATCATATATGTTAATTTATTATCTTTTTGCATATTATTTTGTTATATAGTGTTTGTTCAGTCAACTCGGTCATGGCCGGTGAATATACTTTATGGCTTATGAGACTCCTCAATCCAAGTTCATTCATGCCTAATTGTTGTCACATACTAATTAGAAAAAGCATAAAAAATCTTGAATTTGAACATGTTAATTAAAAAATGACAAGTTTGTACCTACTACCGCAATAATGATTATAAGTGTCATATAGGTATAAATATAATTGATACTTCTCCAGATGAAGTGAAGATCGCTAACGAAAAATAATAAGCTAGTATCAAACTAACATTCTCAGTTTAAGTCACCTATGCCCTGAATCCATGATGAAGGGATCCATAATTTTTTCATGTAAAATCAAACCAACAAAAATTGTACAATTTTAAAAAAAACTATATTCTAAAATGAAAACTTTAATCAAGATTTAATTAATTCCGAATTAAAAAACCATACCGTATATATTAAAGAAAGAGAAACGTTGAATCTACCAAACCAACACATAAAGCTAAATTAAAAACCAAACCATATGTATCAAAGAAATAAAAACGGATTTGGAATCTTAACTTGAATATAGAAATATGGGTGTCACTCTTACATAATTCTTACATCGGGTAGATCAGTTGAATCAACCACTTATAATCCATACATTCACTCTTACATAATTCTTTCATTTAATCTAAAACTGTGATATACCAATTTATTTTAGAGATAATTAAATATTTGTTAAAAGAATAAAAAGAATATTAGGACTCCAAAAATATTTTAATATCTTTATAAATGTTATATGCAGTATTTTATAAAATAAGATAAGGCGCTAGTTAGACGATATATCACTATTTATGGGATGTATAAAAGGTGCATGGATGTTTATGCGATGAATTTATTATTTATAAATAATATATAATAAATTAGTTTTACATATAATCATTCTGGTCATTTATTACATTATAATTATAGTTTTTTTTTAATCTAATCATATTATACATGGTGGCCAATAATTCAATATATAATCAATAAAGTTTAAAATATGTTAAGAGTTAATACTATTTAGTATTTACAAATATAATAATAATCGTCTTCTTTCAAAAACTTTTTCTGAATTTGACATAACTCTCTCTGCTAAACGTAAAGTTTTGTAGCACCAAAAAAAAAGCTCAACTTTTATTAATCAATTTTGATCCATATTAAACACGTGTTAGAAACAAATAATCTTTTATCATATAAAGCACAAGTCAACTATCCAATAAAAGTAAGCCACATCAGATTTAATTTTATTTTTAATTAAAAAAAAATCTAAAAACAAATGTACACATGATCGTGCAACTAAGAAAAAAAAAGAGTAAAAATACCTAATCCCTAAATTTGTGCACTCCACAACAAAAACTGTAGCATGTTAAAAAAAAAAAAAAACTGTAGCACGATTTGTAACTGTTTCATCTGCTATTTAACTCCAGTTCAATTCAATCTGTATTCTCTATTTGATTCTTCTTCTGTGTCTATGGTCTTTTTTTTTTTAATAAACTGGAAGAAGAAGCGCATGGAGACAATCTTCCGCAAGAAGAAGATTATCGAGACTTAATGCTCGGACAGTAAAAGGTTGTTGAGACACGATGCTTGGATGAAGCCAAATTAGGGACCAATGTAGATCAAATCCTGGTGGGAGTCATTATCAGGAGAGAGAGACAACCACTTTGAACAGGTTTGAATTGGTTTACATTTGGTTTATTAAATCAGTTTTCAAATATTTTCTTTAATAATTTGAATCCATTTCAAATGCTAAAGTAGGAATAATTTTTGAAAAACAAATAACATTTTTTTCATATCTCTTATTAATTTGAAGTGGTGAGATTTTCTAAAACACAATTCAAAAGCCAACAAAAATAGCCATAAATTTGTCTCAAAAATAAATAACAATATGCAGAACAATAAATCACGTAAAATGTGTAATTTCTAATATATTTTATTGTTTTACAAATAATAATCCTCTACAGAACAATAAATCATGTTAACAGATTAAAATTGGCTTCTCATATTTTTTTATTTTTTCCTAAACTATGCATGTGTGGCCGACTGGCCGTGCGCACGGGAGAAATACTAGTTTATCTTATAAATCACAAATCATTGTACCAATAATATTGTCACACATCACCCAATTCAAAATCAATTTTTCTGAAAAAAATGACAGAAAAGAGAAAAAATAAAAAATAAAAACAAAAAAATCACTCAAACTGTTCTTCACATTTTTTTTCTTTGTTCCTCTTCTCCATATCCCCACGGTCTCCATTATCCTTAATTAATAACCACTTTTTTATGTAATTTAAAAATGTTAAACGACTTCTATTTGGCTTTAATGTTTGTGTATCTGATTTTGAATCACTTTCTCTAGACTGTTTACAATACTTCATTAGTTTTTTTACAAAAAAACAATACAAAAAGGAATGTTGCTTCAACCTCCAGAAACAATCTTTTCTCATGCAAGATTTTGCTTTCTCTCAAGCCATTATTGCCATGACATCTATGAAGGAAGATATTTTACTTCGACTAAGCAACAGTGTTAAATTGAAAACAAATCACAGGTTGGTGATTCAATTACTTATTTATTGTTGGTGCAGATCTTTTTGTTTCTATTATGGAGTTGAATTTCCCCATATCGAGTCGTTTTAGTGTCATTGTTGTTCTAATTCATTCTTTTTTTTTACAAGGCTACACTAAACCTATTTTGTTGAATTGGTACAAAATATTTTATCTGAATTTACTATACTAATTATAACTATATTAAAATACAATATTATTTTCCAATCATTTTATTCAGTATAAGCTTAATTATAATACTACAAACTCTATACCTCCTGTCCGTACGTAGTACTACGGGACTAAAACTAGTAAGGTAATAATCACGAGAAAATATAAATGAAAACACTAGCAATTTCGTAGCCACCCATTGAACTTTAACCACCAAGATGTATTTTCTTAAAGAAATGATTTAGCCACCAAGATGAATTCTTATTATCTATTTTTTAAGTAACAGCCTCAAAGATAATGCATGATAAGTTCCTCGCTCAAAAGGTACGTAAGTATTTATATCAGTACAGCAACATGCTTACAATGCGAGTCTGTGACACAATAACCAAATAAATCCTGGTATGTCTTTTTTTTTTGTTTTTTTGTATCTTCCACACGTTCCAAGCATTGCTCCATCATGTCACCAAATCCCATACAAGTTAAACTAAAAGGAAGGAATGTTTATAAACCCTTTTCTGATCAGCTCAAACTGTGTAAATAAATAGAAACAAGAATAATATATAATGAATTGGTCTTGTCCAGAGGACATTGCAAAACAAAAACATCACAGAAACGAATGAAAAAGAGATGCAAGAAAGAAAATAGGTTATCATTATCATTAATTATAAAATAAGCTATTAATTAATCAATAGAGCTAGTTGGTCTTCTTCTTTGTTATTTGTGCTTGTTGTTGGTTCGCTTTCTCTTCTTCTCTTAATTTCCTTTGTAAATCGTGCATAATTTAGTTGATCTGTGCCAAACTTGGAACATAAGAGCTACAACACACAAGTGGACAACAATAAGCAAACTCGCTGAAGTTGACATCTCCTTGTATGTGACTCCTAGCTTCTCCAAGGCCTAGCCTCTCTCTACGTACGCATTTCATATTCTCTCCAAAAATGCAAGCTGCGCCCTCGTAGCAGGGACTTGATACATATGTGTTAAAATCAATAACCACAGCGACTTTCTTCTCCTCGTCAATGAAGAAACTGCCACCGAGATAGTTAAAGTGAGGAAATATACCCAAATCAATTTTTAAGAAAGGGTTCCACGACACAGCATTGGACTCAATCATAGTTGTAACCCAAATCTCCACCTTTGATATTTTCTCAGGCTGAGATAACGCCGCTAGTTTTTCGTCTCCAACAGAAGAGAGAGCTCCAACATCGTAAAGATAGTGCACAAACGGCAGTGGAAGAAGCTGTCCAAAGCTCTCCGATTTAAAGTCAAAACATAGTAAACAGTCATGCGGCTCTGGATTGTACTTATCACCAGCCTCATCGTATACTATTTTTTCCTTGGCAAAAAAGTAAGTGTTTCCTTTCAAAGATGCGCAGCGTTGATAAAACTCTATCTCCCAGGTGGGAGTGGTAATATCAAGAACCCTCCATGAATTAGAGCTAAAATCATAGATTTCGTACTCAAGAATTAGTTGCTCAACAGAACGGTCGTAATAATTCAAAAACCTCAAGATTTTGTGTTTACGGTTATTGTCGTATCCGATAGCATAGCTGTCTGCTCTGTGGTAAGCGTTCAAGGGTTGGATCCACCTGGTTTGACCCAAATAAGGGTTCCAAACCACGAGCCTAGCGTTGTCCTCTTTGGTCACACATAACAATAACCCGTCGCAATGAAAAACTTTAGATATCTTGACTTGATTAAATAGATTATTACCTATCTCCTTTATAGATGTATCCACGATTTTCTTTTCGTTTAATGTTCCATGGAGATCGAACCTTAGTGAACAAAGCTTATACTTCATCATCATGAACCCCATAAATGGATGTCTTCCTTCTGTTTTCCATAGAATTCTTTCTTTAGTTAAAGTGTTCCATCGTTTGCAAGTGGATCTCATTGTTCTGAGATAAGTTATAGGAACCCTAGAGAGTATATCTTCTACCAAATCCTTTGGGAGATCAGAGATCATCGTCATTATTGTTTCGAGGTGAGAGAAATTGGATATGGTTCTCTAACTTTGCTTGGCCCGATCTTTTTATAAGCTTCAGAATGAGAAAAAGAAAAAAGAAAAAAAAGAAGATAAATGCTCTTTCCTTTTCTATATAATTCTGCTTAATTAAATTTTATTATTTATTCCACTAAGACAAGAAATATTGTATGTATCTATTTTATTAAGGGAAAAGTATCCATATATTTTTACACTTCCTTTAAATATTTATATCAAATTTCATTGGTCTTAAGACCATTTTTAAAATTTCTCATTTAAGATTAAAAAAAAACATAAACTAAGTCCTAAATTAATACAGAATTTTTAAAAATAATTATTAGTTTTCAAAAAAAATGAATGGTTTACCCGACCCGGAAAGCAAACCGGAACACTTTCTGGGTCACCGGGTCGACCCGGTCCGACCGCGGGTCAATAATTCACTCAATTTCATTATATACAATCATACGTTACTTCAGATTTTGTATTCTAAATATTTTACATTCCATTCCAACCAAAACAAAAATTACAGCATAATAAATATGGAAACAGAAATTATGATATATTTAACCAAACATTTGATTGTGTTTTGAAGATATTCAATCTCTGAATCATTTGCAAACAAAGAAAACAACAATTTGATTTCCAATTTGTTTTCCAATACTTGTGAACTTTGAAGATTCTTAACGTAAGAAGAACTTCCATTCATATTTATTTAAATATTATAATTAATATATATAAACTTAATAAAATTTTAAAATATTACGAATATATAAAATTAGAAAAATTTAAAATACTATATAATATGGTTATATAGCAGATGAGTTATAAAGAGGACATGTTGGAATTAATAAAATATCATTAAATTTGTGCTAACACGGGTTAAATCCTCATTTTATTATTTTTCAACACTATTAATATTAGAATATTTGACATATAAAATCAAGTTGATTAAACTAAGACTGTGTAAAATAATTAAATCATTAGGTTTAATGTAACTTAATCGTAGCGTAGAAATGACTGTATTTAGATCCCTTATTTTTTTGTTATAATAATTAAAAATCAAAATAGAATCTCAAACACTAAACAAAACAAACTAAACATAACAAACAAATGGTCATGAAGTATATTGCGGGTTAAAAAATTAATATAAATATTTAGCTGTACAAACTGCCAAAAAATTAGTTATTTCTCTATTTACAAAACATGTAATATTTAACAAACAAATACAACATAAAATATAAATAACAATAAAAATTATATGGACGCGGTATAGCGCGCGGGTCAAAATCTAGTTAGTTTTAGAAAAGGTAAACTTTGGGAAAACATACGATTTAAAAGCGACTCTTTAAATTAGAGCTTTAGTAAGGTTTGAGTTAGATAGTCATTACTCGTGAAAGATGTCGATTTTGGAATTAAAATGTAGTTGATGGATAAAACTTCAGACAAATTAAAAGACATAGATTCTTCTTCCATGGCTTTTAATAGAATAATTCAGCGGATGCTATTGCTACTAAAATGGTCAGCTTGGGAGAATGTTACAAAAATGTCCAACATTCTTTAAAACCCAATGAAGTTGTTTTCTTGCAGACATGATCTTTGGTCACCAAGATGAACCCCTTTTATTATCTCGTAAAGTAATAAGCCTCAAATATGAAGTGCATTATAAGTTCCTTTGAAGAACTAGCATTGGTATATGTACAAATCTTACGGTACCCCATTGGGAAGATCATCAACGAAAGTGAACAACATTTTAAGCTTGGATCATCCTTGGGAGACCGAACCAGCTAATTGCAATCTCCATTGCTATGGCATCTCACACCTTACTCCACTTCCTCTCCTCTGTTTCATCCTCCTTCTCACCAACACCGCCACCACAGCACAAGACAAGCCACCATCGCCACCAACGAAACCCTCCCCATCCCAATATCTACAAACGTCTGTCTATACAACTCCTATTAGAGAGATAAATTGACAACACATGCATGAATATAGAGTTTGGCAGAGTCAAAAGAAAAAGGATGTATAAATTATTATAATTTCTGATCAGCAAAAACTGTGTAACCAAAATTGAAACAAAATGATGATAACTGATCGGTCTTGTTTACAAGATATTGCAGAAGAAGAAAAAAGGAATGAAAGAAAATAAGCAATTATTTGATTAATCAATAGTGAGTCTTCTTCTTCTTGCTTGTTGGTTGATCCTCTTCTTCTTCATCTTTTTCTTCTTCTTCATCTTCATCATCATCATCATCTTCTTCTTCTGCAATTTGGTTGATCTGAACTAAACTTGGAAAAAAAGGAGTAGTGACAAGTGGGCAGCATTCCAAAAACTCGCTGAAGTTGAGAGCTCCTGGTATGTAAGGCACAGCTTCTCCAAGATGAAATTTCTTAAGGTAGCCATTATCTCCAATGACGTAGGCAGAGTCCTCGTAACGGGTCAACTCAGACTCGTCATAATCAATAACCACGGCGAGTTTCTTCTCCTCGTCAATGAAGAAACTGCCACCCGCAGGGCAAACATAAAAAAGAAAACCATAGTGTGGTTCCATATCAATTTTTAAGAAAGGGATCCACGACACAGAAGCAGCATTGGGAATCATAGAAGTTGTGACCCAAATCTCCACCACTGTACCATTTTGGCCCTGAAATAAGAAGGCGAGTTTCTGGTCTCCAACAAGAGAAGAGAGAGCTCCAGTATCCACGTCAGAATAGTAGTCAAGCGGCAGAGGAAACGTCTGTCCAAAGCTCTCTGTTGTAAAATCAAAACAGAGTAAGACAGAAGGGGGCAGGGGTGTAAATTCTGCGTCTCCTCCTCCTCCTCCTACTATTGCTTCGGTGGCAAGAAAGTAAGTGTTACCCTTCAAAGACGCACCGCGCTGAAAATAATCTATATGCCAATCGGGAGTGGTGATAACCCTCCATGAATCAGAGCTCAAATCATAGATTTCGTACCCAAAGAGATTCCTTTCAAAATCATGCGATGACCTCAAGATTTTGTGTTTACGGTTATTGTCGTATCCAATAGCATACCTGTCTAATCTGTGGTAAGGAGTACTGCTGTTACTGGGTTGGATCCACCTGGTTTGACCCAAGTAAGGGTTCCAAACCACGAGCTTACTGTAGTCCCTTGTGGCGCATAACACCAACCCGTCGCATTGAAACACTTTAGATACCTCAAGAGCTTCTTCTACTTCTTGATCACGTAGAACCCCATTACAATCCAACTCCTTTATACATGGATCCGCGAATTCTTCGCCTTCGATATCGAACCTCACTGAACAAAGCTTATACTTCTTCATCATGAACCCTAGAAACTGATGCTTCTGTTCTGCTTTACATAGAATCTTCTCTTTGGATAGAGCGTTCCATCGTTTGCATGTGGATCTCACCGCTCCTAGAGAAGTTATCGGAACCATCGAGAGTATATTCTCTACCAATTCCTTTGGAAGATCAGCGATCGTCGTCATTGTTTCGAATTGAAAACACGTCGGCTTCTCTAACTGGTTTTGCTCTGCCCACTCTCCTCTTTTTATATATTTTTTCCTTTTGAACAAAAAAAAAATCTATATATATAAAGTTAACTTTGCTCACTTCTCTTTCCTCCAGCATCCACCTAATCAATTTTCTTTTATTTTTTTTGCATAAAAAATATTATTTTTAATATTCATTAGTTGCATATTTATTAATTATAACTTTTTTTTTTACTCAAAAGAAAATATATTGATTTAAACTGAGTCATTACAGAGATGTTGTAAAAGCCAAAACGGCTTTATGACAGATTCAACATAATAATCAACATTTTGACAACCAAATTATAATTAATAACAGTAAAAAATAAATAAAAACAAATTAACTAAAATTAATTAAATTTTAGAATAGTATAAACAATAATATAACTTTTTAGTAAATAACAAAATTAATAACTATCTAAAAAATGAATTAAGTAAATTCAATGAAAATTTTAAAATAGTAAAAATAATACTATAAATTTTTTTTAGTAATAATATTATTATTAAAATTATAACCAAAAAATGATTATATTCCAAAATTTAGAATGGGTTAATGGGTTTTAGAATGTAAGTAAGATTTTTAATGCATGGTGGAATAAAAAAAAAACAAGTTATGTAATTGTATTTATAAAAATCTAAACATGAAAATAAAATTGAAGTGAAACATTAGTTTCTAAGAAACATATACCATAAAGATTTATTATTAAATTTTACTTATAAAAAAGAAAATATTAATTACTTAACTTAACTTAACTTAAAAGTTTTGATCTAAAACAAAGGGGCACACTTTTTTTTGGGAAAATTATGAAAAAGAATTTTGAAGAAATAATGTATCTAAAAAATAAAATCAGTGGTCAGGAAATATAGAAAAAATAATATGCAAGCCGTTACAAAAAGTGGCATGTGATCTGTGTAGCATATCTCATAAGGTGGAGCTACAATTTTATAACATGATATAAAATATATATAACAAATATAGCATATATATGTCTATATATAATCAAATGCTTTTAACCCAAAACACTGGAATTTGTTCAAAAAAAAACCCAAAATATTGGCAAAAACAACATATTTAAAGTACACTATATTTTTTTTTAGAAGACGAAGATAGGGTTACATCACAATATTAACATTTGCAAATAGCATATGAGATTTTAGAAATATATGTAGCTTGGATTAATGAATATATTCATTGTGGGGTTTAAATGTTTCATCATTTAAGCATTTTTGACTTAGTCTGAAATTATATTATGACAGATGATGCATTTGGACAACCTCATTGTAGCGACATAGCAGTCAAACTGTTCATGAAACTTTGTCTATTCGCATTTAATGTTGTATATCGATATGTTTAAATGGTCTCTATAATTAGATCAACGATCGACATTGACGTTAGAACTTTTAAAATTATGTTTTCATGGGATATGAATATGGAATGAATTCTTTTAAAGATAAAATGTCAAAAGATTGTCAACAATATTATTGCGACACCAAACAATATATGTTATATATAGATTAGTAAAATAAGTACGACATTTATATAGATTTATCTTTTAATCTTTAAATTATATTCATATTCAATGATTCTTCTTGATAAAAATTTTAACTAAAATCCCACGTAAAATGGCAAATAGATATAACAAATAAATATTATCTTAAAAAATATACATGTTGTATATCATTGAGTAAAGTAAGTTATATATTTATACTCAAAAGTTGGAATTATTATATTTGAGCTCAACAATTTCTGTTGATAAGAAATATTTTAAATTAAAATCCCGCGCGTGCGCAGGTGCAAATTCTAGTATATATATATATATATTCCTTTTCTATCGTAATTCAGTAATTCTGATTAATTTTTTGATAAAATAAATTTATAAAGAGGTCATTTAATAAATTTTGACTTTTTTTTTACTCTAATTTCCTATATACCCTTTTACATTGTAAAACAAAGCATACCCCAAACGATTTTTGTGGAGCAAGTGAAACGAACGGCACATAACAAGTTTGGGCTTTGTCGCAGTTCCCGACGGTCTTGGATCTTCCCTTCGGAGTCAGTTTTCACAAACATGAATTTTCTCTTTTGGCGGTTTACAAATTAGGCCTTTGTTTATTTTGCTTTAAATGGAAGTATGAGCCAGTTTTCGATTTGGTTTTATTATGTTTCATAACGGGTAAACAAAATAATTCTGGGTCTAATATTTTTAGTCGGGTTAAGCCAATCGTGGTACAGTAGTCACGAATTATCAATTTTAAAATGTAAAATGTTGATTTTTTAAAACTTAATTTATTTTAGTTAATTAGATAGAATTCAATTAATCTAGGTGAAATTGGGAAAAATAATGTTGTCTAGAGGAAAATATGTAAAGCCTAAAAGTACAGAGGTACAGGCAGCCCAATAGTGTTTGAAGGGCAGTTTCAATAATGTTTTGTATCCCCTCTTTAATAAAAGGGAAGTACACAACATTGTTTTGGTAGACCTTATAATAAATGGTTATAAATGGTTACAAATACCTAGGTTATAGATTAATTCATATATTAATTGGTTACAAGTTGATAGTTCATATATTAATGGTAACAAATAAAATTTTAATTGTAACTGAAAATCTTAAACGGAATATTCTAAATTGATAGTTCATGGATATTCCAAACTTTATTTTCGGAAGATTACGTTGTTTCCAAAAATCTACAATCACAATATTACCAATTTATTTTCCTGAGATTTTATTGATAGACCACAACGTTAACGAAGTTATTAAAGGGGATAAAAATATACTCTCAATCATAAAAAGAAAGTACACAACTTTTTTTTTTATAATAAAACGGAAATACACAACTTTTTTTATAGAATATATAAATTTTTAAGTTGGTTACAAAATAGATAATATAATAAATCTAGGTTGGTTACAAAAAAAAGTTATAGATGAAATCCGTGGACTATATGAAATTACGAATACACTTAAGAATATCTCAAAAAATCCTCTTAAAGATAATATTCCAATGATTTATACAATTCCCAAAAAAATTCTTGATTATTCCATATATTGTTACACCATATATAGTGTTAGGCATAAAAATATACTGTTAGGCGTAAAAAATAATAAAATCTTGGCAATTGATCACACTTAATCGTAATTTCCGAGATTTTATTGTGGATTTCAAAATAAAATCTGACCTAACACCCTTCCAAGCTTTTAATATAAATCAATGTCTTTAAAACCGGGCTGGAAAGTGAACCGGAAGTCTTTCGGATCACTGGGTCAAAAAGTCGGACCGATTGAATTACGGGTCAATTATTTTATAAGTTTGATTACATTTTATGAATATAACATCTACTTTTCTATAAATATATAAACAAAACATACATAGTTAATTACTAAACAACTAAAATTAAACTTTTAGATAAAATAACTAACTGATTCTTTTATAAATAACAATATTTATTTTTAATTTGGTTTGAGTTTAAAGTGTAACCAAAATAAAATATTTTAATTTGAGACCGACAACCCGGTCCAACCTGCCGGTTCACGGGGTTTTAGCGGGTTTTTCTGGTTTTTTGCAGGTTTAATTTGTTAGGTTTTTAGAGGTTACCCGGACTGGAATACCTATCGGGTTGTGGTTGGATCGAACCAACCAGCCGGTCCGGTCCTGGTTAAAAAACATTGATATAAATCATTCAGATCTCCATTCACTAAAATACATTTCTTATATTCATACAAAATAATAATGATAATAATAATAACAATCGTTTCTCAGTTTACAATGCTAAACCGTCTTATAAATTATATTTTATTTTAAAATTATAATACAGATAAAATTTCAAGCACGGGTCCAAATCTAGTTCTATAGGCACCAATGTTTACAGCCGCACCATGATGATTTGCATTGATGATCACCAAAAAAAAAAAGAGTTAAAACCGAAATAAATGCCAATAAAACAAAAAGAAAAAAAAATTAGGGATTTGAATAAGTTGGGAAAATAAAAAGGAGGCTCCTTTAGTTGGGAACTATAGTTTGGTTTCTTCTACTTTCAACAGTCGTCGTCAAAGCGTCAGAGAGAAGAGAAAAAGAGTCTCTCTCTCTCCTCTCTCTCTCTCTCTCTGGGTTTAACTAAAAAAACAATATGCAATCTGGCGGCGATTTCAGCAACGGCTTCCACGGCGACCATCACCGTGAGCTTGGATGGGAAGAGAAGCAACTCGGTGTTGGTGGTGGTCTCAGCTCTTCTTTTGGCCGAGCCAAGAGACGTAGTATTCGCGGCGGACCTCGTGACCTTAGTGACGGCGGAGCCAATGTGCTTAGGGTTTCTGACCAGCTTGCCGAGAACAAGACTCTGGAGACTTCGGAATCTTCTCCTTCTCCTTGTACTGACTTCGACGTTGCCTATTTCCATTCCTATGCTCACGTTGGGATTCACGAAGAGATGATCAAGGTTCTCTCTTTCGCTTCCCCTTTTGTGCTTAACCCTTATTCTTTGTATGAGAGCTTCAATTGAAATTTTCTTTTTGGTTTGGGGAGTATTGGATTGTCTAGTCAAATTTTCGAACTTGCTACAAATTGGGGTTTCCAGCTCGAAATTTCTCTGTTTCTCAATAAGAAAACGTCAATGTCTGCAGAATTTGGCTGAAAATTTGTTCAGATATATCCGTTTTAGGATGTTTTTTCTGCTGTTTCCTGGGATTTCTCACTTCTTTGCGGAATGTTATTGGTTGATATAGGATCGGGCAAGGACAGATGCTTATAGGGACGCCATAATGCATCATCAGAGCTTCATTCAAGGCAAGGTAATAATAGTCTCTCGTTGCTGTAATTTCTGAGGTTTATCTACAAAACAATGATAGCGAAGAAAAATTAAGATTGGGACCATTGTTGACTCTTTGCTTAGCCTGTGTTTGTGACGTGGTGGTAGTTTATTATTTGGTTTGAAAACCTATCGCTACATTGATTGTTTGTAACAGGTTGTGGTAGACGTTGGTTGTGGAACAGGCATCCTTTCGATCTTCTGTGCTCAAGCAGGTGCAAAACGGGTATGAGTTAGTTATGTGTTAGACGCAATTTTAATATTTGATTTTGATTTCAAATAATTGATATTTTTTGTTTACAAAAGATATGAAACCTTGTGAAGAATGTAGCCTGTGTACAAAAGATATGAAAACTTCATTATGCTTGCAGGTATATGCTGTAGATGCTAGTGATATAGCTGTCCAGGTATTGTTCCAGTTGTTTTTTTTTGTTATCCAGTAATGTGAAGATAGGATTGCGCAAAGGATCCTACTCACCCTATATTTTTTTCCTCATTCATCACCAGGCAAAGGAAGTTGTGAAAGCCAACGGTTTAGCCGACAAGGTCATTGTTTTGCATGGGAGAGTGGAGGTATTATATTGTCTATGATAAATGCCAAATTGGTCCTTCATACTATATATCCTATATAGTTGAAGTTAATATTTTAATCATTTGCAAAAAGATAAATAGGTATCGTTATGCAGAAAGGTGCAATATAACATGAATGTAATGGAGAACTCGGATATTCTTTGCTTCTGTACCGCTATTGAGATAGATTGGTTGGGTGGAAATCGTATGCAAGCCTCATCTTCTGTAGTAATTCTTCTTTTCTTGTAATGTTCTTCAGGATGTTGAAATCGACGAGGAGGTTGATGTTATAGTTTCAGAGTGGATGGGTTACATGCTCTTGTATGAGGTTATTGCCTTGTCTTGTATACATATAATATTATGTTGATGTCTAAATGATAACCTTCCAAATTATTAATTTTCTTAATCCTCCCTGTTCTCTCATTCCCGTGTTGTTTTTGATGTGATGTAGAGTATGCTGGGAAGTGTTATTACAGCTAGAGATCGCTGGTTGAAGCCTGGAGGTTTAATTCTCCCATCACATGCAACAGTATGATTATGATCCCTTCAAATATAATATCACAGTATGCTCTAATGACGTTGGGAGGAAGGCAAAATTTGATATGTTGCTGTTTACCTTCTGTTGACAGTTATACATGGCACCTGTTTCACACTCTGACAGATATAGCCACAGCATTGATTTTTGGCGCAATGTTTATGGAATCGATAGTAAGTATTATATCGACTTGATATTTGGGACAATGATTATATTAAATATGATTGGTATACTGGTAGAACTGAAACTGAGTTATGATTTCTGCAATTTTATGTGGATTTGATGTTTCTAATAAGCTGTTAAAAATTTCAAAATATTAGCTTGCCATATCCCACATAATGATAGGTGGGGAGTTTGGTCATCTCCTAGACAGATCAGATAAACAAAAGTAGGTTAATGAGCCTTTACTGCCTTGATAGTCCTGGTCCTTGACTTCAGGGAGTAAACATGTGGCATTACTTAGTCATAAGGATCTATTGAAAATGTCCGTTTCTCAGTTACCTTCACGTTGGGGATCTTTTACTCAAGAATCCAATAATTATTCAAGTTTTTATAAAGTGAAAAAGAATCCCCTGGCAATAAGTTTCAGTAATGATATTTGATGTTGTTTGCAGTGTCTGCGATGATGCAATTAGCTAAACAGTGTGCGTTTGAGGAACCCAGCGTGGAGTCCATATCAGGCGAGAATGTTCTAACATGGCCAGGAGTGGTATTACCTCGTTCTCTGAGTACTTATTACCTCCAATCTCTTTGAAGTCTCAGCTATGTTAAATGTGCATACTGATTCATCCTTTTTTTCCCAAGTAAATATTTATGTAAGAGCATTTGAAGTGCAGGTTAAACGTATAGACTGTCAAACAATACAAATCCAAGAGCTAGACTCCGTTACTGCAAAATATAGATTCAAGTCAATAATGAGAGGTATATCACTCTCTTTATCAACTATTCGTGTATTGTGTGCATCTTAGAGAGAAGTTAGCCTTGTTTCCTTTCTGTGTTGAGGCTTTTCCTTATCTTGTTGTAGCCCCTATGCATGGTTTTGCATTTTGGTTTGATGTTGAATTCAACGCACCGGCCTCTTCGCCTGCCAAGAATACTAGTGAAAGTAGTGCTGCTAGTGGTTCTTCATCGATAAGTCCTTCTGGAGAAGGAAATCAGAAGAAGAGGACTAATCGAAGTGATGCACTCTTGTTGTCCACCTCTCCCGAAGCTCCTCCAACGCATTGGCAGCAAGTAAGACCATATACATCCCGATTTCTTCAACTTTCTATCAGTTTTACTTTTCAGTTAATCATCTAATTAGTTGATAAAGATCAGAGGGAGTTGGTCTTATATTAAGAAGATCACTGATAATTATGAATTAAACCTCGATTTCTGGCTCTATTTATGTTTCTGAGAAAGTAGCTTACACTTGCTGACATATTGTTGTTGAACCACTTTTTTGGACAGACAATTGTATATTTCTATGACCCTATAGACGTAGAGCAAGACCAAGTCATTGAAGGTTCCGTGACACTTTCTCAAAGCAAAGAGAACCGGAGATTCATGAACATCCACCTTGAATATTCGTTAGTAGCCAACGCACTCTTTCACCCTTTTCAACTTAATTAATTTCCACCAGTGCTTATCTTGCGGTTTTTGCAGCTCGGCTGGCCGTTCCTTTGTAAAAGAGTCGGTAATGCGTTAAGGAGGCGATTCCCTGAAAATCTCTCCTTACCTTAGAAGCCCTGTAAGCTGTAGTCTCTTCTGCTAAAGCATTGATTAGTCCAGAAATTGCAGAACCAACACTTGAAGACATTGACAAACACAAGCTATTTATAGTCTGTGAAACACCAGTTCTTGTATTATTAGTCTGCGCAACACCATTTCTTGTAAGAGTATTTAGGTTTTAGATATGATGGAAGCAAAATTTTAGGACATTGTTTGGGGCCATTTTTAGCCTGTTACTAGCCAACCGCTCAGCAGACGACACTTATCTTCAAATACTTAAATTTGTCATGCATATTCATATTTTACTGGAAATTTGTATAACCTAATACATTAAGATCAATTTATTCAATTTAGCGCTTAATATAGGTTTCGCTATTTGATTATATATGAAGTTCAAAATATATCTTCGCAACTAGTGAATTATTAGCTATGATATTTATAATTTTAACTTTAAATTACCAGATGTTCGTGTAAAGAGTGTTTATGTTGTTATACTAAGTATCACTACAGTTTTTTGTTATTAGAAAATTTATTTAATATTTGATTTTTATGATTTAAAGGTGTTTAATATGATTTTTAATGAAAAGGTTTGAGAAATTATGAGGAATACCTTAATTATAGTTAGAAAAGTTACCACAGTATATGGACTTATGAAGGATATTAAAAAGCTTGAAAAAAAAAGGCTACTAATAAATTATTTAGGGCTCTTCATAATCTTTTAGGAAGCTAGATTTTGTAGTATATTTAGAATTTGACTAATCATTTGGGACATTCTCTCTCTCAAATAACAATATAAAGTAAAACGGTTATTTAATTTCGAAAATTCTAAGGGTTTGTTCTTGTAATTTATACACATTTTCCTATATGATAAAAAACAAATTATACACATTTTCATGCATTATTTATAAGATATAACACAGGAGCTGAACCAGTTTCTTATGTTATATATATCACTATACAGTATTCTGTATACGGTATATGGTATGTACATAACCGGATCGTATGATTATATTCTAGAAACTCTTTTCCCATTTATGGTGTATGGATTACTACGCGTAATCTTATTATATAAAGTTCAATGACAAAAAAATTTTCTTATTAACGAGATCGTGACACGTGTTAAAAATATTGATAAGATGTTGACAAGTGTCAATTCTAAATTTATTAAAGAAAATTAAAATAAAAATGTAAAAATTGAAAACCTACCATAAAAAGATTTTATATAAAATTAAAATAGAAAAAAAAACCTAATAAATAGAAATTCGAAATTTGAAATTATAATATTGTTTACTTATTTTTATTTTAAGTTGCTAATTTTACAAGAAAAATATTAAGTTTTTAATAAGATAAATTAATGATTGTGAATTACTGTTTAAAACAATGTAAATACTAGCTTTTACAAAAAGAAAAAGATTTTTGAAGTAGAAAAAATAATAATAATATTGTTTACTTATTTTTATTTTAAATTGTTAATTTTACAAGAAAAAATATTACTTTTTTAATAAGATAAATAAATGATTGTGAAAATTATACAGTTAATTACTGTTTAAAAAAACGTAAATACTCGCTTTTACAAAAAGAAAAAGATTTTTGAAGTAGAAAAAAATTATAATAAAATTTGAAATTATGATATAGTTTACTTATTTTTATTTTAAGTTGTTAATTTTACAAGAAAAATATTACTTTTTTATAAGATAAATAAATTATTGTGACAATTATACAATTAATTACTGTTTAAAAAAATTTAAATACTCACTTTTACAAAAAAAAAATAGATTTTTGAAGTAGAAAAAATAATAATAAATAGTCATATTTTTTTCACCAATCAAATAATTTATTCAAAAAGACTGTTACTGTAATATGTATAAGATATGAGTATGTAAGATTAACGTATGTGTTTTTGTAACTATAAAAATATTAAAGTAAAGAGATATATAATAGGTTATTTAATGTGTTCATAAATAAATTTGTTAGTTGTAGTAAAAACTAAAGAGTGTGTACAAATACATTTTTAGTGGTAATGAAATTTGAAATTATAATATTGTTTACTTATTTTAATTTTAAGTTGCTAATTTTACAAGAAAAAATATTACTTTTTATATAAGAAAAAAATGATTGTGAAGTTATACAATTAATTAATGTTTCTAATAAAAGGTAAATACTCACATATACACAAAGAAAAATATTGTTGAAAAAAACATAAAATAGATTCTATCATATTTTTTTTCACCAATCAAATAATTTATTTAAAAAGTCTGCTATTGTAATATATAAGATAGGAGTATGTAAGATTAACATATGCATTTTTGTAGCTATACAAATGTTAAAGTAAAGAGACATCTTATTATATAAAGTTTGATGTCAAAGTTACTCATTAACAAGATCGTAACACGTGTCAAATATATTGATTAGATATTGACATGTGTCAAAATAAAATATTTTTTTTATATAAAACAGCTAATTATATTTATAGAATTTTACATGTTTATATTTAAAAACAAATTCTAAATCAAAAAGGAAAATTAACAAAATCAATATATTTTCCATTGTATGCTAATTATATTATACGTGTGTTCACAATAAAATTGACATGTGTAAGTAAAAACTTAATTTATTAATCATGTATATTAATCAATAATTAATGAATAACAAAGTTAAAAAGAATAATATAAGTTATTTAACATAATTTTAGTCGGATATAAATTGTATTTATCGTTGTAATATAATTTTTTATTGTAAGTAAGTACACAAAAACTTGAAAGAATAATGTACTACATGATGTGTATTAGTATAGTTTTACATGTTTTATTTTAAAGATTTTAATGCATGTAGTAATATGAGAAACATGAAAATAAAAAAATAGAAAAATGAGTTTGTAGGAATGAACTTTTGGTTAATTGTTGAAAATTGACAAAAGCATTACTTATGAAATTATGACATATAGAAGAATAATATTTAGGATATTTTTGGATTTACAAAAATTTGTGGATGTTAACTGACTTTTTTACTGATTATCTTTCTTGTTAAATTTAAAATACTAACCAATATACATATTATCTCATATGATGCTCATATTATTTTATTATTAAAATTTCAACTTTAATTCACGAAGAAGTGAATTATGGTTTTACGATGAAATAAATAGTTAAACTTAAATGTGATTACTAAACTGAATGTCTAACGAGAAAATTTATTATAGATTAAAAAATTTCCAAATATTAATAAGTATCATTCATTAAAAATCATTTAAGAATATTAGTAATTTTTTCTTATGATTTATTTTATAATTTCATACACATGTATTTTTGTAACGCATATGTCAAAACATAAGATAACTTGAAATAATTTATAATTTATAGAAATGAATCTTCAGTTATTTGATGAGAATGTCTCTATATCTTTAAATATGTTTTTATTTTATAAATTTCACTCATTTAAAATTGATTAAGACATGAGGCAAAATTAGTACTTATGAGATAACAACATAACAAATATGTCTTAAATAATGTTTAATTCAGTTTTTTGAGAATTATATTTTGTTAATTTTTATTTGTATTTCCAATTGTTACTAAGATATAGATTTGATATTATGTATTAATTGTGTTTGATATAAAATATTTAGTTCTATGCATTAAGATGAAATGTGTAATTAAACTTAAAATATGGTTTATTATGATAGTATAGATATTTAAATGGTACTCCCTGTCCTATAAGAGTTTTTGGTTAAAAAAACACAAAGATTACTAAACAATAAATATTATTAATATTTATAAAATTTCAATCAATAAGAAAATATACTACATAGCTCAAATAGTCATATATTATTTTTTTCCACAGTCATATATTGTTATATTAATAAAAATTGTACATAAAAATTGAGAGAATATTATAAAATAGAACAAAAAAGCCTTAAAACTCTTATATAATGTAACTGCTAGAATATTAAATGAAATATGAAAAGTTTATATTCAATATTAAAATATTATAAGATAAAATCTAAAAACATGTATATTATTATTTAATTATTTTTAATATTTTTTTTTTAAATTTTATCCGCGTTATAACGCGGGCCTTATCTAGTTGAATTATACATATCGTTGGATTATAAAAATGTGAGCAACTTTTAGGTGTAATAATTGTTCAATTATTGATAAGTGGTGCATGTCTTATGTAATACCCAACTCTATTTTGTTTTTCATTAGAATGTATGTCCATTTTTATTAAAAATTATTATCCGTTCGACCGGGTGATGCATAAGATATGTATATTCTCTCTTTTATGCCAAATTATTTGTAGTTGGTGTTGTCGTACTTGTATTACATGCTACAACAATAGCCATCGAGAAATATTTCTATATTCTTCATATCTTTAAAACTTTTGGGCACGCCCACAAATGTATGAATCACATAGCACCCTTTCTTTTCGTAAATTATTTTTCTTTCCACGATCTATATATATTATTATTGAATTAGATTGTATATTAGATTACATTGTGTGTCAAATAGATACGAGTTTATATCAGTTTATATGCCAAGTCGGTTTTTTTTGGCGGAATCAAAGTAAAGACATACGATGATATTTCAATGTAACCATGATGGCTAAAAGTACTTCTTTATTCAATATACTTTCATATATCAAGTGAATCGAATCCAAGTATGAGCAAGATATTGTTTTGGTATAGTTGCAGAAGATTGGATGATGATACAAATATGCCAAAAATGATGAGCTAAGAAACCATATAATCAATAGTTGCAACCAACATTTGCTTTCAACCTACTCCTGCACTAGGTCCAATCTAAATATGTTTTAATTGGCGTTAACTCTAAGAAATATCAAAGATAAGATTTTCAATTAAATCATGTTTTTGGCTCATACGACGAACTTTGTCCTTGATTATGAAATATGTAGTGGCTTTCATCATATACGAGTAGCCATTCTTGAAATACAACTGTAGTTCTTATATTCACTATAAAGAATTTTGATGTTACAAATGGAGATCGAATTCACCTTTCGTCTATATTTCCACGAAGCCATTATCGATCATCATCTTTGTGTTTTCTATGGCAAGGAATAAGACTTTTTGGCAATTTGATATACATAGGGTTTGAGGTTTATATATGCGTAAACATTTTCTGTTTCGATAAGTTTCTTTATTCCTACGTAGATGTGTTTAATTAAAAAATACCCGTTGGTAAAGTAATGCGGGTGTTTGTCATATTTATGGACACAATTGATTATTTGATATACAATTCCAAAGACACATTCTGTAGCTAAATTACAACACAAAAAAATTGTTGCATATATCTTTTAAGACAATAATATACAAGATATTTCTGTCCAGTTTTCTGCACCGTTGATTGATTCCCAAGATCATAAGCATGTTAGAAAATTGCCGCTTACAAGATCATCGACACGAGTTTCTTGTAGATAAACGATAGATAAGCGAATATGATGTTTTTCACCGAAAGGTCTGTACAAGTGCTTCCCCCATGACTTACAAATTCACTTTCAAAAGGCAATACCGCAAAAAAGAAAATGTTAGCAAATTTCATAAGACCACCTTTTTTTTTTGTTTTTTTGCAAGTATAAGATCCTAAGATTTAAAATTTATCATCTGAATTAATAATTAACCTAAGTTAAAGTAATCAAGTATAGATTTATTATGTTTATTGAAATTGCATTTATATCCATATTTGCTTGAATTACTTTTGATAATGGGACAAATTTTATAAACCCCTCGAACAAGTTAATTCGAATGAATCTTTTTTTTTTCTAGTGAACTGTCGGTATTAGATTTTGGTAAAAATTTGAAAGTGGTTTGACATTATTTAAGGACGATCTTACTACTATATTCGTTTTTTATTCATTTGTTAATGCTTGGGTAGTTTTGTATGGGATGCATTGCACGTTGGAATAAGCATATAGTGGGTCTGAGAGTCTGGGGTTCTTGGCATTTGAGTAGAAGTTCAGTTGTCTTGTAAAGTTTTTAGGAATAACAAGCAAACATGGCACTTGAATCCATGCTAGTTATAAATTGATATGCATGAGCCCTGCCGGCCGTTTTCTAGATTTGGTTTTTGGAGAATTGATGGTTCGTTGGCGTCTCCGATTGTGTGGCCCTGGTGACAAAGTATCCTTGTATACTGTGGATTGGTTGGATGGTTTAAAACATATTTATATATAATTAGAATTAGAAATAAAACAAAATAACATAGTAGACCCAATTTCATAATACATAGTAGAAGTTTTGTTTTTTTTTTTTAGGCTCACAAAATAAGACATATTCCCTCTGTTTCAAAATGTAAGTTGTTTTGGTTGAATGCACACATATTAAGATAATTTTTGCTTTTTGTAGTCTCTAAAAAAAGCTCATGATTTTATCTCGCTATTTAATTAAAGAAAAAAAAGATAAATGGTTTAAAAATAAATAAACTTTACTTTTAGTTTGCTTTTTGTCTTGATAGTTGGAAAACAACTTATATTTTGAAACAAAAAAAATCTCCAAAACAACTTACATTTTGAAACAGAGGGAGTAATAATTATGAAATTAAAGAAAAAGCACAAAATTATAACTAATTATAAGATTGATATTTTCATTTATTCAGTAGATAAATAAAAGAATAACCTAGTATGTTTGTATAGTCGTGAGAAATAGACAAGATATTAAGAAAAATCTTATATGTAACTCTCAACCAACCAAACAAGGCTAGTGAGTGAGAGAGTACTGAGTAGTAGTGACTGAAGAAAGAAAAAACAAAAGGATGTCGACGTGCCCACAAAAAAGTCCACGTATGCAAAAAAACCATAGCAATAAGAAGATCGACCCATCACTTGCTCCATTTTCACAAGTCTCTCAAGTGGTGGACTCTCTCTACTCACTTCTCTCTCAATTCCATAAATATATATAAAAAAATCCCAAATTTTGAGAGAAGAAGAAGAAGACACCAAAAAACCAAAACTCAAAGTCTGACATTAAAACCCAAAATCCAAGAAGAAGAGTGTGTGAGAGAGAGAGAGAGAGCTCTTCTTCTTCACGCTCGCTCACTCACACGGGTTTGGCTTTGGCGTTGTAAACAATGCTTCTCCCTCTCTTCTTCTTCTTCTTCCTCCTCTCCCATCTCCATCTTTCTTCTTCTTCAATCTCTTTCCCTGATTTTCAAATCATCGACGTTTTACAACCTCCTCTCTCCCTCACCGGAACTCTTCTCAACGACACCCATTTCTCCGACGACTCCAATTCCAAATACACTCTTCGCCTCCTCCACCGCGACAGATTCCCTTCCGTCTCTTACCGTAACCACCACCACCGTCTTCACGCTCGTATGCGCAGAGACACTGACAGAGTCGCCGCCCTTCTCCGCCGCATTTCTGGCAAAGCCGTCTCTTCCTCCTCCGACGCTAGATACGAGGTCGACGATTTCGGGTCCGATGTGGTTTCCGGTATGGATCAAGGAAGCGGCGAGTATTTCGTCAGAATCGGCGTCGGAAGCCCGCCGAGAGATCAGTACATGGTCATTGATTCCGGTAGTGATATGGTTTGGGTTCAGTGTCAGCCTTGCAAGCTCTGTTACAAACAATCCGACCCGGTTTTTGACCCGGCTAAATCCGGGTCTTACACAGGAGTCTCTTGCGGCTCTTCCGTCTGTGACCGGGTCGGAAACTCCGGCTGTCACTCCGACGGGTGCCGTTACGAGGTCATGTACGGAGACGGGTCTTACACGAAAGGGACATTGGCTCTCGAAACGCTGACGTTTTCTAAAACGGTGGTTAGAAACGTTGCCATGGGATGTGGCCACCGGAACAGAGGAATGTTTATCGGAGCTGCTGGGTTATTGGGTATTGGAGGCGGTTCAATGTCCTTTGTGGGTCAATTAACCGGTCAAACCGGTGGTGCGTTCGGTTATTGTTTAGTGAGCCGAGGCACCGACTCAACCGGTTCATTAGTATTCGGGCGAGAAGCTTTACCCGTTGGAGCCTCGTGGGTACCGCTGATCCGTAACCCGCAGGCTCCGAGTTTCTACTACGTTGGGCTCAAGGGCCTCGGGGTCGGAGGAGTACGGGTTCCTTTACCGGATGGTGTTTTCGACTTGACTGAAACCGGTGACGGTGGTGTGGTTATGGACACGGGAACCGCCGTTACAAGGCTTCCCACGGTGGCTTACGCTGCGTTCCGAGATGGGTTCAAGTCTCAGACAGCGAATTTGCCGCGGGCTTCGGGCGTATCGATATTCGACACGTGTTATGACTTGTCCGGGTTTGTCTCGGTACGAGTCCCGACGGTGTCGTTTTATTTTACGGAAGGTCCGGTTTTGACGTTACCGGCTAGGAATTTTCTGATGCCGGTGGATGATACGGGGACGTATTGTTTTGCGTTTGCGGCGTCTCCGACGGGTTTGTCGATAATAGGGAACATACAACAAGAAGGGATTCAAGTATCTTTCGACGGAGCCAATGGTTTTGTTGGTTTTGGCCCCAACGTTTGCTAGCGGTTAAATTTAGAGAAATTACTATTTTTGTTTGCTAGTAAAGTAATAAAAAAAAAGCTTTTGTCTCAAACCTATATATGTATTTGTTGTCTTTCTTTTTTTTTTCTTCTTATTAGTTTGGTTTGAGTTTTAGTAATAAATCTGATTAGTATAGAGATTACAAAAAAAATGTATATGTTTTTGACCAAATTTGTCTTTTGATTTGTGATTGGTTTGGAATCTCTATTATGTTTGGGTTACTGTTTGATATGAATGGAGTGAAACAACTTTTAGAGCACCGCCAAGTCAAAAAGCAAATTACACAGAAAAAGGTTTAAAAATTAGTAAAAACTTTGTGGTGAACCGTGAGGACATTGGGGAGTGAACCTTTTCTCTATTTAACCAATGTTCACATTAACTGTAATTAAGTTTTACTACTACTAGTACTACTTAAGCAATTAGCATCACATGTTCCAAGATTAGTCATGGCCATATTTAACTTATGAATTTGCTTTTATTCGTAATGGAGATTTACAAGTACAAAATTCCGCATTCCATACGGCTTTCAAAAATTTTACATGAACTGATGATAATTATGTTTTACAAAAAAATGTGTGTGATATGGATGGAAGAAGCAGGCCTGCCTTATGGGCACATTATCTCGTGCCAGTCTTACTCTTTAGGTTTTTATGCATATGAGTACCTGAGCGAGAGAGACCCACAAAAGCTGGAAAATTTTCTAAATTTTTTTTTAGAAAAGTGATGTGAATGAATCATTTAAAGCAACTTAATAATCTCTAGTCACAATCGTGAATCACTTGAAGCTGCTGCTGCACCTCTTCAATTCATTACTTCCCCGTGATACTTTTTCCTGTCCTATTTTTTTTTGCCAAGCCCCCCCCCCCCATTTTAAACTTTTTTTTTGTGTCAAAATATCCTGAAGTGGGTTTCATGATAACCACAGTAGACTTCAAAACCGAGGACAAGTCTCGAGTTAACATTTTCCGACGCCGGTAGAGCAGTTGCTCGCCGGCGTCGGACCATTCGCTCCCTTCTCTTTCCCTGCTGTATGAAGCTCATCAGTCCATGTTTGTTTTCAGTTTCGACCTTTCCCGACCACCGTATTATGTCTGTCATATTGGATCTGGTGGCCGGAGACTTTATTATCCTTGCGGTGCTCATACCTCTTTCCCTCCGTCGGCCTTTTCCGACGAGATTCTTGCTCTCCTTCCGCCGGTTGATCCTTTCGCCGGCGAGATCCAGTTCGAATGCACATAGTCCAAAGCAACGACCTATGTACATATTCTATATGAATCCTAATGTAAACCTTCTCGGGATCCCGCTTAAAGCCCCGAAGATATTTTCTTTCTATACTCTGTTGTTGCTTACACGACGAGAGCCTGTCAACCTCCGATCCCCGACTCATCTTATAAACAAACCCTCCGCCGGATCTAGAATCTTCTGGCGCGTTTCCCAAAGATCCATACCACCGTATGCCATCGTCAAACTCTCCCCTGTACCCTCCGCCACCACTAGATCTGTGGCTTTCCCCAGGACCCGATTCCGGTCATCCAGATCTGTTGCCACAAGCTGCAACATTGGCAACCGTAGGCCACAGGCCTTTGATGCGAACACGCGGGAAGCTCTCCACCGTCAACCTCCTTTCTTTCCTTCTTTCCGACGGGGCATCTTGCCGTCGTCGCGAACTCCCTTTGGTACGGCCAACCATCCCCTTTGTCCAACATTTAACTTGGTGGATATGTCGATTCCACAAGCCATCCAAAGCACCCTCTCCCAACCGCGGGTGAGATTGAGTCCACGAATCCGAAATGCTTTGCCGGCGAGCATTCTCATCTCTCTGGTTAAACGCCTCTTTGCCGGCGGAGTAAGGGATGAAACCCTAATGTTGGTGGGCCAGTTTCTCAGGCATTTGGGCCAGATATCGTGTTCTTTGATAGTGGGCCTAACGAACCTAAAAAGATGTCTTAAAAATATGGGCCAGTTTTTGCTTTCCTGGTTGTTGGACCAGTGTGTAATTATGTTGGTATTAACCATTTTAAATGAGTTTTACATTGACCGTAAAGGTCTTGTAGCCTCAATTTCCTCCCAAAAAAAATGTGATATATTGTCATTTTCCTCCTGTTTGGAGAGATATCTTAATTTGCAATCCTCCACTTTGAAGAGTATCAAACTAACTTCCTTATTTTTGAAGCATGACACTAAAAAAAGGTCAAGTCTTGGTAACCCACCTGTTATTTTTCCACAGCGGTTTAGAAGTGTAAGCCGAGACCATCTTGTTTCGCGTGTGTTGTCTAAATCCTCCCTGAGGGAGAGTCCCCTCCTCTTCCATATCACCAATGGAAGAGCGTGTGTCCACTTCCTTAGGAAAATTTTCAAGAACGCCCCTTTAAAGGTAGGCATATGGCGCCTTTTTGCGCTTGTGATGTCTAACTCCTCTCTTGGGGAGAGCTCCTTCCTCTTCTATACCTCAGATGGAAGAGCGTGTGTCTATCTTTTTAGAAAAAACTTTGTGAAAGTTACTATAAAGGTAGACATTTGGGTTTTACAAGTAACAAAGGATTTTTCTTCTTCTCCTCTCCAATTGAGCCTTGTGGAAGGCCTAGAAATGGCAATTAAAGCTCTCTGCAATACAACACCTCCTCCAAGTATCTGTTTAGGTTCTTGGTTTTCAAGACTCTCGTCTTGTCCAGCGTGTGACCACCCTTTCCAGGGACTTTTGGCGCACGTACGGAATCCAAACACCGCGATCGTTCTTTTGCAACGTCTGCGGCAATGGTTATCAAAGTGGCTAACTATGTGGCAATGGTCGGTCATTCTCTACCTCGAGTGGCCTCACTTTGTGGGGCAACTCTTTATCTTCAGGACTTGTTGTCCCCTTTGTTTATCTTCTAACCTTTATGGTTCCAAATCAAGCTTCAAAGCTTGTTTGATGTATGTCTTAAGTTTATTGTTTGTAGTTTATTTTGTACTCCTGTGTAAGTTTATTGGTGTATTTGGCTCCTTTTCAAAGAAAGCTTGTAAACCTTTAATCTAATATAATGGAGTGTTTGATGGAAAAAAAAAAAAAACCGAGGACACAATCTAGTTGATTCATGGATGAAAAAGCCCAGAATTGTACCTCTAACATTGTCAGAATTCTTTTTTCTCTTTCTACAAAATATCTGACTATTTCTATGATATTTACTTAGCCGTTGTATATACCTTGAAAAGTTAAACAAACACAGTCAATTCTATTCACACTGTAACTTGAAGAAAAAAAACACAAGAGATCAAAATTAGCAGAGCACTAACCGACGAGAAGCACGTGCATTGATATACCAATAAATCATTATCAACCTCTAGTGAAAATTTTTAACACAATAAAAAATAAAGCCTCTGGTGAAAAATGGAAAAAAAGAGAAATGACTAAAGGGCAAAAGAGAAAGGGAAGAAGAAAGTCATACACAAAATAAAGGGGTCCCATTGACATCTATGTTGTCCCCTTCACAGGGCATTTAATCAACAAAAAGGTTCAACCACTGTGTTAACACTAATAATGATTCATCATCTTGAATCCCAAAGCTGGCTCTGTTTCTTACACACAACCAAACTTTCCCTTTCTTTGCAGTTTCCACTCATGTTCTCTTATTTGTGTATCACTGTATCTCTCTCTATATATATACACCTATAACCTTGGTTTTCACTAATTTTCACTAATCAATCATCTTACAATTTTGGTTCCAACCTAATCTAACACCTACAATGCGTCTTTAGTTTCTCCTTCATTTGTTCTATAACCGTTCTTTGAGTGTGTATCTTCTGCATTTCTCATTTTATATACCTTCCTCTAAAGCAGCTAGGTGTATCTCTCCTAAACCGTAAAGGTGTACCTAGGCTAAGTCCATTTCTCCAATCATGCTTTTTAAACCATGCACCATGGAAGAACAAGCCATTACATACAATCAGTCGTTTCATGGTATATGGCTAGCCTCACAAACTAAAAGTTTCCAGATTGTACATGAGAGCCAGGAAATACACAACAGACTCATGCTAAACGAAACAAAAAGGGTACCAATAGTTGAAATTATCCAGCAATAGATCCTCTAGATTTAAGGTCAAACTCCTACGCGATATATATACCATGAAAAGATTTAGTTATTTACATATGGCCTGTTTCCAATCGATGCCACTTGGAAACACAAAAATGCCTAGACTGGGTTCGAACCCTCGCAAAACCAAAACACTAAGTCCTAGGAGAGCCAAATCAATTACAAGTGCAGCTAGAGGTTTCTTCCTGATCAAAATTCTGGCCTTCATCTCCCATATATTGTACTAAGCAACCTAGTTAAAACGGCGGTAAAAAGTCTACTTGTGAAGCATACAACGAGTAGTCTACACCATAAATAGATATTTGAGATCATCTACTGTTAGACGTGTTGCAGAGCTTCCACCATTATCTTCACCAAATGCAGATGCAACCATTTTCCTTTTCTCTTCCTGATAAAAAAAAAGATACAACCATGATATGCTCGTTCTGACAAAATTCATAAGCCTTCATATTCCACCATAAAAACTCCATCTAGTATTTAGCTTGAAAACTACCATAAAGATAAATCTAAAAAGGAACCTAAGGGAACCCAAAACCCAGCCACAATGAGCTGATAGAGTTTGAAAATTACCTGAAGAGACAAAATTCTATCCTCAACGGTATCTTTTACAGTAATTCGAGTAACAGTAACTGGCCGAGTTTGTCCAATACGATGTGCACGATCAATAGCCTGATCTTCGGTTGTAGGATTCCACCAAAGATCCAAGAGAATAACATGACATGCAGCTATCATATTCAACCCAAGGTTTCCAGCCTTTAGAGACATCAGCATCACCTTTACCTGTTAGTAAACTTCACGCTTTTAGAGAGCTTCAATATCAATACTCCACGAACATCTCATGTTTCAGAGAAACGACTAGTAAATTGTTTGAGAATAACATAATCTAAAATATTCACATCACTTACATCTGGATTCTTGCTGAATTCTTTAACGGCCGTGTCTCTTGCTGCTAGACTCATTGTGCCATCTAATCTTCTGAATACTATACCATTTTCAAGAAAACACACCTCAACCAAGTCAAGCATACTTGTCCACTGAGAAAATATTATCGTCTTTACAGCCCCCTGGCTAGGTAAAGATGAGTGAAGACTCATTGGCCCTACAATGGTAACATCGTCGTCATCATATGGCTGTAGCTGTGAGGAAGAAGGCATTTGACCAGGCTGTGCTGAGTTTGGGCTGTCTTGTTGGGAAAGCGACTGCAGGATATCGAGGACAGCTTTGATTTTTGATGAACAGAACTCGCTTTTTAGAAAAACTGATCTATCGACACCTTTATCATGTGAAGAACTACAGCCTAAATCTTCAGTACTGCAATTTCTAAGAGAAGATTCAGAGAAAACAACATCATGCCCAAGCTGTTGTCTGCATCTCGGTACAGGGCACATGTCCTCATCGCCATTCATATAATCTAAAACACATTGATAGCAAAATACATGGCCACATAGCGTAACAACAGGGTTTTCTGGTGGATCCTGCGAATAAAGAGGAAACAAAAAAATATAAGTCAAGATAGTCAGGACAAGCAAGACCTAAGAACTAGAGAATAGTGAGCCTGGGACATGTTATATCTCAATTACTCTGCACTTACATCGCAGACATAGCAGATGGCAGATGATGACTCTAATAAGCAATTGATCAGTCTCATTCGAGTCTCCCTAGGGAGTCTTCTAGCTGCTTCTTCTGATACTTTACCAACAGGTTCCGGGTTATATCCTTTAACAAGTTGTGGGTGGTCGCAGGCTTGGCGTAGTCGCAAAAGCATCAGAAGAATATTTGCATAGTTTTGACTCAAAGTTCCCGCAGCAGCATAGGCCTGCAGAGAAAATGAATTATCATCTTATCGGGTACAACCACTAGTTTCTGCTCTCTTGCAGAAACCTATAATTGACAAGAAAAAAAACTCAGAAACATGTGCATCAACTCCAATAAAACTGCTGCATAATTAGGTCAGATTTATGAAACACTTAGTTGCTACAAATGCATCTTCTTTTCCAAAAAGTGCACATCAACTGTAAACCAAGTATGAGCAGATACTTTGTGGAGGAAGAAAAGGAGAACCTTGAATTGTGAACGAGAATCCGCTTCAAGCTTTCTGTAGAAAGACCGCTCCTCCACTGAAAACTCTACCTTGCTCAAATTAACTTTCTTTGGAGGTAGATTAATTATTGGTTTTCCATCAAGCAATGTTCCTATAGACAGCAGAACAGTAAATATTTAGCAGAAACCATTAACTACAGCACAACTACGTGAGAACATAAAAGGAGCAAAGTAAAAATCTACCATCGAACAGAAAAATATCATAATTCACATGAACAAGAAAAATACACAGATGACCGAATTGGTGTCTCATTAATCACTTGACCAGTGGACTAACTCAGGTGACAGCTTCAATAAACTAACAGGTACTCTCGTTAAAGAGTAAATTATAGAGCTGATAAAATCAGCAAGTCTCGAGATAACATTGAATAATTATAATAATAACAGTAATCAGACTGTGAAGTCCTGGCCATCATAAACAGCTCAACCAACCATCACAGAAAATAAAGTTATGATCAGAGTACCTTTGGTGCGGCGCAGCATTATAGTCTTTAGAACAGCTTGAAGCTTCTTGTAACCGTGGGGAGAATTTCTGGAAATTGGAACCTTGATTGTATTATAAAATGACTTGTACGCCGCATATGGATCATATCTAAGAAACCTGAAATAGCTAAACAAATCATCAATCGTATTTTGTATTGGTGTTCCAGACAGACACCACCTCATTTTGGCTCGAAGAGTGCAACAGGCTTTTGCCACTTGTGTTCTATGATTCTTTATTGTCTGAGCTTCATCCAGTACTATTCTGAACCACCCAACTTTTGCTAGAGCTCCGCAATCAGGCTCAGAAGAAGAACTGTCAGTGTTTTTTCTACCTCTTTTTTTACTCTTCTTATTGGCACTCGCCGTGGCTTTCCGTTTCTTATACTTGGAGAGGGAAATACTATAATTTTCAATATTTTTCTCATCGTTCTCATCCTCATCGACCAAAGGTTTTTCGGGAGCTTCATTAGTAACAATAGCGTAAGTTGTCACAACCACATCATATTCTGCTAATTCATTAGGATCTTTGGTTCTATTTCCACCATGGTAGACTAACACAGAAAGTTTGGATTCTTCAGAAACCTTCTCCTCAAGTTCTCTTTCCCACTGCCTTACAACACTCGCTGGACAAACAATTAATGTACCAGCAGCTGGTCTCTTCCACTTAAATGCCCGTGTTGAAGAATTCTCTTCTTCATCTTTGACTTTCTCCATATCTAAAGCGCCATTCTCATCATTACCACCAGCAGTCAGAACCTTGATCTCACAATTGTTCGAAACCTTGAACTCTGGTTTTACATGACTACCACTTTCAGGCTTTGCATTGTCTGACTCATCATCAGCATCCAGGACCAATGCCTCAATTTCTTGATTACTTGACTTTTTGGACTTCAATTGTGACTCAAGCTTTTGCTTTAGGATAAGAGCAATCGTGGAGACCGTCTTACCAAGTCCCTGCAGAATAGACGTTACATAGTTTGAGGTAAATATCCACGTAGCAGACTAACAGTATCACAAATATTTACTGGTCAAGATATTTAATCAAATGTGACCTGATCATCTGCTAGTATCCCTCCTGAACAATGCAAACTTCTCGTTTCCTTCTGAAACATCCATGCTAACGCAATTTTCTGGAGACCAGTAGTAATTAGTAAATAAACCAATACCAACGGCCAGTAAATGGAAATTTTAAACATGCTAATACCTGATGCCTCATAAGAGGAACTGAAAGAGTACCAGGATGTAGATCGATTTCGGTCATGGGTTGATTCAAACCCTGCATGATTAAAGCACTTGATTATCAGAACTGCAATTAACACGCAAATTAATATCAGGTTGATAATGGAACAAAACTGAGCTTTCAACACATTTATAATGCACCAGCTTAAAATCGAAATAGAAATGCTACATAGAAAAGTCAATGATCCAAATTATCATTATTCCTCAAAATTGAGAAAAAGAATGCAGCTCATTATTCATTAAAGATACTGAGTATAAAATTGAGTAGATTCAGCATAGTAGTATGACTCAAACATCAATTAGACATACAGACGCTTATATAATATAACTAGTAATGCACCACGAATCTCTGACAAATATTTAACCAAAATAAAATGAGCCAGATTTAGAGTCCAGTATTGCTCCATATTCACTATTACAATCATATCAAGAGATTCAAAAGACCAAGCATATTGTTTAAGCTGGTACACGGGGAAACACGAACAACCTACTCATTATTCGGAGGTTAATCATAGAACACCAAAAGTCTTTTTACCCGGAAATATTCAGCCAGCTTTTTAACAGGGAAGTAAACAACAAGCGGATAACCCAATCAAGAAGATTTCATAAAGTCGAACCCGCCCAATCCAACTAAGAAGAACCGAACTAGACATACAAGCACAAAAGAACAGCTAAATGTTGAAGTCCATTATAAGAAAGGTTGGCTTGAGGATGAATACCTGTAGTGCAGCCTGGTAGACCAGCCTCTCATCGTTATTAGCATTCCTATCTTCATCAATGCCAAACCTGTGCACTGGATCACTTGAACCAGCAAGATGAGAAACAGAAGCAGACGTTCCATGATTCAGAGATGGAGGCAGGATCCTAACCCCATTCATGCCACGATGGATTCCTATCTCAGCATGGGCTCCACTATAATGATCACCAAAGGTACTCTTGTTGCGTACAGGTGACACAGCTGGACGACTATTATCCGAGCTAAAGCGACTCCCACTGGCATTACTTGTATTGTTAGGGCCGCTTCTGGAAGGAATGGGAGGGGGATTAAAAGAGGGTGGAAGGGTTCTTTTAAGAGCTTGCTGAGACGGCAGTCTCTCATAGTCAGCACTATCATGATCACCAAAGGTGCTCTTGTTGCCCACAGGTGACACAGCTGGACGACTATAATCCGAGCTAAAGCGACTCCCACTAGCATTACTTGTATTGTTAGGGCCGCTTCTGGAAGAAATGGGAGGAGGATTAAAAGAGGGTGGAAGGGTTCTTTTAAGAGCTTGCTGAGACGGCAGTCTCTCATAGTCAGCACCAGATGCATTCGAAATTCTCGAGTTAACAGTGTTCCCATTCCCTGAAAAAGGCTTAGAGACTCCAGGCTGAGAAGTTTCACTCAAGCAGGCACCATCGCGAGAAGCCTGATTTGCGTGTTCAGCCTTGGCATGACTATTCCCTGCAAGTGTTAAAGGCTTAGAGACTTCAGGCCGAGAGGTATCAGTTGAGGCACCATTGCGAGAAGCCTGATTTGTATGTTCAGCCATATCATTACTAATATCTGTTAGTCTTATAGGCTTAGAGACTTCAGGCCGAGAGGTATCACTTGAGGGACCATTGCGAGGAGCCTGATTTGTAATTTTAGCCATAGCATGACTATTCCCTGTTAGTGTTAAAGGCTTAGAGACTTCAAGCCGAGAGGTATCACTTGAGGCACCATTGCGAGGAGTCTGATTTGTAATTTCAGCCCTAGCATGACTATTCCCTGTTAGTGTTAAAGGCTTCGAGACTTCAGGCCGATAGATATCACTTGAGGCACCATTGCGAGGAGTCTGATTTGTAATTTCAGCCCTAGGATGACTATTCCCTGTTAGTGTTAAAGGCTTAGAGACTTGAGGCCGAGAGGTATCACTTGAGGCACCATTGCGAGGAGTCTGATTTGTAATTTCAGCCCTAGGATGACTATTCCCTGTTAGTGTTAAAGGCTTAGAGACTTGATGCCGAGAGGTATCACTTGAGGCACCATTGCGAGAAGCCTGATTTGTAACTTCAGCCCTAGGATGACTATCCACTGTAGGAAAAATCATTCGAGGAAACGTTCTCATGCCTACAAGGAAAAAAAACACAGCATCATTTGTCGATATACTCCATAAAGCTACCAAAACCAATCTCAAAAAGAAAGACAGAAACTGACAGAGGATATGTTAAAAAAATTGTACCAGCTAGCCATGGGGGATTTGCCCTGGTTTGAGGGGGTGACCTAATAACCTCGTCATCACTATCACTATCTGAACTAATTTCAATAGCAGAATCCATCATAAGATCAGCACTAGGTCTCTTAAGAAACCGAATCAGCCTGCGAAGCAAAAGAATGGTGTTAATTCTCCAAATGAAACCAACCACTACAAACAAAGCGATTATGTAAAATCAAATAAGACTACTCCGAAGCTATATACATTCGAAAACAAAGCATCATCCTAAGCAAAAAAAAGTAAAAATCAACAAAAAAGCATCACAAAATAAGTTTGATTTAAGGTTGCTGACTTGGCGACACTATTCTCGAAACGAAACAATCGGATGAAACAAAAACCCTAGTTCAGTGTAATCGGAAACTATTTTAGCAACCCAGAAAGCCATAGATGGAAGGAATCAAGCAATGGGCGGGATATTATAATCAATGGCGGGATTTGGATATGTAAAAACCCTACACGATGAAGTAAAAAGTAAGAAAAGTTAAAAAAAAAAAAATCCAAAACAAAAAGTAAAGGAAGAAGAAGAAACAGAGCTCGAAATCGGGGAAAATGGAGGGAAGGAAACAGTACCAAGGAAGAAGCGAGTTAGAGATGAAAGACGCCACTGTTCATTTAGGGCTTTTTTTTTCTTTGCTCTCAGAATCTGTCTTCTTCACAAATGTTGCGGTTTGCGACGAAGAAAGATGATGTTGATGGTTCGACTTGATGAGTTAACCCCTATCGTACAGTGTACACTTTCAATTTTCTCAAGTTAAAAAAAATTCACATTTTGCTCGGCCCACCATGACGTCTCTCGGCCCATCTTCCATTTCCACGTCTAAAACCTCTCTGACCAATCGGATATTTCCACGTCCACTCCCAGTGACCAGTGCTTTTTAATTGCAGCAACACTTTTTTTTTTTTTGTTGCCACTACTTCTTAGATTCAAGTTTAGGATATCTTCTTGTAACGCCAATGTTACTTACAGCAAATACGCAGACAATAAAACCTCAGATATTGAAGGAGGAAAAAAAAGTGAATTCGATGTTTTGTTTAATGGAAAAGGAAAAGGAAAACGATACACCTCTCTCGGAAGTTCACAAAGAGATCTTAAAGCAAAGGAAGTAAAAACAAAAACCTCATCTGCTTCTCTTCACTTTTTTTTATAAAAATGTTTTCTTGGAAATTGATCCTAAAACCTCGGAATAAACAACACAACATTAAACCCTCTGGTTTTGTTCAACTTTGCCAAAAAAGCCTAAACTGATGAAATAGAATTTAATTTTAACCGAAATACTGCAGCTTCAAACCCACTACTGCTGCAGTCTGCTCTGTGCGCCAGGCTTATTTGTCTGCGGTTTTTTATATCCGGTCCTTTTAACCAACTGTTAATCCGAAACCAAACTTATAGTCCTTCTTCTTATGATCCAGCTGTATTAAACAAAACAAAACGAAACCAGAGTTTTAAAGGCGAATCCATTTACTTACTGTTAATACAAGAATAGATGATATTGATCATTGTGTACCTCTGCAGACAGAAGAAAGTTGAGTCCCATACTCAATCTTTCTTCAAGGAGTGCGGATGCAACTCCGTTGGAATCGATTTTTCCCCGCACACGGGCCTACAACAAAGCCAGATTATTGTAACTACGCGGATTTTGAATGTTCTTTTGTTGCTTGTTAACTTACAGTCCAGAATAATATGGCAACATTACTTACTTGTCTAAGAATGTAGTCATACCCAACACTAGCTGTAACATCTCTTGAAAAGTAGTTGAACATGAAATCAGTGGCAAGTGAAACCTGATAATGTGTCATGATTCACGAAAAAGATTGAATATGTCATGATTTATCTCTCTACTCTACAAGGTTTTAAGATGGCAATCAAATGACAACGGTACATCACCTTCTCTGAAATCTTCTGAACATAGTTCATAACAACAGCACCGGTGCTAGCAACTTGTGCAGTGGCAACCTGTTAAAGAAAAGTTCTTAATGTGATGGGTATATAAACTGAGAGTGTTCACCAATAAATAATCTTATCTACATTCTACAAACTAAGTTTTTGAACCTCTCAATTTATAAATAGCTTGAAATAAAAAGAGATGTGATAAACAGTGAGCTATCTTATAAATCAACTGAGAAGAAGCACTACCATTTTATCTGACTCGTATCGAGCTGCATAGCCTATTCCAGACTTTCGAGGCACACCAGCCCAGAAAACTTCACCACCCAAGGATAGACGGTTTGTAACACTCTGTACAAAAAATTATGAGAGTGTAATGAATTTAAGAACCAATAGGCAATAAGCAATATGTTTACATGTACCATGCTAAAAAGACTTTACTATTACTGATCAAACGAAGGACTGCCCACGGATATATGATAAATTTTACTATAACCACAGACCCTAATCATGACCAACGAATCGAGGTTCTTCTCTCATCTATGTCTCAGCAAGATGAATCAAGGCAAACAGTACAAGGTTAAACATTCAGAGATGGGTAGACCCTATCTATATGACTACACACTGAGAAATCTACAAAGTTTCAGCTATAGCACGGGACAAGTCCAACTTACCTGTATATAAGTTGCTCCAATAAGAGCACTGTTTCCAAGCTGAAGCTGGGCTCTGTAGTCTGATCCCTAGATAAATGTGCGAACAAAAAAAGAGTTTAGAAATTCGATGAACCAAATACGATAAGTCTATAACCAAGGTGTATCAGAAGGATAGGAAGTTATGTAATATAGAGATTTTTCTTACCATGTAATCAAAGTTGAACATTGCATGCGACAGATGTGGCTCATTTGTTATCTGGCAAAGAAAGTAAACAAAGATGACAAACACAATATACATAGTATGAATGTAATATCCAGCTACACCACAGGTTAAAAACATTGTCTAAAGCTGCGGTATTTACCTGAGCATTCGCCTTCACAATTAACTTATCAGTTAAATCCGCTTTCAATCTTGCATTTAGTCTACCATCGGTCATTACCCTTCCAATGAGCATCAACTGCATATTTCATTTGTCATTTTCACATCTCTTTCATGACGATACGAATATCAAAACAGATGATTACCAAAAAAATTACCTTTGGCTCAAAATAATTGGCACCAAACTCATAATGGGCAGTTGGAATTTTGATTGTTTCAGCGGATTGAGAAGGAACTTCTGTTGGCCCCATCATTACACTGTTTAAACATCAATATACATGCTTAGTGAAGAACACAAATAGAACCATGTCCTTACCAATAGCTATAAACATAATCTTTATTACCTGTGACTGAGAGAAAACTTTTGATTCAACGCCTTGGTAAAGTCGAAGCGTAAACCCTCAAAATTGTCCGCCTTCAAAGACACTGCAAAGCAAAATCAAACCAGTTAAGAAACCAAGAAAAACAAAATCAAAATGCTAAAACCTGACATCAAAACAGTAAGAACCAATTAGTAGAGACACCGTGTGACTAAAAACATCAAAAGAAAGCAAAATCAATCACAAAACTAAAGTTTGAAAGAGATTAGAAGCAGCTAATAAGAGTTCATCAACTTTATGTGGCTACAAGCCGTTGTCATATTAGTTCTACTTGAGAAATGGATTTTGACCAACTCCGAGGCAGGTAAATACAGTGTACAGATTCCAATCCAGATCAATTGAGCAAAACTTAATCATAATATAACATTTCTACTGTATGTAAAATCTCCTAAAACCTTGAAATGATTCATTAGAAACGAGATAATACCCTAAAGTATTCGACTTTACCCAATACAAACAAGAAGAGAGCTAAATCTCTAAAAGGAGAATACAATGCACTCAAAAGCCACACTCATTTGATCTCACAGATCAAAGAAACCCACGAATTGAGATATCCGAGAAATGCAAATTAAGTTCTAACGAGGAAGACGATTGAAAAAAATCTAGATCGGAAATGGGATTTAGGATATACTGAACTGAAAGCTTCACGGTGGAGTTCCTCATAGGGAACAGGGGAAGGGAGGTTGGAGTAATCAACTTTCTCATCGACTTTAGTCTTAGCATCGACTTGTGCCGCCGTGAGAGGTGGTAGAAGATCCGCCATCGCCGCCGCTACCGCCTTTGAAATATCGTTTACGGCGACAGTAGAACAAAATGGGAAGAAGAAAAAAAAAAGGGAAGAAGAAATGAGAAGTAAGAGAAGTAAGAGAAGTATAAGGGTTTTCTTCAGGTTGGAGGCGAGTCTTGGCAAGGGTTTTGTAATTATACCAGTTCTGGTTTTCCCCGGTTTGTTGTTAACCGTAATAAGAACCACTCGTTAGCCGGTCTCGCCACCTGATTTAATTTAATTCCAACCTCTAAAGCGGATAAGCGTCGTCTATCGTCCAATCAATTAATTTAAAAGAAGTTAGTTAAACAAAAATTAATAAATGCAATGAAACTGGTTACAAATATTAATACTTGGTTTAGAATATAGTTTGTGGAATGTCTAATACACTTTCTTAAAATAAAATACAATGTTATGGGAGATTATAACGTGATATAAGTAGAATTATTTGTCGTAGTTATGTATGTTGCAAATATAGTAATTTATTCATCGTGACTTGTCTGTCATAGGTCGTGTATGTAATTTATTTTGATTTGTCTACTGCAACATGTCATCATAACGAAATATGATGATGTAATGTGTGACAAAATAATAATTGTTTTATACTGGATATAACATTAACTTCTTCATTTTTGTTTCCTTATATGTCCATTACCAGTGAACAACAGTCTTCCTTTTTGTTTCTTCTTATGTAGTTATGTTCATGAATCATTTTCCAAAGTGAAATACTCCCTCCGTTCTAATTTAGTTGTCGTTTTAGGATTTAATTTTTGTTTCATATTAGTTGTCGTTTTAGATTTTCAATGCAGATGTTTGATGAATATTCCAATCTTATCCCTGCTGTATTAAAGTTTCAACCAATAAAAAAATTATAAAATATATTAATGAAGGGCAAAACATAAAATTTAATAGTTTCCTTAATTTGTGTGCAAAAACCTTAAACGACAGTTAAACTAGAACGGAGGGAGTAATATTTTTATCGGTTATCGCACTTTTTGTGTCTGTTTCACAACAAAAGCTTATCTTCTCTCACAACAAAAGAGAAAATAAACTTTTTCATTTGTGGCACTTTTTCAATTAGCAAACAAATTCTTCTAACAAGAGACTTGGACACATGATGTGAATTATATGTGTAATTAAGATAATGACAGTCTTGAGTCTTCCACAGATTAATCGTTGCGTGCAGATTGGTTTTAGAGGCTGCGATTAAAAGAGCAGCGTTAATGCAAATAACGATTAGGAGAACTCAAGAGACCAATATAATTGCAAAGAAAGATGACACTGACTAGACCCAAGGAGACCCTTGACAAAATGTCTTTCTCACATTAGCTAGTCTCTTGATCCAAAAGGAAATTTTATCATTGATGAGCTGAAAAGGGATACTGATGACTTTTGCGGATGAAACAATACTCTTAAAACGTGACCGAGAGGTTTAATAGTATTTCACATAGCCAAGAAGACTTGATTTACATACATCGATTCCTTTATTACCCATTTCTTATTAAACATTATATCTCTGTGATTGATTATTAAAGAGTGTGGAAGTTGTGAACCAATTCTTATTAGCGCACAAGACCTAAGTTCAAGATACCCCAAGAAACATCAGGCCAAGATTGATCCTGTGACTTCATGAGAAGAACTCTAACCCAAGCAATCCAACCTTCCCATGACATCCTCTTGTCCCAAGGACTTCCCCATTGCAAGAGCAGAAGAAGCCCTTTCTCTGCCTCTCCCTCTGCTTCTTTGAATCTCTTCTTTCCCAAATACACTTGACTCAACAACACATGTGGCTCTCCCACAAATGGGTTCTTCTCAATACACCCCAACAATATCTCCTCTGCCCTCTCCAAGTACCCTTCTTTGCTTGTGTCACTGCTCACAACTTCCCAGTACATCTCCCTCGCTTCTATCTGCTCTTTTGCATATAATACCTGGTCCATTACATGTATATGTGGCTATCAACAACAAGCTTAACTATACCCTTGATAACAAATCAACATCTTAAGACATTGTTCTTTAGTAATGAAGTTTCCTACCAAGAATCACTTTTTTCTACTGTCATATCATGAAAGCACCTCTACCACATAGTTGACAATCCAAGACAACAGAATGATCTAGACATGAAACCAATCAGCAAACTAGATACAACTCAAGGTTCAGTTAAATTCCTGATAGTAACTAAAACTCCCAGTCTATGTTCGCTTTCATCTTTCTTTTATGTCTCTTTATGAATTGTGAAAGCTACTAAATTAAAGAAGATACAATCCTAACACAATGATCATGACATGAAAAAGTAGATAAAGGACACCACTATTAGTATGTGGACCATACCTTGGTACAGAAGCTGAAAACTGGAGGCACCACAAGCTCAATATCCTCATCTCTCTCCTTTCTCACCACAAGTCCAGAACCACAAACCCTTCTCCTCTCCTCCATCAAAATCTCCTCTTCTCTCACAATCAAACTATAAATAGCTCCCATCCTCGAATTCGAATTCATCCAGAGCCCAGGCTTCCCATTCCCAGGCCATAACGCAGTCACGTTATTCCCTCTAAACTCAAGCCTCCCATCACGGTTACAGAATAGCTCATCTTGAAACCCAAAAAGCTGATCACTAAAATCCGCCATAGTCATCAACAAGAAAACACCAACGACTCTCCTCGAAACAACGATTTCTTCACCTGTCTTGATATGTTTCACAGCAACACCGTTCTCAGGAACCAAACCATTCACCTTCTTCCTCCACTCTTCATCTCCATCAAAAACCCCTTTCTCCTTGGCGTTCCTCAACGAAGCCTCTGAACAACCAAGATGCTCAACGAGCTCACGATCAGAGTACTTAAACAAAAGATCGTCGTGAATCAGAGTCTGTCTAGGAACAACGCAGAAGAGATGAATCAAGGACTCGGCTGCTTCACCGACGTGGTCACGGACCACGTCACGGCCAGTTGAAGGATCGAAGATGGCTAGATTGACATAGGAATTGGAGTAAGCAGAGTGGAATAGACCACAGAGGCAGACGGATTCAGGAGCTTTCCATAGCTTGAGGATCTTGTAGATGTCGATCAAGTGATCTAAGAAGCTTCCGTGTTTGTGCCAACACTCGCCGGCTCCGACGCTTTTGAGGACGGCGATCAAAGACGGGAGTTTCGGATCGATCTTCTCTAGCTCTCCTCGGAGAAAGGGACGGGCTGATTCTAGAACGGCGTCGTTTGGTGATGAACCCATTTCGTCTCTATCTCACACACTCTCTCGTCTCTTCTGTTGATGATCGCTTCTTCATTGTCAAAACAAAAAAAATGTTACCTCTCTAAGTTTGTCTGATTATTAAAGCATTGACCAGGTTAATATTTTTATGATTTATTCAATTACCTAATACCATTGATTCTGAGCCGTTGATTTGTTCATCAACGACACCTTTCCCACTTCTCAGTCAATAGTGTTTTGTAGTAAAAAGATATTGATTACCAAAGTCACCAAAACCTTGATTAAAAAAAAGGAAGAAGAAGAGAGAAGTAAGAGAAGTATGAACAATACTTGGGTCCGTTCACCCCTTATAAAATAAGGAAATAAAATCTGTATACATTGTTATAAAATTAAAAAAATTTAAACCGCTCTTTAATAAACTCAAACCGACAAATATAAAATCTGTATACATTGTTATAAAATTAAAAAAATTTAAACCGCTCTTTAATAAACCCAAACCGACAAATATAAAATCTAAACCCTAACTATCTCATTTGTGAACCTAAACCGATATATAATTTCGTTCTACTTGTAAAATCTAAACCCTAACCATCTCATTTGTGAACCCAAACCGACATATAATTTCGTTCTAATTATGAAATCTAAACCCTAACATCTCAATTTGTGAACCCAAACCGACATATAATTTTGTTCTACTTGTAAAATCTAACCCTAACCATCTCATTTGTGAAACCAAACCGACATATAATTTCGTTCTAATTGTAAAATCTAAACCCTAACCACCTCATTTGTAAACCCAAACCGACATATATTTTCGTTTTAATTGTAAAATTTAAACCCTAACCACTTCATTTGTAAACCCAAACCGACATATAACTTTATTCTATTTTAAAAACCTAAACTAACCCAATATTTAACTTTCCTTAATTAAAAGTATACAGAATTTGTTTTCTTAATTTGGTTTGTTTTTAATTTAATTTTGATATTTTAAAAAAATAAAATATTATATGGAAGATTCTGATTGGCTGAGAGAAAAGGGGGTGAATGGAGAGGTTCACCCCTAGGGGTGAACCTCAAGTATTTTTCGAGAAGTATAAGGTTTTCTTCAGCTTGGAGGCGAGTCTTGGCAAGGGTTTTGTAATTATACCAGTTCTGGTTTTCTCCGGTTTGTTGTTAACCGTATCGAGAACCGCTCGTCAGCCGGTCTAGCACCTGATTTAATTTAATTCCAATCTCTAAAGAAGCTTCGTCTATCGTCCAATCAATTAATTTAAAAGAAATTAGTTAAAAAAATTAATAAATGCAATGAAACTGGTTACAAAAACTAACTAGTTAATACCCCGTGCTGAATGACACATGTTGTAATTTATTTATGTATATTTTGAATGCATAAAATATTTTAGTTTATGTATTTTTTATAATTACAAAATTTTAGATAGTGTTAAGTAATAAGTAGTATATTTAGTTTACTTACATGGTAAATGTTAAAACATATTTAGATAAATACGTTGTTTAGATATCGTTAATCCTTTGCACGGTAACATATATACAATGATCGTTTTGCAGTTTTTAAGCGATAGCGGTATGATTAAAAAGTGTTAAATTCAAATATCATATTTTAATTTGGTTTTAGTTTGGACTATTACACGTAATTATTTTAGTTTGGCAAAGACATCTCGTCCCATCCTGTCTTGCCATGTCCCGTCATATTTCATCTCTTCTCTACCTGTAAAAATTTTTATGTACCATAATTAGTCTATTTTAAAAATTTTATCGTCCAAATTTTTTGGGTAAGAGCATAACTAACTTTTACGCTTTTCTCACATTTTTTGACATATAATTTATTTTCTTCTACAATAAAAGATTTGTTCATAATAAATCAATTAAAAAACTACTTTTTTTGGTGAATGCCCAGGGGTCAAAGGCCGCTAGAATTTTACTAGAAAAGAAAAAAAACTGATTACACGTAAATCCGTCTATGGCACCGAGTACCATTAACATCATCATCATCATGTAACAAAGACTCAACTATAGTAGGAGCTACCAAAAAACAATATTCAATTTAAAAAGATACTTATTAATATTCAGTTTTGCAGATATATAGTAATACAATATAGTCAATCAATTGTAATTATTAAATTTTAGAGTTTTAAATACTTATTTTAGGGTAATTACTATTTAAAAATACAAATATAAATTGAAATTTCTTCCAGCATTCTCAAAAATACTCATTTTTAAAAAATACTCATCCATGTTAACTATTTTTAAAACTAAGTCTCGTTATGTACAAAATGACCAAATTACCTTTTTTGAGTGAAAGCAATAATGTACAGTCACCAAAATCCAAAAAAAAAATCCGCCAAAAATTATAATTTTTCCGCCAAAATCAAAAACTTTTCCACCAAAAAATAAAAAAAAATCCCGCCAAAATTACGGAATTGGATTTTCCCACAAAAGATGTTGAAATTTATACCTTATAAAAACTTCTTAAACACTTTTTAAAATGTTTTTTATATGATTTTTTAAAGGCATTTACAAAGTTCTTATAAGGATAATTATTAGGCTTTTATAAGGTTTTTTAAGGTTTCTACTTTTATAAACCTTTTAAAAATCCTTTTAAAACCTTTCAAAAACTTTTTAAAACTTCTTAAAACCTTTTAAAATCTTTTAAAAACCTTTTAAAACCTTTAAAAATCTTGTAAAAGTTTACGAGAATGGTTCATCTCGGGAAGAAGATGAAGATGGAGGAGATTGCTCCAAAGGTGGCGCCAAAAAGAACAGCTCTGTCACAACCACTTGGTCAGCCGTGCATAAAACTGCTTTCCGCGAAGTAGTGGACAAGCTCCCTCCCCTCTCCCGCACAGTATCCAATATCTTTGGTGAAATGAATAAGCAATTTCCAATGGTGATAATTGATGAAAATAATAAATTTATGAATAGATGTGGATGTCAAATAAAAAAATTGATGATAATTAATCTATAAAAAAAGTTTGTGCAAAAATATATGTAAATTTATAGAGAGTTTTTAATTATGATGGGAAAAGTAAAAAGAGTTTTTTTCTAAGTTGTTGGTTTTACAACGTCAGTTTTGATTGGTTAACGTCAGTTTTAAATAAATATACTAATTCCCCCCCTGACATCCTACTGAATACTCATACTTACTAATGTTAAATTTACAATTCATCATCATCATTCTAACATGACAGGTCAGGACAAATGCATTGGTATGATTCAAATTTTCATGGGAAAAGTAGCTAAACTTTCAAAATTTGCTTCATATCATATGCACACAATTTTAATAAAATATTTTTAAGACTTTTAAATGTTTTAAAAGAGTTAAAAGCCTTCACCAATGGGAACCTAAATAGCTAGAGCCTAGCACATAGTGATTTATATTAACACATCATAAACCAACACATTTTTTTTTCTTTTTTTTTTGGTGCAAAAACCAACACATCTTCTTTAATACCTAAAATCAACTAAGAGTTATTTTTGAACTGATCATATAATGTACACAAACCAATATATAGTAATTAATTAATTATCCTATTTGTAATACTTACAATCTGTATTAGTTAACATAGTATTTGAATATAAATACAAAAAAAAAAAAAAATAAGATGGTGGAATCTACTTTCGCTCATGACTTAGTAGTTCTGCTTAGTTACAAATCATCAATAACGTTAATCAGTTGATATCGTAAATTCGTAATAACTAGCCATATTTCATGAATAGACAATTTTGTCAATCATTGAATAAGAAACTCCTCAAAATTGAGTGCTACTCAGTTTGTTCTTTAATTGATACACACAGCTGCGTTGAATTCACGGAAATCTCTTAACGGTTCGGATTGTCCCACGTCATCTACGAATAGGCCAGCGTGTCTTTAATCACCGTTGATTTAGAAGAAATCATTAACTAATCTTTGTGAGATATTAATAGGCCATAACTTTAAAGCCCAATAAAACGTGCACGCTACACACTATTTGCTTTCGGTTCGAGAGAGAAACAAGTTTCAATCTTTATGTTTGGTGAGACACAATGTGGGATTCTCATTACATAACACGACTAGATAGATATCTCCTAATACGGATTTGTCTCTAACAGGGGCAGAAGGTTGTTTCCCATCATTCCACATCTTACACTTACTGGTAACTACTTTTAACATCAATATGATCCTAAACTCACATAAACTCATCAAAACATAAGTGGATGATTGAACAATTGAAACTAGAAATGCTATCTATACATTTATCTCCAGCGATGACCACAATTCGGGTTACATCAGACAAAGAACAATTGTCATTCCTTCTTCGCCTCACATTCAATTATAGCTATGTTAATTCCTTGTAGCATAACCGATAGTTATCGAGATAAGATATGGAAGAAGACGACCTCCCTATGCTGACACTTGGCACAACGCACAGCCTTAGGTTCTGGAAGAGTAGGGTCAGAACTCAGAAGCCACATCCGTTAGGATCTGAGTTCGTTTCACTTACAGAGTGATGATGAACCTCGTCTCTGTAACACACAGCTGTTATCAGCTACTTCCTGCAAGCAAGTCAGTGTGCCCCCCAAAAGTACAAATTTTAATGATGAGGATAAGTCCATGATCCAATCTAATAATTTTGTAACAACAAGATGGCAAATGCAGCTTAAATAAAAAAATGTCAATAAGCTAATCCTTTCCAAAAGCTAAATCAAAATGCTAAAACCTGACATCAAAACAGTAAGCAAAATCATTAGGAGAGACACTCAAGATTTCTCCATGTGAGTAAAGACATCAAAACACCAACTCTGAGGCAGGCAAACACGGTGAACAGATTAGTCAACTCGTTTTCTTTTGGCTCCAGCAGCAGGTAGCTCGATATGAACCAAACTGGGAACGTAATTATGAATAACTGGCCAAATATCTGACATTCCTAAGTCGTCGACCTTGAGACCAAAACCAAATTCAGTGACTTTATTATCCTCCCCGAGAAAGTATACTTTGTCGTTGCAGTGGATTCCGTCGGCATGCACCCATTTCTGACAACACACGGCGACTTTCTTATCCTCGTCAAACACAAACCTTACCAAATCATTAATTTGAAGATCACGGCTCAAATCCAATGCTAAGACCTTGTTCCAGGACACCGCTTTGGTGGTGGTGGAGTCATCAATCTTACTCGTCACCCATATCTCAGCCTTGGATGTACAATCGGGCTGTAATAACACAGAAAGTTTCTCTCCGCCTACAGCAACAGAAAGCCTCATAACTTCAGGCAGTGGACACTGAGAGGGAAGAGGCACAAATAGAGATGATTTCTCAGTTGAGAAATCGAATCTGAACAAGGACCAGCCAAGATGCGGTTTTGATTCCTCGCAAGCGAAAAAGTAAGTATTTCCCTTGAAAGACACAGAAGACTCGTTATGGATCCGAAGGCACCAGCCTGGTGGATCGAGATCATCATCAGGAATCCTCCTCCACGAATCAACAACAACATCAGAGTTAAGCTCGTAGATTTCTGCATTCTTGAAAGAATAACCCCAGGACAAAACTTTGTAGCTTCTTCTTCTTCTTCTCTTACCGCTGCAGCAGTATCCGAGAACAAAGAGGCCGCCTCTCCTGCAACGATTTCCGGTTTCGATCCACCTGGTTTGACCATTCAACGGGTTCCAAACCACTATTTGAGATCCGCCGCGGCTGGGGTGGCCATCGTGGGTGCATAACAATAAGCCATCGCAGGGAAAGGCTTCATCTATATCGAACTGATCTGAATTGTTATAATACGGATCTGGGAGGCTAAGCACTCTTCCTACCTCTACAGATGGAGGAGGAACATCATCTCCACCATGTGGGTGAAGATTGATTATGCTCACCGTACAAATCCTCATCTCCGGTGTCAAGATGAGAAAGAGAAACTCCTTCGCGGCTTTCTCGCAGTGCTCACTCGCGAATCTCCTATCATACTTGAACAAACGGTTCCATCGTTTGCAAGTAGATCGTAACCGTTTCAGGGATGTGGCCGGAACACGAGAGAGTATCTCATCTTCCACCAAATCGTTGGGAAGATCCGGTATCGCCATTGTTCTCTGTAGATTGTGTAGGGTTTTTGCTTTTCAGCTTTCCTCTTCCTCAATTTTAAATATATATATATATATATATATATACATTATTTATTGACTGGAAAGAGAGGAAATTTAACAAATTACCCCCCTCAATTATATTTTGCACCCTCAAAATCGTTAGTAAGATCCGAATTCGCCATTGATCTCAGTCTCAGCTGATCGCACAGTTAGTTTTTTTGGTTTTTTCTTTCTTTAATGGTGGGGATGACAATTTTAATTATTATTATGTTGAAAAGGAAATTAAAAGCTTTCTGTTTGGAATTTCTGGTTTAATGTCGGTTTGATATGAAGCCAAGAAGTGATTGAATTGGTTCTTCTGCGGTTTCCAGTGGTTAGATGAGGGTTTTGGTGAAGTATTCTTAAAAAAAAAAACAGATTATCTCTATGTATACTAGGATGTCGGTCCGTGCGTTACCGCACGGGAAAGTGAAAACTTGAAATGATTAACATTGTTAATTTCACATTTTGAGTGAAATGTTTTTGGTACCTTTTTAATGTATAATATAAAATCATAAATAATGAATAAGATGAATTAACCAAATTAGTTAAATAAAATATTTGTTATATATATATAAATGAAAAATCGATTCAGTGACAATAAGAAAATAATATTAAAGATATATAAATTTAGGTTTACTGAACCATACTCAAATAATCAATTTTAAAAGATATTAACATAGAATAAAATTTCAATTATTATTTTATCAAAATTTATAAAAAATAATAAGAGAATCAGGGAGAAAGAGCTCATAGCAGCAACTGGCCAACTGCAACCAAACAAATTGATTAAAAAGATAAATTTATGAAAAATTAGAAATCACCATTAATTACCTAAATTAATATTTGAAAGAGATGATCAATACAGTTAGATGGAAAACGACACCAAATAAAAGTTAGATGAATGAATCAATAAATAAAACAATCCAACTTTTTAACAAAAATGAGTTAATTAATGTTGATTATGAAATTGAAAGAAAATAATACTCAGAATTTTTAAATTTAAAGGAATTAAACAATAGACAAATAACAAAAACTTTTTTCAAGATCCATTATATATATATATATATATACAAAGAGGTGTAAAACAAAAATGTGCGAAAACTAACAAATGTGAATATTGAAAGTTGGGAATACGACAAAGAAACATAATTGTTGGATCAAAATATTGCAACTTTTAAGATCATTAACAAATCTAAACAGTTAGATGAGATAATAAAAATAATCTCATCCGTTATAATTAAATTGACTCCTAAAAGTCAGTTTGCTATAATATATAAATATATAAATCTATGATTTTATTTATTAACTTGTAAGTTTAAAAAATACTTAGAAAACAAGAAATTCGAAACTTGTTTTTGTATTTCATAAAAGCTTATATATAATAAACAAAGAGGTGTAAAATATAAATGTGTAAAACATAGAGGGGTGAAAAAAATGTGAAAAAATTAATAGGTGCGATTTTTGAAGATGGGGTTACGACGAAAAGATGCAAAAATATGAAAATAAAGACGTGTGACACAAAAAGGTGTGAAACAAAAAGATGCAAAAACTAACAAGTGCAAACATTGAAATCAAGGGGTACGACGAAGAAACACAATTATTGGATCAAAACGCTGTAACTTTATATAAACAAAGAGGTGTAAAACAAAAAGGTATGAAAACTAACGGGTGCCAACATAGAAAGTTGGAGGTTAAACGAAGAAACACAATTGTTGGACCGAAACTTTGCAACTTTTGAGATCATTAATCGTACTCAATGAACAAAAAATCTTTTCAAAGTCCATAAAAATCTGTATATATATAAAAACAAAGAGTGTGAAAACAAAGAGGTATAATACAAAAAGGTGTGAAACAAAAACGTACGAAAACTAACAGGTGCCAAGATGGACAGCTGGGGGTGCAACGAAGAAACACAATTGTTGGACCAAAACTTTGCAACTTTGAGATCATTAACAAAGAGTTAGATCATTAATAATACTAAAAGAACAAAAACTCTTTTCAAAGTCCATAAAAATCCGTATATATGTAAAAACAAAGAGTGTGAAAACAAAGAGGTGTAAAACAAAAAGGTGTGAAAACTGACAAGTGCAACCATTGAAAGCTAGGAGAACAACGAAGAAACACAATTGTTGGATCAAAACATTGCAACTTTTCAAAGTCCATAAAAATCTGTATATATGTAAAAACAAAGAGTGTGAAAACAAAGAGGTATGAAACAAAAAGGTGCGAAAACTAACAAGTTGGATCAAAACGTTGTTTTCTATAATTTTATTTTTTTTCTTCTTTCTTTATTTGTTTTCATCATCTCTTTGCTTGTTTCTCTTTACTTCAGTCACCATTTTTCTTTTCTCTCTAATTTTATTTTTTTCTTCTTTCTTTATTTGTTTTCATCATCTATTTGCTTGTTCCTCTTTACTTCAGTCTACATTTTTCTGCTTTCTCTAATTTTATTTCTTTCTTCTTCTTTATTTGTTTTCATCATCTGTTTGCTTGTTTCTTTTTACTTCAGTTTTTATTTTTCTGCTTTCTCTAATTTTATTTTTTTCTTCTTTCTTTATTTGTTTTCGTCTTCTGTTTGCTTGTTTCTCTTTACTTCAGTCTCCATTTTTCTGTTTTCTCTAATTTTATTTCTTTCTTCTTTCTTTATTTATTTCCATAATTTGTTTGCTTGTTTCTCTTTACTTCAGTCTCCATTTTTTTTTCTATAATTTTATTTCTTTCTTCTTTCTTTATTTGTTTTCATCATCTGTTTGCTTGTTTCTCTTTATTTCAGTCTCCATTTTTCTTTTTTCTCTAATTTTATTTATTTCTACTTTCTTTATTTGTTTTCATCATTTGTTTGCTTGTTCCTCTTTACTTCAGTCTCCATCTTTCTGCTTTCTCTAGTTTTATTTCTTTCTTTTTTCTTTAATTGTTTTCATCATCTGTTTGTTTGTATCTCTTTACTTCAGTCTCCATTTTTCTTTTTTCTTTAATTTTATTTCTTTCTTCTTTCTTTATTTGTTTTCATCATCTGTTTGCATGTTTTTCTTTACTTCAGTCTCCATTTTTCTGTTTTCTCTAATTTTATTTCTTTCTTCTTTCTTTATTTGTTTTCATCATCTGTTTGCTTGTTTCTCTTTACTTCAGTCTCCATTTTTCTGCTTTCTGTAATTTTATTTCTTTCTTTTTTCTTTATTTGTTTTCATCATTGTTTGCTTGTTTCTCTTTACTTCAGTCACCAATTTTCTTTTTTCTCTAATTTTATTTCTTTCTTCTTTCTTTATTTGTTTTCATCATCTATTTGCTTGTTTCTCTTTACTTCAGTCTCCATTTTTCTGTTTTCTCTAATTTTATTTATTTCTTCTTTCTTTATTTGTTCTCATCATCTGTTTGCTTGTTTCTCTTTACTTCAGTCTCCATTTTTCTGCTTTCTCTAATTTTATTTCTTTCTTTTTTCTTTATTTGTTTTCATCATCTGTTTGCTTGTTTCTCTTTACTCCAGTCTCCATTTTTTTTTTCTCTAATTTTTTTTTTCTTTATTTATTTCCATCATCTGTTTGCTTGTTTCTCTTTACTTCAGTCTCCATTTTTCTGCTTTATTTAATTTTATTTCTTTCTTTTTCTTTATTTGTTTTCATCATCTGTTTGCTTGTTTCTCTTTACTTCAGTCTCCATTTTTCTTTTTTTCTCTAATTTTATTTCTTTCTTCTTTCTTTATTTGTTTTTATCATCTGTTTGCTTGTTTCTCTTTATTTCAGTCTCTATTTTTTCTTTTTTCTCTAATTTTATTTCTTTCTTCTTTCTTTATTTGTTTTCATTATCTCTTTGCTTGTTTCTCTTTACTTCAGTCCCCATTTTTCTTTTTTGCTCTAATTTTCTTTCTTTCTTTTTTCATTATTTGTTTTCATCATTTGTTTGCTTGTTCCTCTTTACTTCAGTCTCCATCTTTCTGCTTTCTCTAGTTTTATTTCTTTCTTTTTTCTTTATTTGTTTTCATCATCTGTTTGTTTGTATCTCTTTACTTCAGTCTTCATTTTTCTTTTTTCTCTAATTTTATTTCTTTTTTCTTTCTTTATTTGTATTCATCATCTGTTTGCTTGTTTCTCTTTACTTCAGTCTCCATTTTTCTGTTTTCTCTAATTTTATTTCTTTCTTCTTTCTTTATTTGTTTTCATCATCTGTTTGCTGATTTCTCTTTACTTCAGTCTCCATTTTTCTGCTTTCTCTAATTTTATTTTTTTCTTTTTTCTTCATTAGTTTTCATCATCTGTTTGCTTGTTTCTATTTACTCCAGTCACCATTTTTCTTTTTTCTCTAATTTTATTTCTTTATTTGTTTTCATCATCTGTTTGCTTGTATCTCTTTACTTCAGTCTCCATTTTTATGTTTTCTCTAATTTTATTTATTTCTTCTTTCTTTATTTGTTTTCATCATCTGTTTGCTTGTTTCTCTTCACTTCAGTCTCCATTTTTCTGCTTTCTCTAATTTTATTTCTTTCTTTTTTCTTTATTTGTTTTCATCATCTGTTTGTTTGTTTCTCTTTACTCCAGTCTCCATTTTTCTTTTTTCTCTAATTTTAGTTCTTTCTTTTTTCTTTATTTATTCCCATCATCTGTTTGCTTGTTTCTCTTTACTTCAGTCTCCATTTTTCTGCTTTCTTTAATTTTATTTCTTTCTTTTTCTTTATTTGTTTTCATCATCTGTTTGCTTGTTTCTCTTTACTTCAGTCTTCATTTTTCTTTTTTCTCTAATTTTATTTATTTTTTCTTTGTTTATTTGTTTTCATCATCTTTTTGCTTGTTTCTCTTTACTTCTGTCTCCATTTTTCTGTTTTCTCTAATTTTATTTCTTTCTTCTTTCTTTATTTGTTTTCATCATATGTTTGCTTGTTTCTCTTTACTTCAGTCTCCATTTTTCTTTTTTTTCTCTAATTTTCTTTCTTTTTTTTGTTTTCATCATCTCTTTGCTTGTTTCTCTTTACTTCAGTCTCCATTTTTCTTTTTTCTCTAATTTTATTTCTTTCTTCTTTCTTTAGTTGTTTTCATCATCTGTTTGCTTGTTTCTCTTTACTTCAGTCTTTATTTTTCTGCTTTCTATAATTTTATTTCTTTCTTCTTTTTTTATTTGTTTTCATCGTCTGTTTGCTTGTTTCTCTTTACTTCAGTCTCCATTTTTCTGTTTTCTCTAATTTTATTTCTTTCTTATTTCTTTATTTGTTTTCATCATCTGTTTGTTTGTTTCTCTCTTTACTTCAGTCTCCATTTTTCTTTTTTCTCTAATTTTATTTCTTTCTTCTTTCTTTATTTGTTTTTATAAATGAATATGTTTACATATTTATGTTAATGAATATGTTTACATATTTATATTTCCGAAATTAATAAATCAAAATTTATCAAATTAATAATCTTATTTCTTTTAGACATATGCCTTGTTCGTTTGTGAGTCTCAGCGACACCTTCAAACGACTGTAATTATAGTGCGTTTTATTTCTTTCTTCTTTCTTTATTTGTTTTCATCATCTGTTTGCTTGTTTCTCTTTACTTCAGTCTCCATTTTTCTGTTTTCTCTAATTCTATTTCTTTCTTCTTTCTTTATTTGTTTTTATTAATGAATATGTTTACATATTTATATTAATGAATATGTTTACATATTTATATTTCCGAAATTAATAAATCAAAATTTATCAAATTAATAACCTTATTTTTTTAGACATATGCTTTGTTCGTTTGTGAGTCTCAGCGACACCTTCAAACGACTGTAATTATAGTGCAATTTTCTCTTTGAAATCATTTCCATCAATATCTTCTGTGAATCAGTGCACCATGTTTCTGTTGCTGGTTTTATTGGCGATGTATTTAAGCGATACAAGTGTCGATTTTTTTCATCTCTCTCACTATATTTAGTCGCTGGTTTTTAAAATTATGAAGCAATCAGTGTTAAGGATAAGAAGATAACCAATCAATCTCAAATTTAAATATAAATAAACAAAAATTATCACTTATTTCACTTATAATTTACTTATAATATACATTAATAAAAATGAATATATTTATATACATAGAGGTGGAATTGTAGATGAATATATAATACAAACAACTATCGTGTTTTGTAGACAAAACATATGATATATAAAAAAGTCTAAAGTCGTTAAATATTTTGACAACTCTAATAGATTATATAGATTGATAATCCAAAATTAAATGTACTTACTACTTATTTTTCTTCGTACAAGATGTAGGTTATTTATCTAGTATATTGGAAAGGTAAAAACAATTATGAGTGAAAAAATACAAACAAATTTATAATCTAAAAGACTTCATTAAAAATTTAAAACTTTATATTTACGAAAAATCCATAAACCTTTAGTTAAATCAATAAGCCTTACAAAAAATTCATTCTTATAATAATATATATTTAGTAATTTTAAAAACTACTTGCAAATGGTTGATTATTAAAAATTTGGAACAATTGAAATATTAATATAAAAATGAAAACAATGTTTTCTCAGTAACTTACACATAAATAGGACTGCACTTACATGATTAGTAAATGAATGCAGAGTTTCTCCGAGTGATGTGATCTTAAATATTAAATTTACCAAATGTTTCAATGCTTCAATTAAACGGTTAGGATAATTTCTTTTAATATGTTTTAATAAATAAATATTATTTATGAAGAATTATACTTAGTTAAAGATGTGAACATTTGAATAGACACAACTGTTCAGAAAAATTACAAATGTCCGTAAGAGACACAACTTTACAGTTAACATACATTTACAATTTTTTAAAAAGACGCAACAATATAATTTTTTTGTCAAAAAGATAAAAAAAATATATTTTTATGAAAGTCATAATGAAAAGACACAATTGTTTTTCACATTTATTCAGCTTGCTATTATCATATGTTAAAAAAGAAAATTAAAAATTTCCCAAAAGAAGAACAAATATATATAATCCTAAAGACGTGTACATTTGAACTCAAAGGAAAGTTGGAAATTAACAAATTATATAGATTACTAAAAATATGCATATTTGAATAGACATATATAATTGTTAAAGATGTGAACATTTGAATAGATACAATTGTTCGTAAAAAACACAACTGTTTGTAAAAGACACAACTCTACATTCAATAGATGCAACTTTTTAAAGAGACACAACCATATAAAGTTTTTGTCAAAAGAATAATTAAATAATATTATTTTAATGAAAAGTCACGATGAAAAGATGCAATTGAATTTTTTTAATAAAAAGTGACAATTTTTTGAATAAAAAGTCACGATGAAAAGACGCAACTGTTCTTTGCATTTATTCATATTGCTAATATTATATACAAAAATCTCAACTGTTTGTAAAAGACAAAAGAATAATTAAATAATATTATTTTAATGAATAGTCACGATGAAAAGATGCAACTAAATTTTTTTAATAAAAAGTCACAATTTTTTGAATAAAAAGTCACGATGAAAAGACGCAATTGTTCTTTGCATTTATTCATATTGCTAATAGTATATACAAAAATCTCAACTGTTTGTAGAAGACACAACTCTACATTCAACATATGCAACTCTCTAAAGAGATGCAACCATATATTTTTTTTTTTTGTCAAAAGAATAATTAAACAATTTTTTTTAATCAAAAGTCACGATGAAAAGATGCAACCGATTTTTTTTTTTAAAGAAAAGTCACGATTTTTTTTAATAAAAGATCACGATGAAAAGATGCAACTGTTCTTTGCATTTATTCATATTGCTAATATTATATACAAAAGTCTTCGTATTTATTCATATTGCTAATATTATATACAAAAGTCACAACTGTTTGTAAAAGACACAACTCTACATCCAACTGATGCAACTTTCTAAAGAGACGCAACCATATAACTTTTTTTGTCAAAAGAATAATTAAATCATATTTTTTTAATGAAAAGTCACGATGAAAATATGCAACTGAATTTCTTTTAATGAAAAGTCACGATGAAAAGATGCGACTGTTCTTCGCATTTTTCAGATTGCTATTATTATATGCAACGGATGTGATTTTTGAAACCAGGAGGTACAACAAAGAGATGCAAAAATTAAGAAGTGTGATTTTTGAAAGATGGGGGTGCGACGAAAAGACACGATTAGTAATTTTAAACCGTTGGATTAAATGGGAAATAATCTCATCCGTTGGATTAAAAGTTGACACAAATAGTGGTTTGCTATTATTACACATTGTAAGAAAACAATGATTACTAAGTTTAAATATATATTTTTTTTGACTAAAAGGATATATTTAATTTTAAACCAATAACAATTCAAAATTTTAAATATTTTTAATGATTACTTCTTGAAGTTTACAAAACATCAATCTTTATGGAACAACAAAAATATCCCAAAACATCAATCTTTGTGGGACGGAGAGAGTATCTATACTGTATCTTTTTAAGCAATTTGTTACTATAAGTTTTTTTATATGATTACATAGAGAAAATTTCGACAATTTAAAAGATGATTAAGAAAACCCAACAATTTAGCATTACATAAATGCCTAGCCAACTTCATGATAATGGTCTGGATTAATAGTCAAATCATTATATACCCTTCAAAAATAATAAAATTTACACAAAAATTATTATATATACTTATTTTCTAAGACTGCGTTCATTGTCGTTCCGTCGGAATTAAATAAATTTAAATGAAGTCTTAGTTGTCAAAAGATTAGAATACTTTTTATACCCTGAATTATTTGTTGGTAGATTGTTCATACTTCATATGAGACCTTATATCGCAACATTTGAATGAGTTCATAAAATAAACAAGTTTCATAATCATAGATTATTATAATGATACCGTGTTTGTTAAAAAAAATTGGCTTATCCGTAGTTCTAGCATCACTGCATATCATCATGCCTCTCGTATCTTGGTTTTGGTTTTTCCAGAAAGTCAAAAAATAAAATCTGCACATTGAGAATCAAAAACATTAGCCATGCAAAAAATATGGAACACGTACTTAATAACATTAGCTATGCAAAGACATGAAACCGGAAAGGTTAAAAATTTTGCAGAGACTAAAAGTTAACAAAACTAAGATTAGTGTATGAACTTAATAGTGTCGACTAACATAATAATTATCTAACCCAGAAACACTACAGGTCATTCGCAGCAAAAATATTAAATTACCTTGAATTAGAGATTGATGTTTGAAAGTTAAAAAGACACTTCAATAAAACAATTCTTTAGTACTCAAAAAACAATTTTCCGAAACTTGTTTATTTAGTCAAGAAAAGTTTATATATAATAAACCTATAGGTGTAAGACATAGAGGTGTGAAATGTAAAGGTGTAAAAATTAATAAATGTGAAATATGGAGGTACAACAAAGGGGTGTAACACATAGAGGTGTGAAATTAAAAGGTGTAAAAATTAATGGATGTGATTTTTGACCAGGAGATACAACAAAGAGATGCAAAGACTAAGATGTGTGATTTTTGAAAGATGGGGGTGCGACGAAAAGACACGATTAATAATTTTTGAAACCAGGAGGTACAACAAAGAGATGTTGTAACACCCGCAAACCAATTCTTGGTATTCTAGTGAGGGTGTCGATCGACACCACAGGGGGAGTGTCGATCGACACCAGTTGTGGCCGGTTTGGTCGGTTCAATTTTAATTGTCCGGTTTGTGTGGTTGGTTTAGGGAATCCCTAAAAATCGAGTTTTAGAGGAAGAAAACGACCTAAGGTCGTGTTGTTGGTGTTTTATCGCCGTTTAGAGAGAAAAAAAACAAAGAGAGAGTGTTCTTGAGCTTTTGATAAGAGATTGGGAGATTCCTTGCTGTTCTTGGGAGATCTAAGGCTGGGAAGGAGCTAGAAGCTTGCTAGGAGTGAGGGAATTCGTTCTTGTTGGTCAGAATCTTCTTGAAAGAGGTGAGTGCATGACCATGGCTTATCTAAGCTAAGATCTCTAGATTCTATGTGATTTGGTGCTTATGTGGTTGTTTCTTTGAGTTCTCTATGATATTTCGTTGCTGTCTGGGCTGGGTTTGGCTTCTGGGAGTGCAAGGAGCGGATTGGAGAAGATTGGAGGCGAGATTCGGAGTTTCTGATCGAGGGAAATCGCTGCTCGGCATCGGTGTCGGTCGACACCAGTTGGAGTGTCGGTCGACACCAACGCGAGGATGGCTCGGGACTTTGGCGAGTGTCGATCGATGCCATGTGGAGGTGTCGGTCGACACAAACTAGGGTTTTCGGGAGTGTCGGGCAGGGTGTCGGTCGACACCCCTTGTTCAGTTACGATGGATGTTGCATGCTATGTATATTGCCTGGTTTGTTTTATTGATTGTTGTTTGTGGCATGTAGAGATCTTATTGCTTGTGTGTATAGCCCAGTAGATGGGAGGATTGCCTCACTAAGTATTTGTGATAATACTTACGCATCTCAATTTGTGTTTGTGGTGCAGGTAAAGGCAAAGTGTGATCGTGGAATCAAGGCAATGAAGAGGAGGATGTTCTAGGGACTCGATTGGATGTTGTCTGGCATTGCTAGGTTGTTAGAGTTGAGTCATTAGAAACATTGCTAGGATGCCGGTTTCATGTTTCTTGTTGTTTGGTATTGAGATATTGCCTTTGCTATAATATTGGATTGTTATTGGTTATTATTGGTTATTATTGGATTATTATTGGATATTGTTATTGGTATTGCTTTTCCGCTGTTGATTGTGATTGTGGTTAGGTGGCTAGTGGGTATGGGACCACTAGTTGTAGTTTATTCTTATATTATTTTTATTATTATTATTATTATTATTTATTATTAAAAAAAAAAAAGGTCGGTCGTTTCATTTTGGTATCAGAGCTGTATGATGTCATTCTCGGGATGGATTGGTTGCATCGGCATATGGTGCATTTGGATTGCCATAGGGGTAGAGTGGAGTTTGAGCGTCCAGGAGAGAAGTTGGTTTTTCAGGGAATTAGACCGACTTCGGGGAGTCTCGTGATCTCAGCTATTCAGGCTGGGAAGATGATCGAGAAGGGCCGTGAGGCTTATCTGGTTACTATATCAATGCCAGAGTCGGTGGGGAAGTCTACGGTTAGCGGTATTCCGGTAGTAGAGGAGTTTGAGGATGTGTTTCAGTCTTTGCAGGGATTACCACCATCTCGGTCGGATCCTTTCACCATTGAACTGGAACCGGGGACGACACCGTTATCCAAGGCTCCTTACAGAATGGCTCCAGCAGAGATGGCAGAGCTGAAGAAGCAGCTAGAGGATTTGTTGAGTAAGGGATTCATCCGTCCTAGTGTATCACTGTGGGGAGCGCCGGTGTTGTTTGTGAAGAAGAAGGATGGGAGTTTCAGGTTATGCATAGATTATCGGGGTTTGAACCGGGTCACTGTGAAGAACAAGTATCCTCTTCCAAGGATTGATGAGTTGTTGGATCAGTTGAGGGGTGCTACTTGGTTCTCTAAGGTGGATCTGGCGTCGGGTTATCATCAGATACCGATAGATGAGTCAGATGTGAGGAAGACTGCTTTCAGGACGAGGTATGGGCATTATGAGTTTGTGGTGATGCCTTTCGGGTTGACTAACGCACCAGCAGCGTTTATGAGATTGATGAACAGTGTGTTTCAGGAGTTTCTGGATGTATCTGTCATCCATTTCATCGACGATATCCTGGTTTATTCTAAGAGTCCTGAGGAGCATGCAGTGCATTTGAGAGCTGTTATGGAGAAGCTGCGGGAGCAGAAGTTGTTTGCTAAGTTGAGCAAGTGCAGTTTTTGGCAGCGTGAGATGGGATTTCTGGGTCACATTGTTTCTGCAGAGGGGGTTTCTGTAGATCCAGAGAAGATTGAGGCTATCAGGGATTGGCCTAGACCGCAGAATGCCACAGAGATCAGGAGTTTCCTTGGATTGGCAGGTTATTACAGGAGATTTGTGCAGGGGTTTGCAAGCAGAGCACGTCCTATGACTAAGTTGACAGGGAAGGATGTTCCTTTTGTCTGGTCAGAAGAGTGTGAGGAAGGCTTTGCAAGCCTGAAGGAGATGTTGACTACTGCGCCAGTGTTGGCTTTGCCTGAGCAGGGAGAACCCTATGTGGTTTATACAGATGCATCTAGAGTTGGTTTGGGGTGTGTTCTGATGCAACATGGGAAGGTGATTGCCTACGCATCGCGGCAGTTGCGGGTGCATGAGGGCAACTATCCTACTCATGATTTGGAGATGGGTGCTGTAGTTTTTGCCTTGAAGATTTGGAGATCTTATCTTTATGGTGCAAAGGTACATGTGTTTACAGATCATAAGAGCCTAAAGTATATATTCACTCAGCCTGAGTTGAATTTGAGGTAGAGGCGGTGGATGGAGCTTGTGGCGGATTATGATTTGGAGATAGCCTATCATCCTGGTAAGGCTAACACGGTTGCAGATGCTCTGAGTCGAAAGAGGGTAGCTTCGGCTCAGGAGCAGGAGATGGAGTCTCTAGTAGGAGAGATCAGTGCGTTGAGCTTGTGTGCTGTTTCACTGGAACCGTTGGGTTTGGAAGCAGTTGACAGAGCAGATCTTTTGAGTAGGGTGCGGATGGCACAGGAGAAGGATTTGGGGTTGGTGAATGCCTCAAAGGATGTTGATTCTGAGTATCAGGTCTCAGATAATGGTATTATCTTGGTGCACGGTCGGGTTTGTGTGCCCAAGGATGAGGAGTTGAGGCAGGAGATTCTGAGAGAGGCTCATTCGAGCAAGCTGCATATTCATCCAGGAGCGACTAAGATGTACCGTGACCTCAAGAGGTACTATCATTGGGTCGGGATGAAGAAGGATGTAGCGGGTTGGGTTTCGAGATGTGATGTGTGTCAGCTAGTGAAGGCTGAGCATCAGGTTCCTGGCGGGTTACTGAAGAGTTTACCCATTCCTGAGTGGAAGTGGGATATGATTACCATGGATTTTGTGGTAGGATTGCCAGTGTCACGGACCTTTGATGCTATATGGGTTATCGTGGACCGGTTGACTAAGTCAGCACATTTTATGGCCATTAAGAAGACTGATGGAGCAGCGGTCTTGGCTAAGAAGTATGTGAGGGAGATAGTCAGATTGCATGGGGTGCCAGCGAGCATTGTGTCTGACAGAGATTCTAAGTTCACTTCGGTGTTCTGGCAGGCATTTCAGGCAGAGATGGGCACTAAGGTGCATATGAGTACAGCTTATTATCCCCAGACAGATGGACAGTCTGAGAGGACAATCCAGACGTTGGAGGATTTGCTGAGGATGTGTGTTTTGGATTGGGGTGGTTGGTTGTGCGACTCAGTAACAAGATGAGGTGGTGCTCGGGGTACAAAATTTCCATGAGGCGGGGTTTGGGGAAGTTTCCCGAAATAGAAGTTTCCTTAAGTGGAAAGTTTCCAGAAATGGAAAGTGCTAAATATGGGAAGTTTCTCGGGAGAGAGAATTTGTCCATTTTAGCGGTGGAAAGCCTTGGAGGGGCTTGTGTGTGGCCTTAGTGGCGGGATGTTTAGCCGGGTGTGGCCTTTGTGGCGGGCTGTTTAGCCGTTTTGTTTGGCCTTTGTGGCGGGCTGTTTAGCCGTTTTGTTTGGCCTTTGTGGCGGGCTCTTTAGCCAGAGTGTCTTTGTGACGGTCCTTCGGGACAGATGCCTTTGTGGCGGGCTGTTTAGCCAGAGTGTCTTTGTGACGGTCCTTCGGGACAGATGCCTTTGTGGCGGGCTGTTTAGCCAGAGTGTCTTTGTGACGGTCCTTCGGGACAGATGGCCTTTGTGGCGGGGCTGTTTAGCCAGAGTGCCTTGGTGGCGGTCCTCTTTAGGACATTTGTTTGGCCTTGGTGGCGGTCCTCTTTAGGACATTTGTTTGGCCTTGGTGGCGGTCCTCTTTAGGACATTTGTTTGGCCTTGGTGGCGGTCCTCTTTAGGACATTTTGTTTGGCCTTTGTGGCGGCCCTTGTGGCGTGTATATGATCTTTGTGTGGTCATATGGTATTCCAGTGAGGGAATATGTGGCTGGTAGAACATTGAGATGTTTTTACGCGAGTCACGGGAAGGAAACCTGGATAGGGATAGGACTCAGACGTGTTCAGAATCGTTTGCTCGTGGCTCTTGGAGGACTTTGGTTCTCCTAGTACTGCCATATTCGGAGACTTTGTGACTTTGGAGTATGTTGGTATATCGACTTCGGACGACGGTCCGGAGGCGCGCTGTAGGGTGACGACCCGAGAGACGAGTTTGGATTTTTCCTTATATATATATTATGGCATACGGGCTTAGGCCCGATAAGGAGCCAACATTGGCATGCGGACTTAGGTCTGATGAGGAGCCGATGAAACTCAAGGTTTAGGCCTATGAGAAAAAGGAAAGTCCAAAAGTCGAGAGCAAATGACGCCTGGAGCGTGAGTCTATCGCCTAGAGGTGACCTTCTGTAGATCGGTCGGAGGAGTGCGGGCCGTGGAGACGGTTGCACGGGAGTCCTTGGCTGATGGTTGTTCGAGATTCGAGGACGAATCTAGATTGGTGGGGGAGAATTGTAACACCCGCAAACCATTTTTTTGGTAATTTGGTAAGGGTGTCGATCGATACCTTCTAGTGAGGCATCGATCGACACCAGCTTTGGCCGGTTTGGTCGGTTCAATTTTTTTAATTGTCCGGTTTGCGTGGTTGGTTTAGGGAATCCCTAAATCGAGTTGAAAAGGGGGAAAACGACCTAGGGTCGTGTTTTTGGGTTTTTGGCCGCTGTTAGAGAAAAAGAAAGAGAGAAAAGTGTTCTTGAGCTTTTGGGAAGAGATTGAGAGATTCCTTGCTGTTCTTGGGAGATCTAAGGCTGGGAAGGAGCTAGAAGCTTGCTAGGAGTGAGAGAATTCGTTCTTGTTGGTCAGAATCTTCTTGAAAGAGGTAAAGGCAAAGTGTGATCGTGGAATCCAGGCAATGAGGAGGAGGATGTTCTAGGGACTCGATTGATTGGTTACCTGACATTGTTAGGTTGTTAGAGTTGGGTCTTAGAACATTGTTAGGACTGCTGGTTATTTGATTTATGCTGTTTGGAATCAGAACTGGATATTATTTTTATTGGTTATTGGTTATTGGTTTATTGGATATTATTGGTATGTTATTTCCGCTGATTGATTGGGAATGTGGTTAGGTGGCTAGTGGGTATGAGACCACTAGCTGTAGTTTATTATTATTTATTTTTTTTTTTAAAAAGTCGGTCGTTTCATTTAACCATGCAAACCGGACAATTAAAATTGAACCGACCAAACCGGCCACAACTGGTGTCGATCGACACTCCCCCTGTGGTGTCGATCGACACCCTCACTAGAATACTAAGAATTGGTTTGCGGGTGTTACAATTCTCCCCCACCAAACTAGATTCATCCTCGAATCTCGAACAACCATCAGCCAAGGACTCCCGTGCAACCGTCTCCACGGCCCGCACTCCTCCGACCGATCTACAGAAGGTCACCTCTAGGCGATAGACTCACGCTCCAGGCGTCATTTGCTCTTGACTTTTGGACTTTCCTTTTTCTCATAGGCCTAAACCTTGAGTTTCATTGGCTCCTCATCAGACCTAAGTCTGCATGCCAATGTTGGCTCCTCATCGGGCCTAAGCCCGCATGCCATAATATATATAAGGAAAAATCCAAACTCGTCTCTCGGGTCGTCACCCTACAACGCGCCTCCGGACCGTCGTCCGAAGTCGATATACCAACCATACTCCAAAGTCACAAAGTCTCCGAATATGGCAGTACTAGGAGAACCAAAGTCCTCCAAGAGCCGCGAGCAAACGATTCTGAACACGTCTGAGTCCTATTCCTATCCAGGTTTCCTTCCCGTGACTCGCGTAAAAACATCTCAATGTTCTACCAGCCACATATTCCCTCACTGGAATACCATATGACCACACAGGATCATATACACGCCACAAGGGCCGCCACAAAGGCCAAACAAAATGTCCTAAAGAGGACCGCCACCAAGGCCAAACAAATGTCCTAAAGAGGACCGCCACCAAGGCACTCTGGCTAAACAGCCCCGCCACAAAGGCTATCTGTCCCGAAGGACCGTCACAAAGACACTCTGGCTAAACAGCCCGCCACAAAGGCATCTGTCCCGAAGGACCGTCACAAAGACACTCTGGCTAAACAGCCCGCCACAAAGGCATCTGTCCCGAAGGACCGTCACAAAGACACTCTGGCTAAAGAGCCCGCCACAAAGGCCAAACAAAACGGCTAAACAGCCCACCACTAAGGCCACACACAAGCCCCTCCAAGGCTTTCCACCGCTAGAATGGACAAATTCTCTCTCCCGAGAAACTTTCCATATTTAGCACTTTCCATTTCTGGAAACTTTCCACTTAAGGAAACTTCTAATTCAGAAAATTTTTCCCCCAAACTCCGCCTCACGGAAACTTTGTACCCCGAGCACCACCTCATCTTGTTACTGAGTCGCACAACCAACCACCCCAAGCGACCGAGTAACAAGAGAGATGGGCTGGAATACTCCATTCCCGCTCCAGCCACGGATTACAGACGGAACCAGACTAGGCAAGCTCAGGTCGTGGTTGCTTCTCATACCACTTCTTGAACCTTGCCTTCATCCTTGCCTCAGGTTCCCAAGTCTGCTCCTCCACACCATCACAGTCCCACAGGACTCTCATCAAAGGAATCTTCTTCTTCCGAAGTTCATTGATCCTCCTCTCGAGAACCCTCACTGGTCTCGCCTCCAAAGTCATGTTAGGCTGAAGATCTTCTGGAATCTTAGCCAACAACTGATCATCCTCACGGAGACACTTCCGCAACATAGACACATGGAATACCTTATGGAAAGCACGCATAACCTCAGGTAACTCCAGTCTATATGCCACTGGTCCAACTCGCTCAATCACTCTGAACGGACCCATATACCTCGGACTCAACTTAGTCTCTGTCAACGACCTGTTCGGACCCTGCAACATGGCCATCTTGAGGTGCACTCTGTCTCCTACCTGAAACTCCAGGTCTCTCCTCCTCTTATCAGCATAACTCCTCTGCCTATCCTGAGCCTCTTTCATGTTCAGCTTGATAACCCGAATCTTCTCTGAGGTCTCCTGAACAAAATCTGCCCCGTACATGCTCCTCTCCCCCACCTGAGTCCAGCATAACGGTGTACGACACGGCCTCCCATACAAAGCCTCATAAGGAGCCAAACCAATACTCGCCTGATAGCTGTTGTTGTAAGCAAACTCTACCAGGTTCAAGTGATCTGCCCAATGGCCACCCCAATCCAAAACACACATCCTCAGCAAATCCTCCAACGTCTAGATTGTCCTCTCAGACTGTCCATCTGTCTGGGGATGATAAGCTGTACTCATATGCACCTTAGTGCCCATCTCTGCCTGAAATGCCTGCCAGAACACCGAAGTGAACTTAGAATCTCTGTCAGACACAATGCTCGCTGGCACCCCATGCAATCTGACTATCTCCCTCACATACTTCTTAGCCAAGACCGCTGCTCCATCAGTCTTCTTAATGGCCAGAAAATGTGCTGACTTAGTCAACCGGTCCACGATGACCCATATAGCATCAAAGGTCCGTGACACTGGCAATCCTACCACAAAATCCATGGTAATCATATCCCACTTCCACTCAGGAATGGGTAAACTCTTCAGTAACCCGCCAGGAACCTGATGCTCAGCCTTCACTAGCTGACACACATCACACCTCGAAACCCAACCCGCTACATCCTTCTTCATCCCGACCCAATGATAGTACCTCTTGAGGTCACGGTACATCTTAGTCGCTCCTGGATGAATAGACAGCTTGCTCGAATGAGCCTCTCTCAGAATCTCCTGCCTCAACTCCTCATCCTTGGGCACACAAATCCGACCATGCACCAAGATAGTACCATTATCTGAGACCTGATACTCTGAATCAACATCCTTTGAGGCATTCACCAGCCCCAAATCCTTCTCCTGTGCCAACCGCACCCTACTCAAAAGATCTGCTCGGTCAACTGCTTCCAAACCCAACGGTTCCAGTGAAGCAGCGCACAAGTTCAACGCACTGATCTCTCCCACTAGAGACTCCATCTCCTGCTCCTGAGCCGAAGCTACCCTCTTCCGACTCAAAGCATCTGCAACCGTGTTAGCCTTACCAGGATGATAGGCTATCTCCAAATCATAATCCGCCACAAGCTCCATCCACCGCCTCTGCCTCAAATTCAACTCAGGCTGAGTGAATATATACTTTAGGCTCTTATGATCTATAAACAACTGTACCTTTGCACCATAAAGATAAGATCTCCAAATCTTCAGGGCAAAAACTACAACACCCATCTCCAAATCATGAGTAGGATAGTTGCCTTCATGCACCCGCAACTGCCGCGATGCATAGGCAATAACCTTCCCATGCTGCATCAGAACACACCCCAAACCAACTCTGGATGCATCCGTATAAACCACATAGGGTTCTCCCTGCTCAGGCAAAGCCAACACTGGCGCAGTAGTCAACATCTCCTTCAGGCTTGCAAAGCCTTCCTCACACTCTTCTGACCAGACAAAAGGAACATCCTTCCCTGTCAACTTTGTCATAGGACGTGCTCTGCTTGCAAACCCCTGCACAAACCTCCTGTAGTAACCTCCCAATCCGAGAAAACTTCTGATCTCTGTAGCATTCTGCGGTCTAGGCCAATCTCTGATAGCCTGAATCTTCTCTGGATCCACAGAAACCCCCTCTGCATAAACAATATGACCAAGAAATCCCATCTCACGCTGCCAAAAACTGCACTTGCTCAACTTAGCAGATAGCTTCTGTTCCCGCAGCTTCTCCATAACTGCCCTCAAATGCACTGCATGCTCCTCAGGACTCTTAAAATAAACCAGGATATCATCGATGAAAATGATGACAGATACATCCAGAAACTCCTGAAACACACTGTTCATCAATCTCATAAACGCTGCTGGTGCGTAAGTCAACCCGAAAGGCATCACCACAAACTCATAATGCCCATACCTCGTCCTGAAAGCAGTCTTCCTCACTCTGAGATGTCCTGAGGAGTTCTGGGTGGACATAGGGGTCTACTTTTTGAGTGGAGATGCTGAGATGTGGTGGAGGTCTGTGGCTGCTAGGAGGGTGCAGCGGGAGATGACTTTGGCTGACTTCGTTTTGGAGTGACCTGCAGATCAATTGGTGACAGCTTGTCCTATGGGAAGGTTGTTAAAGGGTGAGGGACCAGGGTTCGAGGAACGCCTGATGCACCAATAACCTACTGGTGGATTATGTGAGTTAATCCACAGTGATGGGTTAGGATCGATGCCCTGCAGGGCCAGCCTATGGGGACAACTAGCAGTGAGGCTAGTGGGGTCCATGGACGGGTTGTCACAGATGTAAAGACTAAGAGATGTGATTTTTGAAAGATGGGGGTGCGACGAAAAGACACGATTAATAATTTTAAAAACCAAGAGGTACAACAAAGAGATGTAAAGACTAAGAGGTGTGATTTTTGAAAGATGGGGGTGCGACAAAAAGACACGATTAATAATTTTAAACCGTTGGATAAAAACTGGAACTAATCTCATGCGTTGGATTAAAAGTTGACACGAAAAAGTGGTTTGCTATTATATATAGATAACTAGATTATAACCCGCGGTACACCGCGGGATAAATTTTTTTCTATTTTTTATTAGTGTATTATTTTAATATTAATTTTTCTATTGTACTCTTTTGTTAATTTTAGATTATGATTCACAGTATATTGCACAACAATTTTAGATTATGACTCGATTATGCTCTATGGTATACCGCACAATAATCTTTGTTTAATACAATCTTAATTAAATCAGTTTGACTCGACATATTTTATATAGTGTTGTTAAAATAGTAAAATAAGGATTAAACCCATATTGAAATATCATATTAATAATATTTTATTTTTTACTATTATCAAGTCAATCATGTAATATCATATAACCCATCATGTAATATAATTCATTTGTGTTATTTTAAAATTTTAGTATGTTTAAATATTCATAATTTTAAGCTTTTTATCAAGTGTAGATATATCAGTTATAAATTATAATTTTCTTAAAATTCTAAAAGTTACTATATACGGTAAATTTACTATATATGTATGTTGAACACACATTTTTTATATTAATTGAGTAATATATGTTCATTTTAAAAACTTCAAACCACAATATATGCAGAAAAATAAACATTTTTATTAACTTTATGTATTACATGATGATTCACTACATTTAAATTTTAAAATAAAAAAAGATTATAGGAGAATAAATTTTTTAATATGAAATAAATATTCTAAATATCTATATTAACTATATAATATTATATATATGGATATTTAAAATATTATAATTTTGTTTGATTATAAAGATAGTAGAGAAAATTAACTAAATTTGTTTGGATATGAATATAAGCATCTAATGGCATTAAATGCAAAAACTTTCCAAAACAGATTTTTGAGCAAAAACTGCTGCAAAAATACTAGTATAGATTATATGTTAAATCACACACTAATTATAATGATGAGTATTCTTACAAAAAAATGAATGCACCACAATTTTTAAAGAGGTAAGAGAGAATTGATTCGATTATATTACAAAAATTTCTTTTGTTAAAACATTGCAAATTAAAAAATAAAATAAAGATACATGAATATGTAAGAAATCATGCATCCAAAGTAAAGAATGGAGATGTTTTTTTTAGCTTGATTCTCTTATTATGAGATGGTCATAATTAATATTTTTTTTAATATGTATCAATAAATTAATTTTATTATAGCCATCAAAAATTTATTATACAATTGAATTTTAAATTAAAAAAATATACAAGAAAACAAAGAAGAAAGGAGGAATTACATCAAAGCAAAGAAGAAATAAAATTGAAAACAATATAACATATATACTAAACCAAGTATAAAATCAAACTCTTACAATGATATCTTAACAGAGTTTTCAACCCATAAAAAAACATAAAAAAAAATGAAAATACTTAGGATTGGAGATATAGTGGAAGGGTATGGAAGATTAGTTATTTATATGATAAAAAATGATAGAAATCTCTTTATTTGATTCATCAAAACGGTTGATTTCCAAAAATGACTCTGCTTTCAAAAAGTAGAGGGGACGAAAAAGGTTTGCATCATCGTCAACTACAAACTTTGTTAATCAACCTATCATATTTTAACGCATGTAAATCTTGACAAATTGAATTATTCATAAAATGTTATTCCCTCTATCTCACAAAGATTGATGTTTCGGGATATTTTTTTGTGTATTTGTCAGTGAATCGACAAGTTTTGATATGTGTAAAAAACTAAATATTTACAAACATATAACATTTTTTTGGGTACTAAAGTTGTTCATGCATAGAATGATTACCTATTTGTAAAACTAATACAATTTATATGTTGACATATCTGAATATAAATAAATAATAGTAATAATTAGATGCTGGAATCTACTTTCGCTTGGACTTAATAGTTCTGCTTAATTACAAATCATCAATAAAGTTTAATCTTTTAATATCGTAGTTACTGGTCATACTTCATAAAAATATAATTTTGTCAATCACTGAATACAAAAGCCCTCAAAAATTGAATACTACATCTAAGAGAATCTAATGATCCACAAAATTGCCAGCTATCAAAATAAATTACGACAATATTAATTTGGAAAAAGCTATAAAAAACCTTATTTATTTTTATTTAAAAATTTAATATCGTATCCTTTTTCATTAGAATAGACATTTCTTTTAAATATTATTGGCTAAAAATACTTTATTTTATATTATTGGTAGATTCATAATACAATGAGTCATAATCACAATGACTCAGCAGCTTCGCCGATGTGATCACGGACTACGTCACGGCATAAGATTTCCGTACTTCGAGTACCACACCCCGATTGCTCTTTCTCTTGTTGAAGAGGGTAAGATTATCTCTTAGAGATTGTTTATTTTTCTTTTTTCTTACACTGATAGTATGTTTTTCTCTATCCTTATTCTATTCTCTCTCTATTCTTCAGAGAGCTTGGAGCAAAATGCTCGCCTCACATTACAGGAGAAGAAGGTTAGGCATGGGCAGAGCCGTCGCTAACTTTTCGAGGGCCACAATCAATTAAAAAAAATGGGCTGATAAAAAGCTACAGGTGGTTCGAACTCGCGATGAATGAGTCTTTACTATCACTCCTAACACCACTAGACCAACGAAACTTTTGACAAAAAAGGGCCGAATTTTGTATATAAAATATACGGCCGCAAGCTGATGCTTCATTGGTTTAGTCTTTGGACCGGCTCTGGGCATGGGTTGAAGATGGTTAAAAAGGTTACAAGAGAGCTTGGTCTCAATGGTGAATACAGGTACTTTTTGGGTATGTTGGGATAAGCTTGAAGAAAGAGAAGTTAGCTTGAGGAATAAGCCATCCTAATCCTTTTAAATAAAAGTAATTAAAAGAACAGACTCTCCACAGGAGATCGTATGATCAAATGGAACTCATCTATCAACACAAGTTGTGTGTTCTGTAGGCACCCTATGGAATCGAGAGATCATCTCTTTTTCAACTGTCCTTACTCTCGCAGAGTTTGGGAGGCATTAGTTCATCGTCTAGTCTCGGACAAGTTTGTTAGTCAGTGGCATGACATACTGATGTTACTCGATGGGCAAGCAGTGGACAAGACCACACGGTTCTTAGTCAAATATGCTTTTCAGGCCGCGACTCACTCCATTTGGATGGAGAGAAACACCCGCCGACATGGTGAGCAGCCTTCTACAGAGGATCAGCTAGTGAAGATGATAGACAAAACTATCCGAAACCGGTTAAGTACACTTAAAGATGAAGGCGATCCCAGCATTCAAGTCTGGTTTGCTGCACGTTTTTACTAATTAGAGTTTTTTCAATTTCTGATCTCTAAACACAATTTCTAATCTGGTTTAAAAAGCTTTGTAAAAGGTTTATTTTTCTTTTGAATATAATTTAACATTAAATTCAAAAAAAAAAGGATTAGTACTAGCATGTGTTAGGAGTTATCTAAACACATATTCACATTAGGATTAGGACTAAACTCTCTCTATATATAGAGTTGCCAAAGGTGTGCTATACCTATGAGTTTGAGAGATTTAGTTTGAGAGATTGTGTGAGAAGCTAAAGGTTTTGAGTTATTTTCCTTTTGCTAATAAAAGAGTTATTCTTAAACAATCTTGAGTTCTTAATCTTTCATACTAAAACTTTATTTGGTATAAGAGCACTCAGGTTCGTATTCTGAAACATGACTGAATTAGCCGAGACAGTTAACAAAGCAAAGGAGAATGTATCATCCTCCATCCAATGCTCGATGCTAACCTCAATAAACTTTACGGTGTGGGCGATGGGGATGAATGTTGCACTCCGAGTTCACAAGGTCTGGGAAGCTATCGATCCCGGAACAAAAGAAATAGAGAAGAACGACTTGGCAAGGGATCTGCTATTTCAATCCATACCGGAGTCAATGATCCTGCAAGTTGGTGAGAAAGAAACAGCAAAAGCCGTATGGGATTCTATCAAAGCAAGAAACCTTGGAGCTGAAAGAGTTAAAGAAGCAAAGCTACAAACTCTTATGGCCGAGTTTGGTAGGTTGAAGATGAAGGAAACAGATACGATTGATAACTTTGTTGGAAAACTTTCGGAGATATCAACAAAATCAGCATCCCTAGGTGAAACCATTGAAGAGACAAAGATTGTGAAGAAATTTCTGAAGAGCCTGCCGAGGAAGAAATATATACACATAATTGCAGCTCTTGAACAAGTACTTGACCTAAAAACAACAACGTTTGAAGACATTGTTGGGAGATTGAAGACCTACGAAGAAAGAATCACTGATGAGGAAGACACACAAGACAACCAAAGTAAGCTGATGTATGCTAACTAAGATTCACAGTCGAACAACTTCTCTTACGAAGGCGGAAGAGGTAGAGGTACTAATCGTGGCAGAGGTAGAGGACGAGGACGATTTGGTTACCAACAGAGGGACAAATCAAATATTACCTGCTACCATTGTGACAAGATTGGACACTACGAATCTGATTGTCCGGACCGTTTGCTCAAACTAATCAAGGCACAAGAAACTCTTGAGAAAGAAGATGACAACACTCATGAGGCTGAATCTCTTATGATGCATGAGGTGGTATATCTTAATGAAAAGAATGTGAAGCCAGAAAAGTTTGAAGATGGTGAAGATAAAGTTTGGTACCTGGACAATAGAGCCAGTAACCATATGACAGGAAATCACACTTGGTTCTGCAAGCTCGACCCTATGGTTATAGGAAAAGTTCATTTCGGTGATGACCCACACATAGATATAAAATGGAAGGGGTCGATTCTATTTGTTACAAAAGGAGGTGAACGAAAGATACTTACAAATGTCTACTACATACCCGATCTTAGGAGCAATATCATTAGCCTAGGACAAGCCACTGAAGCTGGTTGTGATGTTAGGATGAGAGAAAGCTATCTTACTTTGCATGATCGAGATGGGAATCTATGAGTAAGGGCAAGTCGTTCAAGGAATAGGCTTTACAAGGTAAAGTTGGAGGTAGGCAATACAAGATGTCTGCAACTTGCGGTTTTAGGTGATGCAGGACTATGGCACGCACGATTGGGGCACATTAGCCCGGAGACTATAAAAGCAATGGTAACAAAGAACCTAGTTATTAGAATTGCAAGTGTACCAAAGGAGAAAGAAACATGTGCATCTTGCCTACTTGGTAAGCAAACTAGGCAAGCATTCTCGTAAGCAACTACCTATCGAGCAACACCAGTACTGGAACTCATTCATGGCGATCTCTGTGGACCAGTCTCACCTTCGACAACTGCACATAAAATATATATTCGTGTTGATCAATGATCACTCTCGCTACATGTCGATTCTTTTAAAGGAGAATAGTGAAGCATTTGAGAAGTTCAAAGGATTTAAGGCAACAGTAGAACAAGAAACTGGAGCTAAGATCAAAATATTCAGAACAGACCGAGGAAGAGAGTTTATGTCTCATGAATTTCAAAGTTTTTGTGAGAAAGAAGGCATAAATAGGCATCTGACAGCACCATACACACCTCAACAGAACGGGGTTGTTGAGAGGAGGAAAAGGACTCTGTTAGAGATTACTCGAAGTCTCTTGAAGCATATGAGTATGCCTAATTACCTTTGGGGAGAGGCAGCAAGACATGCAACCTATATCATCAACAGAGTAGGAACAAGAAGGTTGACTTATATAACACCATACAAAGGCTACAAGAACAAGAAACCGAATGTGGATCACCTACGGGTGTTTGGGTGTGTTGCCTATGCTAAAATCGAATCACCACACTTGAAAAAGCTTGATGATAGGTCAAAAACTCTTTTGTATCTCGGGACAGAGCCTGGTTCAAAGGCATATCGACTTCTTGATCCGCCTAATCGAAAAATAATTGTTACCAGAGATGTAGTGTTTGACGAATACAAGAGTTGGAAGTGGAAAAACTCTGAAGATTTTGCTGCAGAATCAGGGTCGTTTACTCTTGTTTTCGGTGATTTTGGCAACAATGGAATTGATAGAGATGAAGTTACTAATGAAACAGAGGAAAACAGAGTAAACAATGGAGGTTGTAATGATATCGATGAGGAGGAGACTGATGATGAGACTGAGTTCGAAGAACAGGATAGTGTTGAAGAACAAGAACAAGTGCAACAACAACCTGTTCTGCGACAATCAGGAAGAACGGTTAAGAAACCTAGCTACTTAAACGATTATGTGATGTTAGCAGACTTGGAAGGGGAAAATCTTCTACTAATGGCTAACCAAGAGCCATGGGATTTTAAACAAGCAAGTGAGTTAAAGGTTTGGAGAGACGCTTGTGAAGATGAAATCAAGTCCATAACAAAGAATGAGACTTGTAGTTTGGTTGATCCACTTCTTGGAGTTAAGACAATTGGTTTAAAATGGGTGTTCAAATTGAAACGCAACTTGGATGATAGCATTAGCAAATATAAAGCGAGACTGGTGGCAAAAGGATATGTTAAAAGGCATGGAATAGACTTCGATGAAGTGTTTGCTCATGTAGCTCGGATTGAAACAATTCATTTCACCATTTCCTTGGCAGCATCAAGTAACTGGGAAGTACTTCACTTGGATGTGAAGACTGCATTTCTTCATGGAGACTGGAAAGAAGATGTTTATGTTACTCAACCGGAGGGTTTTGTTGTCAAAGATAATGAGGAGAAAGTGTATAAGTTGCATAAGGCTCTCTATGGACTTAAACCAGCACCTCGTGCTTGGAACACGAAGTTGAATAGCATTATCGGAGAGCTTGATTTTGAGAGGTGTACTAAAGAACCATCTTTGTACAAGAAACGAGACAATGAACATCTTCTCATAGTGGCCGTTTATGAGGATGACCTACTAATCACAGGTTTTTGAGGTATCTTTGAGGAAAAACTGATTACGGACTTCATTTCAAGCGAGGAGTTCAAACAGGTTTGGTTGGATACAGTGGCATCAGTCATAGTGTGGATGTGGACGATGGTAGGAGCACGGCTGGGCATGTTTTCTACTTCAACGAGTGTCTGATCACATGGTGTTCCCAGAAACAACAAGTGGTGGCTCTGTCTTCGTGTGAAGCCGAATTTATGGCTGCAATAGAGGCAGCTAGGCCTGCGACTTCGGTTTATTCGGATAATTCGGTTTCGGTTAAATCGGTGATTGAAAATTATACCGAAATTAACCGAATAAGATTTCGGTTCGGTTCGATTCAGATTCGGTTATTCCGGTTCGTAGAGTTCAGTTATGTCGGATTCTATTTTAGTTAAAAAGTTGGGCCAAATGTTTATGATTTTAAGTAAATAGTTGGGCCAAGCCCAAAACATAATTGGCCAGCAAATTATGAAACGGTGTGTTTCATAACTTTCCTTCTTTAATCCTAATTCTCTTCGACGGCGGCTTGACGATCGTGAATTCAAAGTTAGAATAACAGTTTTCTTTGATGCTGCTTAATTCTTTTCATGATGGCTTTGGAAAGTCTGTAATTGATGTGTTTTAGCTGATCGTGATTCGGTGGAGATGGAGAAGGTGAAGGTTAAGGTTAAAGAGAAGAAGAAGATATCCAACCAAAAAAGAAGGAGGATGAGAAAAGGGAAAAGAAGATGAAAAAAAGATCCGACCAAAGAAGAAGAGGAGGAGAAAAGGAGGAAGAAGACAGATCGAAGAAGATTGGTGGCTTAGGAGAAGATAAGTGGTAGAGGAGAGATACAAACAGAGAAGATTGGAGACTACATTAGGCTAGGGTTTTCTTCCTCGGTTAATCGTTTGGTTTGGGCGAACCGAACCAAAAATTTCGGTTATCCGATTGAAATTAAAATCATTCCGTTCGGTTTACTCAATTAATACAAACCAAACCGATTTGCCCAAATTTCGGTTCGGTTCGGTTTGGTCAAATTGGTTTGGGTCAAAGTTGCAGGCCTAGAGGCAGCTAAGCAAGCTATTTCGCTCCAAGATCTCTTTGCTGAACTGGTTGAGAGAACATGTGAGAGAGTGACAATTCGGGTTGACAACAAATCCGCAATAGCACTTACAAAAAATCCAGTCTTCCATGATCGCAGCAAACACATTCATCGGAGGTATCACTTCATAAGAGAATGTGTTGAGAACGGTCAAGTTGAAGTGATACATGTTCCTGGAGTTGAACAGAAGGCTGACATTTTAACCAAGGCACTCGACAAGAACAAGTTCAAGGACATGAGGAACCACATTGGAGTTCATAGTTTGTCTAAGAAGGATTTCAAGCTTAAAGGGGAGATTGTTAGGATAAGCTAGAAGAAAGAAAAGTTAGCTTGAGAAATAAGTCATCCTAATCCTTTTAAGTAAAAGTTATTAAAAGGATTAGGACTAGCATGTGTTAGGAGTTATCTAAACACATATTCACATTAGGATTAGGACTAAACTCTCTCTATATATAGAGTTGCCAAAGGTGTGCTATACCTATGAGTTTGAGAGATTTAGTTTGAGAGATTGTGTGAGAAGCTAAAGGTTCTGAGTTATTTTCCTTTTGCTAATAAGAGAGTTATTCTTTAACAATCTTGAGTTCTTAACCTTTCATACTAAAACTTGAGGGTACTTACGAGAATGGTTCATCTAGGGAAGAAGATGAAGATGGAGGAGATTGCTCCAAAGGTGGCGCCAAAAAGAACAGCTCTGTCACAACCACTTGGGCAGAGGTGCATAAAACTGTTTTCCGCAATGTAGTGAAAGAGCTCTCTCCCCTGTCTCGCACATTTCCCAATATCTGGGATGAAATGGAGAAGCAATTTCCAACTCTCGATCGCAAGCAAGTGTATGGCTTCTGGAAACGAAATAAGTTTAAGTTCATTACTGAGACTGTGTTTTTCATCAATGAGTTATCAAAAAATTGAGATTATTTTTCTATATATATTGGATTTATCTATATATATTTGGTTTTGTATAAACCAAATATAAAATCAAACTCTTAAAATGATATCTTAATTGAGTTTTCAACCCATAAAGAACATTAAAAATATAAAAATATTGAGGATTTGAAATATAGTTGAGGGATATGTGAGACTGATTATTTATAGGATAAGAAATGATAGAAATCTCTTTATTTGCTAACTGAATTTTCATCAAATTTGATTTGTTAGTGAATTGAGAAGTTTTGATGTGTAAAAACCTAAATATTTACAAAAGTATAACATTTTTTTTGGTGCTAAAGTTGTTCATGCGTAGAATGATTAATCTTATTTGAATAAAAATCAATTTATCAATTGACATTGACATATCCTTTTTAATAAACCGGAAGTACATAACTTCAAATTGGTAAACCATATAATATTAATGTAGGTTATAACTAAGATTAATTATTTGATAGGTTATATGGATTAGTTATTTGATAAGTTATATAGATTTAGGATTATGATCTTCTTAAAAAAGGATATTCTAAAGAATAAAATAAAATATAAAGAATATTTAACTAACCATATATAGATAAAAAATCTCAGAAATTAATCACTCTTTCATATATTACAAGTGATTTCCGATTATACTAAAAATAAAATCTTCCCTAACTTTATCAGAAAATTTTGAGTGAGTAACGAGTCAAAATTTGAATATTTAAATTCATTTCATATATTTCTTTTGTTGAATTGTATAGTTTTATATACTATAATAAACTTTTTTAATAATTTAATTTGGAATCTTTAGAAATAGTTTAATTTGATATTATTAAGAATATCATAAATATATGATAGATCAAAAAGTTAAAAATTATAAACAGTCTAATTTGTTTGTTATAGCACGGATCAATCATATATAACTATAACATGAAAATTTTAAGAAATATGATTTTTTACTAGAGCACAGGTTAAAATTTTAAAAATATGATTTCTCAGATTATATTTATGTTTGGAATAATGTTGTTTGGTAGGTTTTACATGAAAGATTTACATGGATTTTGCTATTTGATGGCAATAAAAAAATAAAATTGATAAAAGTTCTCCAAAATCATATGGTCAATGCTCAACCAATCGATCAGATTTTAACCATGTAAATCTTGACAAATTGACTATTTCATACCAATTTATTTGTTTAGTGAATCGACAAAAATTTGATGTGTAAAAAACTAAATATTTACAAATATATAACTTTTATTGGGTACTAAAGTTGTTCATGCATAGAATGATTATCCTATTGAATGAATATCCTATTTGTATACAATTTAACAAAAATAATAATAGTTTTTTTTTGTTAAACATAAAAAAAAATAAGACGGTGGAATTCATAAGAAGTTGTTGACAAACAAACAAACAAAAAATAACAAAAACAAAAAGATGGTGGAATTTACTTTCGCTCAGAGTTAGTTCGGCTTTCAGTTTGACAAATGCAATGCATACGAAAATCTTTTCCAGTTCAGTCTCTGGCGTTATAGGTGTGCAAACATTCAAGACGCAAACATAGTTCTTCTCAAGTTACTAGCTTTGTTATTCTGGCTTTCCCCTTAGGTCTGTGTGGCGTCGTATATTCAACACAAACGCTTCTCCGAACATTGTGTTTAACCGTGATTTCATTTAATGCGAGGGGGAAGTTTGTGATTGCGATTGTGGTTACAACGACGATGATGGCTTTTGTTCCGGGACGCTACTTGCTTTTGGTGGTGTTCGGAGAGGTAGCACGGAACCGTTGAGAGAGTGGTGGTTTAGTATACCGGCAGCTCCAGTGATCCCAAACACGACAAGGACAATAAAAGAAAGAAGAACTGAGGAGACGTCAATAGTTATTACTACTCTCTTCATTGCTTACCAAACCGTGATTAAAGATCTGAAAGCCGTATCACAACAAAAGCGAAGGAATGAATTAAATAGCTAGAGCCCAACAGGTATTGATTTATTTCACGACAGTGTCCCATTTGTAACGATGTTTAATTATTTTAAGAATTAATGTCATCTTCACAACAACAGCATAAGGAAACAGTGTAAGTGAACAATGAAAACAAATAGAAAAACATACAGAAGAAAGATTTGGGGAAAAAAGGGAAACATGAGTAAAAGACTCAAAACGACTAAAAACTAGTATTACCGAAGTGTTGGACTAATAAATTTCACATGGAAAATGTAACCTAGAGGAGGACAAAAATAATCGAAGTAAGTGAAACCCACCAGTAGATAATATATATAATTATATATTAACCTTTTCAACACTGAACATATTGCCAATGGTAGCAATGGCTTCATCATCATCATCTTTATCATCACAGCAAATATAATAATGTGTTGATTCTTCATAGGAAATACGGAACTCCACTTCTTGGCCCCCTCATTTGGTTGTTCTCTTCTGTCTCTGTGAAGAACTTCACTTCCCTTTCCTGGTTTACACAAAATATCTCAATAACTTTAATCATTTTTACCAATTGACAATGCAGAAAACTACGATCCATGACAAAAGCAGCTATTCGAATACTAAGCGCACATACTTTATCTATATGCGCACATACTTTATCTATATTTCTTTCTATAACCCTCCTAAAACCCCGTTACTTGAAGAAGTTTATAGCAGATGAACAAGTGTGTGTGCATGTTTAATATAACAACTGAAGTATTAAAATACCCTCTACTTACAAAGAGATGCTGGCATGGCATGAAAAGAGAAGATAAGAGTATTCAATCAGATAAGATTAAAGAGATGGCTCACCATGTTGTCATTGAAACTCAATATAGACGCAACATTGCCACAGCGGTAACAGTAATTAGGTGCAGACCACACCTTACCAAAATATCCAAAAATGAACATCATTAAGCAGAGTTTCAAAACGCCCAGTATAAAAGATGTCAATTCATAAGACGCAGGACACTCACAGTTACAAGGCCTTTATCTTGGAACATGTACTTAAGACCTTCTTGTACAAGCTGGTGGGCGCGGCATACTAGATCTAGCTTGTTGATATGGTTAAACTGCACAAAAAGCCAAACCCAAATATCAGAGATGTGAAATGGATTTATTAGTTACAGTAGCAATTTACTATTTTGAGAGGAAACAACACACCTCAGTGGTAACCCTGGATCCAAAAAGCCAACCAGCTCCACGTGGACTAACCGCCCATGTTTCAATATCTTCAGGATCGCTCCACATAAGATCGCAAAAGGGCCCTTCATGAGGAATTTCGCAATTTCGCTCGATCAGTCTTATCTAGTGCCCACAATAAGATGAAGAGTGAGTGGATGACCTTAATAACTTGCTGAGCTAGAAGCATACTTGACAGGTGAAAGCAAAAAACATTAATATTAGAGTTTAACCTGATCAATTGTCCGAACATCCGGGGAAAGGCCACCATGAACACATAGAACCTAGACGACGCAAACATTATATTAGTATAGCATAAAGCTTACTTATACGTTATCAACGATAATGCCAAGCTGCAGAACAAAATAACTCACTGTGCCATCTATAATAGCTGACAGGGTAAGATAGTCAAAAACATCTGTGCAATATCGCCATGCATTAGCGTTACCATACTTCCTTTGGCATTCATCATAGAATCCATACACCTAGACAGCATAAATGGTTATGTGTTAAAACGGAATATCCAATGTCAACAATCAATGTAAAAATATTTTGATCAACCTATCCACAGATTAAAGGAATCTATAATCGAATTGCATTCAGAGGTTAATTGTAAAAATTAATCTTAGCAAAGGTTTTTCAGGAGTGCGTTAAAATACAATTATCGCTAAACTTTCTGCCTTAAAAGCATATGTATCAATTAAGAGATTCAACAGTTTAGGGATGAAGATACAACAAGAGCTATAAGGAGAACACACATGCTAAAAAAAAAAGACTGGCACTATATGAAGCACCTTCTGAAATTAGCTTTCCAATACTCGATTCACATAAAATGCATCTTAGCTAACTTGACATGGCATTGCCACATGTACAAAATCAGAACTTTCAAAACCCTGCTATAACAACCAGAAGATAATCAAAATTACTTACCTCCTACTACTGCTTTAAAAGCACAACAAATAGATAGTATAGGCACAGAATAACACATACCTGCGTTAGCTGTCTACTTTCATGATTTCCCCGCAAAAGTGTAATATTGGCTGGATGTCTACACATTAGAATACAAAAGAATTAAAAAACGACTCCATGCCCACAGCAAAGAAAGCTAGAAATATATATTCCCCAACATCTTCCAAAAAAAAAACAAAGGATTTTACACCTAAAATAGAATTCTCCATAGAACATTTATATAGTGAAAGAGCATTCAAATCTTAGGTATCTTTCCAAAATGAAAAAACAGACAAACATAAGATGCTTGAGAAGCAATGACCTATTAGACTGCAATAAGTCAATGGGCATATTTCTTCCAAGGAGAGATAAAAAATATGTCAAGATTAATTGCTTACTCACTATAACTTCATATTAAGCACAAACAAGGGTATATCAAAGGCAAGATTCTATGATAACACGAGTCACAAAAACTTACCTAGCTTTAAGAAGTAAAAGAATAGTGAAGACTTCAAGGCTGTTGTAACCTCTATCCACAAAGTCCCCCTACGAAATTCCCACAGCAAATCACGATTGCATTCATATCAAATAATGTCAATAAAAGACGCAAGAGAAAAAGAAAAAACTCTGTACCATAAATATGTAATTAGTCTCTGGAACATGACCTCCAGTCTGAAAAAGCTTCATGAGATCATGAAACTGGCCATGGATATCACCACAGACGGTGACAGGACTGTTTACAGGCTGTACGTTTGACTCCTCGATGAGTATTTCTTTCACCTGTAAACATTATAAAACATCTCCTGGTTATGTAATCTTGGCTAATCTAGAATCAATCGCTGAGAAAAGGAGGACATCAAAATCATATCTGAATACATCCATGGTTGAATAGAAAGAAAGAAAAACCCTAAAATCACTATACAGAGGGTAATTAAAGACCAGATTCGAATTCACGTTCCATCAAGATTTACAGATACACCAAAGTAGAAGAAGAAGCTCTAAGCCTCCTCAATCGACTCAACAGGTACATTAATCCATTCAGAAGAAAAAGGCAAGTAAAGAGAAGAGGACTTACGTATTCGCAAAGAAGCTGAAGCTCGTCCTCTGAAAGATGCTGACCATCTTTAACTTTGGAAATCCATTGATCCAAATCCATAGCTCCCTCTCTCTGTTATATACCTCTGACTTAGTAAGAACTTCACCTCTTTCGTTCGATTTCAATAGCGACGGGAAAAAGGAAGAATCGAATCGAATCGAATCAAATCGAATCAAGATAGATCTACCAGAGAATCTTCGACTTCGTTAGGGTTCTTACGTAAGAGGAAGAGATGAAAAGGAAAAAAAAATGAGAGAATGAGAGGTTCGAGTTCCACAAAATGACACATACGGCAAAGGCAAAAAAAAAGATCTCGACCCAAATCCCAGATCGATCTCTGCCGCTTCAAACGCACAAATTACACTTTTGCGTTTGTATTTTTCGATTAAACGCAATCGTTGACGTACCAGCGTCTCATTGTAAAAACTACGATTGTGATCCCTCTTAATTTTGATAATTACAGAAAGTGTCAAAAACTTTATGATCTGAGTCTCAACAACCCTCCTTGAACAAATTAACAAAAATACCGATACAAAGGACTTCACTTTTGTTGAATCTCAATCTCCTAAATGTACATAATCCAACAATTTACAAAGGAATGGATGTGAAATCTATATACCAATCCAAACCAAAAGAATCATCAATTAGTAACTTTTTTTTTCTGTGTATAGAGTTGAAAAGGACAACAACAAAAAATTAGCAACACTTGTGGAAGTTGCTATGAAGAATGGTGGCAGCAAGTAAGGACAAAGTTGTCCATGAAATGGTTAAGCTCAGCTGTATACAGTTCTGGGTTACTCCGGTAATGATCTACATGAGGTGAAGATATGAAGTTGCAAGCTCGGACCTCGTGTCCTGCTTTCCTCTGCTCTACAATGAATGATTCAACTTGTTCCGCAGGTATAACTCTATCTGCAGAGCTGTAAATGTATAGCTGTGGACATCTTGGTTGTGCTGATGATAAAGTGTCTAGAACATCTGCGAGTCTCCTGTGAATAATATGAATGCGTGACTTTGTTAGTGTGAAATCATAGGAACTGGATGAAAGAATGTGTGTGATGAAAAGTTAGAGTTTGCTACCTGTTTACTTTAGGAAGATTTAGAATCACCGCAAAGAACTTTTCAAGGACCAAAAGCAAAGCAGTTTCTGTCGCGGCAGGTTTAGGCTGGGAGAAGTTTATACCGTTAGTTTGTGTTCCTACGTTTGACTCATATGATGAGCTTGCAGATCCTTTAGTGGCTACACTGTTCTTCTTCAAGAACGCAGCTGAGAAACCTGATGCCCATACCTGTTTTTACAAGCCAAATTAGTATCCAGAAATCTATAAAAGCTAAAAAGAATGAATCAAGTTCCTTAATGATGGCTAAAAGCCTAAAACCGTGTAAACTAAGCTATGCATGCAAGAACGCATACCGTAGGATCTGCAGCAGCAACAGGAGCTGAATCCACTATGCAACCTTTAACCTTTCCCATCAATGATGAATCTTGCTTCTGAAACTTTTCCAAAATGGCTCCATAACTGCATATGCAATAACAGATGGCTAGTTCGCTCAGTAAAATGTAAAACAGCAATGTAAACACATGAAAGAAACCCGGAGATATATATAGAACTCACGTTAACCAACCGGTGTTGCTGAAGGTGTGAAAGACGAGATTTTTCTTTTGTTCTTCATCTAACCAATCAGCCAAATGATTAACCAGCGACTCAATGTTCTTCTCTGCTTTTCCTCCAACTTGATAACTCATAATCTCATTCATAGGAAGAGTAAATGTGATGACATGGTAACCCCTTGAAGTATACCATTCCGCATATTTTTTAAGATGCTTCTGCTTTGATCCAAGCCATCCAAGCAAAACCACAACAGTTCTATTCTTCTCCAACGCACAGCTCGAGGAACCAGACACATCGACCGCACTACTCTCAGGCAAATGCCATCTATATGAAACATCAGGAACCACAAGCGAAGCTCCGATTGTGAATGCTGATGGTTTCGATGCCTTAGCCAATTCTGCAGACTGATAAACACTACGAAGAGCAGACAGAGAAGTAACAGAAGGAGCTAAATCACAGCACGGATTAGGAGCTAGGAGATCAACATGTGGTACAGGAACACGAATTCTCGAAAAAAAAGAGGAATCCGCGAGCTTGGAGGCTGAGAGTTGAGAAACCCATAAGGAGCTTTCGTCCTGAACAGAACCAGACACTGAAGCAGTGGGTATATGCTCTGAATCAGAACCTCGAACTAGTGATCTAAGAGATGAGAACCTCTCAGAGACATCAGCAGAGACAGAAGCGGCAATAACAGCAGCAGCAGCAACAAGTGGCCGTTGGATGATCCCAGACAAAGAACCCATGGTTGGCCAAAATCTAGCAGCAGACCAGTCTCAATAATAGAAAAACAAGTCCCTGCTATATAAGAAGAGATAGATTTGTAATAAGTATGGAGACACACACACAGAGACAGACACATGTTTAAAACGCGTGTAAGACTCCAAGATTGTAGGGACATGGTGTTAAATTACCTGGAAGGTTCTTCTTCAAACTCGGGCTGTCAAGTTTTGACAGCCCGACCTTAATGGACTGATGAATTGTCAGAAGTCAAAATCAATATTTCTCTCCCACCCAAATAACACTTACCTGCAAGATAATTGTTTCAAGTCAAATTATCTATTTTAGTTTAAAGAGTTTTAAAGCTTATGATGTTGACACAAAGGGGAAATTTTTTTTCTTAAAAAAAGTTTGATCTTCTCTATTATTTGTTCTTCTCTAAAATCATGATGATCCCCACCTCTAACAATTAAAAAAGAAAGTACTTTTCAATTGGATTATGTCTTCCCATACCCCAGAACTGATGAGAAAAAAAAACGATGATGAACAATTATAACTTTTTATTCCCCAAAATAAATAACCCAATTGAGATGGTGGAGAGGTTGAATCCCCAATTTTGCAAAAGACACAATACCACGAGAATTTATCACAAACTGAAAACAGTTTGAGAAAAAATCCCCAAAAAAAAAAAAAAAAAAAAAAAAAAAAAAGAGAGAGCTTGATCAATCTCGCATATAGATCTCTCCCGACGTGGCAATGGCGACCTTCTCATTATACGGGAGGAGAGGCGTCGAATAAAGACAATGATTAAACCAGACGGAAAACCAAAAGATTTCGAAAGCCGCTAACGAATTGGGTACGCAAAACAAATCAAATCGAATTCCAGAAGAGCAAATTGAAGAAACTCAGAGCAATAAAACAGAAAAGATGGTGCGGGGGCAAGGAAGAAGAGTAAATGTTGTGAATCGGAGCAAGAAAAAAAAAAAACTCACCACAGAGAGAGACGAGAAGAGGGAAAAGAGAGAGATGAAATTTTGTGTTTTGTCTTTTTTTTTTTTTCTCTCTTTTTTTAGGGCAAAGAGAAGGAAGAAGAAGGTAAATATTATTATAATCGCTTATTAATACAGTACGTCTTCGAATAAAAGAACCGAACATGTTTTTCTTAGCTGTTAAAAAAAAAACAAATATCTTTTCTATCTTGATATTTTTGAGCTTTTATTATATTGTATAAAAAGAATTTTTATAAACTTTGTTGAGGTTAATAAACTGTTTTAAATATTTTTATTTATAAAAATAAAATCTATTTCTAGGCAATGTCATTATTTTCAGATTATGCATGCAAGACTATTGGCAATTTTTTAGTGTGTTGTAGGTAAATTTGTTTGTTTATATATGTAATTTAACTACTAGATTAGGACCCGTGCTAGAGCACGGGTAGAACTCTTTTATTTATATTATAATTTTAGAATAAAATACGATTCTGAAGATCACGATTAATGCTAGATTATGACCTTAAAAACTTTTAAAATTAATCATATAAATTATATTTTATTATAAAATTATAATATAAATAAAAGAATTTTCAACTCGTGCTCTAACACGGTCCTAATCTAGCATTAAGGTTTAATTTTTAATTTCTGAATATGATCCCGAAGATCACAATTAATCTTGTTAAATTAGCGAGATTTGATTTCTTTTTATGATTAAGAGTATATTCTTATCCCTTTAATAAATTTTTTATTGATGTGTTTATCAATAAAATCTGTGGAAAATAAATTGGTAATATTGTGATTCTAGATATTTGGAACCATATACGTGATCTTCCGAAAATAAAGTTAGAATATCCATGAACTATCAATTTGGGATAACTCGTGTAAGATTTTCTGTTACAATTAAGATTTTATTTGTTACAATTAATATGTAGATTATTATAATCTATGTATAACCTATTTGTAACCATTTATTAAAATTATAAAGTCTACCAAAGTAATGTTGTGTATTTCCGAAATGATTATTCGTTACGAAATTGTTTTTTGTGGATTTGACCTCATGCATTACATGTATTTGTTAAAAAAAATATTTATTACAAGGTCAGCCATATGAGACTATTGTATACAACTTACTACCAAAAGCTAAGATAATTAGTATTACAAATACAAGACCTTATGAATCAGACCACTTGGATGTGAAACATACGACATTTCAATGACGCCAAAAGAAAAGGAGAGCTTATGAATGAGAGTTATGTATCTTGTGGCTGAGAGAAAACACATGTCTGGACGGTGGTGCAAGTCCAATGAGCTTTTGAAAATAGAAGAATATTCGATTTGGATATCCAATTAAAATAAAAAGAAAATTCGATTAGTATGAATGTATGAGGGAATCTTGGTTTTACATTACGCCATATTGTCCCCACCACCATCTTCTTTTTTTGCAATTCTCCATGACTTTTGGAAATCTTTTTTAAAAAATGATTTATTCTTAATCGGAGGATTACCAAAAGTGTTTGGATTCGTCTTAATCCTCTTTGTAGCTTAAGTTAACTTTCTTTCTTTGGATTATATATGGCGTCTAATTGATTCCAAAGTAAAACATTTTGGTCGATAAGGACATTTCTTTTCTTGATTCTTGAATGAATTCTTGAACTAATTAAAATTCGTTTATCATCGAATAGCCCACTAGATTGCTGATTTTACACAAAAAGAATCTAATTCTGTAGTTACTATTCTATTATTATTTTCCAATCGAGGACAAACATTATTCTCCAAAGTTGGTGAAAATATAGAATTTCGAAATTCTTCAAACAAATATATACAAATACCAGATTCACCCCAAGAAAAATATATACACAAATACCGTACGTAATGATCATTAGTTTTGGTCTTTTAAAGGTACACTTCATGTTTTGCTATGTACACTTCACTTCAAGCGTGGAAGCAACTCTTTTTACCCATTGCTTAGAGCATGATTAGTGGTAAGTCCTCTATGGGTTACTCTTGAAATTGGGCCCCAATTTCTTAATAAAAAACCCATTAATTGTCCAAACATAAGAGAATCGATACCGTGGGAAGGATCAGAAGAAACCACTTAAGAACGCTACGTGGAGGTTTATCATTGGTTGTTTTTTAAATATAAAAGCGGATTTTTTTTTCTTCGCCATTTTCTTCTTCTTTCTTCTCGACATTCTCTCTCTCCTCTGGCGAACGAAGCGGCGAGAGAACAACGGATTGTTCTGAAATCGGAAAAAATCAATGGATTCACGTCGAATCCTATGATTTTTCCGACTTAGATCTTATTCATGGTTGGTTACCCGGAGGCGATGGCTTCCAGATCGGCGAAATCGTTTCTCTCATCTCTTCTAGATTTTGACTTCATAATCGGTAAAGGCTAAAGCTTCCTCTTCTCTGGAATTTTCCCTCTATTTTTCTTGACGAGTTCCGATATCTTTTAGTTTTTGATTCTTCATCTTGATCAATTGAATTGTGTAAATTAGGGTTTATTGCTAACTTCTCATGGATTCGTTGAATGTAGTCTTGTCCTGATTTATTATGACTCGTTAGCTGTGTTCTTTTGCGGATTTATTGTAATTTCATTTGTAGATTAGGGTTCCATGGACTCTGTTTCTTCCTGTTTCTTCGATCTTTTCATTCTCTTGTGATAGCGGCGTTTTGTATGATTTGTGCAAATGTGGTTTTTAAAGAAAAGTGTACAATTTCTTACATGTTTGTATAAATGTTTTGGTGTTTTCCGTTTTAAGAATTTGCCATGGCTTTAGGTATTGTTATGTTTGAATGTGATAGGAGCTTGATCTGATAAATATGCATGGTGTGTGAATAATGAGCCACATTTGCTCTTGCTCATGATCAGTATGGGAATTATGTCACTCAGGTTTGGTTGGTTAATTTCAGATCCTATGGGAATTATGTGTTCTCTTCCTCGCCTAGAAACAATGGTATTATTCCTGATCTGGAGACCAGAGTTGTCTGAATCTTCTTCTTCCTGTCTGATTTTGTTTGATACTGTCTGATCTAGAGATTAGATTAAATTGATACTGTTTCTGAATCTAGAGATGAGATTAGATTAATACTGTTTCCTTTGTCTGATCTATAGATTAGATTGTTATATATTGTTCTCTTTGTCAGATCGAGAAACTACACTAATACTGTTTCCTTTGTTGTCTGATCTAGACATTATTAGATTGATACTGCTTCTGAGTCTTTTCTTTTGTCTGATTTCTGAGCGATGTTTTATGTCAAGGTGCTGGATTGGCTATCGCATATGCGCCTTACGCAGCGATTGGAATGGCAATGGCTGCCTCTGGCTTTTTTTTTGTGCATGTTCACGCAACTGTTTGGTGAAGGTATCTCAAGGCTTTAGATGATTCTGTTTAGGGATGTTATTAAGGGTGGGAGTTGCAGGTTTTAAGTGTAGTTGCAGGTTTTAACTGTTGGAGTTGCAGATTTTAAGTATGAGAGCTGTAGTTGCAGGTTTTAAGCAGTAAGACAATTAGATGTATTTTTTATTTTGGATTCAAATGACATTGTAACTTGTTACCTTGTTCGGATTATTTTTCAAGTTGACATCAAGATTGTGTTTGTAAATACATAGCAACTTTCTTTTGGGTTCTCTAGTAATAAGTGTTTTTGCTTAAGTTTCTCTTAGAGTTACTTTATTTAATTTAGTATTAATTATATAATTAATTAATATGAGAGTAACTATGGTGGGTTACTCCACTAATGATGGTCTTAAGCACAAAGAGTGCAAACATAGCTTTGCCTATTTTAATTAATCATATACCTTTTGGATTAAAATATGTAAGCATTGCAAGATTATAACTCCCCAAATCGCAACACTTGTTATATTAAAAAGATGGAGAAAAAACACAATTTACAAACTTAAATTAAGATTTTTTTTTGTTTTGTTTTGTATAATCACAGAATCCTCCTTCACAATGAGAGGCAAAACGAGGTTGTCTCAAGAACATCATCAACTACTTTACCAGATTAAAACCCCGCCAAATCCTTAATTAGCAAACGACCAAAGTTTGCCTCTAAGAACAATCTTCTCTCCTCCTCCATCAATATCAAAATATCAATACCTAGTGCTATTTCTCCTTCCCCACCACTTCCTCTTCACTTTCTCCATCGAACCACTGCTCTCTTCACTCCCCAGCTTGCTCAGTATCAGTTTCGTTTCCCTCAATCTCCCTCCATAATCCTTTTTCCATGTCTCAAACATCTGTTTTAGCCTCCTCAGCTCTCTGTCTGGGTTCAAGTTTGCTTCCACCTGACCAGATTTTACTTCCACCAAGAACTTTACGTCATCACCAAACACTTGAGCTCTCTGTTCGAACTCTTCTGCTAACCGCCCAATCACACTCAGACCCGCACTCATAGGCTGTAGTCTCGACCCTCCTCCGTTGCTTGTTTGGCTCCTGAACTGATTACTACTTGAATCCCAATCCGTTGCATCGCTCGCATTGACCGATGCATCCGAGTTTCTCGCCGAGTCCTCAACCGCTAGGCTTTTCTTTGCTATGGAAAGACTGGACTGCAATGACCGCATTTGCTTTTGCCAGATTTCTTCCATTGATTTCATCTTGGTCTCGTATTCTGACCACCGGTTCTCATACTGTTGAAGCCTCTGCTGGAGAATGTCATTCTCCTCTTCTTTCTCACGCAGGGCAGCTTCCGCTTTAAGTACCCTGCGTTGAAGCTCAGAAAGTACTGATGCCTTTACTAGCACCTCACCTGACTCATTTGTCTGAGCAGTTGGTCAAATACCGAAACAAAAATAGATCACATCAATGAGATGAAAGAAAACATAAAGATACTGTGAGAAGACAGGAGTGGAAATATAATAAGCCTTGTACCTTAGTGCCTCCAGATTTTAGCCATCCAATATCCCCTGAGCATCTTCTAACCAACCAACCACGAATTGCTGCGAAGAAGTTACAATAACTCAGTATCAAAAATGAAAAATGAGCTTGAGATTTTCCTAAATGTGATGATCTGTAACATCTAAGAAGAACAATAAACCTTTTTACCTGATTGTATCGAAACCGATGCATCGGTGATGCCCTTATACTGCTGCCTAGCAATCTTGCTTTTAACTTGGCTTTGAATTGTAGCAGCAGCCCTATGCCTCCTTAGTAACTCAGCAAACTCTTTTCTTATCTTCTCTCCACGAATAACTGGAGAAAAAGAGGTGGGAAATAGCAATATCTCAGTTTAAGCTCAAAATGTCTCCATTGCAATTAACACAAAGATGCAAAACCAAGGTAATTAATTGAGACAAAAGAGTCATACATGACTGGAGAACAGAAATTCCCATTTTAAGCTCCTTTAGGTGACAGCGTGCTTGGTATCCTCTAAAAGAGCTTTGAACACGTAAAATGCCATGGAGCGTACGGTTCCTCGTATCCTCAAGAACCCCAATCTGCAATGCACATGAGAATATTATTCATGCACTTTTAAAAGAAAGTCTTTCACATCAGGCGACTAGCTACTATACCTGGCCGGTTCTGAAAAACAACTTTGTGTAGCCAACTTGATACATCTCCGGCAAGATATTAAACTGATGGAGAATCGCAACTGAAACACTTAAAGGATCTTTATCAGCAATGTTCTCCACCAGAAGGAAACCATACCTGCAGTATGACATGTAAAAAACAACGTGGTTACAACTTCAGAAAAAAAAAGACTTCAATGTCCCTTGCATAACTAGTAAATGATGAATGGCGTTTTCACCTTCTTGAAAATTTCTGATGAGACATTCTTGTAGGAAATCCAGACCGTGAAATTCGAACCACTTCTAGGACTCCACAACATCTTAGCTGCTGTAAGACAAGCCCTTGCTCATACAACCCAGGAGACTGAACATTATTTGGCTTGATGCAGCGAATGAAATGTGGGGTAGTGTTTCCCAAACGTTGCATCAATTGGAAGAGTTGACCCTTGAAAAAATCCAGGCAAGATCATTAATAACAATGTATTATAGAATATGAGATGTTTGCTCTTTCTACAGTGTAAGCAGAAGCCTTTAGAATTAGAAAGGGGTATAAAATAATTGTAGTGAGAGAGGCAAAAATTGGTAACCACAACAAGTTTTGAAGATATATACGCGGTATTCTTGTCACCACATCTATGCAGATAATGAGTTTTAAAGTAAAGCATGTAACCAAAACGAAGTAACAACAGTCAACATAGCCTACCTTAAATTTAGTAGCTACGCTCAAACGCTGTGAATCAGCACCACCTGCTTTGTATAAAGGGCCGGCTACAGGTTTTTCAGATTGGATCAGCATGCTAGAAGCAAATGCTTGAGGAAGGAGGCAAGAACAAGAGGACAAAAGATGAATAGAATCCAAATGCAACAAGTCTCTGTTCTTCTCTAGAAATCCAGTCGTCTCATATGTAACCTGATTCGGAAAAGCAATTAAGAAAGCAAACTGTCAAGAGGTATTCATTTCCGAGACTAGGTTCCTGTTTTCTTTCGAATAATGAACAACTGTGAAAGAGCTCACAGATTCCCACTATAATATGCCTTTTGTAATGCCATGTATATTGGTGTCACTGAGGGTTCAGAAGCTATTACCTCTCCTGCATAATGCACAACTGTGAAAAGCTTCCCTTTATCTCCTCTGAAACATGAATTAGAGTGTAGATGCTCTTTTAGCTTGTTAGCAAGTGTCACATCTGTGCCATTTGGAAATGTAGATTCCTCATCCAAAAGAGAGAGCAGCCCCAGTGGTTTCTGCACAGACAACAGACGTAATTGCCTTAAAATACATGTTTCAGACCAAAAATAAGCATTTCACCAAATAAAAATGTTTCAGCTTAAAAGTAAGCATTTCACCAAATAAACTACGGTTTGGAATGTGTAAAAGTTGAACTCTATTATCTTCTTATTAGGGTGTCCATCTCACTTCCTAGTCTATTGTCTTCTTATTAACTACCTTTTCAAAGAGACTAAGACAATCTTGGTTGTCCTCAAAATCAACCCTGGTCCAGTCAATGCCATCCTGGATATATTCCTGAAAAAAAGTAGAAATAAACATTAATATCTTCGATCAGAGAAAATTGAGCTTTTAGATTGTAGTTCTATGTGAATGCACGACCAAGAAAATTTAATATATGAGCCGGTATAGTTCATACAGAAAGGGACAACTTGTTACCTCTTGCTCCAGCTTGAATAGATGACGATTAAAGTGTTGCTGCAATCTCTCATTTGCATAATTTATACAGAACTGCTCAAAGCTATTTTTCTGCAGAGGAATGAAAGTTGTTTAGGAAATTAAAAACACACATAAATGAACTTGAAGGGACTCTTTTTTCTGTTACGATATTTCCCCTTAGATCCTAATCGCTATTTCAACTACAATCAACAATTCATTGGCGAAAGAGTTCTAATATTTGTCACTATTTAGGGATGCCATTGCTAACAATCGTGATTTTGTTCAGGAGAAAACACAGAGAGAGACAGAGCAGAAACATACATCAAATGATTCGAAGCCGTAGATATCAAGAATACTGATAGATCTACCAGTCCGCCTCTTTCCCACTGCAAGAGATTTGTTGATCTGTTCAACTAGCCAGTCAAACAGGCACGAGTAGATTGATTTTGCTAAAGCGTCTCTTGCATCAATGGCCTGCAAGAAAATAAGAAAAAAATTCAGCAAAAGGGAAAATGTTAAGTACAAGAAAGACAAGACTGACTAAGATATTAAAGTTGAGCAAGAACAGGAATATTTTCATAATATTCGGAGGGATAAAATGCCTACTGTGAGACACTGAGACTTGAGGCCAAACGAGATTGAAAGCATTAATTTCATGTAAATGTGAAGCATGGAATCATGGATGCATAGAACAATATGCAAATGCAAAAATGTAGGCATAAACCAGAGCAGAAAAATTCCAATCTCTCATTTTACCAAATTACTTCTCCATATTGACTCTACAAAACCCTACTTCAAGTCTAATAATACACAAATAAAATATAAGCAAATCTTGTATAAGGCATACCTGCGGTAGTGTTAGCTTCTGAACAATGGTATCATTCCTAACTCTCATGTTACGTTTCGATAAAGTTAGCGTGAGGTCATTGATGTTGCACCCAATCAATTTAGCGACAGTTGACAAACCTGAAAAAGAAAAAAACAACAACATCAGTGCATCACATAGGTAGTCTATCTGCCAGATAAGGCAACACATTAAGCAAAAAAATTCTTGTTTCCAACTCCAAGACCCGAGACATCATAGAGACGACAATAATGTCTGGAATATAGTACAGCAACATCATAGAAAAGTGTAGTGGGTATGCCGGTTCAACGTTCATGGACGCAAAAGAGAAACATTTATACTTATATAATGTAAGCATCACTAGTTAGGGACTACAGTGGCTCACTTTCATCTGCTACAGGTTCAACGTGGTTTTCATTGTCAATAACGGTGAAGGAAACATTCCCCAGCCATAATACTGCAGCAAGCATTGCAAATACGCTTTCTTGATCTTCTTTACTAACGTGCACAATATCTAGAGCTTCCTGCAACAGCGAAGGATTAATCAATAGATAGAAAAATAAAGTTCTGAAATGAGTAGAAAGAAGAAAGTATTTTCTGAAAGAGGGAATTACCTTAACAGTGTGAAACCGTTCAGCATCATCGACTCCATTGATTGAATAACAATTACTCTGTCCCAAATATTTATACTCCTGTGCGCTTGTCAGATTTAGCTTCTCTGCATATTAATAATGAATGGGGAAAACAAACACAAATAAATAACTTTCCACCATTTACTAAACGTATATGTAGACCTAACAATTACAACATTGACTCAAAGACTGATGGTTGACATAATTTATCTTCATTTAAGATAGTTACAACCGAAAACATGTTAAGCACACAATGTTAATCCGAAAACCTACAGTAAACAATTTACAGACTTGATAACGGCCACCAACAATTAGGTCAGAAGGTTTTAATCAGTGATTGTTCTAGCTGTCAAGAAAAAAACTGTATTCTTCTCTTTAAAGTCACCTTTATAAGAAACCTTTTAGGATTCATGTTTTCTAAACATACCTCTAAGTGCAGGTGACGCCCCAGCACAAAGCTGATAAAATATATGATATGATCTTTCCCCTTCAGCACATTGGACCACTCTAGACTGTTAAAATGTGTCAACGTACAAAGAAAAAAATGTCAATGTTAATGAATTATGTTCAAAAAGGAAAGAAATTAAGCAGGGAAAATCATCTAACGAAGCTACCTTTTCAAGTAAAACTGCAAAGTATGAAGAACATGCCAAAAAAGAAGAAGCTAAGTTAGCTTTGTAGAAATAAATAAACAAAATGAAGTTGCAAAATAATGTGGTTTGCACTTACATGTTTGAACTTGAGCACCAGATATCTTTCCACTTTCACTAAAATGAATCTCTATTAGCTTCCCCTGTAAATTTTAATATCAATACAACATTGTGAGACATACGAAGACACATAACATTCAACAGCATCGCATAAGGGAACAATAATATACAAAAAGCACAATGATGGAAGGGCTTACAAAACGACTAGAATTATCATTCCTCAATGTTTTTGCATTTCCAAATGCTTCCAAAATGGGATTAGTCTTAAGTATCTCATATTCGATCCCACTTCCACCTCCAAGAGCAGCCAAGTATTGCATAGCTATCTTAGCTGTTTCTGTTTTCCCTGCTCCACTCTCACCGCTAGATGAGAAATAGAATCGTGTCATGAGAAATACACCACAATACACAAACTGAAAGCACCACTTCATTCAACAAATTTACTGGTCACTGTGTGTGGTAACTAATGCATCTTTACATGTCATGAAGTATTCTATAGCCAAAAAATTACCCTCATGCTACTGCCATATGAAATCCTATAGACGTGAAAATTCAAAAAAACTTAGCATAAAAGCGGACATTTCTACTAACCTGATAATGATAGATTGGTTAACTTCATCTGGATTGGAAAAGATAAAACGGTGTGAGAACTGAAATGTTTTTTAACTCATGAGAATTTCAAAGTTAACTTTCAATAAATAACAAACAATAAAGCATGATCTCACCGCGTATCATTTCGCGAATCGCTGTATCTGCAATTGCATAAACATGAGGACTCTCATTTGATCGCTTCCTGTATGCTTCAATGTAGCGATTTCCGTATAAAGGAACCTCCTTGAAAGGATTCACAGCCACCAAAACTGGCCCTGCTTTTGTCTAGTACAAAAAAAGGAAAAAGCTTAGAAGCAATAATAAATGCTGGAACATACCATATGACAACAGATTCAACACTATTACCCTGATGAACAAAACTATCAAAACAAAAAGACTTACATAAATCATATCTTGGTTGTATCGATAGTTGAGGTTGTACAACACTGATGGCTCGTTTAAGTAACTTAGTTGCATTAGATCGTCTACTCCATCAAGAATATCAGGATTTGCAGGTACTAGAGTCTCGGATATGACTTTTATAACCTGTTTAATCAAGTGCAGAAGTGGTATCTGATCATACACTTGAACTATTAACTCATGCCTACCTTGGGATACAAAAAGTCACTTACGTTTCCCTCGGGCAAAGAAATAACAGACTCCTCTCCTGAAGTTGACAATATCTTCCCAAGCTCCCAGTTACCATTTGGAAGTTGAATCCAAGATTGCAGTATCTAAAGTTTAAAAAAACTGTCAAAATTTCATCCCATATTCTTATAACTTTAGAAGCACTAAGTTTGTTCTGAATTTAGCTAGAAATCCATCATATCCATGACATGTGTGACTGAGCCACAAAACCCTCAACCCTTGAGTATCAGAAGTAATACCTTCTTTCGAGCATATGCACTAGTGTCGCTCCACCTGCGTTCATCACTCTGAGGCAAGGGCATTGTAGCAGTACCAGGATCCACATCATCGATCAAAGACTGTTCTTCAACAAAAACACCATGCCCGCTATAAGGTGAATCCTCAGTATCCCCAGCAGCAGTAGCAGTTCGACTAACACCATTCCTTAAGCCAACTTTTCTTGGAATACTCAAATTAGCCGAGGAAACACTCCCGCCAGAAGATTTTTCAAGTCGATCCGAGATTGGTGAACCATCAAATCTATAGTCTGCTGGCAAAGATTTAAGTGACTGCATGGATGGAGTAACCTTTTGGGACATTTTACTGCAAGAAAGAAACGAAACTTATCAGCTTATATGGAAGTGTTCAAGAAACAAAAAAAAGTAAACAATCTATATTTGGTTTCCATCAAGCTTTTGAAGAAGAACCCCACTCCAAAAGACCTATCTAGCTTCTAATGGCGGGGACCATACTTTTAAGGACATAGACTGACATGCTTTTTTTCCTTAGTCTTCAGTCAGTGTTTTCAAGTTTCTCTATCAGAATGGGAAATGTTAGGCCAATCTCTGAATGGAGTAAACAATGAAACGACGACATTCATTGAAGAGGTTGACAAAATCTTGAGAAGGAGAGTTAAAAAAAAAAAATGCGATTAAAATATCTAAAGGGCTTTGCCTGGTTGACATTTTAACACATCTCTTGCTGAAATTTTCAAGAAATCGAAAAATTGAACAGATAAAAAGATAACAAATTTAGCTCAAATCTTGAGATACAAAAGACAACTTCCTTATTTCTATGTATGGTTCACTCCCTACACACAAACCAAACAGAAGACGATACGAAATTTCTAATTTTGTTGAGAATTCATTAAAAAAAAAAAAAAAAAAAAAAAGAGAGAGAAACAGAACAAAAGCAGAAATTTTTCAAATTTGTTCGATTTAAAGACCCTTTCAAATACCTTCCAAGAATCAGAGCTCTGCTCAGCAAAAAGATATAAAGCCAATCGGCAACACCTTGAGGAGAAAACTTCAGATTCTCAAAAAAAAAAGAATTGATTTTTCTGGAAGATAGATCTCAGACAGAGAAGACCCACCACACAGAAGAAAACTACTTCAGATTCTGTAAACAACTCCGGAAATGGAAGAACAAACAAAAGGGGTAAGAACAGAGTACACTAATGCGGTAGAAGAAGTGAAATTACAGAAAAAGAAGAAAAAAAAAAAGAGTAGAAATCTCCAAAGTAAACAGTGGAGATTTCAATTTTTCAATTTACTGAGAAATTTTGGAGAGAATATCTTAAAAAGTGCAGCTTTTTTTCTCTGCTTCACAACAAGAAAAGAAGGAAGAAGAAAAAAAAAAAGAAAAAGGAAAAAAATAAAGAAACTGCTGTTTTTCCTATTTTTCATTTTAATTTTATATCGTAATTTTTTAACAAAAATAAAATTTAAAATTATCCGACAATTTTGAATGTCTTTGCGTTTTTTTGCCACCAACTGAATTTTGAAAACATGAATTTTCAGCACCTCACATGCTCTGAAATGACGATTATGACCTCGTTTTGTATTTATTTTCTTAGAAACGATGTTGTTGCTTCTTTTTAATTTTTGAGTTTCAGATCATAGATTTTAATGCTGATATTTTCCTCTTTTAATGTACTTAATTCGAATTTAAGATCCTTTTTTTTGAATTTTTCTACAAATATTTGCTCACTAATTATAAGAATTGATAGATTAATCTTGGGGGAGTGTGTTGGGTGAAGTACTTCATGTAACTTATTTATACTAGCTATGCTCTTTTCATTTTTATTAATTCGTGTTATTTTAATTTGTAACATGATTTAGGCTTTGAATCGTGTATAGTATGCTCCGGACCAGACTAAAATTGGACTAATCAACACTTAATTCACCATTTACTATTGCGTACTAGTATGCATTGTTGTATACTAAAAATCTCCATATTAGTACATATAACTCCATAGTCCATATCATTTTAAAATCACTATTGGTCTGTATTTTTCAATCCACTCAAAAGCTTCGTATCATTATAAACTTTATACTAACATGCTCTCTATAATTCAATGTTTTGCATACCACAATATTGGTATGCATAGTTCAACGTACACCATACCATACAATCATTCCTTAATAGTCTTGTTTTTTTTTTTTTGGTTCCAACATGATTTAGTAGTTATCTTTGAATTTTGTTAAGAGTTTAGTTTTCGATGTGTAAAATGTGTACTATTCTTTTGCAGATGTAACTAGATTTTAACCCGCGGTATACCGCGAAGATATAATTTTATTATAATTTATATTTTATGTTGTATATGTTTGTTAAATATTGGATGTTTGTAAATAGAAGAATAACTAAAATTTCTGGTTGTTGTGCGGCTAAATATTTAAATTATTTTTTTAACCCGCAATATATTTTATGATCATTTGTTTGTTATATTTAGTTTATTTTATTTAGTGTTTGAGATTCTATTTTGATTTTTAATTATTATAACAAAAAATAAGGGGTCTAAATACATAATTAGTAATTTATACGTTGTGATTAAGTCATATTTTCCTAATGATTTAATTATTTTATACAATCTTAGTTAAGTCAACTTGATTTTATGTCAAATATTCTAAGATTAGTAGTGTTGATAAATAATTAAATGAGGATTTAACCCGTGTTAATACAAATTTAATAATATTTTATTAATTTCAACATGTACTCTTTATAACTCATCTACTATATAACTTTTAAACTTTTTTAATTTTACATATTCGTAATAATTAAATTTTTAAGTTTATATATGTTAATTAAAATATTTAAATAAATGTCAATCAAATTTTTTTTTTACGTTAAGAATGAAAGCTCACAGGTTTTGGAAAACAAAATGGGAATCAAATTGTTGTTTTTTTTTGTGTTGCAAATGATTCACATATACATAGAATATCTTCAAAACACAACATCATTTGTTGTTAAATATATGATAGTTTCTATTTCTATATTGATTGTTGTTATTTTTTTTTAGTTGAAATGAAATGAGAAATATTTAGGAAACAAAATCTGGAGTAGTGTAAGTTTTGGAAATGTTTTAGGGGTTAATGTTGCAAATAAATTTTGAAATAAACAAAACTAAAAAGGCATAAAACAAAATATACTTCAAAAATGTTAATATAGATATTAGCTTTTCATATAGAATTGATTGTAGAATTAATGATTCTCTCGTTGAGAAAATTTAATATCAAATATAAATCCAACTGTAACATTAACCAGTTGCTATCTCAGCCATCAAAAATATCAAGAAAGCTAATCAATGTGCAAGAAGTAAGAGATTAGAATCGGTCCATATGTTTTCTATTTCTCAAAAATACATCTGCAAAAAATTTAATATATCATTTTCTATAATTAAGTCAACCATATATATTAATTAAGAAAATTGGAATATTTTGAGTTTAGATTCGTTTTAATATAAAGGTACAAACATCCTTTCCAAGGTCACATACACACACTATGTGAGCTATGTTGATGGGCAATGTTATTATTGTTGAAAGTTCAATTTGATCATCGTCATGTAATTCATATTCATTCTTAATCATTAGCAAATTCGATTAACGATTTGTTTTTTTACGTTTCGTATTGCTAATAACCAACGGTAGTAATTTTTTTTATACATTTTGTTGTCGCTAATTAAGCAACTATTTCTAACATTAGTGTTTTAAATTTTGAATTAGTGTAATATATACCACCAAACAACCACAATTCAGTCTTTAGTTATTACTTATTAGGGCTTGACTGGTTCAAACGCTGCGGTTGCGGTTGCGATTGCGGGAGATTGCGGAAGCGGACGATTGCGGTTTCAAGCGTTATTAAGCGTTTTGAATGACTGGTTTAGCGGTTTAAAATTGGTGCGTTTGCGGGAGGTTTACGACTGGTTGACCAGCGGGTGCAATAGCGGTTGGAACATAAAAAATGTGATATATAATTATATAAATGTTTTAAAATATCAAAAACTTTATTAAACTTGATTTATAATTAAACTTCATTAAAAATAATAAAATAATTATTTTAAAAACAAATAAATTTCATAGTGAAATACTTATTACTTTATGCATTTGAGTTTTTACCAAAACTTTAATTAAGTAATTTGATAAATGACTAAACATATGTTTTAGATCGTAGATCTTCTTTCTCAAATCTCACACACTCAATAAGTTCTGTAGGGCAGTATTTGCATCGGTAGTAATGATCAAGCGAGAGTTGAGAAAAGTCACTCATGATTTGTTTTTATTTTTCACAAATAATCTTATTTACTTAAATTTATGATGAAATGTTATATTTATTTAGATTTTTTTGAATTTATGTGCGATGTGCCATTAAATATACATCAAGTTTTCCGGGTTATTGTTAATTGAAATCTTATTTTTTCCAATTGTTTATTTTTTAATATTCTTAATCGTATCCGTAGTTCATTTTTTCCCATCCTTAATGAATAAAATAGTTAGGTAAAAGGTATATATATATAATATTTCATTATGATTGACTTGTTTCAAGTTAAAAAAAAAAAAAAAATTCCAAACGCAAACGCCCGCAACCGCAAACGCTTGCGGGAAACAGCTTTTGGAATTCAGTGGTTGGGAGCGATTGAAAGCGGCTGGGAGCGATTGGAAGCAATTTGTGTGATTGGCACCAATCGCTAGCAACCGCTACCACCCGCAAACGCAGCGTTTGCGGGAGGTAGCGGGAGAACCAGTCGTTACTGTGACGAAACGATCGAACACAAAATAATCGTTGGTTAACTTCTCAAAATATCTTGTGACGTTGGTATATTGATTTAATTATTGAAAATAAGTGACTTACCTTATATATACTTTTAAGAGGATGATATATATTTCAACACTGCAAACTTATATAGATGTATGTTTCTTCAAATTATATTATTCAAAATGATGAAATGGTCACTTTTGAAAAGAAAAAAAAAAAAGTGAACGACTACCAAATTTACACAATATTTAGGATATTATAATTTGGTTTATCATGTATTTTGTTTGCTTCAAAACCCATAATCTACTTCTCTCTGAAATCAGTTTCACCAAAGAATCAACTGCAAAACTTTCTCCAGCCACGAAAGCGAGTAATCGATCACCATCATGACGAGTGTAACAACAATAAGAAAATAACCTCACGTGAAGCGCCATGATTCGTGATTTATTTAAAAAAAAAAAAATTTTTAGTATAAGAATTTTTTCATACACAAAAATAAAAGTTTTTATCACGATTTATGAAAAAGATGTATGAAAAGGATATTGAAGAGATCTAAACATATACATAATCTATAAAATGTATTTGGTTTTAAATGACTGCTATGTGATAAATAATGGTTAAGAAAGTAATTAAGGTGTATTTTGCTCGTCAAGTGTTATAAAGAGTATGTTTCAACATTAGTACCAAATACCAATGTGAGATTCTTTAACTAGTAAGTACCGCAAGATTTGTAGATATATAATCATTTCTACAAATGAACAACCTATAAACAAATAATCCACATATATCACTGAATTCCACGGATATTGTTACTTTTTCGCATATGAAAACATGTTGCGACCATGTGATTAAGTAAGCCTTTCGAAATCATTTTTTTTTTTATGTCGACCACATTATAATGTCACTTAAAAAGCAGCGGTGTGCAAAATCGTGATTGCAAGGTTTCTACTATGTGTAAATCCTAAACCCATTTTTCAGTTTCTCACACTCACCCCTCACAATGTTAATTAAAGTATACATAAAAGTTGCATTCATATGATGAAAAGGTGAAAAGGGTTTAGAAACATACCGCAAGGGATTGTTTATCTGATATATCTACTTTTAGATATTATCAGCTTTGTTTGCCACTTTCTACGTTTCGTTGTGTCCCATCTTGATCGATGTTTAGATTTCATGTCCGAGTCAAGACGCCGAACAAAAGAGAATCTATCATTGTCGACCAATTGGGCATGGCCACTATTACATTGAAACTTGGAACGTCAAAGCATCTTCTTCCTCACATATAAGATTAAGATCATTAATAACTTCGGAATTAGACAATCGTTATTGTAGGTATCAATGATATACCCCAAACCTTAAATTATCTGTCCCCTTCCTTTGGCGGATCTAGTCGATGTAGGACAAACAATGTTGTTTTTTGATTATGATTGTCCCATAAATTTTAAAACTATGACAATGAAAATATGAGTAGCAAAAGCTTAGGACATGCAAATTTGTAAAACCATGGTCATTCACACTTGCATATCGCACTAATTAAGGTACAAATCTTTGTTTTCTTTTTGACAATAATTAAGGGACAAATCTATGGAACATGGGATCATAATTTCTAGTTAGTTCAACAACAACAAGTACAAAAAGACAATAGTAACTCGCATTCACCTTCTCGTTAGTACTCTTAATTTAATACGTTCAATAAAAAATAAAATTATGCCAAATCAACAAAATTTGGACGGAAAACAAAAGAAAAAGAATTAGCGTAAATTTTCCTGTTAATTATTATGCCAACTCAACAATTCCAAAGCTATACAAAAAGGGGAAAGAAGGGAAGAATACGTGTATAGCCAAATTACTAATATTATACAAACATTTTACAACAACCCAAAAACTAATTAAACTGGGGGTTCCGAAATAACTATGGAGACCCGTCTGGTTTTCCCCAAAGAATACTTCTTCATCCAGCCAGTTATTAGAATCCTTACTAGTAAGCAAAAAACCTATATCATGTATCAACTACACCACTTTTTTAGCAAGAGAGTTGTTTCTTAACCTAGAGACGCTTCCTTGCGCACCTGTCAAGGAACATCCTGATCTTGACGGTGGAGTCGCTGAATATATAGAAGAAAAGCTACCAATAGCAAAAGTATTGAAATTAGGGTTCTCTAGTCAGACGTTTTGTGGAAGAAGATGCGCACGTTACTTGGGTATAGGTTTACTTTTGGATTTAGTTTTTGGGCAATATTCTTACTTTCGTTTTAACATCTAATACAGTCAGTTTATGTGAATTTTTTTTGAAAACTATCTCTACGTACGTGCCTCTTGCTTATAGATACAGATCTTCATCAAATAATCGAAGTAAAAAAATACTCGTGTTTAAACCTAATGACATACTCCATTTACGCAAATATCTTGTGAGTTATAAAAGTGTCAAATGTGATAATAATATTCAAATATAAAATACTTTTTTCAATTATACAAGTTTACCTATTAACATAAATAATCAGTTTACAAGAATACTATTTTGTCGTATATAATTAACATATACATTGCATTTGATTAAGTGAGCCTTTAGAATTCACAGTTTGTTGCTTGTCCGCATTGAAATGCGCATTTGAGAAGGACGAAGCGATGGGGAAATCACAGGTTGCACAAACTTACGACTACGTGTAGTAATAGATAAGTTTAGAAAACATAAAAGCTGTAAAGTCATTTTATGAAAAGGTCAAATAAACATACCACAAGGGACTGTTTATTTGATAATATCTCTTCTTCTTTTAGATAATCAGTCACCTTTGTCTGCCACTTCATACTTTTGTGTCCCATTTTTCGTATGTCCAAATGTTTAGATTTGAATGTCTGAATCGCAATTGGGTATGGGGTCTCGATTTCACATACCCAATCCATGGAAAGGTGTTTATGAGAAAAATAAACCATAACACGATAATGAAGATTTGCAAATTTTAGAACTCTCACATTCGTTATAATATCCCCAAAATAACAACGAATTAAAAAAGAAAAACCTTTTTTCAATGTACAAAATATGGTAAGATCTCAATGTCACTTTTGTTCCCTAATGAAACTACTTTTTTTTCTTCTTCTTTCTTTTGAACTTGCGATATCCTGCTGATCCAATTTCCAAGCAATGACTCTGGCCTGGGCAACACATACTGCACCACAAATGAAAAGCAGCAAAAGCATTTAGACAAAGCAAAGGTCTTAAACAAAGGCCAGTCAATGGAAGTGATTTCATTTCTTCAGTGTACTGCAATGTAAACCTCATGAACCCAACAACATCTGGTTCCAAAAACCCAACCATGAAGGTCCACACCTAAGTGTGATAAGTATCAATGTAAACCTCATGGAGTAACTGGATTAGCGGCAATCCGTAACTCAAATAACAATTTTGTTGCTTATAAGTAGTTGTGCGTCAACCACACCAATTTGATATTTCTCCAAAGAATCAATCAGTACAAACCTTAGTCTTTACCCAACTAACTTACCCATGACCTAGAAGTCTCTTGAATCCACTATTTATGCTAATCTTGAGACTCTTAGTTAACTCTCAAACAAGCTCTCTAGTTATGCTCAAATGGCCATATGCAGATGAAATCTTATGCATTCCTCATGAACACTAATCACTTCCACCTCTCCAGCATCTTTAAGAAAGAGCTGCTATTACATTACCCAGCACAGTTATATCTCAACATCACACGAAGCTAGTGACAGTGAAAAATCTCATAAGATACCCATACAAGTTCTCCCCATGTTGTCATCCACGTTGAAAATCTCATATCACAAAGAAGAAATGCTAAACACCAAGTTGATCAGAATATCACATGCCAATCTAAAATAAACAAAATGTAGAGAGTTCAAGATTAGGCAGGCTACAACACAAGATTAAAAAGAACTCATATATGCACGATCTACAGAAGCGTTGCCTAATTTATGATACAACAAACTATTTCTTCTCTCCAAGGCTTTAAAGTTTAAAGTAATCTAAGCTAATCACTTTCAGCATCCTGTTGGGTCTAAATAAATTTCTTTATCTTATCTCACGTATACCTCTGAGTCTAGCTCAGCGACCTGAAGATATCTAATAAGCAAGGAAACATATTGCTAACAGAGATAGAAGCAAGAACAAGAATGAAATAATATGTTACAGTGCTATCTACAAGTTTGTGCCTATGGAAATTTTCAAAACAAGCAGCCACGTTTAAAAGCTCAATATTGCAAAAGAGATGCCTAACTTGAACTTCCAATTTCAACTATTAGATAGAGGCATCAATGCAATGGCCCGAATATACATTTCCAGTATAGCCACACATTGACAATGTTCTTGCAGCCACACATTCTACTATTCTGTACCTATCAAAAACCGCAACTAGTCTAGTGGCACAAAGATTACCTCAATCCAAATCTTCACCCCTGGTCTCAAGATTACCTCCACCGGCACCATGTGCTCCTGAACCTGAACCAGGATCAGAACCAGAGCCATCTTGTCTCCTGAACGGCCAAGGAAGCTGTATATTAAACGTCCTTGGAGTTTGCTGTCCTTCAACCGAACCCTGTCCATCACCACTCCCCTGAACTCCTTGAGCCCTGTTCTCATAATCAGGATCATCTGTAGGCAACTCAAACCTACACACGGGACATGAGTTGTGCAACTCAAGCCACGGAAGAAGGCAATCCTGATGAAACACATGCTTACAAGGCATCTGCTTAACACCACTACCATCCTCAAACTCATCCATACAAACAGCACACTGGTTCATCTCCGATTTCAACATATCCTTAGTTACCTTAACAGTAGGAAGCGCATCGATGGCTGATTTGGAAGCAGGAGGAGTTCCGTAACGGTTAGGATCATTCTCAGCCAGCTGCTGAATCAACTGCTCAAGACCTGGACCAAAGAAGTAGTCACCGAGATTCCCAGGGATACGATGAGCTGGATCCGAAGGATGATTCTCAACCACGAACTGAACGTGCGTACCGCTAGATCGAAGATGCTGGAGATGATTCTGGAGAAACGAGACCGGATCAAACGCGTCAGACTGCATCGGATTCTGCTGAGTGGAGCGAGCCTGTGGTTGCATCGAAGGACCGAAGAAGCTAGAGCTCATGAAGTCCATGCCGGAAGGAGAAGATGCGGAAGTGCCGAATAAGAGAGGGAGCAAGGTGGAGAAAGGATCAGCCATGGGGAAAAAGGAACCATCAGTGTTAGGGTTGAAATTGGGGGGAGGATTAGGGCTGCGGTCTTCGAATTCTTCGAGAAACCCTTGGTTACAAATTGGACAGAAAGGATCAGCGGATGCGGTAATCGAGATTGTGACTGTGCGATTGCACTGGTAACAGAAGAATGTCTTGTCGACCGCCGCTGATGCTGCGGCGGAGCCAGTTGAATTTACGCCGGAAGACATGACGGATTCTGCGAAAAAATTTCAGAGCGCGAGAGAGACGAGACGAAACGAAACGAGAGGACGAAGGAAGAAAAGAACCGTCAGAGAAGTGTGAGACAGGAGAGAGAAAATAATTCTTTGGTTTGTGGCCGACCCCTAACAATCTTCTATACAATTTGGGCTACAGCCCATTAACGGCTCATGTATGGTTCTAAAACTTAAATATATTGACCTTATTTTTATTTATTTTTTTGTGGATATCAGATTTATAGTTTTTAATGGATTTGAGATTATTTATTTAATCATTCTACTGATTATTATAATTATAGGAAAAGGTTACATTCTAATAAAAAAGTCTTGGATTTAAAATTAAATAACTTAGGTAAAAGGATCTTCTTTAATATGAAGATATGTAAAGATTATGGTTCTATCATAGTTTAGTTTAGGAACTATTTTACTATATATGTAACTAAAAGTTATGATTAGGAGAGTCAATATAATATTTCCTAAACATTAATGTGTTCTTCTCTTATCACATTCAATAGCTTATTCATTTTTCATAAGACTATGACTTTTTAATTTGGTTGGATAACCAGAGCTGGGATTTTCTTGTAAAGCATGCGTAAGGGTAAATATTTTTATGTTTAAAGAAATCACCATGAGAGCTGAGAACTCGGGTCCTCTTCGTGATGAGTTCTTTATATAGAAATCACCATGAGATTTTTTCTTTTTCTTTGGGCAAAAAAATTCACCATGAGATTGATAGACTTTAATTTGTTTTCTTGCCTGTAAAACTTGATATATTTAAACTGAATTGTAATAGTATAGATCGATGTGATATTCAAGCAGCTTATAGTAAAAAAATAAAATAAATACATGATGAAAATGTAAATGATGTAATCTATAGATTTATGTGGTGTGTTTGCTCTAGGAACATGAGTTCGCATTTTTTTGGTCTTCCTTTTTCCAATAACAAGGAACAATATTGAAACATGTAAAACAAATCGTCTCGATAATTATCATGTAATTTCACCCAGAAAACAATTCAAATATCGACAATCACGTACTCTCTTACATAGGTTTGGTATTATTGTCGTCATCATGCCCACCAATAACTGCATCATCTGGGATATACTTTTTCCAGAACCAATGCTGCTTCCAAACTCTTCCCATCTCTTCAATAGGAACACCTCTGGTCTCCGGCAACAAAAAGTAGATGAAAACCGTCATGACCGCCACCATGCTTGCAAAGAAGTAGAAGAGACCAAACTTCATGTGACAAAGCATTGTCAAAAAGAATTGACCAATGAGGAAAGTGAAAAACATGTTGACAGAGACGTTGATGGCTTGTCCCGCTGGTCTGATTTCCAAAGGACATATCTCACTAGGTACCAACCATCCCAACGGACCCCATGACCATGCAAATCCCGCTACGTACACACATATGAAAGCAAGAATCCAATCTGCCGTTGCTGGCGTCAAGGTTCCGGTTCCCGTGGTTCCGAACTTTGCACCGATGAAAGAACCAACAAGAACCTGGCAGATGAACATCTGAATACCACCTTCAAGAAATAGCAACCTTCTTCCATATTTATCAACCGCGTAAATTGAGACAATGGTTGAAAGCATGTTGACTACACCGGTTATCACAGCGGACATAAGAGAAGCATCGTCACCAAAACCAAGAGTCTTGAAGAGAACAGGAGCGTAGAACATAATGACGTTGATTCCAGTGATCTGTTGGAAAAAGGGAATCGCAGAGCAGAAGATCAAAGCTGGTCTGTATTTACTCTTCATGATGTTCTTCCATGGATACTCCACCTTTTTGGCAGCTTCAACGGCATCAATGAGATCTTGAAACTCATGGTCAACGTTGTCAGCTCCGCGTATCTTCTTCAACATATGTTTTGCTTCCTCGTATTTGCCTCTCTCGAGCATCGAGTTTGGTGTATCGGGCAAAATGAATGATCCAATCACCATCACAACCGCTGGAACAGCTGCTAAACCTAAAGAAACCCTCCATCCATTTTGAGCCATCTTTGATGTTCCATAGTTTATCATATTCGCCGCCAGGATTCCAATCGTAATAGCCATCTGAAAACCAATGTTTAAAGCTCCTCTTATCTTTGCTGGAGCCATTTCCGAGAGATATACCGGAGTAGACTGCATGCACACACAAAAAATAAGTATAAAAGATTGAGATATTAACCTAAACCACATAATACACAAGAAAGCAACATATGCCTTACCTGGTTAGCAAATCCAACACCAACACCGAGCATAAGTCGACCAATGATGAGCATTGCAACATTAATGGCAAATGCGTTGAAAAGTGCACCGATGAGGAAGGCTAGTCCACCAATAAACATAGAAACTTTACGTCCATGTTTCCTAGTGATAACCGAAGCCATAAAGGAAGCTACAAGAGCTGCGATGTAGAGGGAAGAAGTGAACAATTGGAGCATTTGGTTATCGAATTTGCAGTAAGCGGTGTCGTGCTTCGCCTTTTGCATTTGGCTCTCTACTTGAGGGAAGAACTTGGTAAGAAATTCCTCCATCGATGTCACTCCTCCTGAGATTCCAAGGTCATAACCAAAGAGGAGACCTCCCATGGCGGCAACAATACATGTAATGATAACGAAACCTGTGACTCCTCCTTCATAACTTCTTCCACCACCTCCTCCTTCTGATACAAAAGCTCCTCCTGCCATTTTTTTGGTGCTGTTGTCTAAGAAGGAATCTTGTGGCTTAATTCGAAAATGAGTTTCGCTTTGTGATCTTTTTAAATAGATCAATGTAGGTACCCTATAATTAGATGTATTGAGAATATTGCGTGTTATGTTATAACTTATAAGTTTTATCTATCTTTGTATGACTTGGGGATTAGGATTAGGGGAAGTAGTTATATAGTTGGAACAAGAGTTTACTTTTTGTTATAAACGCCAAGTCTCATGGAGACTCTTAACTGTGTGTAGACCGTTTCTTTTACAGACATTATTTTCCTTATTTATTGATCTTTTCATTTTTCACATGAGAGATCAGATAATATCCTCTGTCTATAAGGACTTCTTTAATCTGTTTTATATTGATCAATTACCCAACAGTAGAAACTTGTCATATAACAAATTCATAATCTCTTTCAAATTTAACATTTCATGTAACAAATTAGTCCGTTGACAAAAGAAAAAAATAATAATGATCAATTAGGTCAATTTGATTTCTTTTCTATAAATAATGTTTCGGCAAAAAGGAATTTTATATACAACTAGAATTTGTACCCGCGCACGCGCGGGTTTAATTGAATTTTTTTATCAATAAAAATTGTTGAGCTCAAATATAATCATACCAACTTTTGAGTATAAATCTATATAAATATTAAACTTACTTTACTCAGTGATATACAACTATATATTTTTGAAGATAATATCTATTTGTTATATCTATTTGCAAATTTTTAAGTGAGATTTTAATTAATATTTTTATCAATAAGAATCATTGAATATAAATATAATTTGAAGATTAAAAGATAAATTATATAAATGTCGTACTTATTTTACTAGTGTCACAATAATATTATCGACAATATTCTTCTGACCTTTTATCCTTAAAAGAGTTAATTCCATATTCATATCCCATAAAAACATAATTTTAAAAATTCTAACGTCAATGTCGATCGTTGATCTAATTATAGAGACCATTTAAACATATCGATATCCTACATTAAATACGAATATACAAAGTTTTATGAATATTTTTAGTGATATGTCGCTACAATGAGGTTGTCCAAATGCATCATCTGCCATAATGGAATTTCCAACTAAGTCAAGAATACTTAAATGATGAAACATTTAAACCCCACAATGAATATCTATTGACTAATCCATGTTACATATTTTCTAAAATCTCATATATTATTTTCAGATGTTAATTTTGTGATGCAACCTCAGCTTCATCTTCTCAAAAAAAAAAAACATAGTGTACTTTAAATTTGTTGTTTTTGCCAATGTTTTAGGTTAAAGCATTTTAATAATATATATATATATATATTATATTTGTTATATATGTTTTATATTATGTTATATAATTGTAGCTCCAGTTGATAATATACCTTATGAGATATGCTACACAAATCACATGCCACTTTTTGTAACGACTTACATATCATTTTCTTATATATCTTGACCATTGATTTTGTTTTTTTAGATAGATTATTTTTTCAAAAAAAAATTTCATAGTTTTCTTTTTAAAAAGTGTGCCTCTTACAATGTCTTTGTTTTAGATCAAAATTTATAAGTTAAGTTAAATAATTAATCTTTTCTTTCTTATAAGTAATATTTAATAATAAATCTATATGGTATATGTTTCTTAAAAACTAATGTTTCACTTCAATTTTATTTTCATGTTTAGATATTTATAAATACAATTACATAACTTGTTTTTTTACTTCACCATGCATTAAAATCCTACTTACATTCTAAAACTCATTAACCTATTCTAAATTTTAGAATATAATCATTTTTTGGTTATAATTTTAATAATAACATTATTACTAAAACAAATTTATAGTATTATTTTTACTATTTTAAAATTTTTATTTATTTTACTTAATTTATTTTTAGATAGTTATTATTTTTATTATTTACTAAAATTTTTTATTATTGTTTATACTATTTTAAAATTTAATTAATTTTAGTTAATTCGTTTTTTATTTATTTATTATTATTAAATATAAGTAATAAATATATATTAAAAATAATGTTTTTTATATAAAAAAAAATTGATTAGTTGGATGCTGATGTGGAGGAAGGAGGAGTGAGCAAAGTTAACTTTATATATATAGATACATAAATTAAAAATAAATGGAAAACGTAAGAAGGAGTTTAAAGCAAATGAAAAGAAGTAGATAAGAAAGGACTTCAGTTATCAATTGCCATGAGCTCGTTGTCAGGTTAATTTGATTTGGCATCTCACAGATTAGGTTTGGTCGGGAGTTTGACTATGTTCATTCATGCACGTCAGTCATTACTCAGTACTTATATATCTTTTTAGGGGAAATAATACTATCACTAGATATAGTTTTGTATTAAAAGATCATTTGTTACAATGTGTTGTGTACAAGTACTTATTCATAAAATTTGTTGTATAAGAGAGAGGTACTTGCAATCATTGAGTAAATAATATGGTAAGCCTTTCGGATAAACTAATGACTAGTCTTGTTTCTTCCGCAAAGCATTAACACTCTTTTCTATCAAATAAAGAGATTCACAGATATCTTATACAAGTAACGAAACACAAGAGACAAATTGATTTTAAAATTTTATATTTTGTTTTTCTTAACTTTCTTTAGGCCCATACAATTTCAACAAATATACTTGAATAAGAAGAAATAAGAAAGAACAAACTAGAAAAGCTAACTCTCTGCATCTAAAAACAGAGCAGCTTTCTTTTAGGGAAGTAAAGGCATTTTCATTCTTATTTCATCCCAATAAAATCATCACTTTCTCTTTTTTCAGATTTTCTCACAAATCTTTTGCCCAAAGAAGACTTAAGAGTTTTCACCGTCATACGGACTTCTGTTGCATCTCAGCAGCACCCATATTAACAGCTTCATCAGGAATAAACCTTCCCCAGAACCAGTGTGCCTTCCACACTCTGTTCATCTCTTCGATTGGCACATTCTTCGTCTCAGGCAACATCAAGTAGATGAATATAGTCATTATGACGACAAAGAAGGCGAAGAAGAAGAATAGTCCGAATTTCATGTGACAGAGCATAGTGAGGAAGAGCTGAGCCACAAGGAATGTGAAGAACATGTTGACCGATACGTTTATGGCTTGTGCTGCTGATCGGATCTCTAGTGGAGATATCTCACTTGGAACCAACCATCCCAACGGTCCCCATGACCAGGCGAAACCCGCTACATAGATGCAGATCAGTGCCACGATCAGATTAGCATCTCCTTTCCCTATGTTCCCTGTTCCAGCCACTCCGAATTTGACTCCAATCATTGCTCCAATAGCGATCTGCAACATACACCGATGTTTTTGAGTTATTGAGTGTTGATCAAGACATGTAAAATAGGGTTAGGGTTAGGGTTAGGGTTCTCTGTTACCTGAGAGATAAGCATCTGGATACCTCCTTGGAGGAACAAGACTCTTCTTCCGAACCTATCCACTGTGAAAACAGAGACGAAGGTACACAAGAGCTCGATGATACCCGTTACCATAGCTGATAGGAGGGAAGCTTTGCTACCGAACCCGAGGGTTTGGAACAAAACGGGTGCGTAGAAAGTAATGACATTGATTCCAGTAAGTTGTTGAAAGAAAGGAATGAAGCAAGTCATGATCAATTGTGGTCTGTAACGAGGAAGCAAGATGTTCCTCCATGGGTGTTTCACTTGCTTAGACTCCTCACTAGCATCAATGAGATCTTGAAATTCTTCATCAACTTCATCGGTTCCTCGGATGGATTGAAGCATTTTCTTTGCCTCTTCGGAGTAGCCACGTTCAATGAGGGAGTTGGGAGTGTCGGGAAGGATTAGGGCTCCGATCATGATCATCACTGCAGGGACACAAGCTAATCCGAGAGAGATTCTCCATCCGATGTTTCCTTTCATCTGAGCGGTGAAGTAATTGATGATCGTTGCAACCACAATACCAAAGATAATCGCAACTTGAAACCCGTTGTTGAAAGCTCCTCTTAGATTTGGAGGAGCCATTTCCGATAAATAAACCGGCACAGACTGAAATAAGAAAAAGCATAATAACCAGTTAACCAAGTTGCCAGTGTTACTTCTTCATCAAGGTACTTTACCACAGAAACTTACTTGATTGGCGAATCCGACTCCGAAACCGAGTAGTATACGACCGATGAGAAGCATAGCAATGTTTTGGGCAAAGCCGTTGAAAGCAGAGCCGATGAAGAAGGTGAAACCACCGAGGAACATCGACCATTTCCTACCGAAAACTCGAGTAATGGTGGAGGCGAAGAGAGAAGAGATCAAAGCCGCCACATAGAGAGACGAAGTGAAGAGAGTGAGAAGCTGACTATCAAATCGACAGTACTCGTTCTCGTGAGCGTTCTTCATCTTCTTGTGCACGTAAGGGAAGAACTCTTCCAAGAAAGGCTCCATCGAGGTTACCCCTCCTACAAGAAATTAAAAAAAAAAACCAGAATTAGTCACCGGACATTTACTAGATGAAAGAAAGAACAAGATTTGAATCTGAGAAGAAAAAAGAAAAGAAACCTGAGATTCCAAGATCGTATCCGAAGATGAGACCACCAAAAGCACCGATGAAACATGTCACGAAAACTTTCGGTGTCAACTTGTAGTTATAGTTCCGAACACCCGGCGTTTGACTGACCAATCCTCCGGCCATTTCTCCGATTTGAGCCAAAAAAAACGATCAACAAAAAATTGCTTAAAACGACGTTGTGGAAAATTCGGTGTTTGTGGTTGACTTGGCTCTGTTTTCAGACAGAGGAGATCTTGTTCTTCGTCTTCTTGTGTTAGTTTTTGTTTTCCTCTTCAGATAATTAGTGAGATCTGGTTCGGATTCAGACAAAGAAAACAAAAAGAAGAAGATAATAGTTGATTTTGAAAAATCACGAAGATTTGAGTTGAATATATAGCATTCGTCAAAATTTAACTGTCGGCTGTCTTTGAGGTTTGGAACACCAAGTTTCATCTTTATCAAAAAAAAAAAAAAAAACACCAAGTTTCATGGAGACTCTTAACTGTGTGTTAGACCGTTTCTTTTACAGACATTATTTTCCTTATTTATCGATCTTTTCATTTTTCACATGAGCGATAAGATAATATCCTTGTCTATATAAGGACTTCTTAAATCTGTTTTATATTGATCAATACCCAAAAATAGAAACTTGTCATATAACAAATTCATAACTCTTTCAAATTTAACGTATCATCTAACAAATCAGTCCGTTGACAAAAGAAAATATAAAAAGAAATCCATGATCATTTAGGTCCAATTTGATTTCTTTTCTATAAATAATGTTTCGGCAAAAAATAATTTTATATACAATACATAAATTATAAAGAAATGGAAAACATAAGCAGTTTGTTGTAGAAAGATGTAAGGTGAGCTAATGATTGAAACGTACACAAAAACATTTTCTTTAAAGAATATTTCGATCCTTCTCTCAAGCCCTTCTAAGATATGACAATCAAAGTTTTCTCTCTTATTATAGGTTAAGATTCAAGAGAAACAAATAGAGATTTTGTTTTTTTTTGTTTTTGTGTTTTTCACCAAAGTTTTTCTTAAACTTTGATTTTGTAAATCTAAATTTTTCTTTGTTTTTCTTACGCTTTTTTTTTGTGTGCGGAGGAACAAAGTTTTATAGGGGTCAAAGGTTTTGAACGTACGTTTGCAACCGTACGTCTAAAGACATAACCATTCACTCCAACATTGCAATGGTTAATGAAATAACCGTTTAATAACACTTAAATCTCCACAACATTCCTCCCCCATTTAAGTGTACTCTTTGATTCACGACTTTAACAACATATAAACCAAACTTACGCATAATGTAAATATCGTAACGATTGAATTTACATCTTAGTAATATTATACATTCCAAATACCTGAGAATCAGGATGTCCAATGGATTGAACCCTTTCAACTCATTTGGGTACATGAAGATAATACACACACAAATTTTCACACTACTCTAAGTGTTTATACTTAATACTATTATAAGTCATGTGTCCCTATCCATTCATAAGCATATAGAAGCTAAGTCCAAGTTTCTTGATGCGGCTCCACTTCATACTCATATAGGTAGATCTTTTAATCTTGGACCTGCAAATGTAATTTTTCAAATCTATTAAGAAGAGAACTTCAACCTAATCATTTCTTGCAGGTTCAAGCACTTACTTTGGGATGATACAACAAGTGCTTCAATCTTTAACTGTAAGCTTTCCACATTAAATTCTGCCTCTAATGTTGTATTAGAGGAGAATTGGGTATCCCACAATTAAAAGTTTCAAATGGACTTTAAACCCATCCCTCTAGCCGACTTGATCACCAAGTCTCTAGCTAATCCTTTAGTCAAGTGATCCGCTAGATTTTGTTCAGACCGGACAAAATGTATGGTAATTGCCTCATGAGTGATCAGCTCACGAATCATGCTATGTCTAATACCAATGTGTCGTGACTTACCATTATACACTTGGCTATAAGCTCTAGCCAAAGTGGCTTTACTATCACAATGTATACAAATTGGTGATACCGGTCTCGGTCATAAAGGAAGCTCATACACTAAATTTCTTAGCCAATCTACCTCTTTACTGGCAGCCGCTAACACTATGAACTCTAATTCCATAGTTGAACTTGTAATACAAGTTTGTTTTCTAGAATCCCAAGAAATGGTATCTCCTCCAAGCAAGAACACCCAACCACTTGTAGAAGAGTGACTTTCTACGTTGGAGTACCAACTCGCATCAGAATATCCTTCTAAAATCCAACATAAGACAAACCATAATTTATGGTTCCTTTTAAGTACTTAAGCACCCGTCTTATAGCTTGCCAATGGTGAGTACTAGGGTTACTAGTATATCTACTCAACTTTCCTACCGCATACGCTATATTCTGATCTAGTACTTGTCATGGCACACATTAAACAGTCAATTAGTTGTGACTTGAGTACTCAAGTTGTGAAATCGCTTTTTCCCGTATTAGGCATAAGCTTCACACTCGCATCCATTGGAATGCTCACAGGATAACATTTCTCATAATTGAACTTTTTAGCAATTTTTCAAGAAAGAATTACTCAAATGTTATCCAAAAGTTGGTTTATTACTCAAATCTATAAATCTTTTGAAAATTACTAGAATGTTTAGTGCTCTGGGTGTAATTACAATTTACCCCTTGGGTTTTGTTTTCCGAATTTGAGTTAAAAAAAAAAAAATACACATCAACAAATTAAAATACACATCAGATATGAATTAACACATCATTAAGCAGTTTTTTTTAGATCCACAGTTTTGTTTTCTCTCGTTTATATCAAAGAGAGGGAAAGTGAATAGTTTTAACTATTCACAAACCGCGAGAAAAAAAAATTATCGAAACTGTCTCGTCGCCGGCGATTCTGTCATTGTCCACTCTCTTGCCGTCAATCTCCCGCCGTCATCTCTCGTCGTCATCTCTAACCGTCTTTCTTCGTCGTCGCACTCTCTTTCTTCAATTGGCTCTCTCTCTCTCTTCGTCTTCTTCGTCTTCGTCTATCCGGTATGTGTCGACTGTTTAATTTCGAGTTTTCCGGCTGAATGTGGGTTTTTTCGATGATTTACGGCTGATTGTCGCCGTTGTTAATGACGGCTGATTTGTTAGATTTATTCGATTCGATGGCTGATTTACTTTTTGTTTTATGTTGCGGCTCAGTTATTTTCGGGTTTACGGCTGATTTGTTAGATCTATTCGATTCGATGGCTGATTTACTTTTTGTTTTATGTTGCGGCTCAGTTATTTTAGAGTTTATGGCTGATTTGTTAGATTTATTCGATTTGATGGCTGATTTACTGTTTGTTTTATTTTGCGGACGGATGAGTTGTGACTGAGATATTTTGTGCTTTAGATCTGAGTTATGTGTTTGTGGCTGAGTTATGTCTTTATGTATGAGTTTGTTTTATGTTTATGGGTGATTTATGTTATGATTTACTTATGAACTATAACAGATGTCGATGGTGATTATTTCTTCTGAAGAACAAGCAAGGATTACCCCCAAGACTATACGCTAAAATAGAGTCTAGAGATATAAACACAAATTTCAGGATGAAAGAATTCCCTCAGATTAGGGAATCAATAGGACTGGATGCGTGGGATGAAACGAAGAAAGTACCAATTGGAATAATCTCTAAGCTAGTTGATAGCCAATTCGTCTGTCTGGTAAGGTTGTTCATTTCCTACTATGTAACCAGTTAAGGGTACATAAGAAGGAGCTTTGGTTTGTGGTCGGCGGTCAACCTATCAGGTTTGGGTTGAATGAATTTCATTATCTGACGTGGTTAAACATAGACCCAATGCCTACTGAACAGTTTGAACTTGAAGAGGAACACAAAAAGTTCTTCCGACTTTTGAAAGTGCCTGGTGGGGGCAGGTCCGCTACTTGAACTCAGGGAAGCATTAAAAGTGTGCCGGGGATGGGTTAACCTTGATCATCATAAATGGTTGGGGCTGTTGCTTCTTCACACATTGGACTTTATGGTTTGCATCATAACTAGAATTCCATATGAAAGTGCCAAAAGAGTTTTTAATGATGAAGCAATGAAGAACGTATCCGTGGGGTCGGTCAGCATTTGAAGCTCTTGTTGATTCCATAAAGATGTTGACCCTACGGGAAAGTCGTACACCCTCAGTGGGTTTACACCCGTGTTACAGGCTTGGGCGTATGAGTCCATCAAATGCTTTGGAGAACGGTTTGGGAATGCATCAGCTAATGATGGTGGCATACCGATGCTTCAATGGGGTGGAAACTGTACACGTTCATCGCTGGAAACCGCAATTGCTGAAGAGATCAAAGCGCTTGGTGAGGTAAGGTTTATATCTGGTTGAGTGATTGTTTAGTAATGGATGAGTATGATTAGTTATGGCTGAGTTATTTTTTAGTAACAGCTGAGTTATGTTTTAGTAATGGCTGATTTATGCTTTAGTGTTGGCTGAGTTATGTTTTAGTAATGACTGATTTATGCTTTAGTCTTGTCTGAGTTAAAACTTACTGATGGGTTTCATAATCTCTTATGTTACAGCTACGTGTGATTAATATGGTTATGAAGGAAAATGGCTGCGAGCTATTTCATTCGTGGCCAGAAGAAGAAGACGACCCAGCAATCGATCGCCTGATCGAAGACATACATCTGAATACGTTTGTTAAAGGTTTTGGGATGTTAAGGGAGTGATAAGAAGAAAAAGAAAAGAAAGCTGAAGCAGTTGTTGAGTCTGAATCTCCTCCCGCAAAGAAGTGGAAAGTTCAGAAGATGAAAGTTTCCAACAGTCAGGAAACTAGTGAAGGAGTTGCACAGGAGAGGAAGAAGAAAGGAAAAAAGGTAAGTGAGGAGGAAGATGTTGGGGAAGATGATCTCTACGAATTGATCTCTAAGTTATACACAAGGTTTACGTTGATAGGAACATTGAAAATGTATCGGCGAATCTGGAGAAGATGGATGAAAGGATTGAAACCAGGCTTGGATCTTTTGAGACGGACCTCAAACAGATGAAAGAGCTCGTGCTTCCAAAGAGCACGACTGACCAGACTTTTAAAAATGGGACAGGAACTAAATAACCTGGGACATGGACATGACAGACATCAAAAGGTCCACCAAAAGTTCGGTAATGTCTGGTTTATCTTTGTTTCATGGCTGATTTTGAATGTTTAGGCTGAGTTATTATAATTTTAATTGTCTTCGCTATGATATACAGGAAAAGAACTCTTTGACTTCTCCTAAGAAGTCTCAGATGCTAAGAAACCAGCTGATACGAAACAAGGGGCCTTCCACGAGGAGAAATGCCAAAGAGTTAGAGGCGTCAGAGAAGGCCAAAGAGTTAGAGCGGGAGAGCCGGTAATGTCTGTTTATCTTTGTTTTATGGCTGATGTTTCAGAATGTTTTAGGCTGAGTTATTATAATTTTAATTGTCTTCGCTATGATATACAGGAAAAGAACTCTTTGACTTCTCAAGAAGTCTCCAGCTGCTAAGAAACCAGCTGATACGAAAACAGGGCCTTCCACGAGGAGAAATGCCAAAGAGTTAGAGGCGTCAGAGAAGGCCAAAGAGTTAGAGGCGGGAGAGAAGGTAATATCTGGTTTATCTTTGTTTTATGGCTGATTTTCAGAATATTTAGGCTGAGTTATTATAATGTCTGATTTATCTTTGTTTTATGGCTGATTTTGAATATTTGGCTGAGTTATTATTATAATTTTAATATACAGGAAAAGAACTATTTGACTTCTCCTCGGATGCTAAGAAGTCTCCAGCTACCAAGAGACCAGCTGATACAAAACACGGCCTTCCATGAGGAGAAATGTTAAAGTTCGGCGGCGAGAGGGAGGCCAAAAAGTTAGAGGCGGCGAGAGAAGGCCAAAGTAGCTGCGTTAAAGAAGCCCAAAAGTAGCTGCGGCAAAGAAGGCTAAAGAAGTAGCTGCGGCTGGAGGTAGAGGAGGTGGAGGTAGAGGTAGAGGTAGAGGTAGAGGTAGAGGTAGAGGTAGAGGGTAGGGCGCCTAAAATCCTACTGCTGCTGTTGTGGCTGCTGGTGTTAAGCCGTTGAAATTTGTACTACCAGGTTCAGAAGCTGGTGCAGAAGATATTACAGACGAGTATTTTGCTGAAGCCAACTCACTTGAACCTGAATCTGAGGATGATGGAGGAAAAGATTAGGCTTGATAGAATTAAAGCTTTAAGGCTGGAGAGTGTTAAGCTGTCAGCGGATGGGAGTGCATTGAATACACAACAAGATCATCCAAGCTAGATTTTCCTAATATTGGAGACAACGGATTGACGTGCATGAGGAAGAACTGTTCACCTGGACTGGAATATATGATCCTCTGGCACCTGTTGATCCGGTCAAGGTTCGAAACTTTTGGAGTACCTAAAGCCAGTATGACCCTTTAGACCCTTTTGCTTAACAAGTTAATAACAGCTTGTTAACATTATATTAACTTGTGTTTATTTGTTTGTTAGGAATATCCCGTTAGGCAAAGGCGGAATGGAAATTGAATTCTATAGGGTGCTAATCACCGAACGAAAGGACTGGCCAGTGAGGCCAGAAGAATATAGTAAATATGGGTGGTGTACTGATGAAGTAAGTTTATCTTAATGTCTTAGTTATTGTTGTCGTTGTCTGACTTATATTACATTATGGCTGCGTTGTTGTTTACTACTCAGTTTTCTGTTGTACAGCACTTGGCCGCGTTTATGAGAGTCCTTAGGTGTAGGTACAGCGAGATCCCTTCCCATTCCACAACAAACGCATTGCATTTATAGACCCGTGGTTCACCAGTGAAATGGTTCACCGTCATTATCCGTTGTTCAAGTCCGAACCAAGTTTTTTACAATGACTGGCAATTGTTATGAAGAATTAGTTAAAGGTTTGATTCCATCAGATGAACAAACTAATTTGAAGTGGATAGAAGATGTGGATCACCTGTATATTGCTCCACAAATTGGAGGCGATCAGTGGGTGGCGCTGCACGTGGATCTCAACAGAAGGCATATTGATTGCTATGATAGCATCGTGGGACACAGTAACCGGAGAGTGAGCTTAGAATGCTGAATGCTTGTAGGGCGTTTACGCGGATGATTCCAGCAAGCAATAATGAACGCGAACGTTCCTCACGAAATTCGTACACCTACTTACAAACAGTTTACCTTCAGG